>JAWNOC010000058.1:0-1200000 GCA_035046325.1 Drosophila niveifrons | reverse complement strand
AGTTCAACTTTGGATGAATAGTTAATGTTGATAACATAATGATGCCATTCATTATCGCACACTTGCGGTATTTTCCACCGCCATTCAGCAGGACTGAAAATGTTCAAGTCTCCATCGTTAAAATTCTTGCGAAGCAGCAAAATGAGACGGCAATTGCGAACAAATAGTGCCATATGGTGACGATTCATTTTATGGTCATCAGCACTGCATACTATGTGCTCCTTAACGTGTTTATTGGTCGAGCTTTGACTGCTGTGCCGGAAAATTGTAATGATGCTGAATGGAAGTAGGGAGAAGTCATGATGTCCAATCAAATTATTGGGCACAACAGCACCTATTGATCCAGTAAAATGAAATATCGGTTCACGGCCTTCATCATAGCTCAATTCTTTCGTCCAGACAGCATCTCGTGGCAAAAGATCCTTTAAGTTGGAGTTGTTACTTGAACAATTGGATATATCTCGATCACATCCAAACGATATGTGTTTGGTCTACAAAATACATTTATTTTACATTTACTTGCATTACAGCAATATTTTTATGAAATAAGCTTACCTTTAAAGTAATTGTCGTATTAATTTTGAGGTCCTCAGTAGTACATAATATATTGCAGAGATCCAATCGAGCATTAGGAAATAATTGCAAATTTTCAGTGCTACCAGACTGTAAATGATACGTAGATTTTAAATTATGTTTCAAAAAATACTTTTAATCTAAAAATTAAAATGATTATATATGTGTATATATGGCGATGCAGAGTAAAGTATATGTCAAATATTTAAATCAGGGGTGCTCAACGCCTGTACACTGAGTGCACTTTTGTTTTTGTAGATGCTCTGTGCTTATGGGTAGTGCGCCCATAAGCACCGTGCATATGGGCTTCGATTTGCATGCGAAACAAAAACAATTTTGCTTGTTTCTCCATTACATCTCTTACCGTCATCACACTTCGCTGACCGCAATGTATGTATTTTGTTTTCGTTTTTGTTTTTTCCTCGAGCACATGCACTGGAACTTATTCTTCTGTCGGCATTGGCTTTTGATTTATTTCGTGGTGGACCATCGAAAGTGTTATGTTAAATTTTATGGTGGGTCAAAAAAATGAGTGATGAATTAGAGAGCACTTTTTTTTTTAGCAAAATCTTTAAATGCGAAGTACAATGCGTAATATGCTTCGTAGTTCTGGAGGTAAACAAAAATATTTAAAACTGTTTTTTTTTTCTCTCAGTGCACAGCTGCGCCCCAACACAAAAGCGTCACTACATAAGTACACGTTTTCTTGTGTCTGTGTTTGTAATCGCACTGCCATAAGACGAATTTGAGCACCCCTGCTTTAAACAACTGAGCAGTCATGCACAAGCTGACTCGACGGCCCGGAGCCGTCCAACAGATCAATCATACGCGTCCTTACATTCATCACATCCATTTCATATCTCTTTATATTTTTAAGGTCGGTCGACCTAAACCTATCTTTAACCGAAAATAATCTAAAAATTTTAAAGATTAAAAGTTGAAATATTGAAATAATTTAAATTTTTAAGGGATTTTTGATTAAGAAAAAATATACATCCCCATATTACATTTGCATTTAAATATTTTGGTGTAATTAACTGAAGATACAGACACAAGTCGATTTCAGATATAAGCACTTACAGTGTAATCAATGCGTTCCGGAATACCGAGGAATCGAGCGTCGCAAACACGTCGTACTTTGATGCTGACCATTATTGGTGTTGATTCTTTCATGGCACAATCAAAGGCTACCACGGATAAAATATGATTGTGGGATATTTTATGCGAAAGCGGATCAGTATTTTTAATTGAACCCTCGTTGTCTATGGAGAAGGGTTCATCACTGTTTAATATCTCATATTTGCAGACATCGCCAAAAAGAGGCGTGCAATCCTTGTCCGTGGCTTCGACGCGAATTATTTCATTGTATAATCGTCCTTCGTCGACTTCCGTTACATATGATTGTTGAAGAAAAGTTGGTGCATATTCATTAATATCAATAACAGTGATATGCACATTGGCTGTATTTGATGGCATTCCATCGCAAAAAATTGCAACAATTTCAAAATGGTAACTTTTACGTTTCTCACAATTCAAGGTTCGTCGAGCCTTTAGAATACCCAAATTGTTGACCAACTCAATCTAAAATTTGAATTTGTTTTGCTTTCAAATTGATTTGAATAGTGTTGTTCACTTGACACTTACTTGAAAAGGAATTTCGTGATATGGCTTCTTAAGAATGCGAAAATTGCAGATTTTTTCTTCGTTCACTTTTATTAAAGGTGTTATTTCCACATATGTTTCATTTTCTCGAATCAATCCATGATACGAATTCTCCAATATATTTTCTGCAATACATTTAAAGTCTTAGTAACAATTTAGCAATTAATTAGTTATTCTAATATCCTATTTAGACCAAGTGCATCTGCCTAATGCAAGGGTTTAAGGTTAGTGGTGAAAAGTAAGTAAACAAACTTAGTTAGGAAGAAGAACAGTATTAAAGGCAATATAGGCAAATTTACCGAAAATCACAAATTAAACATATTATGCGACGATTATGAGGGCATATGTACATATGTTTACATTTTTTATTTTATTAAGCGCTGTTCCCAGATGCGCGAAATCGTGTTTTTTCGCGGAACTCTGTATAAAAGGAACGGCTTGGCAAAATTTTCGCAGTCATTTTATTTCGCAATTCTCAGCACAAACTAATTTTTGAAACGTATTGATACTTCGATATTGGAATGTATGTATGTGCATGTTAGATAACGGCTTCGGGTTAATGAAAACCGAATAATCACACTGTTCGGCTCTACTCGGGTGCGGCTCGTGTTCAGTTTAATGATTTCGGGCGCTGCGCATTCGGTTGAACAATCATTGTTTTCATTGTTGCCAACTTGGCTATTTTCCAGCCAGATTTAGCTATTTTGCATGACCTAAAACTGGAACCCACTCAATTTTTCACTGTTGGCAACACTGATTATTTTCAAGAAGAACAACACTTAACTCAAAAAATCAAGGCGAATGATTTTACAGCGACATAATCGCAATGATTCTGAGTTTATCTGTATATATATATATATATATATATATATTTAAAGTATTCATAGAGTACAAATTTTTTATCGGATCGGAACCAAACTTTCCGCAACAAAAAGACTGTAGTTATGATAATACAACTAAGATAAATTTTATATGCAAACAACAGCTAGTGCTATTGCTACTGTCGAGTCTGAGTTACTTTGGTTGACATTATGATATATATATATATATATATATATATATATATATTATATTGTTTTATTTAACACAATATAGAAACTGGAAAATGTTATTTTTCTGACAGAATCAGAAGTTGGAAATGTGAGCAATGCGTTTAATAAACTAGCTGCAATCATATCAAGTTTTTATTGGGTTACAGATCCCTTATGGCTCAGATATTGAAAGGCTTTTGTGCGTTATTTGGTCGTGCGATTTGTTATTTTCGTACTTAGTATATTCTTTAATTTAAAGAAAGTCGCATTCAAGTCGGAAAACATGAAAAATTTACGAATTCTGTAGCTTTTTAGAATTCAAAATGAAATACTCGATACTCATTTTTATATATTGGATAGAGTTGTTACATCTTTATGCCGTCTGTCCGAATAAAGCTAATAATAGGTCTAGTTTTATTTTATTGTTTATTAAAAACAATTAAGAAAGCTACACTCGAGTGTGCTTGACTGTGAGATACCCGCTAGTCATTTTGAATGTAAGTGTAGAGCAGTGTGGTATTATTTCAAAAAGATACCAACTTAATATACTGTAAAAAATACTGAAAGTTACCGAATGTCTTAATCGCTATTAAATTTTCAAGAATCCTAAATACTAAATTATTATTATACGAAAATTCCAAATTACGTTTGTTATTAGATTTTTGTTGATTTGCAGATCGGAAGTGAGGGTAACAAAATACACAGACGGACATCACTACATCGTCTGGAATTTTAACGCTGATCAAGAATATGCATACTTTATGGGAGGAGGAGATGCATCCTTCTGACTGTTACACATATATCCTGGGGTAGTTTTGTTTATATTGCCACACCTTTATTTTATGATAGTTTGTATTTTATATTCTGGATGTCCTCTTAAGGTTGCGTGCATTTCTCACGGAAGCAATAAAAATGTTTATAATTTTTCTAATCCGATGGCACAACACAATGACTACTCAAATCAAAAAATTTTTTGACTTTCAAATCACATTTTAAAATTCATAAATTAATAATCCCAGTCCCCCTTTCGTAGAAGTTCAATCAGTCTGGACGAACCACATTTTTATATATGAATACTTATATTAAAACTTTAAAATGTGTTTAAAAAATTATAATGATGATTTTGACATTTATATACTTTCTTACAGTAATTTACATATTACATACTATGAAACATTCTGAAATACTTAAATCTAAAAACGTACCATAGTATTTTTATTATATATTTTTGTATACACGCACCTCTTTGTGTTAGAAAGTCTTCCTCGTTTTCATTTGAAGTAACCATTCCACTAAAAGATGCTGATGAATAAAGTGCAAGGCTTACTATTATGCTCAGGTTGATGTAAGCGGTGATACTTCGAGGCATCATATTGCAGTAAAGTTATAGATCTGAAAAATTGCAAAAAGATTTTTAGGTAAGATGAATATTAATTGCAGATAAATTCATTGAACAGCTCTATATGGTAATTGTATTTGTATGTGTACAGATGTCTAAGCACACATATATATATATATATATATATATATATATATATATACATATACTAATATACACATAAGTAGATATACATATGGGCATGTGTTAACAGATATGTGTATCAACATAAATTCATTTGAACCGTTGCATGAACTCATGAGATACACATTTACAAGATACACACACACATCATTTTTGTTAAGAGAATGTTTTGTTTTTATTATTTATTTTCAATTGAAGAGTAAACGAAAACAATATGATCGAGTTTTAATGTCAATTTCAACTTGTATAGTATTTATTAAACAGAATAATGCATTTACTTAGTTAGGATCAGTTTAGTTTTTCAGTCATAGCAATTGCTAAAAATCAATAAATTACGAACATTTTGCCTTTTCCTTTTGCTATTATATTACTGTAAGAATGTTAGTTATTTAACTAGCACAATGTTTAGTATGCTTTTAATTTAATAATAGTTTGATCACGTATTTGTCAATTGTTTATCCGACATTTTTTATGTATTTGACAAGCAAATTGAAGCGTACACGTTAAAATGGTTTAAAAAATCCCCAACAAATGAACTCTGTATATTCGGTATATTTGTTTTAATTTTTTTTCTTTTAGTCAATATATATTTGACAAAAAATTGTATTTTGGGTATTCCTATGCAATATTTTTGGATCGAATCGTTGAAAGAATTTAATTAATGTATGAGTTTAGAACCGCTTGCCTTAATACAAAAACATTGTTATCGAAAATTATCGAATTAACGTACCATTTATGTACGTCACAGTTTAGCAGCCTTAACGCACTTTCAATTTATATTAAATAACAATCAATGACTTGAAGTTGGCAAAAATTAGTAATTGGATTTCTATACCATAATATTTAATAATATATTATAATATAATAAATATTTCCATAATATTATTTAAATTAATAATATTGTTTTTAATATTTTTAAGTACACTTCAGTTATGCTGAATTTTCTAACGGCTGCTAATTGGGGGCTTGACTTTAGTTTAAGTAATATGCTAAATATTGTTAGCAAAATATTCATTCATAACGTTAATGTGTGCGCGAACTTTTTTCTGTTTTTGCATGCATAAATTTGCGTAGGCTGAACTGAACAGACAAATTCCCGAACCCGAATCGGAAACTCAAACCAAGCAATTTTAAGTAGTATGTGGGGGAACTTGTGGGTTTTGTCAGGGATGCTGTGTGTGGATTCTGTGCTGAAGTTCACATGATAGGTAGGAACATTTAGTCCAGTCTTCGTGGCGCGTCGAAGCGGTTCACTCACATAAAGCAGCCTATATAATAAAAATGCAAATAAACTTTTCAAAGTAGTTACAAATTATTGAATTGTGTAAAAAAGCTTGCGTAGAATTATAGTAACGAAATTACGAGGCTATAAATGTAAGTATTTTGTGAAATTAAATTATATGAAGGACAATGAGTGAAAAGCAACACACACATTGATAAATGAAATGCATGTTATATTTAGGACTATAAAATATGAACACAGTATACATACAAATATACGTTCATTCATATTTAAAGAGAGTTTGGTAATGAATTTTTAAAACGTCTACATACATACATACATACATATGTAAGCACCTTTACACATATGTATGTATGTACATGTGCAAACATGAGAGTGAGCTTTGAGTAAAGCTTTTTATGTCTGAATGAATATTTTCTGAATGGGTAGTCCGTCAGTTGGCTACTTCTTAACTGGGTTCGAAATGTATACCAACGCTCTGAGTAATTATAAGTATTTATAATTATTAGTAGAATATTATTTAATTAATTTTCAATATTCTTTATATTATTTTAAATATAATTATTTCAAGCATCAATGAATTTGATTTATAGCTAATTAAATTCAGAATATTTTTTGGATATACAAATTTACAATATTAAAACCTTTTGTATTATGACATAATGTTGAAATTTGCTAATTTATTCTAAATAGTTTGTTGGGATTTGAGCATCAAGAAAGAACATATACATAAATGTGAAATTCAATTTTCCCTACAGCTTAAATTATGGCTGAGACTTATGGTAATGCGTCGCACTCAATATACTATACTCATAAGACAACAGAAAATTGCGATACTATGCCACTGTCAGCGATGTGGAACTTATTTCGATTTCGACCTATAATTTACTTATTTATTTGGAAAACCAATAAAGCAAAATGCCAAATATCGATATCAGCATAAAAGTAATTCAAATTTGAAATAATTAAGCCACATTTAAGTTAACTCACGATATACTAAGTGCACAAAATTTTCAATTGTTCTTTTATGCAGCACTTGCACAAAACGAATTAAATTATTAATTATAATCGTATTCCTATTATCTATTCTTTGTAAGTCTTCTTCTCTGCCAATATTCACATATACAATAAGCATATATAATATATGGTCATTTTGAAAGACAAATTAACCGCTATGACAGTTTTGTAGTGTAAAGATATAATAATAAATTTGAACAGATAACTGAAGGTTATTAACCAGATAAAACAAGAAGAAAAGAAGAGACAAAAAAAAACAAGTAAGAAAGCTACAGTCGAGTGTGCTCGACTGTGAGATACCCGCTACCCATTTTGAATAAAAGCAAAATATTGCGGTATTATTTTCAAAATATACCTATAATACTGCAATATACTAAAAATATACCAAATGGTATTTGGTATAGTACCACTTTCAAAACATACCATAGACGGCACAATATACCAGATTGTCAGCCAATGCAAATGAGACCCCTAGTAAGTAGGCGTTTTAGCCCATACAAAAGTATTTCTTTGATAACTTCCACAATTTTTATCTGATCGCAACCATACTAAATACTATTGTTATTATTATATAATAAGTGGGCGTGGCAAAAATTTTAAACAAACTTGATCTGCGTGCAATCATAACAAATGCTATCGAAAAAAAATTATAGCTCTATCTCTTATAGTCTCTGAGATCCAGTGTTTCATACGGACAGACGGACATGGCTAGATCGTCTCGGCTGTTGACGCTGATCAAGAATATATATACTTTATAGGGTCGGAGATGCCTCCTGCTACCTGTTACATACATTTCCTGCCGGCACTAAGGTTTAATACCCTTCTACCCTATGGGTAGCGGGTATAAACAGGTACGGATGATCAAAGCGAAAACTATGTTTTTTTCTCAAGTATATGAAATGTGGTGGCCAAGTTTTCAATACTTTAATTAATAATTTAAATTCTATAAGATGTACAAATCCAACGTATAGAAGCAAAGCATTAACTGAGACATATGTACATAGTCCTTACTGTTTTGCTTAAGGTGTACTTTTGGTGTCCGAAGACATCGTAGGGTAAAAGGGTCTTATAACTTTGGGCCTACAGAAAATGCATGTAAAAGGCAGATGTCAATTCAAACTTTCGTTGATAATCTGACATCTTTTTAATGTAATAATATATTATATACCAGATGTAGTCTTCCTAAGAATAATATCGCACTCTTTTACTTGATAAACAAGTAAGCAAACTACAGTGGAGTATGCTCGATTGTGAGATACCCGCTACCCATTTTTAATAAAAGCAAAATATTTTTCAAAATATACTAAAATAATGTAACGCCAAAAATGCCGAAAATATACTAAATGGTATACAATATATACTATAGAGTGCAAAATATACCAGATTGTTAGCCAAAGCAACTAAGACCACTAGTAAGTAGTCGTTTTATCCCATACCTAAGTATTTCTTTAATAACTTCGACAATTTTTATCTGATCGTAAAATTTTCAGGATTATAGTTAGTATTCTATGTATATACTATTAGCGGGAGCGCAAGTGGGCGTGATATAAATTTTAAACAAATGATCTGCGAGCGAACATAGCAAATGCTGTCGATGATGGGAATGAAACCCATTGACAATCGAAAGGAGTTTATCCAATCCTTGCTTAAAAAAAAACACGGTGCGATTACAGCAAAGCCTTATATGGCATGCCAATCTACCAATTACTGAATCTTTTGTAGCTTTACGAGTTAAAAACGAAAATATTTGAAAAGTAGCGATTCATTTCCCAACATAATTTCCTTTTAGCTGAAGTTGAATTTCTGTTCAACGAGTGACTTTTATAAGTTTGGAAACAAAAAGAAGTCACACGGGACTAAATCTGGAGAATATGGTGGATGGGGTAGCCCCAGTTCGTAGCCCAATTCGACCGTGTCGAGGCCGGAAGTGAATGCGTTGTTATGATGGAAGAGCACTTGGTTCTTCGGCCCAATAATTCGGCATAGTACAGCCCTATGACCGTTTTGCCCTTCTCCAGGTAGTCGATGTAGACCACACCTTGTGAATCCCAAAAAACAACGGTGGCCATAACCTTTCCCGCCGATGGGACAGTCTTCGCCTTCATAGGAGCAGATTCGCCGGGTCATGTCCACTGTTCCTTGGTCTCTGTTGTGTACCAGTGGATTTATGTTTCGTCGACGGTCACGATACGACGCAGAATCTCCTTCAAACTTTTAAAATGGTCTCACGGTTGCATTTGTTGTCCGAAGTGAGCAAAGGAGGCACCCATGCCCAAAATGCCATGCAGGATATGACCCACGCGGTCTTTTGCGATGCCTACTATCGGCGGTCTGCTAATATTTTTGCCACGTTATCCTTTGACGCGCAACCACGTTAAAACTCGTTAAACAAATATTTGATAGTCGAAGGAGAAAAGTCATCGCATCGCACAGCATCCAAAAGCTCTTTGTTTTCGCTGCGCGATTTCCCTTCCGGAAACAAGAATCGAATCACATATCGATATTGCTCTTTTTCAATATTTCTAAAATAAGCGGACACTTCCGATTCCACACGAAGTCAAACAAAACTTCTAGTCCGATTCAGCCGAAGTTTCGACACTAGCCGTCTACGAGAGTGGCGCCATCGGATGGTGAGGCTAAGTACTTATCGGACTGCCCTCCTATAGTCAAGGGTCTTTTTATCCTAAATAACTCAAAGGCGCTATTTAATGTCATTGGAGAAGATGCCATTTTTATGCTTGACTGCTGGCTAGTTTCTTAAATAATATTTTCTTTCTCTAAGCATTCCAAATTATTTGCTATATTCAGTTAGGTCACGTTTATACTCACTCCACACTCCATCAATGGGCGATTTACTGTTTCTTGTCCTTGCGCATAGGGCAGCTTTTTTCAAAAGCATCTGTTATGTTGCTGGGTTAGAACTTCACCCTCTCGTCTTTTTCGGGTTACTGACTGACTGGGTTATAATAATTAGAATTCCTTTGAATTCTATAATGAAAAGTATTGATACCGTATACTATTGAGTTGTGATTTTTCTCGAAGTACTCGATAACAGTAAATCCCATAAATATACCGATTTAGCAAGAGGCATCATCATCATGCAACGCTGCCTGTCATTTAGGCTATGATGACCTTCATGATGATGGTACGCACTGTGTGTGGTGTGAGTTGTGCTGAGTTTATGAGCTTACTTTGTAGATTTACTATTCGCAGCTGACATCCATGCCACCTCACAACCATCAAACAAGTTCATTAGAGAACATTCATGCATACTTGTATTATATGATAGCGATATATGATATTTTTTAATAATACCTGTTATATATTTAATTGGTTTAGAAGTATAGAATTATCGAATGCTTGCATGCATCTCATAATAATCTTCGAAGCATACTAATATATTTTTTTGAATTTCACTTTGTTAGCCTGCAGAGCATATACATATATACTGGATTGTCAACAAGTATACAACTATATGTATTAGTACAACCAAAATTGATTTTTATCTTTTCATGAATTACAAGCATAAGTGGATATTTATTGGATAATTAATTAAAATGTTTCTTAGTTCAAGTTTGGTAAGTTTACTAGAAATAATATTACTTACAAACATATGCTTTCATTTGATACAGGGGTACTTACGAATACTATGTGTTATATCAGATAAAACATTTAAATTCAAAGAGAGACAATTACTACACAGTACTTTTTATTGACAGCAGCAGTCATTTTTTGCATATACAATTATTTCTTCAATAATTTTAATAATTATTGTCAGATCGCAGTCAGATTTTTAGGATTTTTTAGCCCAAACTCGTAACTTCCCTCAGCTTTTTTATCGGACAAGAGGCGCATTATCTGTTCGAAAATACATATTTTTGAATCTCCATTTGGTTGGAGATCTTCAGAAGGGTTTTTAAATAAATGTACCTTTTGTCAACTCATTTTATTTCATTTATTAACTCACCAGTTAATTACGCATATGTGTGGGATTGGTTTTATGATAATGTTTATTTATTATTTCATAAGTTTAATCCTTAAGTATTATTGTATTTGGTTTATTGATTAATTATTATTATTTGAAAATATTCGTCGCGGTCGTCGTTAGCACGTCTTGCTTTTTTCGTCGTCGTCATAAAAGGTATATTCTATCGAATTCTCTCCCAATCGATACTCCTTTCTTCCCTTAATCGATAGGTGGATAGATGGGCGTTGCCAGACCCATTCCCTCATATGTATCGAATAGCTGACATCAGTGCGGAACCAGTCAGGTCAGAACAGACTCAAAGCGGGCATGCAGGATATATAAAAACTATTAATATGTATTTGCTGAAATAACAAATTGTAACAATATATATTTCAACTATTAAATGGTTTAGCAGTTTTAGTTAGCAATTTTACTTTTCTAAATAAAACAAAATGTACCATTTTGTCGAACCAAATAATTAAAGATTAGTGGGTAACTCTTTTCTAAAGGTGCTTATGGTTGGTAACGACTGTTACCGGTCTAAATATGTTGATTGAAAATGCCAACAGCGCGAATAATGGCAATCGAAGCTCTCAAAAAAAAAAAACCAAAAAAAAAAAAACATCACGGTTGTCAGATAGCAAACTTAGATCCTTCTAGCATTTAACTTTTGGGCTGTGGTGGTGAATTAATAAATCAGTCGTCAAAAAGCTTTGTAAATAAATGTATGTAGAATGCAATTTTCAATTATTATTAATAAAAACATCTTTGTCTTTTAAGAAATCAAATATTCACATTTACACATTAGTCATCCTAATATGCCAAGCATATGGAAATGGTAGCTATCTAAATGGACATAATGGAGACTATGGAATGCCAAGAAATACCCAAAGCAATAAATTAGTGAGTGTCAATGGAGGTGGACAAGGTACGAACGACAATAACGGCTTGGTAGCAAACGATGGCAGCGTTCGAAGTTCCGTTGGCGAAGTATTTGTACCAAAAACATTTTCGCTTAGTTCGCAGGAGCCATCATGCGAACAGCTTCGCGCCATGTGGATGTGAGTTGTTATTTGAATATGTACTTGTATATTATTAATAATATATAATCATCAAGTATATTTGCATTTTTACAATTACATCAATTGCATATAAAATAGTTTCAAATATGACAAAATGGAAATACAAAAATGTACTTTTGTGATGATCACCTTCATAACCTTCATACACAATTCAACTCCTTTATATACAAAGTTTATAATGTAACAATTTTTGATATATACCAAAACTATATTGTAGATTTTCAAAGAGACAATCTCGGGCAGCAGAAATAACAAATGAAATACCCACATATCGCGACCCATTTACATATAATATTTGGGATCCGATGTACTCCAATTCCAGACGATTTGGATCGTAAGTATAAGAATAAATACTATATGTTCAACTGTTTAATCTGTCAATTTAAGACTTCGAATGGGATCAAGAGATAGAGCCCGCTCACCTGTTTTTGGACGAGTTGTTAGTCGAGAACCCATAATTCCTCAGCATATCGGAGAAGGACTTGAGCAACGTCAGCGTCTTATTGTTGATGGTAGCCATTTTAATCCTGGACAGACTCGATTATATAGTTCAGAAGCACGACCAATCACGAGTGCCTCAGGAGTATCCCAAACCTCGTCTGCACTTTCGCCGTCTTCATCGTCAACCCGTCGAGCAAGTAAAAACCGATATATGGGTGTACCGTATAGCTCAGGCGATAATTTAAGTGGCAGTCAAAACTCAGCAGCAGTTCAGGGCAGCTTTCAGAAGCTGAAAGAGCTCATCTGGACAGAGCGGGCTAAAGAATTAACGCAGCAACGGCGTGCCGAAGAATTGGCGGCGCGAGCAGCTGTGCTCAAGGAAATTGCTAATGGCCAAAAGTAAGACAACAATAAGCGACAAGTTCAAACTAAACAAAATCAAATCTTTTAATACCAAAGTGGACCTTAAAACTGTTTTTACTTAAGCTTCCATCATTCATTTGAATGTTGATCCACAAGGTTTTATGTATAATGTTTTATATATAAAAGTGTGTTCAATAATTTCATGTTTTATGCAAGATAGTAAGACCATTAAGGTATCTTTGATGCTAAAGCTTTGTAATTTATGTACATATATGTATATAGATAGATATACTAAAAAATTCTACTATATACTCCAAAAAAAAAAACATAAAAATAGTTAATAAATTGCTTTTGGGAAAGTCGGGCTCAGCGAGTTTAAGAATTAAAGATTATATAATTAATTAATTTACAAATTCCAGCATGCAAGGATCGTACAAAACAAATTTTAATAACTTAGCTGACTCATTGCTGATGGATGAAAACCGCAGTCCAGATAATAGTGGTAATCGATATATACATGCCAATCGCCTATCGATTTCAAGCGGTCAATCTTTCGATGTAAAAAATGCCAGTAATAAAAATTTTTGGCATCGAAACGGCGCTGGTGGGAGAGCTACAACACGACGAATGGGAAGTAATTTTGGAGTTGGAACTCCTGCTGCTGGTCCAACGCATAAGGAAGTCAGTTTTCTAAGAAAATCTAGTCCAGCAAATACGATCGCTCGCACCTCGATTCCAGTAACAGACGTGGATTTCAGTGAATTATTATCAGACCATGCAGTAATGGGCATACCACGGACATATCCAAATCGACAATCCCATTTCAGGGAAAGAAATCGTTCTCTTTTTAAACAGGTATGTCTTGAATAAATTATTCTTAATTAAATTTTCTTATTGTTATAAGTTTTGATTTACGTATTTTGAAAATTCATACACATAAATCGTAAATGAAATTTTCAATTTTATTTATAGAATACTCAAGCCGACGACTATTTTCATCGAGAGAATAGAAAATTGGGATCGAATAGGGAGTTTGAATTTTTAAAATCATATTTAAATGAGAATCACTTAAGACCATTGAAATCAATTGAATATAACATTATGAAGCCTAATGTTCAATTATATTCCGAAATCGAAAACGATCAATCAATTGATCGGCCCCAAATAAAAAATAATTATTTTGGTTCTTACTATTATAATTAAAAAGATCTCTTCTCTTAAATAAATATCCCTATATCTTATTTTATATTTGGCAATGCTAGCTTAAATATGTATATAATCGAATATATGTAAATATTTCAAATGATTTTGTTTAATGATTGCTTTATTTCAGCATAACACTTGAACATATTATTTTGTTGTATGTATTAACTTACAATTTCTATAATTTATATATTGACAACTAGTATTGACATCTTGCTTAAAAGTTAACAAAGGCTTCCAATACAAAACAATCATCCATAATAAAAAAAAATATGAAAGTGTGTATTGTGCGGTTTATAATTCTCCGTAAATAGATAGTTTTCGATTAAGCAGAGATTGAGTGGTTGATTTGTAATATAGCTAAGACTCATGAACGAAAAATCTAACAATATGTAGAATAGTTTAAAATTAAAATTGACTGCAGGCTTTGCATAAATATTTCAGTCACTGGACACGCTTATACTACCTACACATTTCTTTTCATATTGGGTATGTAAGCATAAGCTAACTGTGCCTGAACTTAATCATATTAACGAAATAGCATAAACAATCAAGAACAACAAATAATGATAAATATAATGGCAAACACTCCAACAACAAACCAACTCTTACAACTATTTAAATATATTATAATTATTCAATTTTTTTTTTTATCATATATAGTAATTATATTATCTGAAACATATACATATTTTCGTTGAACATACCATATCCATGCTTCCTATGTATGTAAAGGTTTTATTTATTTATTTATTTTTGTATTTATTATTTTTAGATATTTATGCAATATTTTTAATAAACATACATATGAAATAAATGTCAATTTAACATATCGAACTTAAACTATTTAAATACAACAAAAACAAGAAGATTAAGTACTGTATATTGAGGCTAATAATTGCGAGCTAATCGACTAACAATTATTGGAATAAAAATTACTGAAAAGATATTTGTGGTAATGTGTAATATTATAAAACAATAATCACTAAAGAAAAAGAAAATATACAATACAAAAATGAAATCAGAGTAAGACAAACTTACTATAATGAGAGCCAAATAAATGTATATGATGGGGACTTCAACTATTAGTAATCTTTATTTGTTGGACTCAATTGTAAAATATTGGCTTCTAGTAGACAAGGAAATATATACATTCAATATACATAAAACATATATATACAAAACGTATCAATAAACACCTGACAATAAATCTTAAATTGTAAGTTCCGTGACAATAAAATGTATTCTTAACATACACAAATTATTGATATATTGATATTCTTATCATAGCATACAAGTATTATATATATACATATTTAGCAACACATATTGTATGCCTAATATACATATATGTGAAATTCTCTACGCATGGTTGATGATTTCGAACATATGGAAAATACACAAGAATGACAATGTTAACTATTATAAATATAAAGAAATGCATATACATGTAATAATCCTAGGAATATATTGTGAATTTTATTACATAATAATTACATATTGTAAACAAAAAAAAGTAATCTTATAAATAAAAGTATACCTTCAAAATTTATTGAACTGTAACTTATTTATATGTATATATGTTATGCTATTAAAAAAAAAAACATCTAATTAGATATCGCGGTTAAATGAAGAACACAAAAAAAAATCAACAAAGAGGCGATATTATTTTTATTTTGTATTTCTCGCGTCATGCTTGAGAAAAGTGTCTTTAATAACTGAAATTTACAATTCGTTGTGTTTGAACAAGAAACTTTTTATTACGACTTAGAGCTTATATGTGAGAAATACTTACTCCTGATATCCCAGATCTCGAATAAAATCTTGTCATATTGTTAAATTTCAGTTGTTTTTTATAAGAAACATCGGTGTTTCACTCGATGTTTTTTTTTACATCGATTGACGCACACATCGATGTTTCTGCATGCCTAGTGAGTATGGCTCTATGAGTGTTTAGTGTTTTGCAAACGGAAATTTTAAGTGATCTTTGAGTGACGTGAATATCGATTCAATAGGATGTTTTTGTTTGTGCTGATTGGTCGCCGTCACCGTCGCGGCGATTTTATGTTTGAATATGTTCTTCATTTTTTTTTATATTTATTTATTTACAATCTACAACAAGAGAATGACAGAAAAATTTTTTATTTTTTTTTACATATGGGGGTTTTTTACATAAATGGTGTTTACTACCACTCTTTCGGTGGCCTCAAGGGGAGATCAAGGTGCCTTTTCAGTCGTCAGCGATGTTGGCTATTGTCAAGCAGGTTAACGGCCAGCGGGTTCAGTGTTGATCCAGTCTCGTGATACTTTAAAGCGTACCTTTTAACTTCTTCAGTTACACTTGAAATCTCAAGGTCCTTGTGGATGACCTGGTTTCTTACATAGAAAGGTGCTTTTGCTAGTCTTCGCAGAGTAATGCTTTGGAAATTTTGTAATACTTCGATGTTAGAGGTTGAGCCTGTGCCCCAAACCTAAATCCCGTACGTCCATATAGGCTTTAGTATTACTTTGTACAGCAGGACTTTGTTTCGAAGGCTCAGTTGGGATCTGTATGTAGCTGCTTTCTTTTGTTTTTAATGTGTTCTGCCCAGGCTAGTCTTCTGTCAAGTGTTAGGCGGAGATATTTGACTTTTTTAACTACCATTCAGTCGAACTTCTGGGCAGCTTTCAGCATCCATCTTAGCAGCCACGGTTCCAGTTTTGTAAGTCGAAGTTGCAGGATTGCTGATAATTCTACATTGTCCGGTGAAGTAGTTAAAAATGCTATGTCGTCGGCGTATGTCGCAATAACGAGATCATCTCTTTCAAGCACTGGAATGTCTGCAGTGAAAAGGGTATACAAAATAGGTCCTAACACGCCTCCCTGGGATACACTTGCTTTTATTTCAAAGATTTCGGACTCAGCCCACTCCCATCTAACAAAGAATAGGCGCCTATATAGGTAGGACTTCAGCAGCAGGAAGAATGGAGCTGGTAGCATGGACTTTAGCTTGTAAAGCAAGCCTAAATGCCAGACACGATCGAGCGCCTGTTTTACGTCTAGAAACTCTGCGGAACAGTACTTGCTGTCTTAAAATCGTTTATGAGACTCTGTGACATTGCTCTGGTATTCCATGTTGACTCCTAAAACCAAATTGGTGCTCTAGGATTAGGTTGCCGTCTTCCAGCACCGGCAATAGCCTGGCCAAAAATATTCTTTCGAATATTTTGGACAGTATTGCCAGTAAGCTGATAGGACGGTAGGAGGCAGGATCCTGTTCAGGCTTCCCAGGCTTTGGAATCATTTTGATCTCCGCACACTTCCATTGTGAGGGGAAGTGATGGAGCCTTATGATGCTATTTTAGATCACCGTAAGAAACGCATTTGCACATGAAGGTAGACATTCTGCAGTTGCTGCATCAATAGCATCGTAACCAACTTTTAGTTGGTTTTAAGCTGGACACTATGCCTTTAACTTCATCTTCCTGAATTGTTCGAATCGGCAGATCCATTTGACAAGGCGACTCTATAAAATTCCGCCCCCATGCAAATGTAATTTTGACACTAGACTCGACATTTTTTGTACACATAATAATAAATACATTTATGATTTCTGAAAATTTGTTTGCAATCAAATACAAATTGTAGGTTTAATTAAAGAAATTCTTTTGCTATGGCTGTCAGTCAGGTATATGTACATTTATATCTAAAAATCCAAAAGTGCGCACTCTCTAATCTTCTCTGGCTCTGGTCTTTTAAAAAAATATATCTATAAAACTGTTACGAAAAAAGCAACCTGGAAAACGTTGTTGATATTGCTCATTCATTTAAATAAATCACTTAATATAAAAACAGTAAAATGCAAAGCAAGCTTGCAAATATTTATTTTTATACAATTATTTAATTGAATACATTTGGACTTTATTTACAATATGCTCGTTCTAATATTTCATGAATTGATCTTTCTGTTCTTCGTTTGTTTCCATTTTCCTAAACTTCCAACTCCCTTGACCGTCAAACTCAAGAATATGAGTGTGAAATTTCCTTTATAAAAAAGGTTGTTGACAAAATTACGTTGTTAAGATTAAGAATGTTTGTAAACAACAAATTATAATTATTTATTCTTACCAGAGTGTGGGTCTGTGTGTTATCGTCAGCAGTGTAATACCCATGCTTTTTGCTTGTTCATATATAGAGCTCTCAACGTCAATTGATACTGCACTCGTACATTCATCGAGAAGTGCATACCGGGGTCTGTTCCAGGAAAAATGTATTTATCAATTCTAATAAATGAGATCTTCAAAAAAATTTCTTCCCATCACACTTACTTATGATAGAAAAGACGCGCTACCGCCATTCTTTGTTTTTCACCTCCCGATAGAATATCCTTCCAATCTCTTATAACTTCAAAGTTGTCACTGGAGTAAAAACGAATATAATGTCAAATTAATATTATTTTTGATTAAATATTTTTTTTTTAATACAATTCATGTAGCAGACAAAATTAAGCATCTCTGATACCATTAAGTTCCGAAATAAATTTTATTATTAAGATTTTAATCTTAATATTAGTCATGAGTTCTATTTTATTACTTATTTTATTTTTATTTATTATTGGTTTTTTATTTCGACAAAACATATAAAAAAAACCAAATTTGTTAAATTGTTAAAAAACAAGTACAAAAAACAAGTCGAGTGTGCTCAACTGTGAGATACCCGCTACCCATATCGTCTCGGCTGTTGACGCTGATCAATAATATATATACTTTATAGGGTCGGAGATGCCTCCTTCTACCTGTTACATACATTTCCTGCCGGCACAAAGTTATAATACCCTTCTACCCTATGGGTAGCGGGTATAAAAATTGGAGTAAATAATTGCTAAGTTTGGAAATTTTTTAAAATCTTGACTGTCTGAGAGACATACTATATAAGGATTATATTATTAAAGACTTATTTTGCCTGCTACACACATTCGCATTAATATAATATATAATATTTTTACAGTTTTTTATGGAAACAGACTATAATAAATACTAAAATAAATAAAACATAATATCAATTTAAATGTCACTCATTAAAATAATGTAATAGTTAATGAAAATGTAAGTTTTCATTTACGAGTATGTTGTATTTACCGTTGCGCAATATGCTCTAGGCTGACCATTTGTAATATGCTTCTTAATTCATTTTCAGTGATTCCTTTGCGCTTCATATCATCTCTAGTATCTGGATATATGATTTGATCACATAAACTGCCAATAGACATATATGGACGTTGGGGAATGTAAAACATGCACGGTTTGTTTTCAATTGGGCGCGGTATATGCAATTCACCACCATAGATTGGCCATAATCCGCTTAAAATACGAAACAAACTTGACTTTCCACATCCATTTGGTCCGGTTATCAATACATGAACACCAGGCTCAATAGACAATGTCAAACTTGGAACAACGATATCACAATTAGGTGTCACAACCGGTACTGCACACAAAGTAATCGACATCACATTGTTATCGGTATAGATAATACGACCCTTGGCTATCGGTTTGCCGTCTCGATATTCAATGATTCCTCTTGTATCCCGATTATGCTCAGCAACTATTGCTTTGCTATAAATGCCTTGAGCTGTTTCTTCAAACACATCCAGCATTCCTGCCACCCGAAAGGTATAACCAGCCAATGCAACAACTTCTTTATATGATGACATAAGGCGTTCTATAGCGTCCGCGGCCGAAATGAGCAAATTTCTGGACGTTGTTAGATATTGTGTTCGCTCGCTGATATGGGAAGCATTCAATTCACTTGATGATGTGTATGAAGAAGAAGAAGGAGTTGCAGTCCCAGTTAGTATTGGCAGAGACACCATCACCATGCCAGTGCCAGACCAGAGATATTTCATAAAGAATTGTTCAAGCATAATGAACCACAGCTTTTGAGTAAATATGTTATTCATTTGGGTAACTAAGCGATTGTATGCCTGTCGCAGCTGCTGAAGCTCCACCTATATAGAGAAAAACAAATAGATTATTATCACTTTACCACTAACCCCATGTAATGCAAATTATAAGAACATTAAAATTTAAATACGAAAATTGACCCTGATATGGCATTGGATAAAAACTCAAGCTATCATTCAGATGGATACATTTAATTTTGCAAATCACTTTGTAATTAAAGAATTTGTATCTGCGTTAAAGATAAAAATGAGTTTTTGACTTCCCTCCAGTTCTGTCACCTAAATAAGTAACATTTTTCTTATTGGTTTTCAAAAAGTAAAAGATATTTATATACTATTAAATATTATATCTTTTGCTTTGAATGTTATAGCTTTCACTGAAACTTCATAAAGGTACTTGATATGATACTTTTATACTCGCTACTTATATAGGGAAGATAGGTATTATAATGAGAGGCTGACTACAATCTTAACAGTCAAGGAAGAGATTTCGATTTCAAAATAAATAAGGTTGAGTATATAATTCATGGTCTATAATACTGATGAAGGCGTAGCAATTTTAAATGCTCATCGCAAAAATTATTAACATTGGTATTATTTTCTAAAATACAAGAAATTAGGCTAAGCTCAAGTTCTGCCACCAATACGATTTATATACATAGCCAACTTAAAAACAAGTAAGCTACAGTCGAGTGTGCTCGACTGTGAGATTCCCCCTACCCATTTTAAATAGAAAACAAAATATTGCGGTATTTCTTCTTCAAAATATAAAAAACAAAATAGTGTAGCTCGAAAATACCTAAAATATACTAAGTTGTATATTTGATATATTGATATGATACAACACTGAATATATACTATAGAGCGCCAAATATACCAGATTGTCAGCCAAAGCAACTGCGACCTTTAGTAAGTAGTCGTTTTTGCCCATACAAAAGTATTTCTTTAATAACTTCGACAATTTTTCTGATCGATTATGAAGGCTGTAGTTATTATTGTAAGTACCAAAATTCGCGACTCTAGCTTTAAAATTACACTTGTTTTTCGATTTTTTCAATTTTGCGGGGGCGGAAGTGGGCGTGGCAAAAATTTAAAACAAACTTGATCTGCGTGCAAGCAAAACAAATGCTGTCGAGAAAAAATTAAAACACTATCTCTTATAGTCTCTGAGATCCAGTGTTTCATACGGTGGGACAGACGGATATGGCTAGTTCGTCTCGGCTGTTGATGCTGATGAAGAAAATATATAATATATGTGGTCGGAGATGTCTCCTTCTACCTGTTACATACATTTCCTGCCGGCACAAAGTTATAATACACTTCTACCATATGAGTAGCGAGTATAATTACCAAATTAGGACTTACATAATTAATGATTAATTAGGAATATAAAATCTCACCTTGTGCCCACCATAGAAGGCAATTTCTTCGGCGTTTGTTATAATACGGGAATGTATATGCCTAAGGTATCCGTAGCGATTTGCCTCCTCCGAGACGAGCTGCCCAAATTTTGGAGAAACAATCCGTAAAATATGTGCCGTAAGCGCAATAACTGTTATCGACAGAGCAGGTCCTTTTTGAAGATTAAAACGTAAAATAAACAAAAAGAAACTAACATTTTACTACAGGGTTTGAAAAATCTTTCAAGAGCTTATGACGAAAATCTTATAGTTCCGCTCAAAACATATTTCAAAATATAATTTTTAAATGACTTAAACTTACTCATACTTTTATCTAGTTTTTCGGATAGAAAATTCTTTTTTTCACGCACAAACGTAAACGAAACATTTGGTGCTTCCGTTTTCACTTTCAATAGATTCTTTCGAATTGCAAAACGAGCAAGTTTGTCTTGTCTGCTATCGGAAAGTTTCATTTCTTATTGCTAAAACAGCAGACTTGTGTTTTGGTCAGATGTAAGAATATTTTTCATATTTTGAATTTACTGCGTGGATAGAGCTTCCCAATTGTGTTTCGTGTCAAGCCAAGACCGTGACTGCAAGAATTTCCTGTAGATCGCTAGATGACTTTTCTTGTAGAAAGCTTCTTGCAATGAGTCTGGTGTACGCGCCCTCTTAGCGCAACGCGTAATTTCCCTAACGCCTACTTTTCTCGAACATGTTCAATTTTGTGTATCATGCGTCATTTGTTTTGTGATTGTTGTATGAAAAAGTTGATTTTTTCTGCGCGTCTTTTATAAAACAATCAGAGTTAAGTTGTTAATATTTTTGAACTATTATTTTAATATGATTTAAATAAAGAAATTTATTTTTTTATATTTTCAGTTTTGAGGACTACGAATGAGCTGTGCGAGATGACTTCTCAAGAATAAAAATATAAACTACAAGGCATTGTCCAGGAAGAAGAACATAGAAAACGGCGACATAAATTATTTTTTTCCTTTGCATATTATATTATTTAATTATAAGTAAAACTGTTTAGAAAAAATATATAAATTTAAGTAATCCTTGGATAAATGTAATTATAATTACAATAAAAATTTTATTTACTGCATATATTTTTGAGCGTATTTTTATTTTGCAAATTCCGAACTACGCACTAGAATCTAAGCACAGATTTTCTGCTAGAGCTGGACCACGTATTTTCTACAAGAAACGTCCAGTATAAATTCTGCCAGAGGGAAAATTAAATTTCCCTCGGCTGCGCTGGCAGAATTTGTACTGGACGTTTCTTGTAGAAAATACGTGGTCCGTTTCTTGTAGAAAATCAGTTCCGCATATACGGCAAACTGAAGGTATAAATTCTTTCTCATCTTGTGTCTACACATGACGTGACTGGAAGAAAACTTGTATGTTGTCTGCTAACAATCGGGTTATATAAGGATGATTTCATCCTGCATTGAAGTTTAAGCTTTCCCCTCAACGCAATATATTTGCGTTTCTTTATTTCACAATCAGCAATCAGCTGTTTTTCACAAAAAAAAAAACAAAAAAAAAAAATGGGATGCCACCTTTTCAACCAATTTTTTCGGGTATTTCAACTCCTTATTGTATGCCCTTTTAGCATTTAATGAATTCAATTAAACAGATTAATTTTTAAAAAACATATTTTATCCAACTTCAACAAATTTAACTTGCTTTTTTATTCCACCAAAATTATGGACTTATCGACGCAAACCAAATCGGAAAATGTTGTTGTCGATGCCAAACTTTTATTTCCAAATTTGAGGTGTGATTAGATATAAATCGTTTTAAAAATAATTAGATGCTTAATTGATATTCTACCGTCAACAAACCAATGAGTCGACTATTTTATTCGTGAGTCGGCTGACCAAGTGTCAAGTGGCGTATACAAAATTTCTGCTCAACAAAATATGTATATTTACCTGATAGAATATTTGCTTTCATTTGTCTGGAAGATCTCATTAATGCCAAACCAATTAACATTAGATCGAAGCATGGCTTAGTTAAACTACTGTATAAATGAGCTACAGAACTTGCAAAAACAGAAATATCTTCGGTAAGTCTAAAACAAAAGCAAAGAAAAATCTCATATTATTAGTCCCTTATATAACTTTCAATATTCTAGACCTAGAAATGTTAGTTACTTACCTATGATCGGCATTTTCGATGCGTCCATCCAAATTTGACACCCTGTAGTAGTTTTGGTTTTTAAAATACAATCGATATGAATGCCGCACCAAACGAGTCCTGTTTAACAAAAGATCGAAAATAATTTAAGATAATAATGTAATAATTTAATTTTAAGAAAATAATTGTCCCCTATTATTTTTATACCCGCTACGTATAGGGAGCGACCCACTAATGTTTATATATTCTTGAACGCTGGCTCTTCGAGAGTTGGAGTAATTTTTTTTTATTACTTGTGTTTGCACGCAAATCACTTGTTACGTTCCGCCCCGCAGTTCGGCGAATCTTGGTACATACAATAATCAAGCATGCTCCGGCTTTCACTTTTGGATTTCGTTTTTGTTTTGGGACCAAACCGAGATTTTCGTTTTTAGGTGCTCCGGTTTTCACAAGTTTTTAGTTATCGTTTTGCTAGCGGTACGTTTCATTTCTAATTGCTAAAACAGCTGACTTTTGTTTTGGTCTGAAATAATAATGCGAAAAAATTCCTTTCGTATGCCCAATTTCCTGCGTGGATAGAACTCACATAAGGATAATTTTATCATGCATAGTTAATTTATGCTTTCCCCTGAAAGACATATATATATGCATGTGTCTATTTTGCAAATAAAAATTTGAAGTAAAAATTAAAAAAAAAAAAACAGTGAACGCCAATCAGCTGTTTCCCACAACAAAAGGTGATTCCACCTTTTTAATCCGTTTCATTCCGGTGATTTAAAAAATTGTTTCTATACAATTTTAGCACTTAAGTAATTAAATTAATTTTTTAATAAACATATTTTACCCAACTTCAGCAAATTTAGTGCCATCCCTTGCATTATAAAGTATTTTTAACTTGCTTTTTTATTCCACCAATAGTATGGCAGCTTAGGCAATAACTCATGGTGTCGGTCTTGTCGGTCGCTCACCAAAACGAAAATTGTTGCCGACGACAAATTTTTCTTTGCAAATTTGAGGTGGGGTCAGAAATTAGTTATTTTACAAATAATTACATACTTAATTGATCTTCTGGCGGTCTTAAAAGATCGACAATAAACCAATAAGTGAACTATTTTTTCTTTACTTCTCATTTCGGCATTTACATTTACTTCTCATTTTGGCAAGACTAAATTTCTCGTTTTGCAATTCGAAAGAATCTTGTGAAAGTGAAAACCGGAGCATGCCCGTAAGAAGCTGCTCTAAAATGTATCTTCCAAAAACTATATATAGTTAAATAACAAGTACATCAAAAAATTAACAAAAAATGACTGAGTCCGAACCATAGGGATCGGGTTGTTGTCGTTTGCCACTGCTCTACTATATACAAAAAATTGCTGGAAAGAACAAAATTTAAAATGGACTTATCTACGTGGATTACTAAAAGATAATGAGCAATACCCAAATAAATATACATATGTATATTTTAATGATTTCAAACATCACATTGCAAACATATTGTAAAGGAAAGTTGTAATCTTACCGGAATGCTAAAGCCAGTTTGCTTTCTAGAAATCGTATCATTGAATTGACGAATGTCGCTGGAATCGCGATACCAAACCATTTAAGCAATACAATAGCAAATTGTTTAATGTCTTTGCGAACAATAAACTTAACAATAGCACCCTCCAATGCCGCCACATAAATGCTAAGGAACGTGCGGGAAATGAGACACATAGTGTGAATAGCTAGCAGTCCGGTTTCGTAGCATAGCTTTTGCGGAATCATTATCTGAACAAGCGCACTGAGTTGCTTCAAAAACTCCTTATTTAAGCCCGGCTCAACCATTTGCAAATTTGCTTTTTTCAATTCCTGTTGAACCAACAGCTTCTCAACCTCAGCATACTTTATATCATCTTCAGAGCCAACAATGGCTAATGGCGTGAGTGTTCCGTCGTTAATTTTATCTTTGTTGGAACCTTGTGTGTTTTTCATGTATGGGGCTGTTAACTTAATGGTTAATGCACATAACGCAGAGCCCACTAGTGCATAACTAAATGCTTGTATAGATAATCCAGATTGTTCATATTTCTCCGCTATGCGATCAACATATTTTGATAGTACTGCCATGGTCAGTAAAATGTCAAATGTTCAAATCAGGGAAGACTAATGTCCAATTTATCACTGCAAATAAATAAAATATATCAAAATTATATATTGCAAAAATATACAGAAGGCTATTTTTGGTATATAAATATTGTTCTACATTCGAAATTTACCAAATTTTAAGAAATCTTAGTTAATATTCTGTATGCCATAAAATTCAATCTAGGCTTGCCTCTTGTTAGTTTTCGATCTGCGGGCGCGGAAGAGGAAGACATGTATTTGTCGTCTCGTGTTTCGACTCTGATCTAAAATATATACATACTACTGTGGGCAAAAAGTAAGGTGAATTTTCAATTTAAACTTCGCGAATCTAACAATTCGGGCTAGTTTTTTTTTCCTTGAGTTGGTAGGACTATTGATGACATCTGGGCCGAATTTCATGTGAATGTCATTATCAGTAATATATTTACGCTTGTGTTTTCCAAAGGACCAAGAGTGCATTTTTCGATTTTACAAGAAATCTGATTTAATTGAGCAGAGAAGTGCCATGATATTTTTATTGCGGAATGAAATTTCGGCTGCGGAATGGTTGAGGATGTTGCGGAAGACCTTTGGTGATTCTACCATAACACAAAAAAATGTTTATAAGTGGTACAAATATTTTAAACAGGGTTGAGATGACTTGGAGCACTCCGAACCACCATTGACGTCAACAGATGACCAACACGTCAATGAAGTGGAGGAATTAGTGCGCAAAAATCGTCGGTTGTCTATTAGACACCTTACTAATATGATTGGAATATCAGAAGGATCTGTGAAAACCATTTTGAAAGACCATTTGTGCCTACGAAAAGTCAAATCTCGATTGGTACAGGCAAAAGTCTCACAGTGCACTCGTTCTGCGTAACCATTTCGCAAAAAATTCGAAGCAAATCTTTCCGCAGCTACCGTATTCGCGTGATTTGGCTCCGTGTGACTTCTGGCTATTCCAAAAACTCAAGAGAACACTTCGGGGATCGCGTTTCGAGTCGATTGAGGAGATAAAAGCTGAATCGAAGAATGCGCTAATGGCTATACCGGAAAGGTACTATTCGGCATGTTTCGAGGATTGGAAAAAACGTTGGTATAAGTGTATTTTATCGGGAGGGGATTACTTTGAAGGGAATGAAATTGATTTAGAAGAATAAATAAAGATTTTTCATTTTACAAACAAAATCACCTTACTTTTTGCCCACAGTAGTATGTACATTATAGGGTCGGGGACGCTGCCTTCTGACTGCAGGCACAAAGTTCCAGTCAATATTTAACAAAACAATGTCACTTGCCTGCAAAATTTGTATATTTTAACACCGAATTATACATATGTATATTCCTGAAGAACTAAAAACTAACTAAATACAAATTGAAGAGAAAAACTACTCTCGAGGGATTATACGAACTGTGCGAAACTATTATAAGAAAATTGAGCCATTCCTAAACATCAAATAAAAAAGGTGCAATTATACATGGTTAGATTAGTTTAATCAATCAATAGCTGATAATATTTTTTGTTGGATTAGATTACTTCTTTTAGTTTCCTTTGCAGTTCTTGGGCATGTTATTGATCTTTGAAACCTAGACTTTTCAGTATAGATAATGGTAACTAACCCCAATTTCAGTGGTCTCTTAATAAATTTCCAAATCATTAAATTAAAAAAAAAAGATTATATAAGCATGAGTTTATTTTATTTATTATTATATTTTGGCTTTATATATTTCTTTAAAAAAAAAAAAATAATAAAAAAATTCTTCTAATGTTCTCTGAAACATTTTTTAACAATAAAAGATCCATCGACTTATTTTAAATTTGCTATAAGAAAAATGGAAATCTTTCCCCAAATTTCTATTCATTAATTAAAATATTAATAAGTCTTTTAAAAATCATTAAGTTAGATATACACATTTTAAGATTTTGAGAAGCATGTAATGATATGTATGTATGTATGTTCATTTGGCTTAGTGGAATTTTAGAAACAAGAACAAGTGTTCGGGTATGACTAACAGCGCAAAAAAAGCATTCTGATGAAAATCAAATCAAAATTTAAACAAGTAAGAAAACTACAGTCGAGTGTGCTCGACTGAGAGATACCCGCTACCCCTTTTGAATAAAAGCAAAATATTGCGGTATTATTTTCAAAATATACCAAAAAAATACTGCAAAATACTAAAAATATACCAAATGGTATATTTGGTATAACGATGTGATACTAACATTTAAAATATACCATAGACGGCACAATACACCAGATTGTCGGCCAAAGCATTTGAGACCCCCCGTAAGTGGGCGTTTTGTCCCATACAAAAGTGTTTCTTTAATAACTTCCACAATTTTTATCTAATCTTTAAAATTACGCTTGTTATTCGATTTTTTTGATTTGCGGGGGCGGAAGTGGGCGTGGCAAAAATTTGAAACAAACTTGATCTGCGTGCAAACATAACAAATGCTGTCGAAAAAAAATTATAGCTCTATCTCTTATAGTCTCTGAGATCCAGTGTTTCATACGGACAGACGGACAGACGGACAGACGGACAGACAGACAGACGGACATGGCTAGATCGTCTCGGCTGTTGACGCTGATCAAGAATATATATACTTTATAGGGTCGGAGATGCCTCCTTCTACCTGTTACATACATTTCCTGCCGGCACAAAGTTATAATACCCTTCTACCCTATGGGTAGCGGGTATAAAAATTGACTTGTCACAAAATTAAATTAAATTAATCAACAGTCGAGTTGTTAAAACAACGTTGAAAAATAAACGGTATATTGTTTAAATATTTTAATAAATCCAAAATTGATTACAAGCTTATTTTAAAAATAATATTGTTGTTTGCAGCCGTTACATAGAAATGAGAGAAATATCCAACACTAACAGGGAACATGACTCTCAAATTTGAGAAATCACGAACCTCAACAAAATTCTTGATTGAAGGATTATTGTTTCAAGAACTTTTGAGATTTCTACATACATACAGTATACATAGATAACAATAAAGTACAGTTTTTTCTAAAAATAGAACAAAACAGAATCGAAAACTAAAGTGTGTAAACACTTTCTTGACAGTGTCAAAAA
Source organism: Drosophila niveifrons (assembly GCA_035046325.1). Lineage (NCBI taxonomy): Eukaryota > Metazoa > Arthropoda > Insecta > Diptera > Drosophilidae > Drosophila > Drosophila niveifrons. The sequence continues at coordinate 1,171,210 of JAWNOC010000058.1, read as the reverse complement.
TGTGTAAGCTAATATTTTGTTGATTTAAAATTTTCCCTTTCGTTGTATTGTTTTTATTTTTGTACATACTAATTTGAAATTTGCTAAATAATAGATCTGCATTAAAAAAATATTGAAAAATAATAACCAAAGGCGTTATTTTTGCATGTAAAGTCAAAAAATATGTTTTTTTTTTTCAGTGTGTAAAGAGTTTCTTGACATACTGTATGTAAGTGTGTATGTATACCTTGTAATCCTGTCATCATATTACCATTTGAACTGAGCGTTTCGATACGATCAAAGAACTGTTGTCTACATACATACATATGTATGTACATACATGCATATGCATATGTATATGAAACACTTCGCCAAAATTCTTTTATTCACTCACATCAAGGCAAAGCCCATACAGGAAAATGCATTACTTCAACAATTAAAGGTATTTTTGTATGTACACACTGTAAATATTTTAATTATAATTAATTAATTAATCTTAAAAACGTAAAAAAAAATAAAATAAACGCTAAATTTTCTGCATTTAGGAAAACAAAAATTGTCAGCAATGCCCGAAACCGGGCGAAGCTGGTTCGTATGTACATAAAGTGCATTGGTGTGCTTGTTTAATGAACTTTGAATTTTCTGTACTTTTTTGATAAGAAAATTATAAACATCGTGGAAAAAGACCCATATTAACTTTGCGATTAATGAACAGAAAAACCTAATTGAACTTTGAAACTTACAATACATACATACGTATTGTCAGAACATATTTATGTATGTACATATGGGTAATTCCATGGCGAAATTTGTCCCGTGTGAGACTTTTTATAGTGCACTGCAGTGAAAATGACAAAAACTGAAACAATTTTAAAAATAAGTGAATGTTATTTTTAAAGCTTTAGATAAGCACTACATTTAGAGCTTTGATTGTTTTAAGGAACTGGTTCTGTTTTACGATAAAATACATAAATTCGTTCATTTTTTGGTTGTGCGTACGAATTGGTTAATTTTTGCAATTATCACAACAGAAAACAAAACAGAAAGATAATTCCAAAAGTATTCTTAGCTCTAATTAATGTATTTATATAGAGTTTTAAAAATAATCTTTTCTTATTTTTAAAATTGTTTCAGTTTTTGTTATTTTCAATGTAAAGAGTCTCGCACGGGACAAATTCCGTCATGGAATTACCCATATGTATGTGCATTCATACATACTAAGTAATGCAATATTCAATGCAATGCAATTTATAAATATAAACAATTTTGTGTTGAAATGCACACTTGATGTCACATACTTTTTATTCGAACATATCATTGTATGTACACATGCACATACATTGATTTGTTAACAGCTAAAATATTTTTGTTTATTATTGTTATTTACTGACCGTACAATATGCGTCTTTGACTTCAAGCATACAGCAATCAGCTTTTAGTCTGAGACAATCAGCTGATACCCTAAACATTTGTGTACGTATGTACATATGTACGTACGTATGATTTTTTTTCGTTTTCCATTTTTAATTTTGCTTCCTTACACTTTTTTCTTTAAAACCGAAAACCACAATTTTTAATTTAAACTGCAGTTTTAAATTTGCTTACATATTGAAAGATTTATGTTTGTGTGTACTCTTTGATACCACATAATTCACTATATTCCAACAAAATATAAAAAAATGTGTAATTTTAATTTTCAGACAAACAATGCAGCAATACCACGACTTAACTCAGCAGAAGTCTTAAGCTTAATGTAAATACTTAACATGGGCATACTACATAATTATTTTCAGTACATTGTCTAACATTTTGTAGGCTTACATGAAATTAATGAACATGCCAACTTCACTTTCAGTTATCAACACTTTGAAAAAGCACATACATATTTTGTATGTACATATCGTCCTAATAATGAGATAGTACTATAATTTAAATTCTTGTCTGTGAATTACTCCAATTATTTTTTTTTTGTGTATGCAAATGTGCATTTGTTGTATGTAACTTCAATTAAAAACAATGAAGCAGAGACTTAATGCATATTCATATATATACATATGTATGTATGTATGTATGTACAATATGTATGTATGTATGTATGACCATATGGGGTATTTTTATGCTTTAGACGTATTCTAAAAACTATGTTGTTATGTACATATGTATGTATGTATTTTTATCAACAATACTGCAGCCTTGAGGTATTTACATATATACATTTATACATATGTAAATTGAGTTACAGTGGCATGTTACTAATGGAATATTGTATGTACAGTGAATCACAGCTTATTTCAACCAGCACTAACCGACAACTTTAAATCATTAAACTAAGCGATATTTTGAATTTATTTAAACTCAGAATTTTAGTTTAATGTTTGAACTTAAAACATATTACTTCATTTGTTTTTTGTATAAATTCTCCATAACAAGAAAACATAAAAAAAGTACCACAGCTTATTTCAACCAGCAACTTTACCTCTGTGCGATGGTTAGTTCCTAGGGAAATAACGGTTCTTTGTTGATCTAATGCTTTGTGCATAGTATTCGCAATGTTCAGAAGTTGCATTTTTGACACTTTAAACTTTCGATCTCAATAACAAAACGTCCTAAATTAGTTATTGACCAACATGGAGGTCACACAAAGTATTAAATGCATAGATTGACATATTTAAAATTAGATTTTTCCTGCTGGTTTAAATAAGCTGTGGTACTTTTTTATACCCGCTACCAGGGTAGAAGGGTATTATAACTTTGAGCCGGCAGGAAATGTATTTAACAGTATGCAATAGCCGAGACGATCCAGCCATGTCAGCCTGACCGTCTGTTCGTATTAAACACTGGATCTCAGAGACTATAAGAGATAGAGCTATTTTTTCGACAGTATTTGGTATGCTTGCACATAGATCAAGTTTGTTCCCAATTTTTGCCACGCCCACTTCCGCCCCTGCAAATCAAAAAAAAATCGAAAACAAGCGTAATTTTAAAGCGAATTTTGATATACACAATAACAGCTGTAGTTGTTATGATTCCTGAAAATTTGCATGCGATCAGATATCAGATATAAAATTGTCTAAGTTATGAAGAAATACTTTTGTATGAGCAACAACGCCTACTTACTAGGTTGCATTTACTGACAATCTGGTATATTGTGCTGCCTATGGTATATTTTGAATGCGCTACCATACCAAATATACCATTTGGTATATTCGCAGTATTTTTTATATTTTTTGAGAATATTACAGCAAAATATATTGCTTTTATTCAAAAAGGGTAGCGAGTATCTCACAGTCGAGCACACCCGACTGTTGCTTTCTTACTTGTTTCGTTATTTTTTTGTTTTCCAATTATTTTATATGTTAAACATAAAGTGATATAATAAATGAAGTCATATATCTTAAGTTAAAATATAAAACTGAAATTCGGCGTTTAAATAAATTCAAAATATCGCTTAGTTTGGCTAGTATAATGATTTCAAGTTGTCGGTCAGTGCTGGTTGAAATTAGCTGTGATCCACTGTATATGCAAAATGAAATTTTGTTTTCAATTTTTAAAATTGCAAACCAAAAAACCAAATATGGAAAACGAAATGTAGTGTGAAAATTTTGTCAAATTATGGGAAGCTATACCTTCTGTAGTTATAACTTCAAAGAGAGCTATCATTTGCTTTTACTTGATCACTAGCAGTAATCAGTGTAAGTAAATATTTGTACATACATAACTTACGGGCGCTTACGTAAAATAAAAAATTGTTTTTTAATACTTTTGTATCCATTTTTATTAAATAGAGTAATTTTTTCATATACATATATTATAGTAAATGGAAATACTTTATTAATATAATAATTTTATAAAAATGTGTTCAATTCAATTGGTATATCATGTAGTGCGCATTGATTTAAATATTATTTATTTGTTGTAATTGTAATTTGAATTTGTTTTGTTTCCTCCTTTTATTCTCATTTCAGATTTTATGGATATAAATATTATTCAATGCGCCGTCCTTAAAAGCACGTTAAGTGTAATGTGCGAACATCGATGATGAAATATATGATTTACATTTAAATTAATACATTAAAAATGCAGAAGCCTTTTCCTGATGAGTAGTAATAACGCTAGGATTTTATAAGAATGTTCATCAAATTAAAGGTAGTCATTTAATTTTTATTTATAATATAATAAATGTTTTTATATATAGACAACTTAAGCTTCTCCAAAAAAATTTAACAGTCAAAATATTATATTTGATTGTAGTCTCATCAAAATGTAAGCAAATAAGTATTAATTCAGTGCACTTGAATACATTTTACTTAAATTAAAAGTCGTTATTCGATTAAGTTTATTCGATAAAGAAAGAAAATAAATGTTTAAAAATTAAAAGGTTCAGCGTTATACATTTTTCATATTTTATTTTCATACATATGTATTTTAATTTGTATTAAGTTAGTGATAATAAAAAACAAATTTAAAATACCGTGTAGTTTTTTTTTTTGTTCTATTCTTAAAAGTTAATAGGTTCAATATACACTATTAATATTTACACTAAATGGATGCCTGTAAAACTATGAAGTAAACCATTATACTATATATATAAAAACAAATTCTAGGTACATATGTATATATATACTATATATATATATGTACCTAGAATTTAATACACTCTCTATATTTTACTTAGTGGGTACGTATAAGTTTTCTCGAGTTTTTTTTTTTGTTTTTAACTAATACGCATTAATAGGTATGTGGTGTGATATTTGAAACAAATGGATGTGTACTGTGAATAAGATGTTATAACGTTGTACACATTAAAATCTCGACCATATACTACATATTAGTGTTGCGTTTTGAATTTGCCCTTATCTTGGAAATATAATAGATAACCGATTAATTGTAAGCTGCCTATTCTTCACTAATATTTTTTTTTAAATGTATTCTTGGTAGCTTGTTAGTTTTAATTATGTTATAATTATGTTTATAGTTTTCTTCTTTTGTTATGTATGTATGTATATCACAAGTTTGAAGAGAGTAGAAAGTGGCGATATTAACTATGTATATATACTTATATTGGCAGTAAGCGGCAGCAGTTAGCAATCGATGCGAATACAGCATAATCTATATATATATTGCCTTTAGCAATTAATGCCAGTGCTATTTATTTGCAATAAAGCGGTGCTGCTGGGAATGCTATGAGTTGGTTGATGCAGCACATTGTGAATACCATGAGTACGTGCTCCTCCTAATTGATCGACATTTTCGTCATCATTATTAGCGCGAGATCTCCTATCGGTGGCCATTGCTGGCACTGATGGCGACGACCCCAAACTCACATTCAACTCTGGCATTTCCAATGGATTTTGATGTAGATGATGAATTGATTTTGCATTGACATTTGGTAGGTGATGCTGTTGCGAATGGACCGTAAGTGGATTAATGCTGCTACTATTGTTGTCATTATTTGTTATCAAATTTGCGCTTTCAACATCAACCAGGCAACCAGGCATCATTTCGTCATCATCATCTTCCTCCTCCTCTTCTTCCTCATCTGCTTCATCATCATCGGAATTGTGATGATTGTAATGTTGCTGCTGCAGTTGTTGTTGATTTTGATGTTTCTTGTTGAGGGACAATTCATTTTTAACTGTTTTAGGTGATGCGATGATTTGTGCTGCTGCCAGCTCAAAATCATTCGAACGATTTCTGCTTTGTTGTTGTGCAGTACTACGCTCATAATAATAATGCGAACGTTCAGTCAAAGTTTGTGTGCCATTTATGGAGCGCTTGCCGCATTGCATTACTCCATGACGTTGAGCTGGTCCTTGAGGAACCATTCCCATTCCCGTTCCCATTCCCATTGTCGAACCATTCACAATGTTGTTAAGAGTGCCGCTCTTTCTTATACCATCGTAATGATGTCTACTACGTTCATATGAATTATAACTCGCATATCGGCCACTGACGACGACACCATTATTCGAGGAAGAGCACGAATTTGTTGAATTGGAACTGCGTCGTTCCGGATTATCATATGTGGTTGTTCGCTCTAGTGTGTCGACGTTATTTTGCTGCTGCTTGTTGCTGCGGCCCTTACACTTCTTGTGTTTCTGTCGCTCCGGCCAACACTCGTCGCTGGCATGGGACGACTCTTCTTTAAATATGGGACGCTCAAAATTATGGAATTCGTAACTTGAGTTCTCTTGCAGGGGCTCTGAATAACAGCTGTCGCTTTGCAATAACAACATTTGTTGTTGTGATGTTCCCGAAGAGCCTGAACCAGATCCTGATCCAGAACCGGAACCGGTTACTGATGCCGACCCAGAGCTAACAGTATTTTTGCTCAACTTCATGGCACCGCCAGGAATAGCAACTTCCACTCTGCCACCCATGCTAGAGGAGTTTGTTAGTAAGTCAAAGTTGGGGTTCTCATAATGATCCGTTGTCGCATCTGTCATATAGCCGGTGGTGGTAGCTATATATGTAGCTGGTTGATGCTGATGATGATGGTAGCGTTGTGAACTCTGAGCGGATTTCATATTATGATTGAGAGCGCTACGAATAGATCCTGTATCATAAGGTCTCTGATACGTTGGCTCTTGCATCTGGTATTCCGGTGAGGCAACGACTGCTCCAACTGCTCCAGCACCTGGGCCAGAGCCTGGTCCGCCTAATGAGTGCAGCGCATAGCTATCATCATAAATTAGCTTTCCCGTGCGCATTGTGTATGTATGTAAATTTGTATTTGCATTGCAAATCGTTGGATAATCATTTTCAAATTGCTCCTGACTCGAACCCGATGTACATGGCAAAAAGAAATTGGCGACATTCGAATGCTGATGGGCAACAGCACCATGCTTTTCTCTTATCGTAGTCCCAGTGCCAACCGCAGTGCCAACCGCCGAGTGGCCAATCATGTGAACATCGCCATTTACAGCGCTGGTTGCTGCATTTGAATTCGTGCCGTTCACATGATGCTTGAGTCCCGTGACCCAAGCAATCAATGTAATTATAGCAATCTCGATGAGACGCAATGAAAATTGATAGCCCCACTGCATCCAATCGACATCAACTTCGCCAAGATTAGTACGCACCGACGAGATGCAAACGGCGCCAAAGATTTGCAGCGTGGCCAACAAAACGAATAGCAAAGCGGTTGCTATAGTAATGTGAATGGCATATGACAGATTCTGATAGCCATGTATGTAATTCTGAGATTTACTGCGCAGTATACGCTTGAGTATGCGATATAAGTATAGGTATAGTAAACCCAGACTCAAGCAAATAAATATATAAATAATTTGGCAGATAAGTGAGAGAACGCGAGGCGGAGGCTGTGGACTAGCCAAACTGGTCGCCGATGACATTGTAATTGCTGATGACGATAACGATAACGATGACTGCGATTGGTGCTGTTGTTGCTGTAACTGTAACTGTTGTTGCTGCTGCTGTTGTTGTCGGCGAAAATATTGTTGCTGTTGCTGCTGCTGAAAGTACATGTTATGATTCTGCAGAGTATACGATTCGACATAATGCAACGTTACACAGAGCAACACGTGAACACCACATCCGACAACAACAGTCAAAGGTCGGACTAATGCTGAATATCGATTGTTTTTGTGATTCAACGATTTCAAAAATAAGAATAAAATTAAAACGGAAAATGCAACCGTTAAAAACGTTGCTGGCAAATTTAACAACAGCTCAGAAACAAATATATGAAAAGTGCCATGAACATTGTATGCATCGAAGCATAAATAAAATATTCGCATTATGCAAATTGCAATTAGAATGAGATGAATGTATACAAAATACGATTGAGCAAATAAGTGTGTCAATTTGTTGTAAGTCAGCAGTTTGTACAGCGAATAAACTGCAAGTATTGTAAATAAAACAACGGAAAGATAGACGTGGACGTGCCACGCCCACACCCAAATTGTAGCTGCGCCGCCAGTTGAAGCTGTTGATCCGTCACTTGATGTTTTTCGTGGAACATCTTTAGCGGCAATTGTTGGCTTCGCTTGCTGCATTGTCGCTGATGTGAAAGACGTGGCAACCGCATCACCAATGGCAGCAGCTGCCGCCGCAGATGGTGTGGTAACTCCTCCAACCTTGCTTATATTGTTGCCCAATGAATCATGAGTTACAAAATCATTATAATCCATTTGCTTACTCTTATTAATATTTGAACCAGCACCATTCGTATTCGTAGGTTCATCATCATTATTATTCTTTTCCTTGGCGGTTTTATCAATATTTGAATGTTCGTTTGCCACCACAGCAACAATTGCCGATGCTGGCGGTTTTTGGTAGGTGATAATGGGACCCTGTGTAACCTGACGTAACAACACAGCTGGTATATCGCTTTTTTTGCCATTTGAACCGAGGATTCTTCGTATATTTGGCAACACTTCTTGTCGCTTTATCGCATTGCCATCACTAACAACATCTTGGCTTGATTTATGATCAATATGCGTATTAATTTTATGATTAATATCTGTTGCTTCGACTGCAATGCCTTGCTCATTACTGCTGCTGCTGCTGCGGGATGGCGTATTTAGAGCTTTTTTGCGATCACCTGCAAATTCCGAATTTGTTGAGGCATTTGCATTTGCCTTTTTCTTCACGTCTAGAATATGGCTCGAGTAACTTATATTTGTATGTCCATTCACATTTGTTTCACCAGTTAAATCTGGCGGACGAAATGGTATTCTCTCATGACCAGGCATTAAACTTGGAGGTGGAATAGGCCGTCGATTATTATATTGAACAGTATTACCAGCAATCAGACCTTCGTTGTTGGTGCCTCGCAGAGTTGGTTTATCAGCGAATGGATTTTGATACTCCGGCGGCAATGGAGGCGTAAAAAATGATCGGGATGGTGGTGAATAAGATGGTATATCTCCTGGATACATTGGTATTGTTGGCTGTCCTTTTGAGTGGTTCTTTTTTAACAAATTCGGAACTGAAAACAAAAGTATTTGACGGTAATTTAAATTAAATTCAAAACGCAAATTACGCATAATTACATGATGGCATCGGTGTTGAATTGTATTGCATTGTATGTCGATGTCGATCTCTGTCATGATTATTGTTATTACTGCTATAATGACGATTTGGATTCGGATATGTTGGATTATTATTGCTCTTCAATATGTCAGCGTTTGGCGCAGATGTCGGAAGCGCATGATCTCTTTCTAAATCCAATTCGTAATTCCTATGACGACTGTTGCTCGTAATTTGTGGTTTATGGTGCGCCAATTGATACCTAGACGTATATCAAAACAACATTAGTAGTGCACATTACCCATACTAATTTAAATTTTTAATGCTTCATAGTTCACAGTTAAAATGTTAAAATTGTAATAAAATTACATTGGCACAAAAAACAAAAAAAATAATAATAACAATATGATGTAACACGTTCGCAGCTACAAAATTAAATATTAATATTAATTTAAAATAAAGATTAAATATTACTGTGAGAGCCTACAATTTTTGATGCTAGAAGGGTATTATAACTGGAGCAACCTCAACTTCAGCTAACTTACAAGTTTTTGATAATTGGCTCCAACGAAATGAGAAAACAAATGTAATGTAAAAACAAATAGGAAAGCTACAGTCGAGTGTGCTCGACTGTGGGAAGCAAGACGTGCTAACGACGACCGCGACGAATATTTTCAAATAATTTAATTATTCAATAAACCAAATACAATAATACTTAAGGATTAAACTTATGAAATAATAAATAACAAGTAAGAAAGCTACAGTCGAGTGTGCTCGACTGTGAGATACCCGCTACCCATTTTCAAAATATACCAAAAATACTGCAAAATACTAAAAATATACCAAATGGTATATTTGGTATTACGATGTGGTACTAACATTCAAAATATACCATAGGCGGCATAATATACCAGATTGTCGGCCAAAGCATCTGAGACCCCTAGTAAGTAGTCGTTTTAGCCCATACAAAAGTATTTCTTTAATAACTTCCACAATTTTTATCTGATCGCAACCAAATTTTCAGAAATCATAAATAGTAGTGTTATTATTATATACTCGCAGCTTTAGCTTTAAAATTACGCTTGTTATTCGATTTTTTTGATTTGCGGGGGCGGAAGTGGGCGTGGCAAAAATTTGAAACAAACTTGATCTGCGTGCAAACATAACAAATGCTATCGAAAAAAAATTATAACTCTATCTCTTATAGTCTCTGAGATCCAGTGTTTCATACAGACAGACGGACAGACGGACATGGCTAGATCGTCTCGGCTGTTGACGCTGATCAAGAATATATATACTTTATAGGGTCGGAGATGCCTCCTTCTACCTGTTACATACATTTCCTGCCGGCACAAAGTTATAATACCCTTCTACCCTATGGGTAGCGGGTATAAAAATTATCATAAAACCAATCCCACATATATACGATAAAGTGCAAAATATATCAAATTATATATACAATATATGTGTAATAACATATACAATTCCTTATACCAATTGTATGTTTGTTATATTAATTTCGATTTGCGGTGGGGGTAATGGGTAGACAGTCAGGCGGGCATGGCTATATACTTTATGGTGTCAGAGATAACTCATTCTGCATGATACATACAATTCGATGTAGACATAAAATAATAACACCCTTCTATACGGTATAATTGACTGCTTATTTGAATGCTTATTTATTGCTGGAGTCTAAATTGATTCCGTCGACAGAAATTCCGCTAAAAACCAGAAAAATGTTTTCGAACTTGGATGTCTGTCATCTTATCTAATTAAATTTCCCTAGCTTTTTGTTAGATGTTTATCGTTTTACATTTTCAATTTTAAAAGTTTATTTATTTATTCAATTAACTTATAACTTGAAATTCATAAAGGTTTAAAAGTTGTCTTAAACACACATGAAAAACAATTCAACAACTTTATGAGCTACTTTTAATTTGAGGCCAAATTGTCGGACAATCAGAAATTTGGTCCTAAATTTACATTACAATTGTTTGTTTCAATTATTTAATAATGTACTTGAATCGAATTCTTCAAAATAAAAACAAATTGTCATTGTTTACTCAACACAATGCTAAGAAAACAAATCATTTGCTGATGGACATGTTGGGTGCAAAATTTTAATATTCACAAAAGAAATAAAAACGTTTTAGTACCGATGGCATTCAGCATTAAACAAAAATTAAATTGTTTATAATATTTTGCAGTTCAATATTAAGACAAAACTGTAGAAGACTAATTCGACCTAAAATGCATGAAGTTTGTCGCAAATATCTTAATTTGTTTTCAATTCATTCGACAGGAAAGATAAAAGCTTAAAAAAGCACAGAGAGCTGAAAGAAACTAAAAGGTATTATCTGCTACGAAACAGAATCGTTATACACATTTGCGATCTTAACGTAATTAATATCTGAATTCGGATAGATCGTTAAGTACTAAATTGAATGTCTTACCGGAGAGTGGTTAAAGGAGGTGTTGCAACAGTGGTCAACCCCAAAACATAGCTGCTGTCCGGAATACTCCGTTTGGTTGTTGATGTTGTGCCATAAGCGACTTTAATTATTACAGCCGCTACACTCCGTTCCAGATTGTCCAATTTATCCAAATATGATGATTTTGATCCAACTCCGGGTGATGCATTAATGACATTTAAACCAATCGTAGTCGTAGTATTCATACCATTATTAGAGAAAGTTGAACTAGTGTTTGTATTGTTATTATTAGGTAATGAAATTCCAATGAGCGATTCTTCTTGCGAAGCTGTTTTCTGCTCTTCAACTAATATGCATTGCGTTGAGCATATTAGATAAAATGAAATGATTAAAATAAGTTTCATATTGTATTTCTGTATTCTTTCACAGTTTGCTATACAGGATGGTGGCATTGCAAGGATATAATGATTTTTCAAGCCACGGTGATGTTGCATTTTACTACAACTGTTTGTCTCGATTTCTTCGCTCATCGTTTTTCCCAATTTGTTTTAAATTATTGAAGACCAAACGCTATTGATATAATCTACTCCAGCCATTGATTTTATAAACTATATTTCACTTTCGCAAATATACAGTACTGCAAATATACAAGATATTAGAATTTTTTTTAGACCTTTAATTTGTTACATTAAGCATATAATATTTATTATCGAGTTAGCGGTTTTATTAAAATACATTAATAAAGACACCGCAAAAAATAATTGATTTTAAGGCATCCTCTGACATAAATCGAGAACACCCTAAGAATATTTAGGAAGGCTATATATTAATAGTGCTATACTACTTTAAACATAAGAAACACTATGGTAAAACGTATTATTCTAATGCTCGATTTTTTTCTGCACATTTTTTCAAACACGATAGTCTATCTATGTGAAATCAACACAGCATACAAAGATTAAAAAAATGTTTTAGAGATATAATTAAACTATTGCTTTTAATATTACACTTATTACATGTATGCTATATATATATATATATATATATATGTATACTATTGACTTTGGGCTCGCATAAAAATGTTATTAGTAATGTAAAGGAAACCAAATTTGTTGTGTTAATTCTTTGAATATTTATTAACATATTTATTATCTTAATAAACTTGCTAGTCTATTTAAAAAATAAAAATGCAAAATAAACTCGCATTTACTCAGTTATGCTGAATATACCATTCAGTATATTTCAGTAATCGAGAAATATACCGCAATATTTTACTTGTATTCAAAATGGAAAGCAGGTATCTCACAGTCGAGCACACTCGGCGGTAGCATTCTTGTTTATTATTCGTTTTGGAATACCTCTCCATTCTTGGTGGACTCGTTGCATCAAATCGTGCTGTTTTGCTGGAGTTCATAAAATTTTCGATAGGATTGCGATCTGGCCTCTAATAACTTAAAATATTGTTTCATCAATTCTTTACAGATTTTGGGAGTGTGTTGTGGATTCGTTATAAATAAATATAAATATTAAAAAACAAAATTTTGGTTCATGTACTTTACTTATAACTTTTTGCGAGCCCAAAGTCAATAGTTGCAAACATTTACTCAGACTTGCACGCTGCTTTAGATCACTTAGATTATGTTTAAATTGGTCGTTCTTTAACAAATTTTTGGACTGAAGTTTTTTTTTCCATTTTCGGCAGCTGTTTTGCGTGTGAGGGGCGACCCTTAAAACTTACCGTTGTCCATATTCTTTGCATAGGAACGATCAATACTAGTCTTGATCAAAAGTAAATGAAAATGTGTAGTCTCTGTGGAAATCCGAGTTTCTTGTGTGGAAAATGGGCCGTTAAAACATACGACGCGTTTGGTATACTTAGATGATGCTAAGTAGTTTAAAACTTAGTATATAAAATGTAAACAAACACAAGAGCACTATTAGTGCTCCGCTGATTTTATGGGTTCACTTTCGTCAAGCAGGCTTCTTCCCGTTACGTAAAATGAATAATAGATTTACATGAAATTAATAATATATATTCATTTTCATTCATCAATCATTAATTTCAGCTTGTGTATTTTAGATTCTATAAAATTATACATACATTTATTTTAATGATTATTATTACATGATCTAGGAAAAATTAAAAAAAAAAAAATGTGTATAAGGTGCATCTTAAAGTTGCGCAATCCATACATAGGTAGATCCATATGGACCATAATAATTATTCAAGTGTTACACTATTTTATAAACAAAAATAGAAACAGGATATATCATTTAAAATAAAGTACGCTACAGAATATATGTTATATTCGCATATGCATACGTAGGTGCACTTACTTGAATATAATCATTGGAATAATATTATAGGAATAATATTTCATATCCAAACTTCCAATAATTGATAGGCAATCGATGCAAGATTCGTATAACACTGGTTAATGTTCGTTTCATTTTAATATAGCAAAAATCTATAAATCTATTTGTAAATAACCCATATTCTTTAGAGTTGAGTATTTTTTGTATGCAAATGCGTATTCACATAATAACAGACTTGTGCATACATATGTAGACACATATCTGCCAGCAAACAAGTTTAATTTCACATATGTATGCATTTCCAAATAGTAGTCTTATGCACATAAATGCATGCATACACACACATACATAATGGACACATCAATCTAAGGATGTATTTTTACAGTATACACATACGCTGGAAAAGTTTATGGGTGCTTGGCATCCCGTAATTATTATTCTCGCACTTTAATTTCATTTATTTAATTTGCAGTCAGAGACAAGTTTAATCAAATTTTATTTTATTTCATTGGTAATGAAATTGGTAAAAACTTTGTTTTCTTAATTTTTTTCTTCCACACAAAATGGCGATGCTTATAAAGATGAACAAAAAAAAACGACTAATCGATTGTTGTATGAACATTTGAGCAACGATATATTTTTTTATAATGAACTGTATCGATATTTAAATTGAACTAGTTCACATATTGTCACCAGATTAATTACTAGAAAACATTAACTTTATTTTAGTGTAATTTACATATTTGTTAAGATTTAACTGGCTAACTTTCTTAGGTATCAGTTGCTTTGTATTTTTAGATTAATTTGTCTATATGTAACTTTTGAGAAGAGATTGTGCGCTTTTTCTGCATAGTATTCAAAAATTATTCTAAATTTATTTCCAACAATTGACAAATTATATACTGGGTCTGCACCACCTGGGCTTATTAGGAAAATCTTGTTCGAATGCTGCAGCGATAGCGTATAAGTGATTTAGTATATATTTTTTAAATTTATTTAAGACATCTTGTTTAACCAAATTGCATTGTGTATACTTGATCAAAACAAATAATTTTTGGTATTAAAGCGCCGTACGGAATCGTGATTTTTATTTATTCGACTCTACATAAAAATTAACGACCTTGAAAAATTTTTGCGGCAACATTTCGTTCCGCAAAAGCTTTTGCTTTTTTATTAACTTAAATTTGACACGGAAAATGTAATGACAAACAATTAATAAAAATTTGTCTATTAAATAAATGCAATTTAAAAAAAAAAATACAGATGAAATCACATTCATTGTGATTTGCAATATGAAGGCTTGCGACTCCACAATTTTAACTAAAGCTAATTCACGAGAAAATGCCTCACGCGTTTAATTTTTATAAATTTTGCATTTTCTTTACCGATTCGATTTATCGATATGCCAAAATTTTTAGAACGCTGGGAGCTGCGGAATGAAATGACGCCTCAAAATATTTTTTTGTATGGAATTGTGCGCAAAAAACGTGATTTCGATCATCTGGCAACATCGTCTTACAATTTGATTGCAAATCGGTGCGCGCAAATCTTAGCATACGACCTGTTATTGTATGAGCTGGGCATTGATAGTTCAGTTAATCTGTCAAAACAAACAACATATTACGACATATTTAATCACGTTAAAAAAAATATATATAATTTATATTAACGTTTTATGACCCATACATGCGACCTAAAACTGAACATACAGGCATGCTCCGGTTTTCACTTTTCGTTTTCGTTTTCGTTTTGGGAACAAAACCGAGATTTTCGTTTTTAGGTGCTCCGGTTTTCACAAGTTTTTAGTTATCGTTTATCCCCTAAACGAAGTATATTTGCATTTGTCTTTTTTGCGAATAAAAATTGAAATCAAAATTAAACAAAAAAAAACAGTGAACGCAAATCAGCTGTTTCCCACAAAAAATGGGGATGCCACCTTTTTAATGAATTTCATTCCGGTTATTCCAACAATTTTTTTTATACACTTTTAGCACATAACTAATTAAATTAAATTGATTAATTTTTAAAAAACATATTTTACCCAACTTCAACAAATTTATCGCCATCCGTTTGATTATACAAGTATTTTTAACTTGTATAACTTTCTATCGAAAGTATGGCAGCTTAGGCGATAACTCATGGTGTCGGACCTATCGGTCGCTCACCAAAACGAAAATTGTTGTTGCCGACGGCAAAATTTGATATCCAAATTTGAGGTGGGGTCAGAAATAAGTCGTTTTAAAAATAATTACAAGCCTAATTGATCTGCTGACGGTCTTAAAAGAACGACAATAAACCAATGAGTCAACTACTTTTTTTCCTTTTGCAAATAAGATCCGATTTAATATAGAAAAAGGCATTTACTTTTCATTTCGGCAAGTCAAATTTTCTCGTTTTGCAATTTGAAAAAATCTTGTGAAAGTGAAAACGGGAGCACCAATTTTTTCGTTTTCGTTTTCAAAACGAAAACCGAAAGTGAAAACCGGAGCATGCCTGATAGAGTGTAACGTGCGCTGGGCGCTGTGTTTGAACTTTCAATTTCAAAATGAGCTAAAGAGGTTCTGGTGTTCTAAAAGCAACGCTCAGCTTTTCTCGGGTCGCATTAGTGCTGTTGCAAATTATATGTTTGATTGAAGACTTGGAGTATTTGTTTATTATATGGTTAGGGCCTATATGCATTCTTTTCATAATAATTGAGGGATGAACGTATCCATTAAATTGAATGTTTTAAAAAATATATCGAAATCGAAAAATATGTAATCGAATATATATTAGACCAGTATCGAAACTGTGACCAATAATAAGAACAAGAGTTAGAGCATACGCAAAGAAAAAATTATAGATTTCATTCTAAAATCCAACTGTTACACACCAAGAACTCATAATAAATTATATTTTAAAATGGATACATTTGATGTATCTGATAGGAGCAGGTAGGATTGTTCGATATATATTTGTAATTTAAAAATAATATTAATGTAGTTTTCTTTTGTGTATGTATTGAAATACATACATATGTATGTTATTATAAATTGTACATATGAGTTAAAAATGTATGAAATAATTGGTTCAACTAAATGTATATTGTAGTTGGTATTTTGGATCCATGTCTCGGCAAGAAGCAACTGAGGTGTTAATGAATGAACGAGAGCGTGGAGTTTTTTTAGTTCGTGACAGCAATTCAATTGAAGGCGATTACGTGCTTTGCGTGAGGTAATCGTAAACAATTTTTTGTATACCCCATTATACGGTAGTTGGGTATTTCATATTACTAAATGAAAAAATTGTTGATTTTGTTGTTTTCAATATACATTTAATTTAGAGAAGACACTAAGGTGAGCAACTATATTATTAACAAAGTGCAGCAACAAGACCAAATTGTTTTCCGCATCGGTGATCAATCATTTGAAAATCTACCAAAACTGCTTACATTTTACACACTACATTATCTGGACACCACGCCATTAAGACGACCAGCTCTGAAAAAAATTGAAAAGGTTATTGCCAAGTTTGATTTCGTTGGCAGTGTATGTACAACAAAAATTCCATCAGTATATATTGCATTTGAGATATATTAGTAATTTCATTTCCATATAAGGATCAAGATGATTTACCATTTCAAAGAGGCGAAGTGCTTACTATAATTCGAAAGGATGAAGATCAATGGTGGACTGCTCGCAGTTCTACAGGACAAATTGGACAAATACCGGTTCCGTACGTTCAAAAAGTATGTTGACTATTTACACAAATTTCTTCAATTTATGCCATGATTCATTATTTTGAGATCCAAAAACAGTTTAGTCATTTTAAATAAAATCTAATCCATTATGGTGTATTCTATCGAATAACACATTTCTGATGATGGAGATGTTTGGCAAAATGTTCATTGATCTACATATAAAACCCATTCTATTCGAATAAATATTTTCTCTTATTTTATAACTTTTTAGGTCTATGATGATTCTATAATTGAAGATAATGTGGATCAGCCAACATCATGTTTAACACGTACCAATAATATCTCATATAATGTTAACGGCGATCTACCTACTGTATCGACGGGCCAGTTTAACACATTAAAACGGACAGACTTAAACGTAAGTAAATGAACATAAGTTTTACACAACTTTCCTTTGTAATATCTAATAAAAATGTTACTTTCAGCGAAAGCTTCCAGCCCGAGCCCGTGTTAAGCAATCAAGAGTGCCAAACGCGTATGATAAGACTGCACTCAAATTGGAAATTGGTGATATCATTAAAGTCACTAAAACTAATATTAATGGTCAATGGGAAGGCGAGTTAAATGGACGAAAGGGTCATTTTCCTTTTACACACGTTGAGTTTGTTGATGATTGTGATTTAAGTAGTAATTGTACGGATAACCGATTTAATAGCGCTAACGATTGGGTTGAACAACACTAACAATATCATCATTATAAATATTGTATGTGCATTTAAGTTAAGGAAATGAATATATGAGAACGAATAACATTTAAGTGGGGCTTATCAATTGTTAAACTATGAAATACAGTGGATCACAGCTTATTTCAACCAGCACTTACCGACAACTTTAAATCATTATACTAGCCAAACTAAGCGATATTTTGAATTTATTTAAACGCCGAACTTTAGTTTTATGTTTTAACTTAAGATATATGACTTCATTTATTTTATCACTTTATGTTTAATATATAAAATAATTGAAAAACAAAAAAATAACGAAAAAAAGTACCACAGCTTATTTCAACCAGCTGGAAAAAACTAATTTTAAATATGTTAATCTATGTATTTAATACTTTGTATGACCTCCATATTGGTCAATAACTAATTTAAGACGCTTTGTAATAGATTCCACCAATGTTTTTGTGATATCGGGGGTAATTTTCTCCCATTCCTCCACTAAAGCTTTTTTTAGTTCTGTTTTGTTGTGAATTGGCCTTTTTCGAATTTTCTGATCCAAAATGGCCCACAAATTCTCAATTACATTCATGTCAGGTGACTGAGCTGGTGGTTGCATGACATGTGGACAGTTCCAAATCAGCCAAGTCTGCACAATTCCCGCTTTATGTTTTGGGTCATTGTCCTGATAAAAGCGGAAATCCTCTCGAATGCCCAGTTTTTCTGCGCTTTGGAGCAAATTGGCCTTCAGAACCTCCAGGTATTGTGTCTTGTCCATTGTAGAATCAATAAAATGCAGCCTACCGACTCCGGCTGCGGACATACAGGCCCAAACCATGACACTGCCACCGCCATGCTTCACTGTAGGTTTTAAATTAATTGATTGGAGCTCGGTATTTGGCTTCCGCCAGACATATGTGGCTCCATCCGAGCCAAAAATGTTGAACTTGGACTCGTCTGCAAATATTACGGAGTTCCAAAAGTTTTTATCCTTGTTTATGTATTCCTTGGCAAATTTTAAGCGAGCCTGTTGATTTTTTGAACTTATGAACGGCTTCTTGCGCGCAATTCTGCCATTAAAGTTATTTTCCCGCAGAATTCTTCGAATTGTTTCTGGGTGGCATGTCTTACCCAGTTCCTCCTCTACCTCACTGGCTACTTTTGGTGCCGAAAGTTTTGGGTTTTTCCGGATTTTCCGGACAATATTACGTTCCTCGGTTTCGTTAAAAATTTTATTTGGTGCGTTTCTTCCCTTGTCATGCACTCTATTTTCGCGAACAAATCTCGAAATGATGCACTGCACCGTCGAATCACTCAGACGCACCATTTCTGCTATTTTTCGGCGGGAATGCCCATTCTTAAAATGAGCTATGACGTCTTCTCGCTTCTCAATAGTTGTTCGCGGACCCATTTTACAAAATGTGCGTGTCTCTTGAGATCGAAAGTTTAAAGTGACAAAAATGCAACTTCTAAACATTGCGAATACTATGCACAAAACAATAGACCAACAAGGAACCGTTATTTTCCTAGGAACTGACCGTCGCACAGCTGCAAAGTTGCTGGTTGAAATAAGCTGTGGTACTTTTTTTTGGCATTTTTTTGTTTTTCGATAATTTTATAAAGTAAACAAAAAATTAGAGGATAAATACAAAAATATTTTGTTTGTTAAAACATTAAACTAAAATCCTGAGTTTAAATAAAGTTAATACCTCTTTTAGTTTGACCAGTATACTGACTCAAAGTTGTTGGTTGGTGGTGGTTGAAATAAGCTGTGATCCACTGTATATTGATTGATCATAGAAATTTGAAATTCAGACGTTATTCAAAATTTTATATATAATCGCATATATGAATAAGGTACAAAATAAATAAAGTGGGCCCATCTCTTCGTGACTACATATACAAATGCAAACATGAATTTTAGACTTCTAATTTTAACAAAAAAGCTATGAGCTATGTACATTCGTGTGAGTGCTCGACTGTGGGATCCCCACTACCCATTTTCAATACAAACCGTATTCTTCAAATATATCAAATTCATATATAAGAAAATAATAAATATATACCAAATGATATATTTGATACATACAATCTAGTACAACATTACAAATAATTCGTAAAATATACCAGATTTGCAACCAATCCAGCCTTTTTGACAAACAAAATAGGTTCGTGATCGAAATCTAATTTTCAGGTATGACAATTTCAGAATTTATTGATGATACCAATAATCGCTAATAAAAAAAAAAAACAATCAAATGCCGAAAATTACAGATATATATCTTTTAGTCTTTGAGATCTATCGTCGGTGATCGAGAAAATATGTATATACTTAATGAAAGTAGGTTATACATACATATATCATTTTCTGCTATTAGCCCCATTAACGAAGGGACTATGGTCAGCACTGTACAAGTCTATTCTTTTCGAAAATTAAATCTACATTTGGCCCTAAGATGTCAGCAAAATCTTAAAACTTGTAAGCGTCTTTAAATTAGGACTGATCCGTCTTTCTTTCAGACTATAATTTAAAGGCAAGATTAAATGCTCATATAAATAATTTTTTAATTTATAATAATACATCCATATGCCAGGTGAAGACATAAAGTACACATTTAAGGCATTTAATCAAAATAAAAAAGAAATTAAAATGTGACAACGTTGTATTAAACCAAAAGATAACCGGCTAAAATTATTGGGAAGTAACTGGATGAATGCACGGAATCTTGAAAACAACTGCTTAAGTCCAATATTTTTCAGAATTTGAAGAAAGAGAACGACAAACCTTTAATAATTTCATTGCGCAAAGTACCATACCGAAATAGGTGTCAATACCATACTACTTTCACTACCACCTAGACAGGTGCAAGGCCAATATAGCTTCAGGCAATCGAATTTGAATCCATCGAATTATCAATTGGCCATCACTGACCAGAAATTTCATTTAACGTCCATTAATAGACAAAATTAGGGACCTCGACCACAAACATCAATACAACTAGGAGCCATCTACAGACCAAGTTTCGCATCCCCTTCGTGGTCATTTGCTTCAGAGCCAATTATTAAACCAGTGGCAATGGAAGTAGACCTATATTTCGATCTAGGCACGTAAACATCCACTTATATACATCCACACGACATAAATACTTATATTCATTTAACTCCATATATACATAGTATATCCATACATCTACTACGTATATACGTTACTTACATCCATTACATACATATATATATATATATGGATAATATATCGTGGCATGGAAAATTGGTGAAAATCGCCAAATGTCCTGGTAACACTGAGAACCTTCAGCGTGTAAAGGACAAAATCTAATATAACAAGGACGAAAGTCCTTCAAAAGCTCAAGTTATAAGGACATTTTAATTTAGAGAAAATTGATTATAACTCCGCCATATCCTTGCTGATCCTGACGAATCCTGTGACATACAACTTGTATTGACTATCAGCTGGCCAAAGGACATTCGAATCGTCCTAGTAGCTCTCGAGTTATTCTGGTTTTCGTGATTTTTTTACTTTTTCGTTGGCCCTCACAGTGAAATTTTCCTAGTGTTTGGATCCTTAGATGACCCCTATATCCTTGAATGCCAATCGATAGAGGGGGTCACTGCGAGCTCAAGGAACCAAGTCCTTTGAAAATCCGTTAAGATTTGGCCGAGATATACGCATTTTTCGTTAGAGGATATTGTTCATGTTGCAGTTGTTGTTGTAATTGCTTTGTTGTTGTTGTAGGGGTAGTGTGGATATTGGAGCAGCAGTTGGTGTTGTTGTTGTAGTTAGCTAGCGAGCGCCACGAGCCCCTCAAAACAGCCAAAATACCAGCAGAAGTACCAGGCGAACAGAAATAGCAGCAGGCATACAAACTCAATTTGGCGCTAAAAGCTTGAGTGAGAATGCGGCCTTTGAGTGTAAATGCACTATAAGCGCGACTGCACTTTGAGTGCGACTGCAGTTTGAGAGCAGCTACAGTTTAGGTGCAACTGCAGTTTGACAGCCACTACAGTTTAAGCACTAACCACTATCCATACAATACATAGAGACACCATGCCATACAAAAAATCCTATCCTTAAAAACTGAATTATGGCGACCCCAGTCGGGTCGAGCGCTGCGTTTCGAACACTAGAGCATGATACAATAACACAAGGTAGTCTCGTCGGCAAAAGCTGCACACTATCTATACCATACATAAGTGCGAGTGAAACGACTGCGCCTAGTGAGTGCGAAAGTGTTGGATTTTGGCCCAACGATCAGATCGCAGCAGTGCAAATAAAAAGACAAGACAATATTTGATGGAAATTATAACAAACGTTTATTTAACAGCTAATTCAGTTGCTGTGTTCTGTTCAATTTAACGACTCGACGCGAACTACTTCATTTTGCAATATTCTATGTATATCATTAAATTCACCAAAAGGATGCCATATCAACTTATGCTTAACTTAGAGTTACCAGATTATCTAAATTGTAACAGATTATCATTTTGTTTCTTACGTTAATTTCAAACAGAAAGAATCGACAGTAGAGCTTTGTGATTAACCCTTATATGGTGCATAGAGTTTAATTTTTAACTATATTAAAAAGAGTTGAATTGTTTTTTATAATTTAATATTTAATAGTTTGGAATTGGAAAGTAATCGTTTTGTTTTTGAATAATTATTTTTTTGTTGAGGTACTTAATTTTAAAGTATATACAAAAAATAAAGGAAAATTTTGTATGTCTTTATTAATACATCCCTAGCAGCTAATAATAATTGTTTCTATATATATATATATATATTTTTGTTTTTTTTTGGATTTAAAATAGCTTCAAACAATATTGAGAAAAACAATTTTCATAGATTTGATAAAATAATATATACATATATAAAGCATAATTGCAAACTGACATTTTAGCTTTGCAAAAGGGTTAATGTGTAGGGAAAAAATCGTCCGCGCACATCCTGAATCCGAACGAAAAGGCACACGACAAGACTACCTTGTATTATTGTATCATGGACCCGACTGGGGTCGCCATAATTCAGTTTTTAAGGATAGGATTTTTTGTATGGCATGGTGTATCTATGTATTGTATGGTTAGTGGTTTAAGTGTTTAAGTTTGCGAGCAACTGTAGTTTGAGTGCAACTACGGTTTGAGAGTCACAGTTGCCCTCAGACCTTAATGTGGCACCAAATTTAAATTTCAACCTGCTG
The DNA here is from genome assembly GCA_035046325.1 of Drosophila niveifrons. Classification (NCBI taxonomy): domain Eukaryota; kingdom Metazoa; phylum Arthropoda; class Insecta; order Diptera; family Drosophilidae; genus Drosophila; species Drosophila niveifrons. The sequence continues at coordinate 1,147,878 of JAWNOC010000058.1, read as the reverse complement.
CTATTTCTGTTGGCCTGGTATTTCAGCTGGTATTTGGACTGTTTTCAGCGGTTCGCGGCGTTCGCTCACTGACTACAACAAGTGACTATCTTGGCCAAATCTTAACGGATTTTCATATACATATATATAATATATACATATAAATATCGATATTGACTGGAGGAATCTAAAATTTGTTAAATAAAACACAAATAGCAGCGTGACTCTTTATTACAACTGATTGAATACAAGTTGCTGCTGTTTATATACATATATATGTATATATATTTATATTTACATACATATGTATATAGACGACGGCTCTTCCATTCCAGAAGCCTCAATTTCACAAGAAAGAGAATCGTTTGATTAGAAACGATTCTCTGAAGGAGCAGTACAATGCCGTTCTCCAGGAGTACGTGGACCCATCTTGCTGCAGGTGATGGCCACGACTCCTAATTGTTATCTGCCTCATCTTCAAACCAGATAGCACCATATTTAAGGTGCGGGTCGTTTTTAACGCTTCTTGTCCATTCTCTAATGGCAAAAGTCTAAATGATATCCTTCATCCAAGGCCCATTCTCCAATCGGATCTCACTTTGCATGTCCTCAAATGGCGATATTTTCGGTATGTGTTCAATTCGGACATAACGAACGTTTGCAAGCCAAGTCATTTTAACAGGGACAGACACAAGGGAAAAGGCCATCCGGACCATTACGGAGGTGAGTGCAGCCCTGAAGAGCGCTGGCTTCCCGCTGAGAAAGTAGACATCGAACGACAAGAGCGTGCAAAGGACCATCTACTTCAAGAGGACTTCCTCGAACTCGAGTACTTTCGCAGATTGCCGAACTCTTCGACCCAGCCGGGTGGCTGGTCCCTTGTAAAAGTGTAGAGTTAGCATGTCTGCTTGGGCGACCTCACTGTCACTAAGTGAACATGAGGCGCTCTAACCCCTCACCAATACTAACATATACATATACACAGGCTGGACCGATCCCTGCGTCTCTGTCAGCGCCGCTCGCGATCTTAACTTAAACACTCTTTATACCAAATGACTTTTCTTATTACATTGCAGTCGGAGAGCCTTGAGAACGATAGCGATTAACAATGAAGGAATTGTCATAGCGTTAGGAGACATTCTTTTGATACATATACAGAATCAAAAGAATAGTGGACGAAGTTAATTCAAAATACAAAAGTTATTTTTTCCCCAAGTTTACATCTGATTAAAACATAAGTCAGCTATTTCAGCAGTAAGAAATGAAACGTTCCGATAGCAAAACCTTGTGAAAACATGAGCACCTAATAACGAAAATTTTGGTTTTGGTCCCAAACGAAAACGAAAAAGTGAACTCGAGAGCTCGCGTGTACGTAAGTCAACGTAAGTCATTTGAAACATCATTATACATTTACATATAAATATATATATATATATATATTTTTTTTTATTGCATATAAAAAATAAAACTAATTGACACAAACAATTAACGTCTAAAGTTTAAAAAATGTACTACGATAAAGTCCTGCGAGCACAATATAGGCATACATTAAAGATTATTAAATTATATTTTAAGTAGATTCTAGATTTAACAAATAAGTTTACTTTCTAATAAGCCATTGACGTAGCAATTAATCAATAGATAACCAGAACCAGTTAATCGTAAATTTGATTAAAATAATTAAATTATTAACTTATTATTTTGTGATTTGTGATAAAATTGTTTACCAGTGATAATAATCGTTAGGTACTTGTTTCCTTCAAGCCAAAATATTGTACAATAGTATACATTAAATTAGTATTCTATACTAATTAAAAATATTTCAACTTACAATTCAAAAAATAAAAATTATAATTATTTATATTCGAAATGCTTATCATCATTTTGCTTCTGGCTTTAAGATAAGAACACAATGAAATCGAAATTCATTTCTAGAACTGTAACTGCAGAATCACTATGCAGGGTTGTTAAAATATTTCTAAAATTACTCAAATAATTACATTTAAGCCGCATCAATTTCCTTTGCAATAGCTTCCCTTTGCATTTTCTGACGTAATCGTGGAATATCTTCTTCAATTCGAACAATCGACCGAATTTTCTGTAATATTCGAAAAAATTAAACATATTAAATATTTTTAATTTTTATTAATTATACGAGTAGGGCCAAATAGGTAATAATAGCTTATTATACGGCCACAGGTGTATCATCCCTAAATGATTTAATCTTGGCCCACATTCGATTTGGTTTTTGGTCATACGTACTATAATGAATGTCGTTTGTAGAATGGGCCTGCTAAATAAAGTTTCCGCTAAAGAAAATTGCAAAGCAAACGGGCGTGACCAAAACACAAGTCAGCTGTTTTAGCATTAAGAAATGAAACGTTCCGATAGCAAAACGATAAAAACTTGTGAAAACCGGAGCACCTAAAAACGAAAATCTCGGTTTTGGTCCCAAAACGAAAACGAAAACCAAAAGTGAAAACCAGAGCATGCCTGAAAGACTTACTTCTTTTTTTTAGCACTAATACAATATTTAAAACTTTTTCTTATGCCTATCTGAGAATTATACCATTGAATGAACTCTCCTGTTGCCACACAGATTGTGGGTACTAGAGGGTTAAGAGTATTAAGTTAAATCTTACATCGCATAGATCGCCGGGCGTTCGTTTCCACAACCAAATCATATATGCCGGAATATATAGCATCGATGACAATGCTGTGAACCAGCCAAATGCATGTGCCCACCATGGATAATTATAGTCTAGATATTTAATTGGCGTCCATTGCACTATATTAAAGAAGAATACTCCCTGTGAAAAAATTTGAATTAAAAATGAGACAATTTAATAATTTACATTTTGATTGTTGTTGTTGTAATTGCAATCTTACCAAACATATAAGCGGCGTTGTAACACACCAGCAAAATTTCCACCACACAGTCGGATAATATCCAATCATGTCTTTAATGCCATCATAAAATCGATCAACGCCATAGCACCATGATATTGAGACACATTCAAAAAATATGAGCCATAGTAGACAGAAGCCACTAACAGCATACGAATCCAAAATTTGGAAAATATACATTCCACCCTAAGATTACAAAAAAAAATGAAGATAGTTAATTATTTATGGTATAATTATAATTATATAATTGAACACACTAACTGCTTGGTACAACTTGTACTCGAAAAATACTCATTAATTCAAGACAGTCATCCTACCCAGATTACCATTTTATAGCTCCTACCTATACTCGTAGGCAAGATATTAAAATTTGTGAGAGGGTATGATATCTTTTGAGTAGAGATAAATATAATTTGTATTTGAATTGAGCAAGCGTATTTTTAGAGCTAGCGTTTCGAATGCTTCACACAATAATAACAAAAAACAAGAAAGCTACTGTGAGGTACCCGCTACCCATTTTAAATAAAAGCACAACAGCGTGGCATTATAAATATACCAAAATATACCAGATTGTCAGCTAAAACTACTAAGATCCCTTAAAGTAGCTGTTTTTATATAGATCTCTGAAAGTCTCTGAGATCTAGGTGATCATACGGACGGACGGACGGACGGTCATCTCGGCTGTTGACGCTGATCATAAATATATATAATCTTTAGGGTCGGAGATACCTCCTGTTGCGTGATCCACACTATGAGCAGCGTCAGCTATTGATAAAGGAAACACTTTATGTAAACAGAGATGCCCATAAAATATAAGGATAAGGAACCTGTCCATTCAGAATGTAAGCAAAATTTGCTTAATCACATCAGGTTTTGTCAATGAAATATAAAGGAAAAACTCACTTGTGTTATACAGGTTAATCCAACTAAATAGCTCAACAAACACACTACAGCTATAAAAATTTCTTTGCGTTTTCTTAATAGTTGTGGCCACTCATCTATGATAGCGGTAATAAAGCCTTCCATAGTGCAGAACTGCGAATCTAAGCCAATTAGAAGAAGCATAAAGAAGAAAAGACAAGACCACATCGGAGATCCTGGAAGTTGCAACACGGCTGAGGGATACACAAGAAAAGCTAGCCCAGGTCCTAAAAAAAAAAACGAAAAAACAACATGTGAATTAAGATTTAATACAAAAAAAAAGATCTTGCGAAACATATACATATACTATTCCATACGTGCAAGATGCTATTCTATTATTATGCAATTCATGCAATTAATAATTAATGTTTAAAAATCAATGCATATTCAGTTAATTGAATATACCAAATGACATACAAAATACAAATGAAATATAGTTATTTGATTATCAGCGGGGGCTTCGGTTTTCACACTCACATTTCGATTTCGTTTTTACTTTAACAAGATTCTTTGAATTTGCAAAACGAGTAAGTTTGCTTTGCCGAAATGTAAATGCATTTTTTAACGTCAAATCGGATCTTATTTGAAAAAAAAAAAATAGTTAACTTATTGATTAAACATTCAATTATTTTTAAAGCATCTAAATTCTGACCCCACCTCAAATTTAGAAATACAATTTTGATTGGCAACATCAATTTTCGTTTTAATAACGACCGACTTTTCGTGAAAAGAAAAATCAAGTTGAAAATACTTATATAATCAAACGGATGGCATTACATTTGTCAAAATTGGGTAAAATATATATATATTTTTTTTGTTTTAATTAATCTTTTTAATTTTATTACTTCACCGAACTTCACCGGAGTAAAAAAGGTTTCAAAAAGTGTTATCCCTTTTTTTTGTGGGAAACAGCTGATTGTTCCTGTTTTTTTTTTTTTTTGTTTTTTTAATGTAAGTTATAAATTTATTTATTTGTGACATCGAGAAAATTGAAGTATATTTCGATAAAATTCAAAATACGAAAGACATTTTTTTTCGCGTTGCTTACATCCGAGCAAAGCACAAATCTGCTGTTTCAGCAGTAAGAAATTGAATGGTCGGATAGCAAAACGATGACCAAAAACTTGTAGAAACCGAAACACCTAAAAACGAAAATCTCGGTTTTGGTCCCAAATTGAAAACGAATAGTGAATACCGAAGCGCGCCTGAATGACTCGATTCTGCTCAGCCCAAATAGTATTATTTGTAAATGATTTAAATACATTATCATATCGTGATGTTTTTAAACTTATATTCAATATACGAACCTGATGCTGCCACTTCTGCCACTGGCCTTTCTTGTTCATGCGCCATGAATCCAATAACCGAAAAAATCACGAAGCCAGCAAACATGCTTGTACTTGAGTTCACAGTGCAAACAATTAATGCGTCTCTAGATTAATTAAATTTTGAATTTAAGAACTAATATTTTAAAATTGAAAACCTGATGTTCTTACTTATATACATTATTAGTAAACTTATTGTAGCTGCCAAGAGCCACTAATGTTCCCAGTCCCAGTCCATACGAGAAGAAAATTTGTGTAACCGCGTCGATCCAGACCTTTAAATACATATCTCAATGCTTAATTGGTTATATTTATGTACGTATATTTCATATCAAACGCACCTCGGAATGCGAAAGCTTTGAAAAGTTGGGAATAATATAAAACTTGATACCCTCCAATGCACCAGGTAGCGTAATCCCGCGAATTAATAAAATGGTCAGTAGAACATATGGGAATAGTGCGGTGAAATAGACCACTTTTCCAGTCCATTTGACTCCTTTCCAAATACAAAAATAACATAATATCCAAACAAGTAGAAGAGTACCTGCGAGCTCCCAACGAATGCTGCCTATTTCTTCAATACCAGACGATATTTGTAAAGCCCGGCGCCTGAAAATAACAAAGAGTACTTAGTATGGAAAAGCAATTTTTGTTTTTTTGGTATTTTTTTTATATCTACTACTTTTTAAAATGTGCTCTACTAAGCAGTCTTTTATGCGACACATATAAAGTAAAACTAATTAAAACAATAAATTAACGAAATTAAATCATTCTTAAGTGCTGTTCCTAAATAAGGAAAACGTATTTTTTCCGCTCAATACATATATAAAAAAATGCCGTAAAAAACTTTTGCGGCGTCATTTCGTTTCGCAGTTTCCAGCAGAACAAAATGTAAAGCGTATCGATATTTCGATACTGGAATGTACGTATGTGGATGTCAAATTGGTTGCTCCACATACGAAACAAGTAAGAAAGCTAAAGTCGAGTGTGCTCGACTGTAAGATACCCGCCATCCATTTTGAATAGAAGCAAACTATTGCGTTATTTTTTTTTCTCAAAATATACTAAAATAATATACCATAAAAATACCGAAAATATGCTGAATTTGATATTCTTATGGGACTACACAATATATTTTCTATAGAGAGCAAAATATACTAGATTGTCAGCTAAACAAACTAAGACCCGAAGTAAGTCGGCGTTTTTGCCCATACAAAAGTATTTCTTTAAAAACTTCCACAATTTTTATCTTATCCCGACCACGAAGACTATAGTCATTAATGTATATAGCGAAATTCTGTAGCTTAAAAATTACACTTGTTATTTTTTCAATTTGCGGGGCGGAAGTGGGCGTGGCAAAAATTTAAAACAAACTTGATCTGCGTGCAAACATAACAAATGCTGTCGAAAAAAAATTATAGCTCTATCTCTTATAGTCTCTGAGATTTAGGTGTTCATACGGACAGACGGACATGGCTATATCGTCTCGGCTGTTGACGCTGATCAAGAATATATATTCTTTATAGGGTCGGAGATGCCTCCTTCTACCTGTTACATACATTTCCTGCCGGCACAAAGTTTTGATACCCTTCTAAACTATGTGTAGCGGGTATAAAAATAGACTACATATTACTCCGCCTTCATACCAGCAAAGTGAACACAAACATAAAGATCGATAATTAAAAAAAACTTGCAAGATAGGCAATAAATGTGATTGCATCTGCGTTTTTTTATTAAATGCATTTTTGTAATGGGCAAAACACATAAAGTGTTGTGGCCATAAATTTTTGATTTTTACATTTTCAGTGCTCACTAAAATTGGTGGATCTTCTAAAATATATATGTATGTATATAATTTATTTCGTTCATCTGAGAATAGCTCTTTACCTATGTATAATTTAATAGTTACTTACTGCCAAAACTCCTTAACTGGATCCGTAAGCTCCAAAGATGAAATATTTGTGGCAGCAACATTGCAAACTTTGTGTGTAGTGCCATTAACGATTTTATCCCAACAAAGTAAATTTTTTCGTTCGTACTGATTGACACAATTTATAGTATTCCACCAATTGTTGCATGTACGCCATGGTACGTCTAAAATGTCCAAATATTTTTTTGGTTTTTAAGATTTTAAACTATTGAAAAGTAAAACATACCCGCTCGCATCGACATGAAGAAATAAAATACAGCCCAAGCCAATATAACAATGTAATACACATTCATCCAGCATGACATTACGGCTGCAGCATAGCCAATTCCTATAAAAATTTGAGATAAAGTGTTATATGGAATTCTTCTAAATACATTATAAAGTATTACAAAATAATTTGATTATCTGCTTGCAAAAAATTTTTTTTAATAATTTTTTTTTTTTTTAATTTTTTGAGGCACGCATATATTTTTATTAACCAGCCCACGGGTAAACAGGAACAATCAGATAATTGCTTGGAATCATTGCTATAATTCCACTTTCAAATAAAAATCTCTAAATTTAAAGTGTAAGGGCCGATTTTCTAATTCAAAAGAAAAATTTAATTTAATAAACCCGAACATGAGAAACATAAACAAGTAAGAAAGCTACAGTCGAGTGTGCTCGATTGTGAGATATCCGCTACACATTTTGAACAAAAGCAAAAATATACAAAAAAAAAATACTACAAAATACTAAAAAATATACCAAATATACCATTTGGTATATTTTTACCACTTTCAAAATATACAATTGACGGCATAATATACCAGATTGTCGGCCAAAGCAGATGAGACCCCTAGTAAGTAGGCGTTTTAGCCCATACAAAAGTATTTCTTTAATAACTTCCACAATTTTTATCTGATCGCAACCAAATTTTCAGGAGCACCAAAAAGTTCCCAATGTATATCCCAAAATTCGCGACTCCAGCTTTATTATTACGCTTGTTATTCGATTTTTTCTAATTTGCGGGTCAGATGTGGGCGTGGCAAAAATTTGAAACAAAACTTGATCTGCGTGCAAACATAACAAATGCTGTCGAAAAAAAATTATAGCTCTATCTCTTATAGTCTCTGAGATTTAGGTGTTCATACGGACAGACTGACAGGCGGACATGGCTATATCGTCTCGGCTGTTGACGCTGATCAAGAATATATATACTTTATAGGGTCGGAGATGCCTCTTTCTACCTGTTACATACATTTCCTGCCGGCACAAAGTTATAATACCCTTCTACCCTATGGGTAGCGGGTATAAAAATATAAATACCGCAAACGTTCATAATTTGTTTTAAAGGAAACAAAATGCCGTTTCTACTACGATTTACCAAAAAAAAAAAAAAATGCTTAAAAAGTCATAAAATATTTTTTTAATTATTGAGTTTTTCCTCGATTTTATCAATGTAGATTTTAGACAACCTAAAAACCAACTGCATTAAACTAAGATAAGTACTTTTTGAGAAGCACGAAAAAAAAAAAAAAAAAAAACGCACTCCGCTTTGGCTGCCAACAAAGATGTTAATGAAGTTTTAGTTAGAATATTTACTTCGAGCCACTTCTGCAGCATTGTTATTGGCGAAGTCTTGGATGATGCTGCTGCAATTGTTGCAAAGTTTGCAATAGTGTTTGGAAACCGGGTCGAGGATCTCTTCAGTCATCTTCGACCCGTCGGTCAAGAAGTTAAGGACTTCGCAATTCGGCGTGCCAAAACGGTTTCAACAAAGTGAATTGCGCAGTGGTAAGGGTTGTTTTCGTTGTATGCAAAATGAGTGAAATGTAAGCCAATGTGTAATGGATAGAATGAGTGAATGCAGAATAAATGCTTCGAGTATTCGAATGAAATTTTGGCATTCTCGACCTTCATGGCAGGCAGAGCAAAAGCAGCAGAGCTGCAAATTTAGTTATAAAAATGCAAGACCGAAATCAATTCAATGATATTGACCCCCTAAAGCATGAAATTGTCAGTTACATTAACTTAACAGTAAGTGATTTTAATTGCCTTGAATGGTGGCACATTAACAAAAATATTTTTCCGCTATTATTTAAAACTAGAGCTGCACAATTTTTTGTATATGTACCTGCAAGCAGCTCGGCATTTGAAAGAGCATTTTCAGATGCTAGAAATTTAATTTCTGAAAAGCGATGTATCAATGCAGATACAATAAATAAAATTATGTTTCTGCATTCTTTTATTGAAAATTAAAATAAATAAATGTGTGTATATGTATGTAACATATACATATATAATAAATAATTAATCCATGCCTTTCTGGTTTTCTATGTCTTGTATTGAAAAGCAAAACAAAAACGAAAAAACAAACACGCAATAAATTTGACGACGTCAATGCGACGTACAAACTCATTCGTGTATTACGTCTTTCGCCTTTCGGATAGAGTAAATATTCTACTCATGCCTTTACCACATTTGTCAAATCCGTTTTACTCAATGTCTCACTCAGTCAGTCAGAACTTTGAGTGAGAGTACCAAATGCCGCTTTGACTGTATTCGTGCAGACTGTGAGATACCCGCTACCCGTTTTTAATAAAGCAAAATATTGCGGTATTTTTCAAATATACTAAAATAATATAGCGCAAAATACCAAAAATATATTCTAAATTGTATATTTGGTATATTGATATGGTACTACGCTGAATATATACTATAGAGTGCAAAATATACCAGATTGTCAGCCAACCCCTAGTAAGAAGGCTTTTTGCACATACGAGAGTATTTCTTTAACAACTTTGAAAACTTTTATCTTATCGCATTCAAATTCGCAGAAGACTGTAGTCATTATTGTATGTACCAAAATTCGCGACTCTAGCTTTAAAATTACACTTGTTATTCGATTTCAATTTGCGGGGGCGGAAGTGGACGTGGCAAAAATTTGAATCATACTTGATCTGCGTGCAAACATAACAAATGCTGTCGAGAAAAAATTAGAGCTCTACTTCTTATAGTCTCTGAGATTTAGTGTTTCATACGGGCGGACGGACAGACGGGCATGCCTAGATCGTCTCTGCTGTTGACGCTGATCAAGAATATATACACTTTATAGAGTCGGAGATGCCTCCTTCTACCTGTTACATACATTTCCTGCCGGCACAAAGGTATAATACTCTTCTACCTTATGGGTAGCGGGTATAAAAAGCTTATCTAAGCGTTAGCATTACATATGCATCCTATAAACCTACAAAACAAAATTAGGTTTAAAGTAAGTTAAGATTCCTCACAATTACACAATAGTATTTATGAAAATTATGAGGTAGTTGAATAATTTAAATTCGTTATTATGCATGACATAATGATGTATCCTAAAAGCATTATATTTAAGACAAAAACAAAATCTAAATGTTTCTTAAATTAATAAAGGGTCACATACCTTTGAAAATTGGTGCAATTTTAAACACTCCCAATCCGCCAATAGTTAACATTTGGCCAAGTGCTAATTCCATGAAAAACATCGGAATGCCAGCTAGGAATAGTGTAATAATGTAGGGAAGTATAAACGCGCCACCTCCATTTTTGTAGCACAAATATGGAAAACGCCAGACGTTTCCCAAGCCAATCGCTAATCCAACGACAGATAAGATAAAATCCAATTTCGAGCTCCAACTTCCGCGGTCTGGAAGTTGAACTGTGGCTATCTGGGAGAAAATTGTATATTAGGCGAGAATGGACGAGGAATTAAAAAGAGTTAAATTCAGTTTTTTACATATTCATGCTGTACAAGTAAAACCGCTCTCTTAAGCGAAAATCGTAGCCTAAATTCATTTTAAAATACGATAAATAAATGCTATTTTATCCAATAATTTTCGATGTTACTTATGAACTTACTTGTTGATTTGTGTTTGTTTCTGTTATGTTTTTTGCAGACAATCCTGTAGTTAAGTTTTTAGGACATACGATTTTACCCATCTCAATTTGACAGTGCACTTGTCTATCTCCTCCTCCATCACCATCATTTCCACAAATATTCGACATTTTATTTTGTTAGAATTTCTCCTCTTGTATGTTTATATTGGTTGTGAATCTTTATATTTACTGTCGTCTATCTGTGAGTACTCAAAATTTCTTTTTTAAATACATATTTTAAGCAAAAGCTCCAGTGACACTGTTTGAAATTAACGAATTAACGTAAGAAACAAAATTATAATCTGGTAACTCTAAGTTAAGCATAAATTGATATGGCATAGTTGTGTTGAATTTAATCATATTTTTCATTTTTTCGCATTATTTACTTCTGACCAAAAACACAAGTCAGCTGTTTTAGCAATAAGAAATGAAACGTTCCGATAGCAGAACGATGACCGAAAACTTGTGAAAACCGGAGCATCTAAAAACGAAAATCTCGGTTTTGGTCCCAACACGAAAACCAAACGTGAAAACCGAAGCATGCCTGATACATACATAGAATATTGCGAAATGAAGTAGTTCGCTTTGAGTTGGTAAGTAGAATAGAACACTGCAAATGAATTGACTGTCAAATAAACGTTTAATTTAATTTCCACAAAATCAACTCTTATCTTTTTACTTGTACTACTGCGATCTGATCATTGGACCAAATTTCAACAGACACAAACCAATTTTATCTATTTGCAGCACTGACGAATTATAATTACTCTGGACTATTTATTGCTAAAATAGCAAAACAAAACAAAAAATAAATAAAAAATAATAGACAGGAGCCGTCACGTCATAACAATTTTTTCACCTATGGTAAAAACATGAAGGACCGAAGGCACAGTGTGCTGGCGGGGATAAGCGACTTACATATATTATGACAATAAGGGAACAAATGGAAAAATGAAACATTAAGGCAAGGTTGACATGCGGCGTGTTATAGGTAATGGTCAATACCTGAAGAGAGTAAAAATCATTTCCTTTTATTATACCTGTGAGCTTAAATTTGTTTCACCCTCCATGAAAACAACAACAATGGTATATTGAAAGAGGCTTTTCCTTACTTTCAGTATAACAATACCACTCCTATATTTACGGCCGCCCGGATAGTTAAGTGCTATGTTCCGAGCCAAAACGAGAAGTTATTAATCTGGCTATACTCTATGCGCCAGATTTCAATTTCATTGAGAGTGTAATGGGAAAATTGAACGCTTACTTCCATTGCCGTAACTATTTAAAACTTTCGTTTGTTTTTTTTTTTTTTTAATATAGCACGTTATTAATTTATAATTTAAGTAATATTGTCATTGGTAAAAGATTGGAATATTTGCCTGTGCATTTTTTAAATGTCAACGATAACAGTCTGCAGCATTAAAGACAACTGAAAGCAAAGCTTAAAGGATTCTGGAAACGCCGGAATTTGGAAATTCCAACAACGAAATGTCAACAAGTAAATGAAAATTTATCAGTAGGCTCGACGCTTTTTTCATAAGGAAACAACACAAACCACCTATCAAATGGTTGCTCTGTCGAATTTTTATGGTTCATCCTGACCAAGATTATATTTAAACTTCCATAGAAATGTATAAGCGGCCAGTTGTGCTTTCCAGGAAATAAACGGTTGTTTAGAGGGTCCGATATGTTAAAAAACTAAGCTCATCTTAGTTTTGTTTTTAGACTTTGGCTCATCATTGTAGCAAGTGTTCATCACGCAATTCTTAATCTCTCCTTGACTTTTTTTCTGGTTGACTTTGTAAGGCTCGCGTCCTTTAGATTAATTTACTTTAAATGAAACTATGAATATAACAAAAAATTAAGATGCAAGAATATATATATTCATTTTCAATTAATTTGATTTATATTTCTAATTTAAAATCTCATGAAAATAACACATTTACATTTCTTTTCGTTTCATTTTAAATTAATAAATCCCAAACTGGAATGCGATTTTTTTTTACTTTGCCTCTACAGGAAATGTATTTCACTGGGAAACAGAAAGGCGTCCCCGAAACCATAAAATAAATATTCTTGATTAGTGTCAATAGCCTTGTATGTTGATCTGTCCGTATGAACAACCAGATCTTATACAAGTCAAATGTCCATATGTTGAAAATTTGGTAGCAATCGGATAAAAATTGAGAAATTATTATTGAAACACCTACTATTGCTGACAATGTGGTATTTCTAATATCCATAGCATATATTTGAGTGTAGTATTATCTCAATTTTTTTTTTATTTTGTTATATTAACTTGGTATATTTGTTAAGATGGTTGAAAATGGGTAGAGGCTACCTAACAGTCGAGCTCACTCGACGTTAGCTTTCTTACTTGTTTTTAATGATGTCTATAGTATGTTGAAAGCTTTTAAGGATAAAGAATTTTGGTGGTTGAGTAAAAAGCAAGTAGGACGCTACAGTCGAGTGTGCTCGACTATGAGATACTCGCTATCCATTTTTAATAAAAGCTAAATATTGCGGTATTTTTTGTATATTTGGTATATTGATATGGTACTACACTTAATATATACTATAGAGTGCAAAATATCCCAGATTTGCCAGCTAAAGCAACTAAGACCCCTAGTAAGTATGCAATTATGATCTGATCGCAAGCAATATTTTCAGAGATCATGAAGACTGTAGTCATTATTGTATATACCAAAATGCGCAACACTAGCTTCAAAATTACACTTGTTATTTTTTCAATTTGCGGAGACGGAAGTGGGCGTGGCAAAAATTTGAAACAAACTTGATCTGCGTGCAAACGTAACAAATGTTAAAAAAATTATAGCTCTATCTCTTGTAGTCTCTGACGGACAGAATATATATACTTTATATGGTCGGAGATGCCTCCTTCTACCTGTTACATACATTTCCTGCCGGCATAAAGTTTTAATACCTTTCTACCCTATGGGTAGCGGGTATAATCACAAATTCTTTTAATTAGCAGAGATTCGCACCTTCGTGCGATGTTATGAGTTGATAAGTATATTTGAAATATGCATATTATTAGATGTCTAATAATTCGACGTTTAGTGGCAAAACATCTACATTTCACAAAGAGTACCACAAAGAGTACCACACCGGACTTCGAGTATAGAAGCACAGGGAACTTTGTTTACCCTAGATTTGAAATTTTAATTATTTCATACAAATTTTTAAAAACGCACCCACGACATCTGCACAGTCCACTAGCTTACATCAAACTGAATGTTTATGTGTGTTTTAGACTCTGGAAATAAATGCTCGTTCTGTATAAACCAAATCAAAAGAGATGTTAGTAGTAATTTAAATGTACCATCGGCTCAACAACACTGACTGACAGTCATTTCTAATACAATTTAATTTAATAATGATTTACTGCGGGTGTTCTAGTTCGCAGACAGATGCATATAATCATAATCTCTAAAAACATACCCAAGCGCAGTCAGCTTACAAATGTCGAAGCCGTTTTTTTGTATTATAAGTCACCCTAGTTTGTATGCATGTATGTACATACAAACATCGACAAACATCGCAGTCAGCTTACAAATGTCGCAAATCCGATGCCGTTTATATTATAAGTCACCCTAGTTTGCATATACAAAAATATATACAAACATCGGCAAGCGAGGGTGGCGCATAGTGTTGCTCTTCTATAGCTTAGCTGTCTCGATATTTCAGATATACATATACATGTGTTACATGTATGATTTATGTAATAGTTGTATAATGATTTTTTAAACAAATTACAAAAATAACTTTTGATTAAATTCAGATATTGAAAATACAGCAATTTGTTTGTATTCGATTGATATTTATATTTGTATGAATTCTGATAAGTATTTGGCATCATTATTCCAAAATTCGATTGCCTTTCTTATGTTTTTATTGCTGACTGAAAAATGCAGTCTAAAAACAAATGAAGTTTCTACTTCTACTGAAAAAAAAAAAATACACTTATTGCATGAAATTGATCCAACTATCTATTTTCAGCATTCAAGCATCTTTATTTCTTGCGTCTGTCCTCGCTAAAAATATTAATTCCAAAGGCTTGAAGCTAATTCAGTTGATATTAAATAAATCACGCATAATACATACAGTCTTTATCATTCCCAAAAGTTTCGTTGCCATCAGATAAAAATTGTCAAAGTTATTAAAGAAATACTTTTGAATGGCTTGACAATATATATTTTGTACTCTATAGTTTATTTTGAGTATAGTAGCGGGTATATCACAGACGAGCACACTTGAATGTAACTTTCTTACTTGCTTTATTTAGGATCGCAAGTAAATTTTGAGTTTTAAAATTACGCGCTCTCGATTCTAATGTTTTTGTCATTTGTTCTTGCCTTGGTTCTTATCACTTGGGTCGGTGATGCCTTCTGCTTGTTGCACACAATTTAACCGACGGGTAGACGGTATACAAATATCTTGCAATAGCTTTAAATGGTAATCCTGACATATTGTAGCAAATTATAAAAAAATATTAATTTTTGAATGTTTGCCCGGATAATTGGAAAACTTTCAACTTATTATCGGAAACATTTTATACACATCTCGGTGCTGCCAATTTGAAGAATGTACTAGATGATTTTCACCGTAATTAGATAAGTGCACGAACGTGTGCGGATATCATGAAGTTCAGCGCAATTTATACCCGCATAGGGTAGAATAGTATTATAATGAATGTAACAAGCAGAAGGAGCCATCTCCGGCCATATAAAGTATATATATACTCGATCAGCGTGAACAGCCGAGACTATATAGCAATGTTCGTCTGACCGTTCGTTCATATGAACACCTAGATCTCAAAGACTATACGAGATAGAGATATAATTCTTTTTTAATAGCACTCCTATGTTTGCAGCAGATCAAGTTTTGTTTCAAAATTTTGACACGCCCACTTTCGTATCCGCAAAAACAAAACTCCAATAACAAGCGTAATTTTAAATTTTAATTCGCAAATTTTATGTCATACAATAATAAATACAGTCTTCATTATTTCAAAAAGTTTCGTTTCGATAAGGTAAAAATTTTTGATGTTATTAAAGAAATACTTTTGTATGGGCAAAAACGCCTACTTACTAGATGTCGTCTTTTCTTTTTTTCAATACCAATAGGAAATTTGTAGTATTTTTATGGTAAATTTGGTATATTTTAAAATGAATATCGCAATATTTAGCTTTTATTCAAAGTGGTTAGCGGGTATCTCGCAGTTAAGCACACGCGACTGTAGCTTTCTAATATACTTTGTACTGGCTTCAAATTTTACACTATACATTTTGTTCATACATAAAAATTAATATAAACGCTAAAGGATGCTATATCAAAACATTTCCTGCATGTTGTGTTCACTTTTTGCATCGATAAAGTTCATTAGGAAATATTTACATTCATATGTCAGTTGTAATATACATATGTATCTAATTGTTATGTTTCAATGTACATGATATATGGCATCTACTTGGTATTCAAACTAAAATGAAATGTACTCGCAAGAAATAGTATGTTTTATGTGGGACAAAATTGTAAAAATTTCATTTGCCGTCACTTATTGTACGCATTGGGGATTTTTGTAACAAACGGAAATACACGTTACATATAGAAGACTCATTTTTAACGCTTCAAACAATATGTGGTTTATATTATATTATACATACAAACATCGGCAAGCGAGGGTGGCGCATAATGTAGGTCTTCTATATCTAAGGTGTCTCGATATTTCAGATATATTATATATGTTACATGCATAGAGTTTGTGACATGTGTAATAGTTGTATAATGATTTTTCAAACAAATTACATAAATAAAATTTTACATTAAATTCGGATATTGAATATTCAGCAATTTCAGTCAAGTGAGCTCGACTGTGAATAAAAGCAAAATATTGTGGTATTTTTTCAAAATATACTAAGTTGATATTCCACAAAATACCGAAAATATCCTAGATTGTATATTTTTTTGATGTGGTATAAAACTCAATATACTATAATGTGCAAAATATATCAGATTGTGGTCGTTTTTGCCCATACAAAAGTATTTATACCCGCTACTCATAGGGTAGAAGGGTATTATAACTTTGTGCGGGCAGGAAATGTATGTAACAGGTAGAAGGAGGCATCTCCGACCCTATAAGGTATATATATTCATGATGGGCGTCAACAGCCGTGACAATCTATCCATGTCCGTTAGTCCGTCTGTCTGTCCGTATGAATACCTAAATCTCATAGAGTACAAGAGATAGAGCAATAATTTTTTTTCGACATCATTTGCTATGTTTGCACGCAGATTAAGTTTTTGCCATGCCCACTTCCGCCGCCGAATATTGAAAAAATCGAATAACAAAGCTAATAAAGCTACAGTCGCGAATTTCGGGATATACAATAAGGACTATAGTCTTCGTGACATCTGTAAATTGTCGCGATAAGATAAAAATTGTGGAAGTTATTAAAGAAATACTTTTGTATGGGCAAAAACGCCAACTTACTAAGGTTCTTAGTATTTAGCTGACAATCTAGTATATTTTGCTTTGCTATAGTATAATTCTGACATTTTCGGTATTTTGGTATATTTATGGAAAAGTACCGCAATATTTTGTTTTTATTCAAAATGGGTAGCTGGTATCTCTCAGTCGAGCACACTCGACTGTAGCTTTCTTACTTGTTCTTTAATAACTTTGACAATTTTTATCTGATCGGAACCAAATCAGGAATCACGACTACCATAGTCATTGTTGTATATACCAAAATTCGCGACTCTAGCTTTAAAATTGCACTTGACGAGGCAAAAATGGGATACAATCTTGATCTGCAAACATAATAAATGCTGTCGAAAAAATTATACTTTCATAAATTATACATTATTCTTAGTATCATATTCGCTTGTTGAATTTGTGTACTTACTAGTCTTAGAGTAGAAGACAGGTTGGACCGGCTGCCTAACGGGCAAAGCATAGACCTATGGAGGTCCGTAGCTGTACCGGTGTAGTAGTTCTTGGTCTCAGAAGTCGCACAGTATGGATGCATTTTTGGCAAAAGCCAGCAGAATCCTAGGAGGTAGCCGTAAAACGTCACGAAGATCGTTGTGGCACAGCGAATTGAGGTATTTCAGCCGGAGTCGGGATAACGCTGGGCACCTACAGAGAAGATGCTCTAGTGTCTCCTTAATCCCGGGCTCGTTGCATTTCCTGCACTGATCACTGTTCGTGATACCCAGCTTTACAGCATGGGCAGTTGTTAGACAGTGACCAGTTAAAATGCCTAGCATTAGCCTGCAGTCCTTCCTTCAAAGCTGCGTATTGTCAGTAGAGCCACACATCAGCTTAGCAGTTTTGCACGAGTTGGCGTTGCGCCAGCCCGAGTCCCACAACTTTGGACTTGATCACATCAGAGTGCATAGATCTTATTGCAGCCTGACTGTCAACAAAGATATTTATAGAGTTGTAATTGCCCTGT
Organism: Drosophila niveifrons; assembly: GCA_035046325.1. Classification (NCBI taxonomy): domain Eukaryota; kingdom Metazoa; phylum Arthropoda; class Insecta; order Diptera; family Drosophilidae; genus Drosophila; species Drosophila niveifrons. Next base: position 1,129,441 of record JAWNOC010000058.1, on the reverse strand, counting down.
AAACCCCGAGCCACTTCTGCAGCTTTGCCAATGGCAAACACTTCCACCTGGAAGATGCTGCAATGGTCCGGAAGTTTATAGGAGTGTTTGGAGACCGGGTCTGTCAGTATACGGCCGCTCCGACTCCTCCTTCCATCTTCGACCCATCAGTGAAGAGGTTGAGGACGTCGGAAATGCATAACCCTTCCCGCCAGCAGACCCAGATTGCCTGTTGCAGCAATCCTAAGGGACGATTTTGCTGCTATGGACTGCGCGTATATGTTTAACGGTTCGACATCAGCTATTACCTCAAGGGCTTTAGTAGGCGTCGACCTGATAGCGCCTGTGATACACAGTAGCGCTTGACGTTGTGTCCTTTCCATGATGGATAGGTACGTCCTTTTTTCTGTGGCCTGCCACCACACTAGAATGCCATAGGTAAGGATAAGACGAACAACTGAGATGTATGTCCTCCGCATAAGATTAGGAGAGAGACCCCAAGTTCAACTAAGCATCTTTTTCGCCATGTACAAGGCTCCGCTGGCCTTCTTCACCCTCTCTAACACATTGAGTTTCCATGACAGTTTGCTATCCAGGACCACACCTAAGTATTTCACAGCTTGGCTCTGCTTTAGTGTAGTGCAGCCTATTTTAGGGGGGAGTCACGCCGGCACCTTATACCTCTTCATGAAGAGGATAAGGTCCGTTTTGTCCGCGTTAATGCTGAGCCCGGCTGTTTCGGCCCATGCTTTAACTTCCCGTAGAGTAAGTTCCATAACAGAGCTGAGGGTGGTTGGGCATTTCCCAGTTATCAATATGCTTATGTCATCGGCATAAGCAATTAAATTGGGAGCCTGTCTAATACCATTTTGCAGTAGGCTATTTACGACCAAATTCCAAAGGAGAGGCGAGAGAACCTCACCCTGGGGAGTGTCACCTCCCACTTCCTTTGTAATGGCCGCCTGTCACAAAGAAGGCGGTTGACCCACCTATGGATAGCTGGAGCCGTGTTTACAGAGGTAAGGCCCTTCATAATGGCGTCAGTAGTACCGTTATTGAAGGCACATGAAATATCAAGAAATGCGATGGATTCCACTAGAGCATGGAGAGCCATCTCAATGGACTTGCCCTTGGTATACGCATGCTGATGTCCCCAAATCAGCATCATCAGATGCTTCTGATGTGCAAATCAAGTAGCTTTTCCAAAGATTTTAGCAGAAATGAGATTAGGCTGATAGCCCGAAAGTCGTTTGGGACCAGATGACTGCATTTGCCCGCCTTTGGCAGGAAAATGACTTTCGAGGTCCTCCAAAGAGTAGGGATATGACCCCATGCGAGGCACGCCGTATAGATTCCCGATAGCCAAGGAACAATCGTAGGCTTGCCAGCTTGCAGCATAGCCGGCGAAAGTCCATCGAGACCGGGCGACCTGACTTTCGCAAAGGAGTCGATGGCCCACGCTATTTTGTTTTCTGTGATTAGACCGGCAGGGGGTCTCATAACTGGAAGATTTGGAAAGAGCTGCCAGTTGCTGTTTCTTATTCCAATACATCCCGGGAAATGAGCTAAGAGCAATGCTTCAAGAGTTTCAGCACTGCTCTCCGTCCACACTCCATCGCCCGACTTGGGCAGATTGGGACTGGAAGCCGGCTTAGACAGAAGCTTCCTCAGTCTGGAGGTGTCTTTAATGTTATCCAGGTCTGAGCAAAATGTTCTCCATGAAGACCTTTTAGAAAATCGGATCATCATCTTATAGGACTTCAGGAGAGACTTGTACTCATCCCAGACATTTTCGTTGTCCGCCTTCTTAGCAAGTAGAAACATGCTGGTAAGCTCCCTACGTAGCGATGAGAGATCTGGGTTCCACCAGGGTGGCTTCGATCTTCTCGTCGGTCTAGAGAGCCTACAAGATCGGCGAAACGCGAAGAGTAGCCCTTCTGAGAGGACATTGACAGTAGTTTCTAGGTCCTGTGTCGAGTTGATAGTACACGGCGGACCGAGAGACTTGGAAACAAGGCTAGAGACTTTTGCCCAGTTCGTGTTACGGGGATTTCTGAACGGCTGAGCCGCAGGTACCCTGTTTAGAGGAATAGTAAACTGAATGTACTTGTGATCAGAGAAGGAGGGTCTGTCCAAGACTCTCCACTCTTCTACATTAGTACACTCAGTCGCAATAGTTAGGTCTAGCACGTTACGTGAGGAAGGACCTACATAAGTAGATTCCTCCCCTCTGTTGGCCAATCTAAGCTTATAGTTAAGGATAAAATCAAGAACTGACTCATCCCTTTCGTTTATATCGGGACTTCCCCAAACACTATGGTGGGCGTTGGCGTCCGTTCCGATAATTATTTGTCGGTTGGAGGAGCAGACCATGTCCACCAGTCTCCGCAGCCCTTCTGGTGGAGCCGGTGCGTCGTGGGCCATATAGCAGGATGCCAGCAGCATACATCCTTCTCCACTTTCCAGCACCACTACGGTTAGGTCGTCATTGCTGCAACCGTGTTGCCCGACGCTATCCACGGTTCTTGGACCAAAGCCGCGTAGGCGGATACTTCCTCCAGGGCTAGAAGGAGCTCCGCCGAAGCCGCTTTGGACTTATGAAGGTTGAGCTGCGGCACACTCATTAGAGGTTTGCAAACTCTTGGGGGGCCCGTCAGCATGGACGGTACCTCCCCCACCTCCTCCGTCCCGTCAGTCAAACTGAGCCCCACGCCATCTTCCCATTGCGCTTGTAAAGCAGATGTTATTCCTGTCCACCACGTCCAGCTTGGCCCCCTCCCACAGTCCGTCCAGTTTTGGTACGGTCGCTTTCAGCCACAGCAATGTTGGGTCGTCCTTGCATGTCAGGATTTTGACACCATTCATCCAGCCCGTGCCTTCAAACGTAGGCATTGGGCTGTCTGGGACATTCTCCATCCTGACAAACAGTGCGCCGACCAGCTTACTGTGGGTCAACCGCCACCGCTCTGCAGACATTTTCCCGTTAGGGTCCCCTCTGTCGATGAGAGCAACGGCAAGATGCCGCCTGGCGGTTTCAGCGACCGTTGCTCTCTGTCTTGTACCGTTCGAGTCCGTGTGGGTGGAGCCAGGTGCTCGCCGCCTCTTGCTTGGGACTCTCAGCGGACCGTTGGCGCTTGCTTGCAATGGACTCCACCTTCTTGTTGGCAGGGCCGGTAGAACCGTTCTGCACTTTTTGGTCTTTTGGAAGGGGGCTAATTTGGTTATCCCGCAACCACGTGTTGGCCCAGGCAAGCCTCTCCTGATCCTTGACGGACAGGTTAGCTACGCCACTGAGCCTAGCGTGAATGCAGGTCGCCGCCTTATTTTTGGCCTTCTCCTTCAGCCCCCCCGTGCCCCGCTGCGCAACCTTGGAGGTGCTGGCGATAGGCCGAGGTGACTGAAGAGGAAGACGTTCCCCCTCCACCGTAGAGGTAGGCGCAGCGCTCTTTTCGTCCGGGTCGGCTAAGACCACAGCACCCGCGCGCATCAACCTCGAGTTTTTGTTAGTGACAGTATTGTTACAACTGATTTGGCCAGCTCCCGCCGCATCAGAGGTGTGACCGCTGGCGACACGCAGAGAGTATCGCTCCCCCCGTGCCCGCCGGTGGTAGCAGTCACGCCTTCCATCGACGTTTGGGCTGACATCCCAGCCCGGGTTGAGTTTTTTATGTGCTCCATTCTGGGAGATAATGGCTGATTTTATTCATGGGAATCCCCATAGCGTTTTCAGTCTGACCGCCAGACACCTCGTACCATGGGTTCTGCTTCTTAAATCCGGGCAGATGCCCGAAAGATGAGAAGCAGAGCCCTCGACGTATAGTAGAGATCTGCTACCCGTTGACAGTGAGGTAATACAGATCCTACCCAGCCGGCACCCTCGAGGAGAATTCAGTAGAGGATTTTGTCAGCCTCTTAGTGTATAAGGATATTATAAATTTGAGACTACAGGACATGTAGGTAACAAGAAGAAGTAGATATATCTGACTCCCTAAAGTATGTATATAAAGTGTGTTTTGTGTCCATATTAACAACAAGATCTTAGACTTTAAGAAGTAGAGCAGTTTTATAAAAATCCTAAAGATACAAGGTTAATATCATATATGTAAAATAGGGTGGAATAATTAATGGAGGGTAATTTTATAGTTTGAACAATTATCTTTTAGAAATGAGGTTGTAATTATTCAGTTCTTATTTCGCTTGGTTGGTTTGGCTTTCATTCGTACAGAGTAAAGTTTCTGATCGCGGTCAACTTGGCAGCCGCCAGTACGATCTATGTCTACGAATGACTGCAAGTTGACACACAGCCTCCTCGTGGCACCTCCTGGGTAGCTATCTTAGCATCCGCTAGATTGTGAACTAAAGTGTGCAGCGAGTCATCCGGACGGTAAATGGTTGAGCGCAGGGTTTGGAACCCCCCTCGGAAAAAAAAGCCCAAGGAAAACCAAAGCGAAAGCCTCGGTTAGGATCCCCCCTTATGTTGACGACCACCGCAAAATGAAAAAGGACTACGATTTTAGGATATGTACCTGGAATGTCGGAACCCTTAATTGGGAAGGTGCCTCTATTCACCTGGCGGATGCCCTCGAAAAATTAAAGGCTGACATTACCACCATCCAGGAAATGAAATGGACAGGACAAGGTTGCTCCAAGCGAGCAAACTGCGATATCTACTAAAGCTGCCATGCGGAGAGGCGCGAATTTGGATGCAGATTTGTAGTAAGCCGGAGACTTCGCCACCACGTCTCCAATTTCACCCCAGTGACTGAACGGCTGGCTTCAATCCACGTCAAAGCTAGATTTTTCAATCTTAGCATAATTTGCGCGTACGTACCGACGGAGGAGATGGACGATGCTGTTAAGGATGCATTCTACGCGAGACTCGAGGACACATACGACCGCTGCCCAAACCACGACGTGAAGGTCATCCTCGGGAACTTTAACGCAAAGGTTGGGCGCGAACGCATCTTTGACCGCACCGTCGGTCCATAAAACCGCCTCGAACAATGGTTTTAGGCTAATTGACTTCGCGGCGGCGCAAAACATGGTAGTGAGTAGCACCAGATTTCGGCACCTCGACATCCAGCTCAGAAGGTATTCGAAGCGAGAGTTGACTACGGGCGACGACGATGGGGACGACCGATAGAAGGACCAAGTAGAGCAGGACCTCAATCTACTGGGTTTTTTCAATTGGAGGAGGCGCGCGAGGAGCAGAGGCGCCTGGAGGGAGACGCTGAGGTCGGCCAAAACTCGAAATGGGTTGTAGTGCCACTTAATAATAATAATTTAGTTTGCCATTCTGCGCTAATGTGAAATAATTAAATGAGCTGCAATTGGTTGCATAAGCAAACAAGAAATAACAATTCGAATATTGGATTCTATTTTTAATTATTTATTTATTTGACATTTCTCACAGCATGTTCTAAGCTCTGGTTTTTCACGTTTATTAGTGCACCATAACGCAAAGCGTAACTCCTCAAAAACTTCAACCCATAACGATCGTGATGGTTGTCGATAATCGTCCTGTTGTGCATCTCCAACATTTGATGCGGTGCTCGAATTATGATTATTTTTATTACATTGGCAGTGATGGCTTTCTTTTGTAGTATTTCCTTGTTTACGAAAGTGTATTAAAAACTCGACTAACGCCACTATGAAGGCAATCAGTATTCCAGCAATAAGCACAACAAAGACTCCACCTGTTATTAAGGCATGCAACAGAGATGAAAATACAGAAAACACATAAATATTAAAATATTATAATTTGTTTATACCTATACTTTCAAGCCCTAAGGCATTTGCTTTTGAATGTTTATTGCTGCTTTTGCGTTTGCATGTCTCATCGGTATTCTTCCACCATTTGTCGTATAACATTTGAATATCTCCCTTTTCCTGCAGCTCCAAAATCGCCAATGATATCTTATCCCGCCAGGGAGAACCCTTTGGTGTAGCAATTCCATATCCTTTAATAGACAACACTTACAATATATGATAACTATCCGTTACATTTTTTTTTTGTAATCATCTAACAAAGATATAAAAAAAACATTAGATGACAATTGGACGAACAAATTTTTTTTCATAAAATACAATATATTATTCAAAATCAACACTGCGACATGCAGCGACTTGCAGAATCGAAAGCAGCAGCAAAAAATATCAAAAATTTTCAAACGGCGACTGCTGCTGCTGGCGACTTGCAGAAGTCGAGCAGTTGCTGCTGCTTCGACTTGCGTAGCTTCGCGAAAGCAGCAGCAAAGCAAAATCAAAACTTTTTACACGGCGTCTGCTGCTGCTGATTCGCTTTCGTCGGCGATCGTTTTCTGCTTTTGCTTCGCCTGCGACTCCTTTTTTTTTTAGAAGCAACTGTTCGTTTTAAGAAGTCGCTCGCAGTCGAAGCAGTGAAAAGCAAAAATATTGCGACCTCTGCTACAGTTTTTTAAACACTGTTTTAAACAGACCTGGTATAATAGATCAGGGAGCTGTTCTTTTAAACAGACCTGGTCGTACAGATCAGGTGTTCGGTTCTGATAACGGACCTGTTTCTGATAACAGACCTGTTTCAGTTTCCCATTCCCCATTTAAAAATTATGAATTTAGATTTCAAATACATTTATTTAAGCAATGTATAAGGTGAAGAAAGCTGAAAAAAAACCTAAAAAGAAAGCTGAAAAATTCCCCAATTTCCCATTCCACATTTAAAAAATTTAAATTTAATTATTAATTGTTAAGTACTCGTATATATTATAAAATTGCATTTTTAAATTGGAATATTTCCATCATCCTGTTTGGCTAGAAAATAATTCTTCATATTTAATTAGGTCATAGCGAGCTTTTTCGATGTTAGCTTTATTAAGTTGGATTTATATTTACTTAGAGCCCTATTAGCTTCAAGGTTATCGCTCGCTCTCGCAGTCGCAGTCGGACGTGTTTTTTTTCTTCCCTCTTAAACTTTATGATTTCTCATTGAATTTCATATTTATTTACAATTAATATAACATTAATTTGACTCTCTCACTTGTGTTCAACTACTGATCGTAAAATCTCTGTGTGCTTTCTTGTATTTATTATATTATTATAATTTTTCTGAAAATATAACAACAAATTGTGTGGTCAAACTTTGCTTTGCTTTGTAAGCAAAACAATTCTGTTTTCGTTGCCGCTGCACTTTGTTTTTGTATTTTTGTTTACTTTCACGCTCTTCTTTTTTCACTTGCCGTTATTTGTGCTCAACGCTGTTACAATAGTTAACTCTCCCTCTCTTGGTGTTGTAGTTGGCTATTGTTTATCTTGCGTCTCGCTCGACCTGTGCTTACTCTCTGTGTTTTTGTGCTCTTTGTAAGTACAGATCTTATTAGTTTGCTTACCTATTTTGCGTATATTTCGATTTTTTTTTCTTTTTTTTTTACTTCTAGATTGATTTAATTATCATTGTTTTAGCAATATGTTAGTGTGCTATAACAAAAAATGTCGGGTGCCGGCTGGTGCCAAAATGGGTTTTGTTTGTTGCTAGTTATGCGACAACGTTGCACATGAAAAATGTGCTGGCTTTAACGGCCGTATTGTTGATTTAATATCAGCCAAGTCAGGATTGAGATGGACTTGTGAACATTGTAGGGAGTCTGAACGCGATATTGCTGGGTTTATACGGCAGACGCGTACTGGTTTTAAAGATGTATTAGCGGGCTTTAAAAAACTCTCCGATAGCTTTACTGCTTTGGATTCTGGGTTTAAGAGTATGAAGCTCTTGACCGAGTCTCCGAAGCGTAAAAAGGCCAATACGCGTCTGTCGATTACCCCAATCGAGCTTTCTGTCCCAGTTGATGTTCCAAGTTTATCTGTACCACCTGCTGGGGAATTAATGTCATTAAGTTCCCCGTCCCCTCAACCTTCGGTAGCTCTGGATGTTCCACATCATGATATTACGTCATTAACATTGGAATCTCCTGCTCCGGTTTCGATTTTGTTGTTGACTGAGATGGAGACGGTTGAAGAAATTTATCCATCACCATCCTCTGTCGAGATCGTTAGTAACGATTGAAGAATCGCCTCCAGCTCCTACCTCAGTTGTCCGCAACACATTAGTTGCAGTGCCACCTCTTAAGCAGATATTTGTCTCAAGGCTTTCCCCTGATACGTCATCTGATGATGTTCGGGCTTATATTAAGTCCAAATCTCAAGCCAGGGTTAAGGTGGATAAATTTAATTTCTCGTACGAACAGGAAATTTCATCTTTCAAAATAAGTGTTCCAGCTGAACAATTTGGCATGATGTGCAGTAAAGAGTTTTGGCCGGAACACTTATTAGTCAAAGAATTTGTTGCTAAAAAGAAAAATCGGTCTCCGGTTTCTCTTCCTAGTAGTGGCAACAATTCTCTTTCAAAGCCTTCTTCTATGTCTGTCAGTTCAAAAAACTAACATCCTCTTTACTTCTTGGCTATCAGAATGTAAGAGGTATTTGTAGTAAACTTACTGTCTTATATTTAAATAGTATATCTTTCCCTTTCAACGTCATTGCCTTTACTGAAACATGGTTAAAGAATGACATTCTTGATACGGAAATCTTTTCCAGTATACAGTATATACAGTGCTGACGTGACCGCAAGGTACGTCGTGGTGGTGGGGTTTTAATTGCTGTAGATGCTCAATTAAATTCAGAATTGATTGATCACACTTCTGATATTGAGCTTGTGGCTGTTAGATTATCCTTTGGTAGTTTTAACATTTTTATCTCTTGCTCTTATATCCCCCCTGCTTCAGATGATGCTTTGTATTTAGCTCATTTTTCGATTATTAATAGCATTTCTAATATGCTTTCTGATCGTGATCACTTTATAGTCCTTGGTGATTTTAATATTGCTGGATTGTCATGACATTCCGCCAAGAATCTAAATGGACTCTGCCCCTCTTTATCCCATGTTTTTATTGAAAGTCTTTTCGGGGTATCATTGTCTCAGATTAATGGTATTCCAAATTGCTTAAACAGGTCTCTAGATCTTATTTTTGTTTTAGACCCTGATTCATGTTCTCTATCGAGAATTTCTCCTATATCTTCCCCTGAAGACCCTTACCACCCCACTTTGGAAATTATGTTGGAGCTCCCATTTATTGCATCAGAGTCGAGTGTTCGATGTGGAGAGCTTTCTCGTTGTTTTCGGAAAACCGACTTTGAGAAACTTGCTCTGCTTATATCTCTAACTGACTGGTCCCAACTTTCTTTGTTTTCGAGCTTGGATATAGCGGTTGAATTTTTTTATTCTACTTTGAGCTCGCTATTTGATGCTTGTGTTCCATCAAGTATTCCACATTTCTCTGATAAACCCTTATGGTTTACTAAGAAATTATCGAATTTAAAAAATCGTAGTCGAGACTTTACAAAAAATTCAAGGGAACTGGCTCTTCTTTTAATTTTCTCCGTTATTCTGTTGCTCAAGCTGCTTTTCGCACTCATAACAATGAGTGTTATAATAATTATTTGAGTAGGTGCAGAATAAGATTTCAGCGTGATCCAAAGCGATTTTACGACTTCGTTAACTCGAAGCGTAGATCCGCGTTATCATCAGCATTTATGTCTTTGGAGAATATGACAGTATCCAATGGTCATGATGTTGCCGATTTATTTGCGGACTTTTTCCAAACGACATATTCTGTCCCAAGTTCTCAAAATTCCTTTTCTTATCCTTATCAGTTAAATTCATCTAATTGTATTTTTGGTCCTTTAATTACTGAAAGCTCCATATTAACGGAACTATTGGCTATAAAACCTGTTTTTTCGGCTGGTCCGGATGGAGTGCCTAGTTGTGTGCTAAGGTATTGTGCTGGTAGTATCTGTAAACCGCTTTTTAAATTGTTTGAATTGTCCGTTAACTCATGTTCTTTTCCAAAAATCTGGAAAAAATCATACATTATACCTGTCCTAAAAAAAGGAAGCAAATCTAAAGTTCAAAATTATCGCGGTATATCTAAATTGTCTGCGATTCCGAAAGCATTTGAAAAAATTATAACTTATCAACTGCAACATCTGTGTAAATCTATAATTTCACCTTACCAACATGGTTTGTGAAGTCTAGATCCACTTCTACTAACTTATTGGAGTTCTCTTCTATTGTTATTAAAAGATTCGAGAATAAAATGCAAACGGATGTCATTTACACTGATTTTAGTAAGGCTTTTGACTCTGTTAATCATACCCTCTTACTGCATAAGCTTAATGTTTTAGGGTTTCCTCATAGCCTAATTGAGTGGATATCCTCATACCTTTCCAACAGAATTCAGAATGTTTATTATAATGGTTTTGTATCTAAGTGTGTCCAAGTCACTTCTGGTGTGCCCCAGGGAAGTCATTTAGGTCCTCTATTGTTCACTTTATTCATAAATTATCTTCCTTCTGTTATTGAGCACTCCCGTGTACTTATGTACGCCGATGACGTTAAGCTTTGCCTGACATTTAATGATAGTCTTGCGAGCTCACTGTTGCAATGTGACCTTAATCGTCTAGAATCTTGGTGCAGAGTAAATATGTTACATCTCAACTGCAATACGTGTAAGTTTATCAGGCATGCTTCGGTTTTCACTTTTCGTTTTCGTTTTGGGACCAAAATCGAGATTTTCGTTTTTAGGTGCTCCGGTTTTCACAAGTTTTTAGTTATCGTTTTGCTATCGAAACGTTTCATTTCTTATTGCTAAAACAGCTGACTTGCGTTTTGGTCAGAAGTAAATAATGCGAAAAAATGCCTTTTGTATGCCCAACTTCCTGCGTGTATAGAACTCACATAAGGATATTTTTATCATGCATAGATGATTTATGCTTTCCCCTGAAAAAAGTATATTTGCATTTACAAGCCTAATTGATCTGCTGACGGTCTTAAAAGAACGACAATAAACCAATGAGTCAACTACTTTTTTTCCTTTTGCAAATAAGATCCGATTTAATATAGAAAAAGGCATTTACTTTTCATTTCGGCAAGTCAAATTTTCTCGTTTTGCAATTCGAAAAAATCTTGTGAAAGTGAAAACGGGAGCACCAATTTTTTCGTTTTCGTTTTCAAAACGAAAGTGAAAACCGGAGCATGCCTGTATGACCTTTTCTAGGGGTTCTTCCCTGTTAAATAACTATATGTTATATGATACTCCTTTTGAGCGAATTGAAGGTGTGAATGACTTAGGAGTTTTGTTTGATGCAAAACTAAAATTTGGCCATGGGCGTTTTGGGATTTTTAAAACGATGGTCGAAAGAATTCAATGATCCCTACATTACTAAGACTCTTTACGTCTCACTGGTTCGTCCTATCCTTGAGTACGGATCTCTTGTCTGGAATCCCTAGTATAGGGTTCATCAAGATAGAATTGAATCGGTGCAGAAACAATTCTTATTATCTGCTCTTCGTAGTTTAAATTGGAATCCTAATATTAGATTACCACCGTATCGCAGTAGACTTTTATTACTAAACCTTCCTTCTCTTTCTGACCGTAGAACTATGCAAGGTGCTGTTTTCATACAGAGACTAATTAATGGTGAAATAGACTCTTTGGAGCTGTTAAGTCAAATTAGTTTTGCAGTTCCTGTCAGGATCACTAGGAATTTTCTTCCTCTTCTCATTTCACGTAGAACTTCTAACTTTGCTTGCCATAATCCCTTTCGTATTCTGTGTGTGAACTATAATAATCTCAATAACGTAATTTGCTCTAGTAACTCTATTCCTTTGCTTAAAACCTTTGTTGGCGCGTTTGATAGTTATTAGTTAAGAGCATGAAATACCAAATGAAGTTGTTAGAATTAGGGCGAAGCGAGAGCGCAATAAAGCTTTCGTTTGTTGCTCTCTGAGCGAATTCGCCTCGCTTCGCCGCTCTAGTTAAGTTAGGCTTAATGTAACTTAGCATAAATTTATAAAGACAGTTGAAATCGAACACTTATCAGCGCGTCATTTACTCCGTTTTCGTTGCTTCTCGTTTTGTCACAACAACAATTAGGTCCATTCTTTGTTCGCGAATAAAGCGGAAGATTAATAATTGCAAAAACTCTTGTGATTTTTCATGGCGCCCCCGGGTGGACTCTAATTGTTGTTAACGCGAGTGATTGATTTAAACATAGAAAACAAAGCGAAACAAATTCGCGCCGGTCGTTCATAAAATATAATAAAATATAAATAAACTATTGACTGTGCCAGTGCTGTGTTGTGTTGTCATCGCTGGATTCTTCGCATCATCGCTGGAGGATACCCTGCAACTGCAGAAGACACACAGAGGAAAGTGGCTGGGATCATTAAAGATCGCCAATTCCAGGTACTGTGCGAAAAATTGAAAGTAAATAACTGAATTGGTTGCCAAGTTGCAAGATTCTAGTGACGCTTTCAATTCTTGGCACATACGTAATAGTAGAGCATTTGTTTTTAAATTTTATATTTTAATTTAAAAAGTGAACCGCTTAGGCAGAATATTGTTTTTGTTTTCTAAGTGAAAGTGACTAGGGGAAATTCTTATTTCCATTGCATCGAACTTCTTCTCTTAGTTCGTTGCAATTTTCGCTTTCGTCGCCCCCTTTGTCACCAGATTCGTAGCCGCTGTAAGTTGTGTGCTGTGGCTAAGCGCACATACGTATATACATACATATATACCCGCAAGCCAACACTGCACCGGTGCATTTCGGCTCCGTGTTGTTGTTGCTTGCAATTTCGTTTTCGTTTCGCGCGCTTAGAAACAGCTCACATACACACATACATACGTTAGCAAGCCAGCATCTGCACAGTGCATTGCGCTCTGTAGTCTGTGTTGTTGCTTGCACTTTTCGTTGTCGCGCGCTTTGCAGCGCTTAGAACTCGCTCCCCTACATTCGTTGGTTGAGCATATCAGAGCGATATCTCGTTTGCTCCCTCGAATTGTGTACTCCCCTATTATTGTCCGAGAAAGCTTAGTGGTTAGCTTAGGACAATTTAAAAAAAAAAAAAAAAAAATAGTTCAAAATAATAATTAAAAAAAAAAAAAAATTTTCTTTTTCGTTGTTGTTGTTGGAAGCAACAAGATTTATTTTGTATTTTATTTTTATATTTTTTTGTCGTCTCCTCTAATAACCTAAATAAAAAATGAATTCGAAAGAAACTCTTGAAGGCTCTAAAAAGAAACTTGCTATTTGCGTGAAGAGCATTTGCAGAGTTAATAATCAAATTCTCGATGACACGATCGGTCGAGATTTGACAGAGCTTGAGTGCAGGCTTGAGATGTTGTCGTCGCATATTGAAAATGCTCTCAAATATCAAAGCAGAATTGAGACATTTGACGAATATGACGATTATCGGTGCGAGTTAGAAGAGATTTGCATTACTGCAAAGGCAAAGCTGAAGGCGATGGTGAAATCGTTGACCGATACTTCATCCGCCAATATATCGATTCAGCCGATTGCCGCTCCTCGTACCCGTCTGCCTAAACTCTCATTGCCAAAGTTCAGCGGAAAGTATTCCGAATTTAAAAATTTCATAAGCTTGTTTGAGACTCTTGTTGACAATGACCATTCAATTCCGCGCATTGAGAAATTCAATCATCTCATTTCTTGTCACTCTGGTGAGGCTCTTGGAACGGTGAGAGCGTTTCAAGTCACCGAGGACAACTATGAGAAAGCAATGGCGAGTTTGAAAAGAGTATATGACAATGATTGTCTGATATTTAATGAAAATATCACTGCTCTTTTCAATTTGCCAAAGATTTCGCAGCCCTCCGCTTCAGCGTTGCGAAACTTGATTGACACTGTCTCTGCGATATACGGATCTTTGTTGTCGATAGGTGATGATAAGAAGATTGCAAATGCAATCCTTATTCACCTGGTCATGCACAAAGTTGATGCAATTACAAAGAAGAAGTGGGATGAGCAGCTAGATTACACGAAAATTCCATTATGGAGTGAGTGTGAAACTGTGCTTAATCGTCGATATCAGCACTTGCCAGCTGAGAATTCGACAAAGTCCGATAGTCAAGCCGTTTCCACTAAACAGCTTAATAAAAGCTCGTTTTCGTGTACGACGCTCAAAGATAAGATTGATCACAAGACCCAAATATGCGAATATTGCAATTCCGATGATCATTCCATCGTGAGTTGCTCGATGTTTGCTGCCTTGGCAGTTAAACAGAGATTCGACTACGTGAAAACAACTGCATTATGCATAAATTGTCTTCGGAAGGGTCACACTGTCGCCAAATGTAAGGCAAAAAAGTGTCGTGTGTGCAGCCGTTCACATCATACGTTGCTGCACATATATTCTGCGACTACAAATAGTAGAGCGTTACCACCCCAGAGTCTCTCCGCTGTTGAGCCTGATCGTCCATCCACTTCGCATGCGATGCATGCGACCGTGTCGGATAAAGTGATCCTGGCCACAGCAGTCATCAAAATAAAGACGAATTCAGGCGATTTCGTCTTAGCCCGAGCTTTGCTAGACTCTGGGTCACAAATTAATTTTGTGACTGAGGAACTAGCTCAGCGGCTGCATTTGCGTAGAGAAGACTCGTGCATCAGCTTGCTTGGCATTGGTGAATCCAATTCTCAAGTTAAGAAAAAGATACACACTGTGGTGAAGTCGGGAGTTGGCTGCAATGAATACGCGATCGATTTATGGATCCTCAAATCGATCTCAGGTTATCAGCCAGATCACACTGTAAATGTCAGTGGCTGGAAGATACCTGAAAATATTCAGCTAGCGGATCCCTATTTCTTCAAACCGCAGAAAATTTATCTTCTTATCGGCGCTGAAATATTCTTTGACCTATTGTCCGTTGACCAAATCAAGCAAGGTCCAGAGTGTCCAATCCTCCAAAAGACAAGCCTTGGGTGGATTGTCTCGGGGCGGTACACTCCTGGTGAAAAATCTCACCAGAAGATGACTATCAATCTGAGCTATCAGGAAGAAAGTTTGAGCTCGATTGACAAGACCTTGCTGAAGTTTTGGACTGTCGAAGATGTGCGCTCTCCCTCCAAAGTCCTTTCCGCTAAACAACAAAGTTGTGAAGATCATTTCACAAATAATGTGAAAAGATTGCCGTCTGGTCGTTTCGAAGTAAGACTGCCGTTTAAATCAGATTCGCAACAGCTTGGGTGCTCATTTGAAGTTGCTAAACGGCGGTTTTTGTCGCTTGAAAAACGCTTAACTCGAGATCCCGAGTTAAAGCGAATGTACTTGGAATTTATGGAAGAATATGTAGAGATGGGCCACATGTCCGAAGTGAGTCACATCCTTCCAAGTACACCACTCTATGTTATTCCGCACCAATGTGTATTACGGCCCCAAAGCACTTCGACAAAGCTGAGGGTCGTATTTGATGCTTCGTGTCGCACTTCGACACATAAGGCGTTGAATGACATTCTTATGGTCGGGCCGACCATTCAAGAAGAGCTGTTTTCGACTCTGCTTCGTTTTCGATTGCATAAATACGCATTAACGGCCGACATCAAAAAGATGTACCGCCAAGTTATTGTGCACGAGGCGGATCGAAACTATCAGCTCATAGTGTGGAGGAAAGATCCATCAGACTCGTTGAGATTATTCAGATTAAATACTGTAACATATGGCACTGCGCCAGCGCCATTCTTGGCCATACGGTGTTTGATCCAGCTGAGCGAGATTGCGAAATCCTCGCACCCCATGGCAGCTGAAGTTATCAGGCAAGACTTCTACGTTTACGATATGTTGACTGGTGCCGCATGCGTCGAGGACCTGAAGACAATTAAGTCTGAAGTGTCGCATATACTGCTAGGAGCAGGTTTTGAACTTGCGAAGTGGTTCTCGAATGCTCCTGGGTTCTCCGCATCAGACAGTACACCAAAGTCGATAACGATCTCCGAGACTGACGCAACCAAGACTCTAGGTGTGATTTGGTTGCCAAATGAAGACGTGTTCCAATTCCGGATCGACGATTCATTCATGGGTCTTAAAGCGACAAAACGGAACATTCTCTCGGTGACATCGCGGTTATTCGACCCGCTTGGCCTATTGAGTCCCTTAATTATAAAAGCAAAGATATTGCTTCAAGAGCTCTGGCTTCAAAAGTTGGAGTGGGACGAATCCATACCATTGAGTTTGGATACATCGTGGCAGCAATTGAAGTCAAATTTGACACAATTGCAAAACATAAAAGTGCCACGATATTTGTTCACAGAGCCTACGTCACCGATAGAGATACATGGCTTCGCCGACGCCTCAATAAGAGCGTATGGGGCGTGTATTTACGTTCGTACGCATACTGCAGAAGGTTGTAAAGTATCATTACTAACCTCAAAATCAAAAGTAGCTTCCCTCAAGACTAAGACTCTTCCTAGACTTGAGTTGTGTGCAGCTCACCTTCTTGCAGAACTCTGCCACCGCATACGAAGACTGATCCGATCACCAATTGAACGGACGGTTCTTTGGTCAGATTCGGAAGTCACTCTTCATTGGATCCGGTCACATCCTTCCACTCTCGCGACATTCGTGTCGAATCGAGTGGCCGAGATTCAAGAGTGGTCAGACTAAGCAGAACCCCGCAGACATTGTATCGAGAGGTTGCGATGTGACTGAACTGTGCGCGTCAATGTAGTTTAGTGGTCCGTCATTCTTGATGGAACCATACGACGCATGGCCAGTTAACCACCACTTCGTCTCTGAAGAGACGCGCAATTTGGAAGTGCGCAAAACAGCTGTTGGACTGACAGCTATAGTGGTAAAGTCAGATCTAGTGGACTCGATCGAAAGTTTTTCGTCGCACACAAGTCTGTTGAGAGTGTTCGCTTATGTGTTCCGCTTCATTCGAAGATGCAAAGACAAAACAGTTCAATTTGAACTGGTTCCAACGGCATCAGAACTAAAAGAAGCATTCAGCAAAATAATAGAAGTAATGCAGGATTTCGAATTCAGAGACGATATAGAGAGGGTTCGTAAGAGTACACGTGTGAGCTCGAGTCTACAACGACTCAATCCTTTCATACATGAGTATGAAGGATCTTGGTGTTTGTTTTCGGTGTTGCGAGTCGGGGGGCGACTGGTAAATGCTCCTATTTCATATGATGCCAAGTTTCCACTCCTCTTGTCGAAGCGCTCACAATTTGCTCGCAGCTATGTGAGGAACCTTCATTTGACCAACTGTCACGCTGGCCCAAGAGCGCTCGTGAGCATTCTCAGAGAACGACTTTGGTTAGTCAATGCTCAAGAGCTTTGTCGTCAGACAGTACGATCATGCATCCGTTGCTTTAAATGCAAACCTCGGTTGCTTACGCAAATAATGGGAAATTTGCCTGCTGATCGACTCCGAGCGCTCCGCCCATTTTCAATTTGTGGCGTAGATTTTTGTGGCCCGGTTGAGACAACCTATAGGATTCGCGGAAAGCCGCCGTACAAGTCGTACATAGCTTTGTTCGTCTGTTTTGCGTCAAAAGCGGTTCACTTAGAAATTGTATCCGACCTGTCAACTAACGCATTTCTAATGGTTTTCCAAAGGTTTGTTGGTCGAAGAGGATGCCCGAGCCGAGTCCATTGCGACAACGCGACGAACTTCGTCGGAGCAAGTCGCCATCTGGAGGAGCTGAGGAGGCGAGTCGAGGCCGAGGAGAACGCAGTTCGCGACTTCGCATCAAGAAGCGGAAGCAAGAGCGCAATAAAGCTTTCGTTTGTTGCTCTCTGAGCGAATTCGCCTCGCTTCGCCGCTCTAGTTAAGTTAGGCTTAATGTAACTTAGCATAAATTTATAAAGACAGATGAAATCGAACACTTATCAGCGCGTCATTCGCTCCGTTTTCGTTGCTTCTCGTTTTGTCACAACAACAATTAGGTCCATTCTTTGTTCGCGAATAAAGCGGAAGATTAATAATTGCAAAAACTCTTGTGATTTTTCAACCTTATTATTAGCGTATTTATCAAATATTTAATCTTTTTATACATATATTCTAACATATTTTTAATTTAATTTAATTATCTGTCCAGCGTCTTTTAATATTTATTCGCGGCTTCCGTTTAATGCATGCTGTTCAAAAATTTATTTTGCTTTGTCCGCGTCAACAAGCCCGTTCTTGGTATCGCTGGGCCACTTGATGGTACTGCCGTTAGTACGTCAACGTCCAAATATATTCCACGTTCCTTGGGAGATCGTTAAGAGGGAGCTTCTTCTTTTCCCTTATCAAGTTCATAATTTGCTCGTCGATGTCGTCACAGAGGAGTTAGATATATGTATTAACTTTGGAAAAGTCACTCTCCTCTCCTTTGGTTGTCACTTTCCCCTTCCACTGTTGTTTTGGAATGTGTTCATTATGTTATGGAATGTGTTCATTATGTTGTAAGGTTTCTCAAGTGCTAGGGAATGACAGCTAGCCCGCTGATAAGTGTCTCCTTAGAACCAACACCCTATGAGTAAGAACCAGACCAAGGCACCGACATACACCTCATTAAAAATACTAAACACAAATGTCCGCAGTTTACAGTCCCAAAAGTTGTTTTTCTTTAGTTGTTGTTTAGCCATCTTTGCTCTGTTAATAGATTTTACCATTGCTGCACAACCTAATAGCTGTTAAAATTGGAACAAGTGGTAAGGACCCACCTACCTTGGGTACATTTATAACCCATGGAACAACAACATTTTTCCTACATTCCATCGAGTGTGATACTGCTTTTCGTGCAACTTTTATTGCACTCAAGATATCAAGCGGTTTATTCTTTTTCAATTCCTTTGTGGCCATTTTGATTATTGTAGTCAATGATGTTTTCACTCTTTTCTTTCTTTCATGATTTGATCCCATTCCAAATTTTTTTCTTTTCTTCATCATGTCCAATTCTTTTGCACGATTCCAAGTCTTTTCAATTAAAACTGATTTTGCCCTCTAAAGTATATTGAGTGTGGGACCATTCCAACATGTCAAATGTACAGTTTGTATATTTTATAGTATTGTGTTATATTTTGTTTCTGTGCAAAATGAGTAGCGGGTATCTTATAGTCGAGCACACTCGTCTGTAGCTTTCTTACTTGGTTCTTGGCATTTTTCTTTACTTTTCGGGTTAGGAGAAAAATTAGTATACGGTCCTAGTTCTTGTCAGACCATCATAGTGCCCGGGCAATTTTCAATTTCTTTGTGTGAAGTAAATGAAACTAAAGCTCGATTGTCCGTGCCCTCCCCTAGCACCGCTAGAACATCGTATAGGCCACATTTACCCAAACCCAAGAAGCAGACGGCATCCAGCACATCGTCAACTTCTTCTCAATTATAATCGAACGTTTCCGCACGGTCTGCCAACGATTCGCCTGCTTCTGGTGCAAAGCTTGCAGCTAAGCCTAAGCTGCAAAACTAGGTCATGCAACCTCCGAATAACCAAAAAAAAAAAAACACTTTTTCTAATGCCCCGATCTCTCGTTTCACGATTGTCACATGCTCGCACGAAAGAGTAACGTAAAATATACATATAGAAGAGACAGCGTTGACTCATCGCTGCGAATGATCGTATCAGTCACTTTGCGGCGAGAGTCAACACTCTATCATTATCATCATCTCTTTAGACGTGCGAGTTCCGAAAGAATCATGTGAGGGCCTTATGGGAATAGGTAGAGAAGAAATACAAGTATCATCTTTGAAGTTGACAAGAGAGCTGCCTACAATCCAAAATATATTCAGAATCCGAGACCTTAAGAAGCTGTTAGATCTCAACTCCAAGACCAGCGGTGAAGTCCATGCCATTGTTTTAAAGTCTCGTCGAAGTGTTTCAAGAACAAACGGCTGCTCCTTAACAGTTAGCTGACAATTTTCTTCAATTTGCCCGCCTTTACTCGAGGCGTCGGCTAACGTCCTTCCAAGTTCAGGAGAAAATACGCCGTCCTGTTCGGTTCCACAAACGATCCGACAAGCATCCACTTGGCCGACCCTAATTTCTACGAAAGTTCGCAGATTGACGTGATTTTAGGCTCAAATATCTTTCCATCCGTTTTTCTCGACAGCCTTCGTACAAAGGGTTGTCGAACCTTTATAGGTCAATCCTAACTGGCCCTGTGTCAGAATCCAATCTAAGTTTATTTCGTCTTTATCGACTCGACTGTCCGTTGATCGACCTCGACGATCGGTCCTGTGACATCTATTGCTTTTTTCTCGGTTCGTAGTCCGTTAAAATAGCCCTGTTATGTCGGGGACCTGTGTTAGGGCCCCGATTGAAGTCTATTTCGATCTCTTCGGTTCGACTGTCCCTCAAAGAAACCCCTATGCCAAATGAACCTTTCTCAAAAATTGTGAAAGTGCCGGACTTTCAGGCAAATCAAACATTGCTTTTCAGGCCAATTTGACAAAATCATTTACGGGCTATAGCTCTTCTAAGAGATGAGAGTCGTTTAAAGAGAATCGACAGAATGTGGACTTACGTCATATGAAACAATTCGCTCGTTCCAGCTTCGGCAGTTGCACTATTCAGCATATTTCAGTCTTTAAGCATTACAGCACAACAACAACAAACGTTGTGTTTAACACCCTAGTCCAACCTCACACCGGAATTCACCACCCTAACTCGATTTCCCCCGTCAGATTTTAAATTAGAGGCTAGGCCAATTGACCTCATGAATAATTTTCTTTCTACTGAAGATATTGTAAAATTATCGAAGAGTTGAAAAAGTAGCAGTAAAATAAGCGCGGTGCGCTTTACAATTTCCCTACATTTACTTTAAGTCAAAAGTCGAAGACGAAAAACCAACGCAAGCGCATCTAGAATATAGATTCAACAACTCGAATTTCTCGAATATACTACGCAGTGCCAAATTTGTCATTTCCCTTTTCGCTTCATTCGTTCTCTTTCATTTTGATCAACGTTCCAAGCTATGAAGTAAAACGCGACTCTTACTGATACAATGTCGTTTCATTTCTTGCATTCCACTCATTCCATTCCATTCGAATGTATTCAATGAGACGTATGTTGTGAGTAGTCTCATGGAGATGTCTAATCTAGATCGGATCACTGGCATAGTTGAGCAGCTCCTATTTACTCATGCCAGTGAATTTCGGTTTGGCTTCGTTGCCTATAGCTTATAGCTTACATAGCGACATTAAAAAGTTGAAGAAACGCAATTGGTTTTATAAGTCTGTTTATATGAACAATAGGATTTATGGAGACATATGGAAAAATCGCCCCTAGATTTTAGCTTAAGATTTAATTACTTAATGATGTTTAATAGGCCACATAATTATGAGTTTAATTAAAATAAAAATGTTGGTTAATATACAAAAGTAACACAATATAAACATCAAAGACATAAATATTTTAGTTTTTGAGTATTTAAAAAATATATAATACTATATTTTGTTACCTTTCGTATCTAATAATCCGCCAATTTGTGTCAAATTGCAGTCTCGTTGAACGATATAGTCAAGCATTGTGGATTCCATTAAAAATGCGTAGTTACCTTGATTCACTCGACTTATGCCATCTTCATAAGTTGTTGTAAATGCCAAATGTCTTTTATTATCCATTATTCGCCACATTTTTTTGTATGTCTCAATCATCGAATCCTAATCAAGACAGTCATATAAGAATTGGATCAGTATTCCATTCCACTAATAACAAAAAACTTATTGAACCGTAGATTTATGAATTTGTAAATGGTAAATGAGAACATAAAATAAATAAAAACAAGTAGGAAAGCTAGTGAGATACCTGCTTGCTACTCATTTCTAATAAGAGCTAAATTTTGCGGTATTTTTTTCTTTTTTCAAAATATATTAAATAAATATACCATAAAAATGTTAATATGGGACCGTATTGATATGGGACTATACTATAGAATGCAAAATATCCCAGATTTGTCAGCTAAAGCAAATAAGACCCCTGTAAGTAGGCACGAAGACTATAGTCGCGACTGTAGATTTAAAATTACACTTGTTATTTGAATTTTTCCAATTTGCGGGGCCGAAGTGGGCGTGGCAAAAATTTAAAACAAACTTGCTCTGCGTGCAAATATAACTAATGCTGTTAAGAATTATAGCTCTATCTCTTGTAGTCTCTGAGATGCAGATCCTTCTACCCTATGGGTAGCGGGTATAAACACGTAAAAGTCATTCACAAAGTCATAAAATCGAACCGCGAGCCGCAGCGATTCACAAGCGTCAAGAGAAGGTGGGGGAAAAATACTCAGGGTGTCAGACCAAACACACGGGTGTCTAATTAGAAACCTGGGTGTTTTTCAGAATTTGAACAGATACTCTGTACGAGGCACAACCACCCGAAAGGCTTGAGTGTCTACATGCCGAGTGCCTAAAATGATCGGGTGCCAAATGCAAAAAAAGGCCTGAGTATGACAATGACTCACACTCGCAGTACCCACACGATTTTGAGTGTGTGTGTGCATCTCTTACTCGGTTTTTGAGGGCTGAGAAGCACAGGCACTCGAAAATTTATGAGTTGAGGGTCTAAATTTGCCACCCTTGACGATGTCTGATAGAGATATTATTTTTTTTGACCAGACTTGTTATGTTTGCAGGCAGATCCCGGAAATCGAAAATAAAATAATAATAACAAGTGTAATTTTATAGCCAAAATCGTGAGATTTGGTACACACAATAATATCTATAGCATTATTATACTTTAAAGTTTGGTTGCTATCAGATGAAAAATGTTGAAGATATTAGAGAAAATATCGCTCGCAGTCGGACGTGTTTTTATTTTAGTCAATTTTAATATTGGTTAACAATCAGAACCAGAATCCGCTTTGGATTTTTGGTTTAAGTGTATGAAGCTCTTGACCGAGTCTCCGAAACGCAAAATATACGCGTCTATCGATAAAATTCCAATTTTATCGGTGCCGAATTTTATCTGTGATGAACTAATGTCATTAAGTTCTCCGTCCCTTAACCCTTGGTAACTCTGGAAGTTCCACACCATAACATTACGTCATTAAACATGGAATCTCCAGCTTCTTCGATTTTGGTGTCGGCTGAGTTGACGACTTTAGTTTTCATAACACTTTAGTGACGGTGCCACCGCTTAAACATATTTTTATTCCAAGGCTTGCGCCTGATACGACATCGATTGTTTTCGGGCTTATTTTAAGTCCAAATCTCGAGCAAGTGTTAAGGTCGACAAATTTAATTTCTCGTACGAGCGGGAAATTTCATCTTTTAAAATAAGTGATTTTGCTGAACAATTTAGTACGATTTACTGTAAAGAGTTTTGGCCGAAACACCTATTAGTCAAAGTCACCTATTGCCAAAAAGGGAAATCGGTTTCCGGTTTCGTTTTCTAATAGTAGTTATAATTCTAATTCACAACTTTCTTCTATATCTGTCATTTAAAAAACTAACACCCTCTTTACTTCTTGGCCACAGGAATGTAAGAGATATTTGCAGTAAACTAACTAACCTATATTTATTTATTTTCCTTTCAATGTCAATGCCTTTTCTGAAACATAGTTAAGGTATTACAATCTTGATAGTGAAATTTTTACTAGTAGATTTTCCATTATTTTCAAAATTATCGCGGTATAACTAAATTGCCTGCGATTCTCAACTGCAACATCTGTGTAAATCTATAATTTCACCTTACCAATATGGGTTTGTGAAATCCACATTTACTAACTTATTGGAGTTATCTTCAATTGTAATTAAAGGATTCGAGCTTGTGATAAGCTTGGTGACCCTAGAAAGGAATTATGAATAGATGAGGAAATGAGACTACTATTGTAAACGGAAATTTCAATGAATATCGTTGTATAAGAGAATAACATATTAACAAGCAAACTAAAGTCAAAAAGCGATTCACAAATTATATATCATTATCTCCATTATTTGTACATTATAATTTCAAAAATATTCAAATTATTACCGTGTATTTAAATAAAAAAAGAATTGACTACTTGCCCGGAAAAAAGTCATTGTTGATCCACTCTCTAAAGTGCCATAAGATATTTCGGTCTGGCTTGCTAAATCATCAGCGTTTTCTATAGGATTCATCATTCTCTCGACAGTTAAAAATGCTGCTAAGTTGGCAGTGTACGAAGCAACAATAATTAATGAAAAAAATCCCCAAATACTGGTAATAATACGAGTAGAGACTGCTTTTGGGTGGATATCGGATCCTTGTTGCATCAACGTTCCAATTGTAAACCACAAACTATCCGAAAAAGAAAATTGATTGCTTATTGTTATGTTCTCTATGTCACATGGATTAATATATTGCCATTCCATAGGTGAAAGCTTTGCGACAATATATATGGTTAACGATACAAGCAAATATGCTGCTATCACATAGATCCATATTTCGATAGCCAATGGATTCAAAAATGAAAATAATCGATTTGGTTGCGTTGTTGGGACCTGCAATCGAAATTTTTTAATTAAAATTATTTGAATACCAGCCATAGGGTGCATACTCGTGTAACAGGCATAAGGTACCAAAAAGCACGGTTCTAGCATTAAAATTATATAAATAAATAAATAATCATAGAGCGCTGTGGATGAGTCCTTCTGCGTGTTACATACTTTTTCGGAAGGCATAAAGTTATTATACTCTTCTAGCCTATAGTAGACATTCGAATGGAATGAGTGGAATGCAAGAAATGAAACGACATTGTATCAGTATGAGTTCGCGTTTTGCTTCATAGCTTGGGACGTTGAACGAAATGAATGAGAACGAATCAAGCGAAAAGCGAAATGACAAATTTAGGCCCTATAGGTATCCGGTACAAAAAATTAGTGATTTTTTATACCCGCTACCCATAGGGTAGAAGGGTATTATAACTTTGTGCCGGCAGGAAATGTATGTAACAGGTAGAAGGAGGCATCTCCGACCCTATAAAGTATATATATTCTTGATCAGCGTCAACAGCCGAGACGATCTAGCCATGTCCGTCTGTCCGTCTGTCTGTCTGTGTGTCTGTCCGTCTGTCCGTATGAAACACTGGATCTCAGAGACTATAAGAGATAGAGCTATAATTTTTTTTCGACAGCATTTGTTATGTTTGCACGCAGATCAAGTTTGTTTCAAATTTTTGCCACGCCCACTTCCGCCCCCGCAAATCAAAAAAATCGAATAACAAGCGTAATTTTAAAGTTAAAGCTGCAAGTTTTGGTATATATAATAATAACAATAGTATTTATGATTCCTGAAAATTTGCTTGCGATCAGATAAAAATTGTGGAAGTTATTAAAGAAATACTTTTGTATGGGCCAAAACGCCCACTTACGGGGGGTCTCAAATGCTTTGGCCGACAATCTGGTGTATTGTGCCGTCTATGGTATATTTTAAATGTTAGTATCACATCTTTATACTAAATATACCATTTGGTATATTTTTAGTATTTTGCAGTATTTTTTGGTATATTTTAAAAATTATACCGCAATATTTTGCTTTTATTCAAAAGGGGTAGCGGGTATCTCACAGTCGAGCACACTCGACTGTAGTTTTCTTACTTGTTACATATATTTTACACATAAAACATAAAGTCAACCTTTGATAAGCAAGGGAGAAATGGGGAAAAGTCAAGTAACTTCAATTTCGGTGAGTTGTGGATTACATACCTTGAATAATATGCTAATACCTAGATTCATAAATGGCTTAGTAAAATCAATTACACTTTCCCTTGCGTAAGTAATAGTCATAGAGCCAACAGCCAAGTCTGCTTTCTAAAAAGACACAATGTGATGAATACATATTATAATCATATATTATATTATATTATTATATTAATTATCGACCTCCCTAGCGTATTTTTATATTAAAAAAAATAAAATAATATATAAAATTATTTGACCAAATTCGTTCACTTACCTGAGGGTGGCGTCGTAAAAGTTAAATACTTTGATGTCTTATGTCTTGCTTGCGTTTTTTGTTTTCACTTAGAAAATACAATTCAATGGTACCACCTTGAAGGGATGAATGAATATGGTAGGGATCTATGATAAAAATGGATTTTATGGCAACTTAGCGAGGCGACGGCGAAGTCAATAAAACCATACCAGGGCTTAGACTCAGCTTATATGAGTAATAGTATGTTTGTCATTTAAAAATTTAAGTACACATTTCATTAAATTATACGACTTTTTATTTTGTATACTCCGTATTTCGCACTAGAATGTATGTATGAGTAGTATTGTCTGGATGAACTGTGTACCAGACTGCGAAATTGACATGATAAATGAAAATCTGATTGACACGCTAAGCAAAAATTCCCCCAGCGCAGTCGAGGGAAATTCGAATTTCCCTCTACCTGACTTCGTAATGTACTATCTAGTAAAATCTCGGCCTCGCATATTACGCAATAATATTATATATGCAATATAATATGCAATGGCATATTATTCAGTTGCGATAACGTGTGAAATGTTTGGTAGACAACCGGTTTGTTGCCACTATGAAAGCACAACTGGCAACCGCTAAGTTGTCTAGTCGTTTATTTACACCGGCACAATTTCGCTGTATACACTATTGCAGATTCGACTATGAATTCTTTTGTTGAATGAGCCCCGTTTGACTGCAGCCAAACAATGCTGTGTGACAAGGTCACACGCACAGTATACTAGCTTTTGTCGCTATCGATATCAATCGACCGCGACCACACTGTCAGCTGTTTTGGGTGGTCACACCTGCCATCGTCTGTCATCAACAAGTAATATTATTAAAATTGGTTCAAGTTAGCTCTATAGAAATTTGTAAACTATCTAAGAGATCACAATTAATACGAACATATTTCATAAGCTGCGCGACCATGCCGTTCCACTGGCCTGTTTCTGCGTCTTTAGCGCCGTACTTTCGATCTGGCACCAAGTCCAATATGTAGTCGAATCCCACCTCACGTGCTACTGTTTCCAAAATATCGACACAAAACCCATAAAAACGTTCGTTGCCAGTAAAGTTTTTTCCGTAACGCATCATAACATACGGCGTTTCCTGAAAATATTTTTAAAATCAAACTAGAGTATTTAAAATATTTAATAATTTTACTTAATTGATTTTTTGACCAGCTTGAAATCACTTTATTATTAGTTAAGTCATTATTGTTTATTATCACTGTTTATAATAGGGTTGAATGGTACTATAACTTAGGGCCAATAAAATTTTGTTGAGCTTAGCGCCCTGAATCCGATAAAATCTCCATAATATATTCTAATCTTATATATATTGCTGGGATTAGATATTAAATATTGCAATGGATATGACGTTTTTACAAAATATTAAAGACATATGGGCAAATCCCACGTGTCGCACGCTACATTCGCACGATTTTAGCTAATGAAAATCAATTTTTTGGGGGGTTTTTAAAAGATATACCGTAAACTTTTGTTATGTGTTTAGAGTGAATTGAGAGTACTTTCAGAGGGTATAAGATTCAATTTCACTGGAGTCACTGTTTTGAAAATAATTAATAAAATTGTGTCGTGTCGCACGCTACATAAAGTGGAAGTTAGTTTTAAAATTTTCATTTCAAACGCAATTTTTAGCGAATTCTGCAAAATAAACCCTATGAAACTTAATATCCTAAAGGAAGTTAAGAATATTAGAAGACAAAAACCGATCGTTTGGTCTTAATAATGTTTATAGATTTTTAGCAAAGCCGTAAACCCATTGTGTCGCACGCTACACTTTTTCCGCTGGCATTAACATAAGACAAAAATCTTTTTATTTAAACTAAACATTATTTATTATATTCATAAATGTGCCTAACAATTATTTCAACGTGATTTACTTTTGATTTGTATGTGAGCCCAAGCAGAGGCAAAAAAGTGTGAAGAATACAATAGGGATTTGAAGGTGTGCGCAGAGCACGAATTTAAGTAAAATTATGAAAATTATAAATAAAATTGGGTTTGATACAAATTTGTGCATTTATAATGATCGAAATTTCTTTTTTGCTTTCAATTCTTAAAATGCCATATCTACTTTAATGTGTCATATAAAGAAACATTACATAATGTGAAATTTAAAAATTGGTCGCTGGTGGACTGTTTCTGGGATTTGCCCATATGATAAACGAAAAACAAGCAAATATTATATATTTCCGCAGAATTCAAAACCAAACAAATTCCAACCGATAACCAAATTTTTCCAAGTCTCCAGACAAAGACGCATTTGTCATTTCTATTACTTTGTACAGAGATTAAAATGTATTAAAAGTTTTCATGCTCACATTTAACTTCTTAATTATAGGTATAACACACAATTTAGCCATCCAAATTTATATTAATATTGTATATGGAACTTAAATTTGTCCAGTTCAGATACAAATCTCAAAAAAAAAACTCTCAGTATTCCCATTAGACATAATATTAAAATGATACACACCAGTATTGTGATGACAACTAATGTCACATTCATTGACCCAGTGTCGAAGAATAATGATGGTTCCGTAATATTTAAATGGTTTTGAGGCGTCCATTCACCAACCTTAACTATGGAGTGTTGCTTTAATTTGACCAAATCCAATTTGAATTGAACTCGTTGTCCTTCTTTAAATTGTATGGGACCTGTTAATCCTTTCCACTCAACCTAATATGTAGAAATTATTATAATTAATAAATTCCGAAATGAAATACAAAGTACTTATATATGTATGTACATATATTTATTAATATACCGCATTAATATAATTTATTAAGCTTAGACCCCCATTCCATGGTACTTCATCGTCGCAAGTTGAGTTTGATAGGTTTATCAATGGATATATTGATTGTAGGCCGATGGCAAACACATAAACTGAGTCAAACATTAATGCTGCGTTTGTCTAAAACATTTAATATATTGAGGCTGTCATAAATATCAATTTTACAACATTTTTACCTCAATGACAGCAGATTTTTGTTGTTTAAAAACGGTTTGATTTTGCTTAAATATTCGACGATTATATAAGTCAATATCCTTAAGAATCTCCTTCACCGCTACATCACCCATATCGACAAGTCGAAATGATGTGATATTTACAAAGTTATATTTAAAATCTTCTAAGTCAAACGTTTCCAAATCGAAGCTTGTAAACAAATACTGATACTTGTACTCATTCATTTGATGCTGAAGAATCTAGAAATATTTATAAATTATTTTATACATATATTAACCAGTGAGAAAGCTACAGTCGAGTGTGCTCGACTGTGAGATACCCTCTACGCATTTTTAATGAAAGCAGCTATTAATTTAATTTATTGGTATATTGATATTGTACTGCGCTCAAAATATACCATAGAGAACAAAATATACTAGATTTCCGGCAACTAAGACCCATAGTAAGTAGTCGGTTTGCCCAAAAATTGAAATGCATGCAAACACAAAAAGTGCTGTCGAAAATATCGCTGTCTTATAATCTTTGCGATCTACATGTTCGTATCGACAGACAAACTTTGCTATATATCATCCCGGCTGTTGACGCTGATGAATAACATTTAAGTATATACTTCAGGGATGCTCAATGGCTATACACTGAGTGCACGTTTGTTTTTGTAGATGCTCTGTGCTTATGGGTAGTGCGCCCATAAGCACCGTGCATATGGGCTTCGATTTGCATTGGAAACAAAAACAATTTTGCTTGTTTCTCCATTACATCTCTTTCCGTCGTCACGCTTCGCTGAGGGCAATGTATTTTGTTTGTGTTTTTCCTCGAGTACATGCACTGGAACTTATTCTTCTGTCTGCGTTGGCTTTTGATTTATTTCCAGGTGGACCATCGAGCACTTTTTTTTAGCAAAAACTTTAAATGCGAAGTACAATGCGTAATATGCTTCGTAGATCTGGAGGTAAACACAAAATACAATAAAACTGTTTTTTTTTCTCTCAGTGCACAGCTGCGACCCAACACAAAAGCGCAGTTACAAACGCACTGCCATAAGACGAATTTGAGCACCCCTGATATACTTTATAAGCACAAAGTTATAATATCCTTCTAACCTATGGGAAGCGGGTATTAAAACTAGACATGCAAAAACAGGTGCAGACCAAACATTCCAAAATTACGATTTGATATTACTCGCTTTGGAATGTTGGTTATTCCATTAAAAACAACAAGTACACTATTTTTCATAACATTGATGGTTCATTGTTGACTTACATTTTTCAATAATATAGCAATATCAGCTGAATTGGTGTCAATAATTATATTGTGTATTTCTTTATTTTTAAATTCCTTTAGAACTGAAACATACGATGACGGCGACACTTGTCGAATATGCAGTTCAGCTTGAACTGAACGCGAAAGTTGATTTAATGCTATAATACCTGTATAGATTGTAAATATACATATTTTTTTTTGTGAAGTATTCAGTGTATTTTTAAAAAAGAATAAGTGCTTACCGTGATTCTTTTCATATAAAATTCCAAACCTTGTCCAATTTAAATATTGTATAACATCGATGAAAGCGTAATTTACATATTGCTGCGATGGATGAACATTGATGGAAAATTCTTGGGTTGATCGACCTATTCCTATATCTGGTATATCAAGGTCCGCACATATAGAATTGATATGGGCTGCCAAGGCAGAGTTGGACGGACTAAAGATCGCCTGAACGCCAATATGGATGAGATTGCACACTACATGAATTCAATAACGAAATAAATAATAATTAAAATTTCTTTCTAGGAAATTCCCTTTAAGTTCATTTAATTGGTAAAAAGAACCCATGTCTACTAAATGAAACAGGTTGGATATACAGGCTAAACATTAACAAGTGAGAAAGCTACAGTCGAGTGTGCTCGACTGTGAGATACCCGCTACCCATTTTGAATAAAAGCAATATATTTTGCTATACTGTACCGTATTCAAAGTATATCATAGGCGGCACAAAACACCAGCCAAAGCAAAAGCGAACCCTAGTAAGTAGGCGTTTTTGCCCATACAAAAGTATTTCTTTCATAATTTAGACAATTATTATCTGATCGCAAGCAATTTCAATCAGGAATCATAACTACTATAGCTGTTATTGTATTTACCAAAATTCGCGACTCTAGCTTTAAAATTACTTTTGTTATTCGATTTTTTCAATTTGCGGGGGCGGAAGTGGGCGTGTCAAAAAATTTGAAACAAACTTGATCTGCGTGCAAACATAAAAAATGCTGTTGATTAGAGCTCTATCTCTTATAGTCTCTGAGATCCAGTGTTTCATACGAACAGACAGACTGACGGACATGGCTTGATCGTCTCGGCTGTTGACGCTGATCAAGAATATATATACGGAGACGCCTCCTCCTGCCTGTTACATATATTTTCTGCCATCACAAAGTTATTATGACCTTCTACCCGATTATAAAAACATCACTAAATATCATTACATTACAAACACACCTTTTTGTACTGCCTGAAAACTGTCATTCGTGATATATTGTGTATGATGCACCACTTGGGTATCAGGCAAAAGACTTTTATCAAGATTTAGCTTATGCACAGCATATTGGAATACCATTTCCGGATAGTTGAAGTTTTGTTCCGTCTCTTTTGGAAATATTGCACCTGAAACGGAAATGAAATATACAAAATAATTAAAGAACAAAGTTAAGTGCCGCACGCGATATCTAAATTTGGGCGATTTACAGAGTAAAAAATTGCTTTTCAATCGCGTAAGTCCATAGAAAAACAAGTAAGAAAGCTACAGTCGAGTGTGCTCGACTGTGAGATACCCGCTACCCATTTTGAATAAAAGCAAAATATTGCGGTATTATTTCCTAAATATACCAAAAAATACTACAAAATACTAAAAATGTACCAAATATATCATTTGGTATATTTTTGGTATTTGGTATAGTACCACTTTCAAAATATACCATTGACGGCATAATATACCAGATTATCGGCCAAAGCAACTGAGACCCCTAGTAAGTAGGCGTTTTAGCCCATACAAAAGTATTTCTTTAATAACTTCCACAATTTTGATCCGATCGCAACCAAATTTTCAGAAGTTACAATGACTATAGTTTCTAATGTATATCCCAAAATTCGGGACTCCAGCTTTATTATTACTCTTGTTATTCGATTTTTTCTGATTTTCAGGGGCGGAAGTGGGCGTGGCAAAAATTTAAAACAAACTTGATCTGCGTGCAATCATAACAAATGCTGTTGAAAAAAATTTATAGCTCTATCTCTTATAGTCTCTGAGATCTAGGTGTTCATACAGACGGACGGACAGACGGACATGGATATATCGTCTCGGCTGTTGACGCTAATCAAGAATATATATACTTTATAGGGTCGGAGATGCCTCCTTCTACCTGTTACATACATTTCCTGCCGGCACAAAGTTATAATACCCTTCTACCCTATGGGTAGCGGGTATAAAAACGCACAAAATTAATAAGGGGTATTGATACTTCAATACAGTAATGATGGTGGATGTCAAATCGACCCACAGGCGAAAAAATGTATTGTCTATTTCATGATACCAGGTAGTCTCATCGGCAAAAGGCACCTTCGGAATCTAAACAATGAGTGCGAGTGAAAGAGACACAGAGTAGTGTGAGACGACAATGAATTTGTGCATTACTTAGATGAAAGGGGATTACAGTTTCCAATTTTAAAGAAAAGAGTTTGAATTGGTTGGTTTTGGTTTTGTTAAAAAAATCTTTTGTTTAAGTTCTTAATCCTAACATAATCTCTAATTTTTAAATAAAATTATTTTATATTTGACGATGTCTGTTGCTCACTACACAGTAGGGAAAAAATAACGAACTTATGTATATGTAGAAGACCCATTCATATTTTTGTTTTCGATTTTTGATTTGTAAACTTTGGTAAAAGCGTAGCGAATCACCAATATATCCTCTTTCGTCTTCCTTTTTTTTCTTTTCCGACGCTTCGAAAACAATCGCGCCACGCTTAGCCCGTATAGCTGTCCCGCTCGGACCTGGCCTTCACCAATCGACCATCCTTTTTCTTCATATATGTTTATATAGCGTTTCATAACACTAACAATGTTCTTTGCATCTACATTACTAATCCAATTATGCTAATTTAACAGTCATAAGAATTCAAACTTTATGTTGATGCCAGATGACTGCAGGTGTGACCACTCAGGCCAGCTGACAGTGTGGTCGCGATCGCAAGTTATCGATAGCGACAAAGCTGGTATACTGTGCGTGACCGTGTCATACGCGCAGACACACAGTTTTTGGTTTCCTCTGGAGATAGTCACCCTGCCCTTTTTTAGTGCTTTTTTCTACTCCGCCTTCTATCATATGTTATTCAAATTTTCTCAAGCACATGACAAGAGTCTTTTTCCAAGTTCCAATAAAGAAAACGTAATTGCAAGCCAGCATTTTACAACTCTACAAAAAGTGAAGTGGTTTTTATTTACTGAAGACACCCCCCCCCCCCCCCACATTTTGGTCCTTCGAGCCGGATAGTGCTCGGCCCCAGCAACAGCAGTGGTTATGCAAGTGTCGTGTTCGCGCCATAATTTTTTTTCCTTGTACCTTATATATATGTGACACAGCATATACATAAGTACATAAGCGTTCTACCGGCATTCTCTCAGCCATCTTTTCTACTTTTTGTATACTTTGCACAGTATATCCTTATATGTATATGTACGTCTAAGTATCTATACAATTTAAAAGAGTTCGCTAATATTTTCCGATTTGGCCGCGGATGTGTGTACTTTGCAATTTCTTTTTCTGTCGTATCGCGTTTGGTCTGCTTTTCAACACACTCCTGTGTATGCAATCTCTCTTGATGCTGTTATATTCTGAATAACAAGAAAGTTGCTCTTCTAATAGCAAACGCACGTAGATCCACTATACTCCATATATATATATATATATATATACATGTACATATATATATATATATATACAAACACATACATACGACACATATACATCCACATACAACACACATACATACACGTACACTTCCATACACGACACTTACACCCATAAACACTCCGTATATGTTCCATACATACTGAAGTTATATACTCGAGTACGTTACTACACATACATATATATATTATCCATTTCCGTACATGTATATAAACAGCAGCAATCACACCGAGAAATAAAGATTCACGCTGCTGTTTGTGTGTTATTCACCTCGTCTGTTTTCTTGTGTCGGCTTGCTCACTATCCTGTGAGAGCCGAAGTTCCTCTCCGTTGTTTTTGTGCTTGCTTTCGGCTGTCCGCTTTATCGTGAGTCTTTGATGAGAAAGACTCTAGAGTGACTGCCGAAGCATAGTATGTCCAAGAGCCAAAAGAGCAAAAAGGACTCAAAACATTCGCTAAAGCTTCCGACCACAGCTCGTCGTCTGTCGTCCGCTCCTTCGGGGTCCAAATCCGCCACCCCTGCCGCTTAACTCCGAGTAAAGGTCGATCGTCCGTCGCCGTCTGCTTCTGCAAAGACTCCGCCGTTGCGTACATCTTCGACTGCTCCGCGTAGTCAGGCAACTTCCCGTTCCGTCCAAGCTAAACTTAGCGATACCCGTGCGATGGCTCTCAGCAACTTCGTCAGTGTCTCCGACAGACTGGTGCACTTTGAGAGTCGTGTCAGAGGGCCTGCAGCCGAAGACGACAATGTACACACGTACGAGATCCGTCGTGACCGGCTGCAAGCCCTCTGGGACAGTGTCGAAGCCGCTTATTCCACATGCGCTGATGCACTGCATCGTGACGGCGACAGTGAAGGCACACAGGCCATGGAGGCGAAATCACTGCTATGCAGTGTATGAGCGGTGTCTCGCCCGTGTTAAGGGGCAAATTACCCAAGTTTCCGGGTCCAGCAGGAGTGAAGCATCCGTTCCTCCTGTATACTCCAGTGGCTGCCGGCTCCTTCCAGTCGACATCGAAGTGTTCCGTGGGGATTACTTGCGGTGGCCGACCTTTCGTGACCTTTTCACGGCCATCTATGTCAACAATCCAAGGTTGACTCCGGTTGAGAAACTTTTCCATTTGAATTCGAAGACCGCAGATGAGGCCAATGAAATTGTAGCCAAATTCCCGCTGACAAACGATGGTTTCGCGTCGGCTTGGGGTGCTCTCTGCGAACGATTTGAAAACAAGCGCTTGTTAATAACAAGCCAGTTAAAAATCCTGTTTAACCTGTCCACGGTTACCCAAGAGTCGGGAGCAGCTATCAAGGAGCTACAGAGCACGATTCAGCTTTGCTTGACCGCTCTTGAGCATTCAGACATTTCCGTCTGTAGCCCGTTCGCAGATTGCACCCTCGTTTTCCTCTGCTCGTCCAAACTCCCCAAGCTCACACTCTCGTTGTGGGAGCAATCTTTGGTGGACAAAGCGAAAATTCCCGCATGGCAGGATATGAGCACGTTCCTCAATGAGCGCTATCGTACGCTCGAAGCGATTGAGGACGTGAAACAGACTGCCAACTCACAGAACGCGACTGCAGGACCATCCCGTCCGCAGAATTCCAAGCGAGCCAACTCCTTTGAGGCCCGAGTCAGTCCGAAAGGCAAATCGTGTGACTTGTGCTCAAAGGAGAATCACCCTGTCTGGGTGTGTCCGCGTTTTTTGCAAATGTCGGTAAATATCAAACAGAAAAGTCTCTGTTTAAACTGTTTCGCAAGAGGTCACCAACTCCGAGAGTGTACGAGTGCGCACAATTGCTTTACATGCAAAGGGCGGCACAACACTCTTCTTCATCGGGGCTCACAGTGCCCACAATGGTGCCTCTTCATCTTCCAATATACAGTCCACTCCGAACCCAACGGCAACAAATGTGCAACATTTTTTTGCTAATAACGCTCAAAATGTCAGACTTCGTTTGCGAAGAAAACTTCGTTAAGACTACTTCTCGTAGCAAATATGGCAGATACCGGGTGACTCTTCCATTCCGGAAGCCCGATGGCATTGAACTGGGTCATTCCAGATCTATAGCGCTGGCTCAATTCCTCAAGAACGAGAATCGTTTGTCAAGAAACGATTCTCTAAAGGAACAGTACAATGCCGTTCTCCAGGAGTACGTGGACTTGGGTCATATGACACCCATATCGCCTCAGGCGATTGTCACGACTCCTAATTTCTACCTGCCTCACCACGCCGTGTTCAAACCAGATAGCACCACAACGAAGGTGCGGGTCGTTTTCAACGCATCTTGTCCATCCTCAAATGGTAAGAGTCTGAATGATATCCTTCATTCAGGGCCCATTCTCCAATCGGATCTCACGTTGCAGATCCTCAGATGGCGATACTATCGATATGTGTTCAGTGCGGACATAACGAAGATGTATCGCCAAATCCTCATGGACTCGAAGCACACACCGTTCCAACGAATTCTGTTCCGTACGTCGGACGGTGAGATCCGTGACTTCGAGTTGAACACAGTGACATTCGGTGTCAACTGTGCGCCTTTTCTAGCTCTACGAGTCCTCCAGCAACTTGCTGATGACATACGCTTGGAGTATCCTCTCGCAAGCCGAGTCATTTCCAACAACATGTACGTGGACGACGTCCTGGCGGGGACACACACAATGGCCATCCGGACCATTGCGGAAGTGTGTGCAGCCCTGGACAGCGCTGGCTTCCCGCTGAGGAAGTGGACGTCGAACCATAAGAGCGTGCTGAGGGACATTCCAAAGGACCATCTACTTCGAGAAGATTTCCTCGAACTCGAAGACTCCAGTACGGCGAAAACTCTGGGCATCAGGTGGCAAGCTCACGATGACGAGTTCTTCTTCATGCCACCCGAAGTTGCCCATCAGGACTCCTACACGAAGAGGGAAGTGCTTTCGCAAATCGCTAAGCTTTTCGACCCAGCCGGGTGGCTGGCCCCTTTCGTTATCCGAGCCAAGATCTTCATGCAGGAGATCTGGCTGAGAACGCTCGATTGGGACGAGCATTTACCCACGGATCTTCTACTCCAATGGAAGGAGTACCTCCAGAGCTATCCTGCTCTGGGAGAGATCCGGATTCCAAGATGGGTCCAATTCCAAACACGAGTGAAGCTCCAGTACCACGGATTCTGTGATGCGTCAGAGAGGGCGTATGGAGCGGCGATCTATGTCCGTGTGGAGATGGCGAACAAGGTTTCCACACATCTCCTTACTGCGAAGACAAAGGTGGCTCCTGTCAAGTCTCTCTCAGTGCCACGTTTGGAGCTTTGTGGCGCAGTCCTGTTGGCTGAGCTATCTGCAGCCCTCCTCCTGCCAGCAGAAAGTTTCCAGACTTTCTTCTGGACTGATTCAACAATTGTTCTCGCCTGGTTGAACAACCCACCCTGCAGATGGACAACCTTCGTGGCCAATCGTGTGGCCAAAATCGTCCAAGCCAGCGACGCCAAGAACTGGTCGCATGTGCGATCCGAGCACAATCCGGCAGATCTTGCAAGCCGAGGGGTCCTGCCACAAGAATTGATGCGTAATCCTTTGTGGTGGCATGGACCAGAGTGGCTTCATCTCCCGTCGGATCAATGGCCAACATCTCCAAGTCGCGTTCCGGAGACTCTGCTGGAGCAGCGGATTAAGTGCAACGTCGCGAAGTTACCTCCGACTCCTGACTTCCTGAGTAAGTTCTCTGAGTTTGGCAAAGCACTGCGCACGTCTGCCTACGTTCTCAGATTCATCGATAGAAGTCGGAAGTTGGCAGTTCCAAGCTCTACCGTGGTCCAAGCGGATAAGCTGTCACGGATCCAAGAGCGGCTAATCGTCATGGCTCAACGACAAACGTTCCAACGAGAATACCACTGTCTGCAGTCCAAGCAGCAGGTTCCTTCCTCAAGTTCAATCCGAAACTTGAACCCTTTCCTCGATGGCAAAGGGATTCTACGAGCCTGTGGGCGTCTGAGGGCGTCCCACTCGCTGCGTTATGATGAGAGTCATCCGATCATCCTCTCGTATTCCTCGTCCTTTGCACGACTACTGGTTCGTTTCACCCATCGTATATCCTTACATGGGGGTAATCAAGTCGTCATGCGGCTGATCCGTTCCAGATTTTGGATTCCCAAATTGAAGGTCCTCGTCAAATCCACCATCAACTCTTGCATGGTTTGCGTGATCTTCAAGAAGAGATTGCAGACCCAAATGATGGGGGACCTGCCCACGGAAAGGGCGTCCTACTCGAGACCTTTCACGCACACTGGAGTCGACTTCGCCGGCCCATTCGAGATAAAAAATTACACTGGCCGAGCCTGCCTCATCACCAAGGGGTATGTCTGCGTCTTCGTGTGCTTCAGCACGAAGGCGATCCACTTGGAGGCAACATCGGATCTCACGACGGAGAAATTCCTGGCCGCATTCTCCCGTTTTATCGCACGGCGCTGGTGTCCATACCAGATGGACTCGGACAACGGGAAAACCTTCTTCGGAGCTGACAAGGTGATCTCCGACGACTTCTTGGAAGCGACGAGGGAGTGCGTCATCGCACAACACGCCCACAAGAGCCTATCCTGACACTTCAACCCGCCGGGCGCCCGGGGGATTATGGGAAGCCGGCGTAAAGAGTTTCAAGGCACTCTTTTACAAGGCGACCTCCACCGGGAAGTATACGTTCGAAGAGTTGTCCACTCTTCTCGCTATGATCGAAGCCTGCCTGAATTCGAGGCCGATTTCCCCTATGTCCGAGGACCCTTCGGACTTACTAGCGCTCACTCCTGGCCATTTCCTCGTAGGTGGCCCACTTGTTTCGGTGTTGGAACCACCAATTAACCAACCGGCCACCTCCATCCTCAATCGGTGGCAGCGACTGAAGGCTCTTCACCAACAATTTTATTTCCGTTGGAAAGATGAGTACCGGAAGGAGCTGCACAAACGGACGAAATGGCAATCCCCTACACGGAACCTGCGGATCGGTGACATGGTCGTCATAAAAGACGACAACCTCCCCTCGAACGAGTGGCGCCTAGGACGGGTGCTGTCGACGTGTCCAGGCACCGATGCCAAGGTCCGAGTTGTAGATGTGCTCACGGCGCGGGGTACTATCCGAAGACCCGTTGCCAAACTCATTCTACTCCCGATGGACAGCAAGACTGACCCCTCCACGTCAGAAGGACTGAAGGACGAATAATCTACTTTCCATACTCCTTTTCGTCGTCCTGTGTTGTCCTATGCTGTCCTATTCCGTGTGTCATTGACAATGCAAAGAGGCTACTACATTAATCGTTTGTCTTTTTTTTCTTGTTTCATTTCATGTAGTATGCCATCACATACATCCACCCACCAGGACCGCCCCGCTGGCACCAACTCGTTCCGGTGTCGCGTGTGCCGTGGGATCCACCCACTCCGGAAGTGTCAGCGATTCCTGAGGCTGACAGCGGAGAAACGGTTGAGAGCAGTACTCATCAACAAGTACTGCTTTAACTGTTTAGCCCACCAGCATTCCGGGCAATCCTGCCGCAGTGCGGGAAGGTGCAGGGTGTGTCGTGAGGACCACCACACGCTGCTGCACTTCAAGGCGGCACGCAGCATTCGCCCTAATCGTCAGCGACGAGGCGATGATCAACCGGGCTCCACCCGGTCCCGAACCGCAACACGGCCACGATCCCGAACCCCAACACGGCCACGTTCGCGAACCCCACCACGGCCACGGTCGCGAACTCCAGCACGGTCACGTTCCGGAACTCCAGCACGGTCACGTTCCCGCTCGCCGTCTCCCCAGCGATCGGCCTCACCTACGCCTGAGGGGGCGTTTCCGACGTCACTCTCATCCTTGCTGCAGGACAGGGCTGTGAGCATCCTTCCAACGGCCAACATCCTGATCGACACCGGATGTAAGACATTCGAGATGCGAGCGCTGATCGACCCGTGCACGGCGACCAACCGTATCAGCGCATCATTGGCAACGGCCTACCGGCTATCCGTCACCCGCGTTGGTACGGAAGGCGTCTGCACGGCGATCATCCGCTCGCGGACATCCGAGTTCCGTCGAAAGGTGCTGCTGCAGGTGGACTCTCAATTCTGCTGCCGCACCCCCCTCCGACCCGTCGATGGCGAAAACCTGGAGCAGTTCCGCAGCATTACGCTCGCCGACGAACGCTGGTTCCAGCCATCGATGGTGTCCCTGGTGCTCGGCACAGATGTGTATCCTCACATCATCCAACCTGGCCTCCTGCCGAGCACCAACGGTTTGCCAATGGCCCAGAACTCCACCTTGGGTTGGATTCTGTCCGGTCCATTCGGACAATGAGACCGTTTTGCAACTCATTGCAAGGGGGGGAGGATGTTGATGCCAGATGACTGCAGGTGTGACCACTCAGGCCAGCTGATAGTGTGGTCACAATCGCATGTTATCGATAGCGACAAAGCTGGTATACTGTGCGTGTGACCGTGTCATACGCGCAGCCACACTCTTTCCTAGATGGTCACCCTGCCCACTTTAGTGCTTTTTTTACTCGACTTTCACTGTTATTCAAAATTTTCTCAAGCACATGACAAGTCTTTTTCCAAGTGGTTAATAAAAGAACGTAATTGCAAGTCGGCAATTTACATCCTACAAAAGTTGAAGTGTTTTTATTTACTGAAGACAAAATTTAAAAGGTCGGCGAAAGACAATTGGCAAACTTTCCAAATTTTAAATTTTGTGAGAAAACGAAACGTTTGTTTTATTTTATTTTATTTGATAATTAATTAATCTCCACTTTCTTGTGAAACAAGTAAGAAAGCTACAGTCGAGTGTGCTCGACTGTGAGATACCCGCTACCCATTTTGAATAAAAGCAAAATATTGCGGTATTATTTCCAAAATATACCAAAAAAAAATACTTAAAAATGCTAAAAATGTGCCAAATATATCATTTGGTATATTTTTAGTACTTTGTATAGCACCACTTTTAAAATATACCATAGACGGCTAATATACCAGATTGTCGGCCAAAGCATATGTGACCCCTAGTAAGTAGGCGTTTTAGCCCATACAAAAGTATTTCTTTAATAACTTCCACAATTTTTATCCGATCGCAACCAAAGGAGTAACAAAGACTATAGTTTCTAATGTATATCCCAAAATTCGGGAATCCAGCTTTATTATTACGCTTGTTAATCAATTTTTTCTGATTTGCGGGGGCGGAAGTGGGCGTGGCAAAAATTTAAAACAAACTTGATCTGCGTGCAAACAGAACAAATGCTGTCAAAAAAAATTATAGCTCTATCTCTTATAGTCTCTGAGATCTAGGTGTTCATACGGACAGACAGACAGACGGACATGGATATATCGTCTCGGCTGTTGACGCTGATCAAGAATATATATACTTTATAGGGTCGGAGATGCCTCCTTCTACCTGTTACATACATTTCCTGCCGGCACAAAGTTATAATACCCTTCTACCCTATGGGTAGCAGGTATAAAAATTGTGCAGATTTGGTTAGAATTAACCTTTCGTAAAATGAATGTATTCCCAGGCTGGGATTCCCAGCTTGGCATTTCGGTCAGCTAGCGCCGAGTCCTATACAAAGGTCGGTTCTGCGTTGGTGAGTTATAGGAGAGAGAAGCTGAGAGCACTGGAACTTAGAGTGCTTGCTTTTCATTGTAAACGAGCACAAAGACATTGAGTACTTTTCGATAAGCAGAGCGGAGAAAATGTCATTGAATGAGTAAATACTACTCATTAAGGTGAACATGTTCACTTGTTCTTTTTTTTTCAAAAGAGTCAACTCACTCATATTGCTCACTGTTCATTGCTCAGTTGCTCATTGCTGAGTTGCTCAATGATTGTTCAGTGCATTACCAAGCCAATGAGCGCAGCATCTCAACGACTTTTTAAAAATATCGTTAAATTGAATATGTAACTACTATACGTTACATATTTAATTTTCAATCTTACCAATATCGTATAGTAGTTACATATTTAATTTTCAATCTTACCGATATCTCTGCATTTTAATTTGGCATTTTTTTTGCTTCCTTCATGGGGCATTTAAAAATAGTTAAATAAAATCAATCAACTTCTTGCTCATTTTTGCGCATTTTTTGTTTAAATTCTGCACTTTCTGAATGGGAACAAAGTGCGCAAAAAAGAGTAACTAAGCACGAATGAACAAGTGAGCAAGGGAGCAAGTGAACAAAAATGAGCCAGTAAACAAAAATGAGCAAATGAACAATTAAGAACAAAAAATAAGGAACATATTCGCTCGCTCAGTTTAGTGAACAACTCTTTTTTGTTCACTCACTCATGAGCAACTCAACACTAGTCACTCGCTCACTTACAATGCGCTCGCCTCAACAGTATAGAATTGGAGGAAGCTACAGCGATAAGCGATAAATTATATACTCCTTCAGGGATGTCCGTGGCTGCTGCATCGCAACGAAAGTGCGCACTCGCAGCCGTTTGAGGCAACTTTCACCAGTTTACTCGCTGTCTCTTCAAAACCGATGTTGGATTCAGAGCGCTTGCAAAGCCAAGACAGCGAAGCACCCACCAGTGATACTCTTGCGATGACAATAACAATGACAACGGTACTTATGAGTGAAATGTTAAAGCATGTCACCGGGAAGGGTGACTGGGCTGCCTGCATCAGCGCCATCTTGTTTCATGACCGCCATTACCAAGAGGCCTTACTACATACATGTCACTGGATCTGCACCATAGCACAGCCCAAAAAAGACCTTGGCGCATTTGCCATCTACTTTGGTTCTCGGATCTGTAATATCAAGTACGTAAATTGACTGACCTGCTCGTGTTTGGAAGCAAGCCAGTGGATTGACATATAT
Source organism: Drosophila niveifrons (assembly GCA_035046325.1). Taxonomy (NCBI): domain Eukaryota; kingdom Metazoa; phylum Arthropoda; class Insecta; order Diptera; family Drosophilidae; genus Drosophila; species Drosophila niveifrons. The sequence goes on along the minus strand of JAWNOC010000058.1, from coordinate 1,086,938 downwards.
GTATGTTTACGCCATTACGAAAACTATAGTGACGTACGGTTGTTATTCGATTTATTCAACTTGATCTGCGTGCAAACATAACAAATGCAGTCAAAAAAAAATGATAGCTCTATCTCTTATAGTCTCTGAGATTCAGTGTTTCATACGGACAGACAGACAGACGAACATTGCTAGATCATCTCGCCTGTTGACGCTGATTAAGAATATATTAATAGGGTCGGAGATGCCTTCTTCTAACTGTTATATACGTTTCCTGCCGGCACAAAGTTATAATACCCTTCTACCCTAAGGGTAGCGGGTATAAAAATGACACACCAACAACAACCAGAGATATCGTACCACTAATAGAAACCGCTATCAGAGCAGCGCTTGAACACCAAAAAATAATATTTGATGCTAAGCTAAATTAAATTAAACAGAAACTGAACAACTTACAAGTCGCAAAACCAGAGATAGAAACGCATGAGTGTGATGAACCTCTTGATGTTGTTAAGTCAATACCGAAATTCGATGACAACCAAGAGAACTATGCTTCTAGGCGCCAAGCTGCTAAGGCAGCTTATAAAGTATTCAGCTCTTATAATAGCAGTTCTCGCCATTATCAGGCTGTTGCTATTATACGCAATAAGACCAGATGCCCAGCCAACGCTGCTCTAGCTTATTTCAATACTGTCCCTAATTTCAATTATAGAAACACCGTTTTGGCAACCTTAAACAACATATTATTATATTATAACAATGTTAAAAACGTCATATTATTGTAATGTGCACTTACCGACTTTAATGACTGGATCTGTTATTATAAAACTAAATATATTAAGGTATGTTAATACTTGTAGAAATATAACAAGTTCCATTTTCAAAATTTTATGATACAGAATTTAAAAACAACTTTTTAGGATAGTATTCTACTGTTACTTGACTGCTTTTCGCGAACCAATGATGAATACTTACAAATGCAATGCAGCAGCGCAGTGTACAAAATGGTACAACATATAACAACACATACATATATATGTATGTATATACATACACTAGTCGGCATATTTACTTTAACCAAAACTTTCTGATACTTTTTAATCTTAATGTAAATAGTATATTGCGAAAATGTTGTGCAAAACAAATAATTTAATTCTAGCTCTTTGCATGACAAAGTTGACGATGATTACGCATTGTATTTTTTTCCCCCTGATTAGATATATGTATGCAGACAATGAACTTTTGCGTAGCATTAGTTTTTTGACCAATCATTTTGGTAAATATTCTTTCGCACTAATGCAAGAAAAGGGACTTAATAATCGATTATAGAAAATCGAATATATAAAAGAAATCGATATATGTAAAACACATTGCAAATGAAGTCAAAGTGTCCCGCCAATGAGTAGACTACAAAATAATAAATTTAAGAATCATAATGATACTGAAGAGAACTGCGAAGATGGAATTATTATACGAGAATTAAAAAAAAGGAACATATTTTTCTCAAGCCTCAAGCAGCTGCAGATCCGTGGAATCTAACGACAAATAATCCGGACAGAGAACGTAATATATTAATGCGCGTTCGTCGTTTCTTAAAGGAAAATGATATGAAGATAATTGTGTACATATTAAAGGTAAATAAAATTAAAAGAAACATAAGTGAGAGTTTCTTTTAACACATCTGTTCAAAATGCAAAGTTTATGTGATGTTGCAAAAAGTCCATCGACAAATTTTAAAAATGATTATTTTCATACTTCTATACTACTCCTTTTCATACACTATAATTATGCCACCGTTTAAAATAAATTTCTATTAGTTCATGAGATAATACAATAACACAATCTGCATATTAAAAATAAAAAAAAAAAAAAATATCACTTCGTCTAAATAAATATGCCGACTAGTGTAGGTATACAACATATTTTTTCTTCTCTTTATTCGAAAAATAAAACAGAATAACTAAACAGCGAAGAAAGCTCCCGTTGAGTGTGCTCGACTCTAAGATATCTCAGGCCCATTTTAAATAAATAGCATTAGGCAAAAATATAATAAATATAAAATGCCTATTTTGACTTAACATGAAACGAACACAACATACTTTCAACAATTATTAAACAAAATGTAATATGTGTCAGAGACCTCCTATTAGTCACATACTTGCATTATTCAGGTGCTCTTTTATCCAACAGAAACCCATGTGAGCAGAAATGTGTTGGAAATAAAGAGAAGACATGCAAAAATAGTGCATAGTGCAGAAGCATGGATAACGGTAAAGTTCCGTTTTTTTTTTTTCTAAAAATAGAACAAAACGGAATCGAAAACTCAAGTGTGTAAAGAGTTTCTTGGCAGGGTCATAAATGTATAAACTCTTATTTTGTTGCTTTAGAATTTCCCCTTTCGTTATTTTGTTTTTATTTTAATACATACTAATTTAAAATTAGTTATATAATAGTTCTGCATTAAAAAATATTGAAAAAACTAACTAAGGGCGTTATTTTTGCATGAAAAGTCCAAAAATATGTTTTTTATTTTCAGTGTTTAAAGAGTTTCTTGACATACTGTATGCAAAAAAATTCTATGATAGAACCTACATCGACCTTAAAAAATCTTGCCACATTGCCAATGTTTTGTGTCAGCAAAGAACTTCTGCTAAACGGACGATCTGAGTAAAAAAGAAAAGTAAAAATTAAAGTAAAACGGATGAAATCGCATTCATTGCTTACTCTTCACGAGAAAATGTATCATACGGTTTATTTAAATTTTTTTTTATTATCCATCTTCCTGCGCATTCCTTCACTTTGCCGATATGAGTATAGACTAAAAAGTTGTCTATTTTTTCGCATGTGGAACTCTTGAATTGATATCCACATACATTCCAGACTGGAATACTGGAATTTCCAGTATCGGAGTAACGATTCGCTTCAAAAATTGTTTGTCTTGAGAACTGCGAAAAGAAATGTCGCCGCAAAAATGTTACAGGACCGTTTTTATAACTACATATGTATGTGCCGGCAGGAAATTTATGTAACAGGTAGAAGGAGATATCTCCGACACCATAAAGTACATTTATTCTTGATCACCGTCGAGACGATCTTGCCATGTCCGTCTGTCTGTCTGTCCGTAGCAGAGAACTGCAAAACTCAATATTTTCTTGATTTACTCATACGCGAACTTTTTCAATCAAAAGTAAAAATCAACTCATTTTGCCGTACGCATTATTTCGATCATCTTGAGTCTTCGGTTCAAAATTTCTTACTCAATTCAACTCACTGACGAAAGCATCATTCGGATCAATCCGAGCTGATCGTGTATGAGTAAACGATTAAAGATGACACGAAGTGACAACACTTTCTATGCGAGCTTAAGCTTAATATAAATTTGAAATCAAAAGGCGACGAACCAATGAATATGTTTTAATATAATTTCTTAATTTACTACCTTATCATTTTCATTGTGTTGTGATTCACATTCTTCTTCGCACATTTTATCTGTGCAAAAAAAGGACCATTTGCTGCGCGTATGAATAAAATCATACGAGTTGATTTTTGTGAGTTGAGTGCTATTCTTGTTCAAAAAAATGATTGTTGAACCGAATGAGTAGCGCACGAAATCATTATGCTGAACACGAGCCGAACAATTTGGAGTGAAACAAAAAATCGCTCGCACCCGAGTGGATTTAAAATCTACAACAAAGCCGTTCTCTGGTCCGTATGAAACACTGGGTCCTTAAGACTATAAGAGATAGAGACAGTTGCAATCAGATAAAATTGTCGAAGTTATTAATGAAATACTTTTCTATGGGCGGAAAGCCTGCTTACTGCTTACTTTTAGTTGCTTTGGCTGACAATCTGGAATATAAATTGAGTGTAAAACCATATTAATATACCAAAACAAAAACACGATTCCCCGCATGTGGGAACAGATCGCAACTTGGAGAAAATTAGCAAAAACTTTCCATTTTCGTAGTAGGCGAAATAGCTGTTGTCAACATTTAAGGAATAGTAAATCGTTTTTCATTTTTATAAATGTAAAACTAAATTACTTCATTGTTTTCAAAATATTTTCTTTAAAATAATTTGCACAATTGCAATTGGGTATCCTACGATATATATATTGTAGATATGCTGTATAAAGGTACACATAATATAAATATTGTATTTCGAATTTTCCGAAATACAGGAATATATTTGCAGCATCAAAGGGTTCATTTATAGCTCCTAATTAATAAACAAAAATTAGAAAAGTTTACACAGAATTTTAAATATTTATTTTTAAGACTTATTTCAAATAAGTATATATGTATATTTGTATTAGGTAAGTGATAAATTGTCTCTTAAATAAATATCGAATTTTTTAATTTAATTTGACACTAATTTATATATATATATAAGTTATATGCCAATACATGCATGAAATATTTTATGTACTTTAAAATATCATCTGACGTTAGTTAAATACATCTATGAAATCTTTTATATAGTATGTATATAATTTGTATTGTAGGAATTTTTAAATCTATAGTAACTAACTTTATTATATTTATTATTTTAATGTTTTTTTTTTTTTTTGTTTTTCATAACACAATAATGCTTAAAATAATTAGTTTTATTCCATTTCTGATGTGAGAGATTTACACTTAGCAATTATTAATACAAAAAACACAAAGTTAACATTTTCAACTTACGGTAAATAATAAAAGAAATAGTAATCTTACTACTTACTACAGATAAACATTATAAACATTTGTTAATTAACACACACTCACCCAATATATATAAATAATATATGTTGGTATATATTTACAGTCTCAACTTTTAACACAAGACTGGTGTATTTGAAATTTGTCGACGATGTACCTTGAAAATTGTTTTACACCTTTTTGGTTAGAGTTTTTCTTAGGCCCATCCTACAGAATTAGAAAAAATATTTGCAAAAAAAAAAACAAAATTCTTTATTTTTCTCCATTGCTTAAATTTTGATAACTTTTTTCTACTGCTGCCCCATAACTAGTAGTAATCTTCGATACTTTATTATTAAAGTATTCATATTTATGATCAACGCCAATAACCAAAACACGGTAAAAGGGAGAAAATATTGACCAAAAAAATTTAAGGACACCTACAGACACCTACCATGATGGCAAAGACCGTGGCAGATCGTTTGTTTTAAAATTAAAATTATTTCAAAATACAGCTTAAAATTGAATATCATATCATCGGAATGTAAAAGTATATTTTAATATATTTTTGCGTGGTATATATTATATATTGGTTTATAGTCTGAAGGAGAAAATTGCAAGCCTTTAATTTCGATTTCAAATACATGTCGAAAATTAAAATTGTTGTATTAATTATGTAGGAATGACGCATTACCTAAAGTTATACGTATGTATATTTCCCCCTCTTTTCATTGTTTTGAACCCAACTTCAAAATTGTAATAGCCTTTTTAACGATTCAAAAAAAGTGTATAGTGCATTCATTATTTACTACCCACGATATAAAGAAAGCATCTATATTTAAAATTGTTTTGCTCATCCTAAAACATGCTCTTACACTTGAAAAATTGTTTGTGAAAATTTTTAACATTTATTACATATTTCAAAATAAATATATGCGCCACCACTATTATATTGTAATTTTAAAATACATAAATTCATTTTGAACATTTTTCGAAGTTTCGATATATCCAACGTTAAACACAATGTTTCAACACAAAAAATTTCAATTCAATTTCAATACTACAAACGGTAAGAAGTAAATTTGTCTTCCTGTAATTCAATTGTGTACATACACATTTAGAGGATCAATTAGAAGTAAAAAAAAAACACGGATCTATGACGAATTCTTGTCTTAACATTTTAACTATTGCCCTAACAATTCTAGACATTGTTTAAAAGTGCAATCTTAGAATTCATCGAAAATACGAATTTTTAACTAACTTTTCTTACACACCTGGTTAGAAACATATTGTATTGTAAAATGTACAGAAATAAAATTGCTATCCATTTGGAATTAATAAGCATGTTTTAGTTGTATGTAGTACTTATTGGAAAATACAATTGTTGCAACTGATCATTGCATATGACAAATTTATATGCTGAATTGCTTATCCATATTAGTTGCTATTGTTAAAGATACCTAACAATTTGCTATATTTTTTTTAAATGTATGTATATGTTGATACATATTGTTTAGACTATGTTAGCGGCTACTGAAATAGTACATAAAATGTATACAAACTTGTATTGTAAGAAAATCAAAGAATCGACAATGTATATGCATTTATGGCTTACATACATTGATATATTACGTCATTTCGCTATCGTTACTTGAAACATGCAAACCATACATATTATGGAAATATATGTCTACACACTCATAATAATGTAATATGTTCGTATGTATGCATACAAAAACTGTAAACCAGAAGAGGAACAATTGTTAGGGACTTATGGTTACTAAAATGTGTAGTTTACAATATGGAAAGTGAAAACAATGTTCAAACGATTAAAGAATATTAAATAGGTTTCAAAATATTTATAAGTATGTTGAAGTCAATTTGAGTCTTTGTGTTTGGGGTTTTTCTTTCCATTGGAGTTGTTTTTTTTTTTTTTTTGTAATGAATGATGAGTATTTTGTTGTCCACATTTTTGAACTTGTTTTAACAATGAATCCGAATGACAATTTTAACCTATAGCTTGAATTATTTCCCCGACACTTATGCTCCACGAGTAAAAATAAATATTGTGTATGTTAAATTGATTTTCTAATTAACTTCATTGGTATTTTTATTGTGAGCTAACTTTTTGTGTATGTTTAACCGATTTTTATTTTCGGTGGGAATGCTTTAGCGAAAGCAAAACCATAATAGATTATAACTTCCTATTATTATGTATATAACACAGGTATTTTTGTTATCGTTTCACATCCTTTTTTATATATACAAAAAATATTGTTAAAAGTGTTTTTGTAAACTCATTGTGTTAGTTGTGTGTGATATTTAGATATTCATTCATTTCGTCATAGTCAAATAAAATGTATTATATTTTAATGGGAAACTATTTAAACTAAAAAAATTGTACATTACACGCAATTTATAAAAAAGATACACGTATTCACGTTTTTGGTTTATAGAATTCCAAGTTTTTGAAAAAAAAAAAAAACAAAGACGATCAAATCCGCGAATCTCGCGACACCGCAGGCTTTTAAGCATATATTTTGCAGCTCAGGTTAATCACCAAGAACTCCAAGTCTCAAAAAAAAAAGCCAATCAAAATGACAAAGCCCGAATAGTCGACAAATATTGTTGGCTGGCTTTCCTGAAATATTCCATTTCAACAAGATAGTGAACATTCCAAAAGTGGACTGAAAAATTTTCCAAAATTGTAGTTATAGTATGTCTAAGAATATTAACAGTAAAATAGTAAATAAAATTAAAAATTTCTATTCATTTGCTTTGTTTTTTTTTTTTAAATATTTTTAAATTGACTTTAAATTTTTGTCCGATTCTATTTAAAAGTAACAGTCAGTAGGATTAATGTATACTTGGAGTCTTTGGAGGTACTCAAACACTTAACCACTGCTTGCTTGTACATAGTTAGTTAATCATGGTTGCCAAACTGAGACTGACTTCCTACTATATTCCACTTCTGATATTTTTTACTTTCGACTATCTTTTTTACCGTTTAATAATAATGGAGAAATTATTGATATTGAGCGAACCTCTTCATTTTGTATGCAATATATGGATGTCTACAAATTGTTATTAAGGTATTGTATATTAAGATGAAATTATTTTCGGTGTGTATTTGTGTAGTTTTTCTTATATATACAGGCCCTAAAGTCTATTAACATTAAACGAAAAATAATAAATCTAGAGGCATACAAAATTCTAAGTTTTTCTTTTTATCAGTCGATCTACTTTATAGACTTCCATACTGAATCAATCTTTTTTTAAATCAAGATTTGTTAGGTGAGTGTGTGTTTTTCTTTTTTTTTTTTTTGTTAATTTCTATGGTTTTTGAGTCTTGAATTTCTGCACATTAATTAATCATCAACAATGGAACAAACAAATTGAGATATATAATCGTAGTCAGCTTCCCTACCGGGTGGTCTATTTACACCCTGTTGTTGTAGAGCTTGAGTTTGAGTCGGAGGTGCCTGTCGCCAAGTTGAATTGTTGCCAGCTGCTGCAGAAACAGTCGAAACATTTGCGTGTCCTGATGTCATTATTGGATTGTTGCCTCCACTAGAAGAATTTTTGGTCGCAGAATTGTTGCCGTTGCCGTTGTTGACTGTACCATTAACCGAAGTAGAATTTACATTATTTATGTTACTGCTGCTAATGTTACTGTTGCTAATAGATGCTGCTGACGATGCAGGTGAACTTGCAATAGAAACCACAGTACCAGAATTGGAATTGCTTCCGGTGTTGGAAGCATTGCTGCTGCTGCTGCTACTACTCGTTGTTGCAGAGTTTGAGTTTGTAGCGGAGGAACCAACGCCAACGCTGCTGTTATTGCCAGAAATTCCACTACCCCCGTTTGAGGTAATTGCCGAATTTGTCGAGGACGGAGCCTGTGGCGGCAAATGCTGTAATATATTCTGCACTTCATTATCACCCGGTGACTCTGCATATATTGTCGTGTTGCCGAGCACACAGTTGTTCAATGCCATTTGTGCTTTGTTGGCCTCCTCCCGTGTCGTATATTTACATAAGGCAATTCCTTGGTTCAAATATTGATGAAAACTGATGAGAGGGCCATGTTGCATGCACAAGGTACGTAGGGTAGAGCCATCAATCTGAAATTGCAGCAATTGGATAAATCCACATTATTATGACGTGACGTCTTATCATTAATGAATAAGTAAACAAAGTAAAATTGTATTTCAGACATCGCATCCGCTTTAAAATGCCACAGCTCATTACGCCATCAAATTTAAGCAGAATGATTCGACCACTAAACAACTTTTACTCTGCTGCAACCTATTCGGCTGAGATTTTCAAAGTCAAGACCACCGATGCCACATTTTTATACCCGCTACCCATAGGGTAGAAGGGTATTATGACTTTGGGCCGGCAGGAAATGTATGTAACAGGTAGAAGGAGGCATCTCCGACCCTATAAAGTATATATATTCTTGATCAGCGTCAACAGCCGAGAAGATCTAGCCATGTCCGTCTGTCCGTATGAACACCTAGATCTCAGAGACTATAAGAGATAGAGCTATAATTTTTTCGACAGCATTTGTTATGTTTGCACGCAGATCAAGTTTGTTTTAAATTTTTGCCACGCCTACTTACGCCCCCGCAAATCAGAAAAAATCGAATAACAAGCGTAATAATAAAGCTGGAGTCCCGAGTTTTGGGATATACATTAGAAACTATAGTCTTTGTGACTTCTGAAAATTTGGTTGCGATCGGATAAAAATTGTGGAAGTTATTAAAGAAATACTTTTGTATGGGCTAAAACGCCTACTTACTAGGGGTCACAGTTGCTTTGGCCGACAATCTGGTATATTATGCCGTCTATGGTATATTTTGAAAGTGGTACTATACCAAATACCAAAAATATACCAAATGATATATTTGGTACATTTTTAATTTTTTGTAGTATTTTTTTTTTGGTATATTTTGGAAATAATACCGCAATATTTTGCTTTTATTCAAAATGGGTAGCGGGTATCTCACAGTCGAGCACACTCGACTGTAGCTTTCTTACTTGTTTAATTTGATTTTGATGTTAAATATTATTATTACTTATAAATCACTGGGGTTAGTATACACAAAAACTTTTGTGGTGTCAGTTGTAAACACTAAAGTAGGTTTCCGACTCAAGTGATTATTACAAAAATGCTAATCACTTTTAGCGAAACGAAATTTTGTAAATAAAAGTGAAGTGTCATTATTATTTCTAGCAAAAAGTTACTAGAAATGGGGTTAATAGCTCTTAGAGTTCTTGAGAAACTTTGCTTCTGAAATGTTTTAATATTTGGAAGATACCATTATAATTAATTTCATTTAAAACCAATGGTTTTCAAAACGATAAAATTCGAAAAGATTCTAAGCTTCGAAATTTTATTTGTCAAAGAGACAAATTCGAACTACGAATTTATCCCAATATGTTTACTTTTGCTGTAGTGCCCCGTAGTTTCACTTTTTGTTTTGGGACCTAAACGGTTATCGTCATCGTTTTGTTATTGGATCATTTTACTTACTTTACTTTTATACTGCTACAACAGAAAAACAGTTATCGGAAAAAAATAGCTTTCGTACTTTCAATAAGGATGATTCTATCCCAATTAAACTAATATATATTTATCTTTCCTTTTTTACAGAAATAAAGTTATTTAAGTCAAATTTTTAAAAAACTGTTGAAGGGCATTCACCGTTGTCCCACAAAAAAAGGGATGCCATTCTTCTAAACGAATTCATTCTGGAGATTTCAAATAATTTTTTAGCATTTAAGTAATTAAATTACCTAACTTCAACTAATTTTTTTTTTTTTTTTCATTCCACTAATTTGATTTGATGTAGAACAAGAAAGCTACAGTCGAGTGCGCTCGACTGTGAGATGCCCGCTACCCATACCGAAATACACCGAAAAATTACAAATTTACTAAATTATATATTCGGTATATATACATGGTACTGCACACAATATATACTATAGAGGGCAAAATATACTAGATTGTCAGTTAAAGTAGTTTTTGTGCATTTCTTTAATAACTTCCACAATTTTTATCTTATAGCTTACAAATTTACAGAGGACACGGAGACTGTAGTCATTATTGCTTCACACTTGTTATTTGACTTTTTTCCGGGCCGGAAGTGGGCGTGGCAAAAATTTGGAACAAACTTGATCTGCGTGCAAACCCAACAAATGCTATCGGAAAAAAATTAATACGGACAGACGGACATGGCTAGATCGTCTCGGCTGTTGACGCTGACCAAGAATATATATACGTTAAAGGGTCGGAGATGCCTCCTTCTACCTGTTACATACATTTCCTGCCGGCACAAAGTCTTGATACCCTTCTACCCTTGAGGTAGCTGGAGTAAAAAGGCATTTACTTTTAATTTTGACAAGACAAACTTGCTTGTTTTGCAAATGGAAAGAAACTAGTGAAAAATTGGAAGCACCAATGGGAATGTGAAAGCCGGAGCAGGTCTTATAAAGAAATTGATGTAAAATCGATTTCTCAACTTATCTGTATTTTTGTTTTTTTTTACAATACCTGCGCATTAAGATTTTTCAAAAGTAGCCAGCTAGAATTCCAAGAAGTATTAGCTGCAGTCCAAGTTGTGTTAGTGTTGGGAATACCTCGATTGGGTAGCCAGCCGTTAGAACCGCCAGCAATTCCGGATGATGACACTGTGGTTGCTGTAGTGACACCGACCCCACCAGATTTATTTGTGCTTAACCCAGGTGGAGGTCCTCGAGACGCGCTTTTGTTTAGAGAACTGGTCCAGAGCTCTGAGGTGGTACACTGTTGAGTGTTGTCCGACCAACTACACAGATGAATTTGATAAATGATGATGATATGAATACAATTAATTAATACAATTAATTACCTAGGAAAATTTTGGTTGGGATTAAAACTCCAAGTTGACGACGACAAGCTAAGAGGTGGAAGTTCAGTCGGTGAGCTTTTACCAGTAGTAGTGTTGGCAAAAATATCAGCATCTTTTGGCGTCGGATTAATAGACAATGGAGATCGAGCTACGCTGCCAGGAGTTATGCTGGGATCATCTTCAATGCTTTTGATCTGAGAACCCTTAAAAATAAACTTCTGCTTGGGTATGTTATTGATAACAGGCTACAGTTCTACAGTTACCTTCCATGGCTTTCCTGGTTCAAACTCCTGCACTAGATCGGTATAAGCAGCTGCCGCTGTTGAAGCGACTGACCAGTCTTTGTTCTCACTATCATTTGATGTATCTGGCCAACCGTCACCAATACAACGTCCAGTTGACCAAGTGCTAAATTCAAATTAAATTAAAAAAATCATTATAAATGCAAATATTCTCTCTCTCTCTCTTACACTCTTACCCATCATTTTGTAAACCCAACGCTCCCATGTTGTTGGAATTGCTTGAAAGAGTTTTTGTTGTACCGGGAGCTCTTGAGAAATCGGTGCTATCTGGAACAATGCTATCCTTTTCTAATACTGGAAGCTTCCATTGGTTTAATCGAGATTGCTGATTGGGTGCACCCTGATACCCAGTTTGCTATTAATATTATGAAAGTAAAACGTAAGACTTCATATTTGTTGACATACATAGAAATTCAAATAAATGTAGAATCTTTGCATTCCTTCACAATATGGTAAAGTAAGAGCCTTAACGATAATGGAAGATGCCTTCTGTTGCTCTTGTTACTTACGTTTTCTGTGAACACAAAGTTCTAAAACCCATCTATACTTTAATGGTCTTAAATACTATGCGTGTTTCGTTTTCTTAAGAATTTGTTGTTGTGGCCCGTGTTTTGCAAGCCCAAGTGGCATTTCTAAAGGAAATGTATGCACCAAGTAAAAGGAGGCATCTCCGACCCTATAAATATACTTTATATATACTTGATCAGCGTGAACAGCCGACAGCCATGCCGCCTTCCGCCCCCGCAAATAAACAAAAACCGAATCACAAGCGTAATTTGAAATCTAGAGTCTGGTATATACTATAATAACTATACTATTGTGATTCCTGTTATTAAAGAAATGCTTTTGTAGAAGCAAAACGCCTACTTACTAGGCTCGTATATACTTTGGCTGACAATCTGGTATAATTTGCACTCTATAGTATATCATGAATTTGTCATGTTTTTCTTTTGTTAGAATTTGGTATTATTCAAAATGCAGGTAGCAGGTGTCTCACAGTCAAGCACACTCATAAAGATGAAAGATATTTGGAAGAAATAGAAATTGCGATACTACAGAAATCTTAGGAGAGCAAGGCAACGGCGAGAACACCAAAAAAAAAAAGGAGGAGAATCAAAATTTCCAGACTAGGTGGTTGCCGAATCGGTATTCGATATCGATATTGATATTCAGGGGTTCTAAAGAAATCATTTCCTCTTAAAAACCTGCCTCTTCTCTGGTACCAGCGGACAAATTTTCAGCTGAATGATGCGGCTCTAAATTTACTGTCAATACCCTGGAGTTTGATGCTGTCATCTATATAAATTATAATTATGGTTGGGCCAGCATTAGCATAATTATACCCGCTACCCATAGGGTAGAAGGGTATTATAACTTTGAGCCGGCAGGAAATGTATGTAACAGGTAGAAGGAGGCATCTCCGAACCTTTAACGTATATATATTCTTGGTCAGCGTCAACAGCCGAGACGATCTAGCCATGTCCGTCTGTCCGTATTAATTTTTTTCCGATAGCATTTGTTGGGTTTGCACGCAGATCAAGTTTGTTTCAAATTTTTGCCACGCCCACTTCCGCCCCCGCAAATCAACTAAAATCGAATAACAAGCGTAATTTTAAAGCTAAAGCTGCGAATTTTGGTACTAACAATAGTATTAATGATTCCTGAAAATTTGGTTAAAATCAGATAAAAATTGTGGAAGTTATTGAAGAAATACTTTTGTATGGGCTAACACGCCTACTTAATAGGGGTTTGGCCGACAATCTGGTATATTATGCCGTCTATGGTATATTTTGAATGTTAGTGCCACATCGTTATACCAAATATACCATTTGGTATATTTTTAGTATTTTGTAGTATTTTTTGGTATATTTTGAAAATAATACCGCAATATTTTGCTTTTATTCAAAATGGGTAGCGGGTGTCTCACAGTCGAGCACACTCGACTGTAGCTTACTTGTTTTTATTTGCACTGATCGTGCAACAATTGAAATGCACTGGGCTGGCCGCTCATGGTAGTTTTCATTCAAAATATAGTAGCTTATAAACTGGCCTTACCTAGTCTAACTTTTGTTTTTACATTACTTAATGTTTGTAAACTTGACAAATAGTCTCACATAAATAGATCATACCTTGTTAAGATTGAGCTCAGAAAAATTGCCCTGAAGAGTTGCGATTGCATCATGATTTCTTAAATAATCATTTGCCACGTTATTTAAATGTCCAGATGAGTGCTGTGGCTGTTGCTGTTGTTGTGAATTTTGTTGCTTTAAGTAGACAGCCTGTTGTGCGTTGATTTGGTTTTGTAATGTTTGAATTTGTTGTTTATATTTAGCGATGGCAACATTAACAGCCATTGGATTAGCATTGCTTCCACGAGAAAGAGATTGCTGCGCTGCTTGAAGATGCTAAAAAATAAAAATTAATAAATTACCAATATTTTTGTTAAAAGGACGAAACATACCTTTATATTACTAAGTAACTGATTTAATAAATTTAAAGTTGTTTGCGTTAAAGGCTGTGTTAATATTTGACTCGATATAAATCCGCTATGTATTGCCAATTGTATTTGCTGTCCCAACATACGAATATGCTGACCGGATGGTTGATTGTTCGCATTCGAAGTGATATTAACTGTTCCTGGTGCTGACATCGCAGCATTTGATGCGTTTTGTTGGCAAAATGCGACTGATGCATTCGCTGCATTCACATTAACTGACTGAGGTCCTCCTGGTCCTCCTCCACCAACGGTGACATTATGTGGCCCAACACCTTGATTCAAATATTTCTGCACTTGTAAAGCAGCCATATTCGGATTATTGGTCCCTGTAACGCCAGTTCCACTCATATTAGCCAATAAGTTATTCTAAAGATAACGAGACAATTTTAAGAACAAATTAATAATAAATTTAATGTTGCCATACATCGTAACAGATTAATATGCCCAAAAAGATCTGTGTAAAATAAAAGTGCAAAAGTTAACCTTCGTTAATCGTGTCCGTCTGCCGGTAAGAGAAAAAGTGAAAGTGACTGTGACTGTGAGAGCTCAGTTTTTTAATTATAATTAGTATTTCGAAATGTATATTAAACGAAAATTCTTTCAATAATAGCTCTAAAACCTACAATGGCGAGCAAAACTGGATACATGTACATATGTCACTTATGAATTTAGGGTGATGTAAAATTCGTAAAAGTATGTTAATCGATTAATCGATTTTTTTTCCAACAATCTATTAATTTCTACTATATATAAAATGAAGAAAAATTTAAATAAACGAGGAGTTTATATTTAATTTTTTTTTTAAGGCGAAATTTCCACTCTTGCACGTTTTAGATTTTTCATGTTCATACCACACCAAGAAGATTCCTCATCAATGCCGCATGATTTACTTAACTTGAGGTTTATCAATTTTTCATGTGACAGGTATTATCAGTATTACTGCTTGTCATTGGACTGAAAGCGGTTTATTTGAGTCTCGTCTAATCATATAACTGTTTTACAGTTATCTACTTTCCAACTTATGTGCTCTTTGCAAAATTTAAGAAGCAGCTGATTCATTGTTCATGGAGAGAGCAGGTTTCCTCTTTAAAGTGACAATTTCAGTCCGACTCTGGGCAGATCTTTTTTCTATTTATTGATTACGAGATGTGATGCTCCATGGCTCGCGTATTCTATCAGTTAGAGGGCGTGGTCGCGATTTAGTCGGCTCAGCCTCGACCACTTTAATTTGATTTCGAGACAAGTTCTGTGACAAACACCTAACGATTTGGTAGCCGCATTCCGCACTGACTTGCTCTCATTTTATTTTTTGGTAGAATTTTTCTCATATAATCGAAATTCGAACATCTCATATTATCGAAAGTTTAATCTTAGTTTAATCGCATTTAAAACATTTTTAGTGCTTCTTATCAAACGACAAATTAGATATACTCGTAATTACCTTGAATCGAATACAGCCATAAAGTGTTGATCGATTACTTTCATTGCTATAACTTTAGTCTAAAAATTTTGAAAATATGATTTAGACAACCGCACAAACCACTTTGTTTTTTGCTCTTTGTAAATTGTAAATTTATGATAAATAAACGAGTATCCATGGGTTAGAATAATATAAATTTTTAAATGTGGTTACTGTAAAATCTTTTTTATATATAAAATAACTTTTTACTCTACTTGTACGTTCTTTTGCAAAATTTTGAGCAGTTAATGATGGAAATGGAAATTTTATCTTTTGGCTTAAAGTATATAGTGGTCATAAAGTATATAAAGCTGTCCTCTTAACTAAAAAGTCTTTTTTTAGTGCATTCTTATTTAAGTTAAGCTTGTACTATTTTGAGATATCCCAAACACACGGATTTGGCGGTCTTTACAGAAGAGCACTTACCAAAGAACTAAAGAACATACTCTGACCCGATTACATTGAGTATATTGGTACTTACCGGAGGAAATGACATCGATGGTTGAGCTGCGCCACCAACAGGATAGCGTTGTGGTGGAAATCCTCCACTGCTTGTTGCATTCGAGTGGTCAGCATATGAAGCAAGCGTTTCATCGTGACGGCGCCAACCCGTCTCCATGGCCAAGGATGATGAATTTGCGTTGGGACGCAGCATTTCAGCTGCTTCATCAAAGTTCATGTTGGCACTTAGTAAGGCCCTTTCTACATCATCTTTTTTAAACCCGTTTTCCACCAAAATTCGAAATTGTTTGCTTTGCTTAACCATATCCGTACTAAGCACATTGACATTAATACCACCAAGTTGTTTTTGTTGCTGCTGCTGCTGTTGCTGTGTTTTATTAACAATACCAACAGTGCCATGAGGCCAATCGGATGTTAGATCAGCACCATCAACATTCCCAGCAGTTGCATTGGCATTGTTCCATCCAGTCGTGGCATTTGTTGACAATTTCGTTTGCTGTTTACCCCAACCACCAGGTGATTCATTCCACGAGCTCGAGGAGTTTGCAGCAATTTGTGAAATGGCTGCACTTGATTTATCGTCGATCCAATTATTACCAGAATTACCAACGTGTCCATCTTCACCCCATGAGTTCGCCGCGGCAGAACTATTTCTGTTTGCAGCAACATTACCACTTGGATGCACCCACATGGCACTCGCGTCCGGCTTACCATGCTGTCCACTCGGGCCACCGATAGCGCCAGCTAAACGCGTTTGCGGGCCGCCTACCACGCCTGTCATAGGATTATTAGGATTGCCACCTAATGTCACATTGTTAGCATTAACAACAGTGCCACTGGAACTTTGCGTTCGCATTAAATGTGACCGTCCCATGGTTTCGTTCATATCCTTCCAATGGGCACTGCTGCCACCACCTCCTCCAGGTACGCGAGCTTGTTGTTGTCCCCATAGAGATGTGCCGTCATCATAATTGGGTAGATTTCGTCGCTGTGGTGGTGGTGATGGCTCTTCCCAACCAGATATCTGTTTCGACATGTCTTTGGGACCACCAACAACAGCTTGAGCAGATCCCCACTGACCGCCAAGATTACTAGATACCGCGTTAGCTACAAGATTTGAGCTTGTTACATTACCACCAGCCGCTCCAACACCTCCTCCTCCCACCATTTTGTTAATCTGCGACTGCAGTTGCTGATTGTGAGCCATTGGTTGATGGTGTCCCCACATTTCGGACGTACCATTAAGACGTCCTGATATGCCACGTGGATCGCCTCGAATAGGATCACGTGGATCAATCATGCGTAAATCGCGTGGATCACCCCCAGACGGACCGGCGCCAACACTACGCATTGTGATTGCATCCGAACGCGGATCCACATTTCGTATATCCATTGGACCACCTCCTCCACCCATTGGACGAATCTCTCGTGGATCTCCCCATCCATTTCCACCATTGCCAACATTGCCACCACCTCCTCCAACTGTTCCCGGTGCCGAAATATTGCTTCCGCCGCTTCCACCTATAAATGTATGTAAGAAAAGACATTAGGATGATATATGGAAATTAGCTTCGCCTGCATGACATTAATAAAAACAGGTAACAGTATACCATTACACCGAGCTGTATTGTTGTTAAAATACTAAAATATAACGAATGCTATGCTTGGTATATCGATATACGATATATCGATATATATATATATATATATATATATATATATATATTTGAAATCTCAGATTGTCAACCATTGCAGCTAAAACCCGATAGCTGCAGCTTTTTTGCCACATACAAATACAATACAGGACAAGCTGCGCTTTTTAATATTAATACTAATACCTGGTATAAGGGAGAAGACTACTATCACTTATTGGCAGTAAATATATTTGTTTTATATTCTATTTAACCTATTTATTTTTATGAAGTTGTTCTTTAGCTCAAATTAATGCAATTAAATAAATACAACACGATGGAAATATTACTGAAACAAAAAAACCAATTAATAAAATAAATTTTAAATACGACGAATTTTGAAGTATAATTGTGTAAGTGAATCAGTTTTATAATTGTCAATATTTTGCTGTGAAACCAATATGTACATATGGGTAATTCTTCAGAAGTTCAGTTACTTTTTTTTGTCGCGTACAGTGAAAAAGTACATTTGCTATGAGTGCATTTAAAGTTTTTGTCCAGTAAGCATGCAAAATTGTGTCCAAACACATATTTTGCTGCAATAAAATAAAATTTGGTTGAATATAAGCACAACTTAATTTTTACATTTTATTTTATATTTGTCGTTTTTTTTAAGTTTGATAAATTATTTTCACTTTTCTTGTGTGCAGAAAACAACATAAATTTCAAGTCATCTGCGATAATTAGGGCTTTGAGAATATATTAAAAGTTAGATAAAAAAAGATAGGATAGTATAAGCCGATGCATTGCATTGTCTGCAATAGCCAACAAGCGAAATCTACTAGAACTGCATATTATTATTTTTGACATTAATGATATAATTTAAGTTAGGTAATTAAGTTTCTTATGTTCATAGCATGAATATAGTTTTTTTGAATATATAAAATTTCTGTTGAAAATAAAAATATATATTGAATATATTAAAAAACTATGAAAATGTCTCATATACTCTTCTAATTTACATAAAAAGTAAACAAAAAAAAAACAAGTAAGAAAACTACAGTCGAGTGTGCTCGACTGTGAGATACCCGCTACCCCTTTTGAATAAAAGCAAAATATTGCGGTATTATCTTCAAAATATACAAAAAAAAAATACTGCAAAATACTTAAAATTTACCAAATGGTATATTTGGTATAACGATGTGATACTAACATTTAAAATATACCATAGACGGCACAATACACCAGATTGTCGGCCAAAGCATTTGAGACCCCCCCGTAAGTGGGCGTTTTGGCCCATACAAAGTGTTTCTTTAATAACTTCCACAATTTTTATCTGATCGCTATTATTACATACTATTGTTATTATTACATATACCAAAATTCGCAGCTTTAACTTTAAAATTACGCTTGTTATTCGATTTTTTTGATTTGCGGGGGCGGAAGTGGGCGTGGCAAAAATTTGAAACAAACTTGATCTGCAAACATAACAAATGCTGTCGAAAAAAAATTATAGCTCTATCTCTTATAGTCTCTAAGATCCAGTGTTTCATACGGACAGACGGACAGACAGACAGACGGACATGGCTAGATCGTCTCGGCTGTTGACGCTGATGAAGAATATATATACTTTATAGGGTCGGAGATGCCTCCTTCTACCTGTTACATACATTTCCTGCCGGCACAAAGTTATAATACCCTTCTACCCTATGGGTAGCGGGTATAAAAACAATGATGATAAAACTGTCGTGTGCGACAATGCTTGAATTTAATTAAAAAAAAAAAGTGCCATAAAAATATATTAATTAGAGATATATAAGCATAATACATAAAAATTAATTGCAATAACGTTTCGCTGAAATCAGTGCTTGAACTGGTTTTTGTTATTTACATTTTTGTTATTTACTTGGAAACGAAAAATTGCCCAAAATCAATCTTATAGTGTTAGGGAGCTATAAGTTTCAAATTTTACAAAAATAAAATGTTTTTTTTTTATATGTTTTGTTTCAGTTTGAATTGCCTATATGACAATATGAAGATATCCATATGTAAAAACTCCTCTGTCTTCTATAACTATAAACACACAGGTCAAAGTGTAAGGTTAACATGCTGCAAGGTATGCAACGGTCAAAATGAAAGTCTTCGTTAGGAATGAGCTGTACGTGTAAATGTATTAGACTGCAAAATTAAGCCTGCCTGACTTCCTATAATGCTGTTATTTTAAAATATATCTCATATACCTAGTATCCCGCCGATAAAAGCATTATGAAAACTTAGTAATTCAAACATTTCAGAATACTTACTAGATACTATGTACTTACATCCTGCACTCACTGCAGTCAATGTTCCTGATGTAGCGCTACTGTTATTACCAGATGATCCCAATCCGACATTGACGCCAACCCCGACAACGTTTTGTCCCCATTGCGGGCCAGAAGCTGATGGTCCAACGCTTGCGGCACTTACTCCAACCACAGTTGCTCCAGCTGATGCTGTTGTGTTACCGGTCGATTGACCCGTCCACACGCTTGATGTATCCGCACCATCATCGTCCTCACCCCAAGTCCCACCCAAATTTGATGATGGAGTGTGACCCCACGAGGGCTTTGGTACTTGTTGTGCGGGCGGTTGGCCTCCGTTTCGTAAATTCGATTCCCATAAGTCAGTGCCATTATTGATGTTGGGTTTCCAGATTGGAGGCCCACCTGATTGATCCTTATTGGTCGGTTCGGGTGAGCTGGGCACCTCCCAGTTAGTGTCCTGGTTAACATGTTGGCATCCCCAGCCGTCCTGAGAAAAAAGCGCTTCGCGCATTATGTTCAATTTGACCAATTGATGTTTCGCTGTAATTGTAGTAGTAATAGTGGGTGGTAATGATGTACTATTCCCATTACCGAACGCAATCGCGACTATTCCAGAATCGACTTGGCGGCCGCTATCATCGTTGTCATAAAAAGAACTCACACGACCTTTGGTAACAATTTTGTTTTCAATAGTTAAATCTTCGTTTTCCTGATCGTTTAAAATTTATTGTTGATATTTTGGTTAGTTCCAAAATACAATTCGTTGCTCAGTGTATTTTACCTTGAAGCCGTTAAATAAATATATACAAATAAGGAAAAATTATTTAATTTAATAATGTCCGAAGTAAATAATTTTTAATACTCGATATTTATATATAGAAATTCATATACTCGATACTTATTGGAAAAAGTGTGATGGATGAACGACTCGTATAATTCATATGGATTTATTCACTCACATTCATGAGTGTATGTATCTGTACAACGCACTTGACAACTCTGGTCAGTCAGTCATTGACGCAATCACGCTAAGTCTGTACTTCTCTCCACACTTATACATAGATACACATACACATGCTTTGCATTAGCAAATACATATCCGCACATATGTAATTATACAATATAAAGTATACAACATATTTATGGGTGCTAAAAATGAGTAAAGCAAATCTCAACCATTTTTCTCGATCACACACATATGTATACAATATACATACATCTATTACATATTCTGGATTTTATTTAACTTTTTTTTTTTGTATTTTATTTTTGTAATTTTTTATTACCCTTTAATTTTTTTGATTTTACAATTATCGATTAATCGAATTTCTTCAGTATATAATATACATACATATGTATATAAATATATATGCATATATTCTAAAACACTCATTTAAAAATATAGATACACACATGTATGCCTTTCTGTAGGGATGTACATACATACATGATGTTCGTGTAAAGCCAAGCCATTTGAACGATTTCACATATGTATGTATGTATGTATGTGCATAAATTTATGTATGTCTGAATGCATGTGTATGCTGAAGGGTATGATTACATGTCATATTTAATTCGTGCTTCCCGAATAGCTCGAAAGTACACATATTAATTACTATATTATGTCGATCTCTCATATGTACTCACAAAAATAAATAAGTCTTATTTGCCTCTTTTAGTAACCTCTTTTAAAACGAAAATGCTCGAAACTACACGTTCAACGGGACGGTACAATTACTACAATATAAATGGCTGATTTTCCAATGTTGCCACCTATTTTTAAGAACATTGAACTTGCATCATTTTCATTAATGATAACCTAATAAAAATTTAATTTGGTACACAAGTAAAATGCAAATTTTTACAATTTACTGTAATATCAACTCTTAAATTATTTTGTAAAACATCGGCAACAATTGCTTACATAAAATGCACAGAACGTGGCAACTCTTCTTGTGTACTTATAACTATTTCATTCCAACTAATGAAACGAATAGGACAGATACATTGTACATTTTTGATGTATGTATGTACATGTTTGGATTTTTTTTTTTTGCGTTTAGAAATTAAAATCTGTAGCTCAAATAAATTTACTATATATCTCTATATATATCTCTCTATATATATACATATCACAAATAAAATTAAAGTTACAACTATTATCTTATATTCTTATTTACTTTCCACATACTTAAAGACACACTTGAACTCGCTCACTTTTTTATAATGATTGTGTGACCACATTATTAATATTAAAAAATACTAAAAACATTGTAAGTTATAAACTCTTCGATAAAAATATGCACAAAAAAATCACATCATTAATAGATTTTAATTACTTTTGATATTTTAAAAAAAAATTTGGACAAGTCTGAAATATAAATACACATGATCTTTAAAAATCGATATTTTTAAATTGAGGCGCTCTCTGATAAACAAAATAAATAACACGCGAAAAATCTACATTTGGCAAGTTCCAGAAATTTTAGAGTAACGCTACTTAGTATCATTTGGAGCACACCAAATTTGGCACACAAATTGTAAAACACATAAAAATTCGTGACCAAACAGAAACATTAAATAAATCAAATTATTGAGAGATACAGATGAACTCACATTATTTGCCTATTTATAAAGCTGCAATATTCCTAGAAAATTTCATTGCAACTTGATCGCAACTTTGTTGATTTAAATGGTTTAAACATCAGAACCGATATTTCTTTTCACGAGAATAAGATTCACGCGAAATTCCTTTGGCTTTTGTTTTTAAGTTCTTTGGAATATGGTGTTTATCGAACGTATAACACTTTCTGACTGGAAATAGCGGGTAGATATTTTAATAAATTTTGGAGGACAAAAAAACAGACTTTCTTCGACTGCCTTCTGCGTAAAGTCTCTCCTGAAATTTTGCTTGTTTCGCGCTTCCAAAACCCCCATTAACGGTCGAAAGTTTTAGTCCAATAAAACTCGATCGGAAAGTAAATCTTTTTTTAAACAAATATATAATTCACTCAAAAGAGATATTCATTTGGAAAAAAAAATTCTCTAGGGTTACATTAGATGGACTAGTTAATAAGTCTATACAGCTTGCCTAGGCATACAAATATTTTTATACAAAACGCATAAGTTTCTTGAATTTCCTATTTAAAGCGCTGCTTCCAGATGAGTGAAATGACGTTTTTTTCTGCGCAACTTAAATTTTTCTGGCGGCATCGCTATCTGCAGTTCCTACCAGAAAATAAATAAATTGTACCGATACTTCGATACTGGAATGTATGTGTATGTCAAATCAGCTATTTCACAGTCGAAAAAATAGATAATCTATTGTTCTGCAAATAAAAAACAATGATGGATAATATAAAAGATATAAAAAGATAATGTGTGAAGACAAATAAAATTTTAAATCAACAAAATTTGTTAACCAATTTGCAAAATATCCGCTTGGATATTGTCGCCATAGAAACCGGCAATAAATGTGATTTCATCTGATTCTTTAATAATTATTATTATTAATATTAAATAAATGCAATTATTAAAACAAAAAACAGATGAAATCGCATTCATTACATATTTCTATGGCGACAATATCCCAAGCGTATATTATTGTAACTCACATAGATAGATGCCTCAGCTCTTGAAACAAAATGCATCATTCGCAACAACATTATTGCGACCCCGATTGGGACTCGAACTCAAAAACCACATGTTAGGCTTCTTCGAGAATTTCGTAGCGGCAAAACAAATTTGACGTACGCTTAGAGGTGCAGAAACATCGAGTGAAACATCGATGCTATCGATGTTTGGAAATCATCGGATTCATTGGTATGTATCAAATACAGGTTCCTGCGAAATTGAAAGGTTTCCAGAATAACTTTTTGCAAAATAGCCAAATCTGGCTAGAAAATAGCTGAGTTGGCATGTAGGCTTTGGCAAGATTCAATGTTTTATATTTATATAAATATAAATATAATTATAAACTTTCCATATTTTTTAAATTGTTTTAGTTTATGTTTTTCATTTATATATTTTAAAATTTAGAACCTGAATAAAAAAATTAGCATACCAAACGAAAAACAACGATTACTCTTAAGCCATAAACTATTAAAAATTAAATTTTTAAAGTTACTTCAACTCTTTTTAATATAATTGAATAATTTTAGCCCAATGCACCATTTAAGGGTTAATCAAAAAACTCTATTGTCGTTTCTCTCGCTCTTATTAAATATTAATATTAGTATTTTTGTGGTATATTATTTCGGCATATTTTAAGAATAATCTGTTTTCTGATTATTAATTATGGGTAGTGGGTATTTGACAGTCGAGCAACCTCAACTAAACTCAAAATATGGTATCGCGCATCTGGCGACAGCTATTAACAGGCAAATCATTCAGTGTTTTTATTTATTTATTTATTTTTTTTTTTTGTGTCGAATGTAGGCACACAAAGGTTACTTAAACTGGTCACACTAATATATGTGCAACTTGCGAATAATAAGTTTTCCGCACGTCAATTTTACTCTTCTGGGAGCGCCTAATCTTCAAATTTGTTAAGACTGAACTAGGGCTGTCGAAAATTTGTAAAAATATCGATATATTGAGTTGTTATGAGAGCTTATAAAGTCGTCGAAATTTGTAAAAATTTAAGTAATTAGCAAGTGTTTTTCTTATTTTTAGCAAAATTTGAAATGTTATGATATTACAATTCTTAGTTTTACAGTGAGTCCTTAGATTATAAAAATTTTAATTTTTTGACCTACCCATTGCATTTTGGCAATTAGTGTTAATCAGCTTGTTGGCGGTTGTTGTTGCTCCAAAAATCAAGCATCGTTGAACAACAAACATTAAATACAACTGCAACATTGAGCTTTTCGAAAATCGGGCAAAATCGGGGAAAAATGTTAACATCTATTTGATTGTTAACAGTTTAGTTTATAACATTCAGCCTAGACTCACAAGTTACCCTCCAAAGAAAAAGACTTACCAACAACACATTCTACGATTGGACAATATATCACTGAAAATGTAGGTCTAAATAAATATGTAGTGCTCATAATTAATATTACATATCTTGGCGATTAAATTCCATGTTTAAGCATTTTTGTTTGATTTAAAATTTAAATATAAAACTCACAGAAAAAAAACAAACTTTCGCGCAAATTTTTTTTTTTTTTTTATGTTGTAATATTCTTGAAGTATTCCAATTCAGAAAATAAAGTCAACTAAATAATACGGAACACTCCAAATTGGCAACGTTTTAACTACTTAAGTTAACGAACAAACCATTTAAAATTTATTATTATTCTACTAAAATGTGAATTTCTTTACCGCTCACACTGGTAAAGAGAACTGAACAAAAAACGATTTAAATAAGAATATTAAATTGCGTATATTTGTCAATTACGATAAATCAATATATATTTAAATAGAATATTAAAATGTAATATAAAATTATGTTTATATCTTAGTTGTTTCATTTATTTGTTTTCCGCAAGTATTGAAAGTCCCGCCAAAGTTCAAACGGTGTTATTTAACACTGGAGTTGTTCGTTTTGAGTCGGCTTTGGCTAGACTGTTTTCGCACTGGTTCCTGTTACTCAATGCACCAGCGAAATGAACTTGTTTTTACCGGTTAACAGCACGTCAATATTCTCAAAAGCTGCTCTAACGATTTCAATCAAAATTGCTTCATATCTTTTTTATATACATATGTTTCTACGAATGCACAACGCGCTATAGCCGACAAGTCATTCATCGGTAACGAAATATCTCGTAAACGGATCTTAAAAAGCTTATGATTGATCATAAGATCGTCAGAGATATTGGCAATAATGTTGTTACCCCAATTTTTTATTCAGGAACTTAGCTCATAAATACTGCATGCAACCCGATATCAACAAAATGACACATATGTCGCATATTTTCTTAAAAATTGTAGAAATCAAAATGTGATTATTTTAAATATTATTATAAACAGTTTAACATACCCTAAAGCTTAATTTCTGGCGCCATTTTTTTGTAAAGTGGAAATATCCTATTTTTCTGAGCATAATTTTTACTCTAATTCTGGTATTCTATACAGAAATGAGGATTTATTTATTCGTCTTATGTACAACCCCGAAATCAAATTAAAAAGCCATTATGTATTCATAAATTTTATTTTTTCGTCTGCCTGTTTTCCGGTCTTGTAACACATTAGCACAAATATCTATAAATATATAGAAACATGTTTAGTCACTATTAATTTACATACCTTGACCTTTATTTTCCATTTACACACTTTTAACTTTTAATGTTTGGTTCAATTGATTTACGAGCTGCAAGTTGTGAAAATTTTCGCGGGTTTTTTTGCCTAAAAGAAAACGATACTGAACAGCAAAAAAATAGGGGTATTCCAAAAAAATCTTATCAAATTTTTTTTATATCATATAAGTATTAAAGACACCAAAATAAAATTTAAACAAAATTATTTCACAAAACAAAACAAAACAAAACAAAACAAAAATCGTTTATCCCAATAATTTGGGCTTTGGACCATAGTGCAATGCACCAATTAGCAGGAGTCCAGCGACGTCGATGCTGAAACTCACAGCTTATAAAGGCTACCTTTAAAATTAGTCTCTTTATTCTCTTCTTTAAATTTAACAGTTTCGATTGGAGCATCATTTTTTATACACGCTATCCATAAAGTATATGTTTTCAACAACCGAGACGATTTAGCCATGTCCGTCTGGCCGTATGAACACCTAGATCTCAGATACTAGAGCTCTTTTTGCCAGCATTTGTTATGTTTGCACGCAGATTAAGTTTGTTTCAAATTTTTGTCACGCCCACTTCCGCCCCCGCAAATCAACTAAAATCAAATAAAAACAAGCGTAATTGTAAAGCTTTGGTGTATATAATAATAAAAATAGTATTTATGATTCCTGAAGATAAAAATTGTATCTGATATATTATGCTGTCTATGGTATATTTTGAATGTGGTACTCTATTGATATACCAAGTATACCACTTGGTATATTTTTTTTTTTTTTTGTATTTTCGGTATATTTAGAAAATAATTCCGCAATATTTTGCTTTTATTCAAAATGGGTAGCGGGTATTTCACAGTCGAGCACACTCAACTGTAGCTTTATTATAATATAATACAAGTTATAATACCCTTCTACCCTATGGGTAGCGGGTATAAAAATGTGGTTTGTTAAATTATTTGTTTTTCCGTAGCACACATAAATGATGAAATGATCAACCCTGTTTTACACAAATCAGCTTCTACTGAAAAACAATTTTATTTAGGGTTCCGTTTATTACATATCTGCTTTCACATTTCACTCCGTTTGATAGTGAATGACATCAAAGCAATGAAAGTAGAAATAAAATATTTGTGTTGTATAAATAATACTTATTAAATTTCTTGATAAATTTAACCTACAATAAGTGCAATGGATTTGCATTAAATTATAAGTAATTATAATTGTTTTATTTATAGAAGGTAAATAATTACCTTTTGGACTGATATATTTTAATAAAATATTAATTATTATTCGTACTTATTACATTGAACCTTTTTCTGAAAGAATAGACGCATGTTTAATTAAGCAATAGATAGATATGTATGTATGTATATACATGTATGCTCTTATTAATTCAAACTTATAAATATAAATGATAGTAAATAATGATTTCAGCCTCATCTACAGTTATGTATGTATGTCCATTTCATCAGTGCATTATAAATGTTTTGAAATAACCATAGCTCGCAAATAAATGTTAACCGATTCGTGCTGTCTCAGAATAAGTGTTCGTCACTGAGGCTTTGAGCAAACGATTGAGTTGCTCGTATACAAAAATTTTGCTCGCACTCAGCCGAAGAACATTTTTTTCTGTTTTCGTTTGGCCTACTCATTCTCGGACCGTTTGCTCGCGCTCGACGATTTAAAACGTCTTTTGCGCATGCATGTGTGTATGTGAAGCTTCGTGGGTTCTACGCGTCACTTGGCTATGTGAATCTTGCTTGTGAACATTGATTGATCGAATTTATTAGAAATCAGACGTGAATCTAATCGAAAATGTGCATCAATTTTTTTATATCTAATTATAAATTCAAAATAATCAAAATATTAGTTTTAAATATGAAAAATTCAAATTTAAAATTTCATGAAGTTTTTTCATAAAAATTGCACGTTACAATAGGACACAGCGTACCACTGTGCAGCGAAACGAAGACAAATTATTGAAGACTTTTTTCGGTGAGTTTTTCAGTCAATCGGTCTTTTAATGAGCCTCTCTGCGCGAGCGTAACTCGAATCTCTCATTGTGCTATGTTCGGTAAACGAGGGTTTCACGATCGGCTCATCGTAATGCGCTCAACAGAAAACCAAAACAGAAAGAAACAAAGTCTGCTGCTCAGAGAGAAACTGAAACCGGCATGCCTTTTTTCGGGTGCTCTTGCGAACAGAGCGTAAGGAAAAAAACGGTTAACAGTTATTTCCAAGCTATGTCATGAATTGCCCAATTGAAATTTGTACTTCAAGGATTTGTTGCGACCTTGCTTCTATTAAGATGTACATATTTTCATTTGTAGCCATGCACTTAAAGTTGTAACACCCAAATAAATGTAATGTGTAGTGCGACATGGGTGAAAAATCTCTAACTGTGTTTTTTCAAAAAGCGATAGGTATACTCCAAATATACCAATCCCTATTTTATTGTTTTGTATAGTTAATTCTATTCATTAATATATATATATATATATTTTTTTTTAGGAGAATTGTGAATTGCCATTAGTCATAATTAATACTGTTGTATCTTATAAAAAGGGACAAATGTATTATAAATGTCGTCATTCGATCGTCTAATTTAAACCTTTGCTCAATTTTATACAGTAACATTTAAAAGCTTTACATTATGTGTTAAATAATGAGATTCGAATGCGTTCAAATTATACACTACATTTCAAATAAATCAACTACGAAACTAACATTTTTTTTTATAAAATAAGAAAAGCCTATATATTCTTAATTTATATTATGGCTAAGTATTATATATTGTAGATATCAGAAATACTTACAGATAATAGACTACATATGTTCCTTAATTTAAATGGTATTTATTTTACTCTTGTGTGTGTGAAACAACTTAAGGGTTGATTAATGATTATATGCGTTTTTATGTCTGTACATCTTAAACCTAATCGGCTATTATATTATTGTGTCAAGCTGACGAGCTTGATGTAAAATCTTCTTTTGATGTCCCACTAAAGTTATACCCATATCGGATAACTGTTGAGCTGTTAATCTTGAGATCTGTGAATACAAAAATTGATGAATAATCAATGAAAACGGATTGGGATACCTCTTTCTTTCAAAACCTTTACCTACCTGTTGAGCACTCACTAAATTAGCCTCTTTGAAGTGTTGACAATATCTAGACATTTTGATATTCTCTAGCCATAAATCGGTGCTGATGAAAATGTTATGACCACGTTGTGTATCCAGAATATGTTGCGTTGAATCATTCTCTGGTGAACTTCTTGTGGTTAGCAGAGACTGCGGTTGTCTTGCTAAATTATCTAAGGTTGACACAATGCTTGCAAATGTTGGTCTATGTGTTCTTTGCTTTTGCCAGCAATCCAACATCAGCTGATATAGAGCTTCTGGACAATCCATAGGGGCAGGCAAGCGATAGCCCTTCTCAATGCTTTTAATAACATCCTTGATACAATTTAAAATATTTAAATTCTCAATTAATTACTATTAATACTGAATATTCATGGAAGTACCTGGTTTGACCAATTCCAATAAGGGCGTTCACCATAAGACATCACTTCCCATAAAACGACTCCATATGACCAAACATCTGATGCAGATGTAAATTTACGAAACGCAATAGCTTCCGGTGCAGTCCAGCGAACAGGAATTTTTCCACCCTAGAATATTTATAGTGAGATATTAGGTCATTTGTACTGTAGCTTTCTTACTTGTTAATGTTAGAAAAATAAACAAGTAAGAAAGTTACAGTCAAGTGTGCTCGACTGTGAGATATCCGCTACCCTTTTTGAGTGAAAGCTATATTCTCAAAATATACCAATGTATTTTAAGATACTAAAAATATGTTAAATTGTATATTTCGTATATTGATGTCGTACTATATTCAAGGTACACTATAGAGTGCAAAATATACCAGATTTTCAACCATAGCATAAACATAGAAAGTAGCCGTTTCCACCCATAAAAAAGTATTTCTTTAATAACTTTGACAATTTTTATCTCATTTCAACCAAATCAGGAATCACAATTCCTATAGTCCTTATTGTATATACCAAAATTCATGACTCTAAAATTACGCTTGTTATTCGATGGCAAAAATTTTAA
Source organism: Drosophila niveifrons (assembly GCA_035046325.1). Lineage (NCBI taxonomy): Eukaryota > Metazoa > Arthropoda > Insecta > Diptera > Drosophilidae > Drosophila > Drosophila niveifrons. Next base: position 1,056,361 of record JAWNOC010000058.1, on the reverse strand, counting down.
ACAAAATTGATCTGCGTGCAAACACAACAAATGCTGTCGAAAAAAGAGTGCCAGAAAATCAACAAAAAGCTTGAAAGGCAATGAAAGATATAATTGCATTAAAAAAAAAAAGATGCATATATTCTCGATCGGGATTGAACTCGCGCACCACAAAATATCAACAGCCAACGCAGTCCTTATGCAAGTACTATTTAACTCAAAGCATGTAAAAAAATCATCAAAACTAATGGGCAGTTAGTTCATACTTCTGTCAGTAAGGTTGAAGGGAATAATAAAACGTAAGTCGCACCAGTTGAGCCATCGCGTAGTAATTATTGTATATAGCATAAAAAAAAAAACAAAAATCTATTCCCGACCGGGACTTGAACCCTGACACCACAACATGTCGTGCTTGCACACTACCAGCAGAGCCATCGCACTCCCAATGAAACCACTATTTAACTCTAAACATCTAACACACGAGCAACTGTTGTCCTATTCATCTTCGTTGCAAAACTATACATATGTACATACACATGCCAATATAGGCGAGCATGTAAATACGACTGATTCCTGAGAATTGAGTTACGATCAGATAAAAATGATCGAAGTTATTAAAGAAATACTTCTGTATAGACACTCTATAATATATCTTGAATGTAGAACCATGTGAATATACCAAATACACCGTATGGTAGATTTCTTATGTATTTTTGCGGTATATTGTTTTGGTATATTTGAGAAAAAAATCGCAATATTTTGCTTTTATTCAAAATAGGTAGGGGGTATCTCAGTCTCACAGTCGAGCACACTCGACTCGTATCTTTCTGACGTGTTTTTGATAAAAATCGTTCGTATTCTTTTCTTGACTTAGTATATTACTCACTCGAGTTGTGTAAGCATCACTGGCATTTTCAATTTCACGAGACAATCCAAAATCGGCAATTTTGCAAATGAGCTGGGCATCGACAAGAACATTGCGAGCTGCCAAGTCCCGATGTACATAATTCATATCACTCAGATAGGACATGCCACTTGAGATGCCACGCAGCATCACAATCAATTGTAAAGTTTGAAATTTGCCATCATTGACACGAAGGAAAGTATCCAAGCTGCCATTTTCCATATATTCGGTGATAATCATAACGGGATTGGAGCGTGTGACAACACCTTGAAGGTATATTACGTTTGGATGATCAAACTGTCCCATAATTGAAGCCTCTGTCAAAAAATCACAACGCGCTTTCTCCGATGAGCCTTAGACAAAAGGTGCAGAAAACAGAGATAGTAGTAGTAGTTACGTTATCAAAGTGTATAAATAACAAATATAAATACCTGGCTTTAAAGTCTTAATTGCAACATCAATGTCCTGCACAAAGTTGGGAGGAATTTTAAGACGTCCGCGACACACATCTCCAAATTCGCCGCCACCTAAAATATTCCACAGACATATATATATAAATTACAAAAAAATCTATCATGCCATACAGTACCAATAATTGCTTCAATTGTTATGTAGTTTGCATCGATTTCTCGTGCAAATTCTCGGATTGCTTGATTTGGATCTTCGTATGTATGAGGATCCACATAGCTGCGACTGTTGCCAAACAAAGGAGTCGTCACTGCAAATGCAATACAACACAAATAGTTCAAGTAAATCGATTTATTAAAATTGAAAAGCATTTCCCTTATGTATATAAATCGATGCATTAATTTCTTTCAAAATGTAAGCAAAGTATATTTCAAATTCAGAATTTATTATGAAACATGCATTAAAGCTCCTCCACCAGCAGAAAATAAATTATATACCATTCGAATGTAGAGTCTTAACAATTGGAGTTGTATCCATAGCATGTACTAAAAATAAAGATAAAAATAAAGTTGTGCTTTGAATCTTAATTTTAACTATTAAAATTAATTTGAACTTTAAAAAAAAAGGTAACAGCATATGCCGATACTTTATTTGATTTTTCGATTTTTACAATCTGATATTTTTTCTCCCTTTTCATAATAAAATTAATATGTTTAAATGTACAAAACATCTCATTTATAGTGTATAAAATAATTGTTAACTTTAAGACATACAATCGAAAAACTTACTATATGTCACAACGAGTCCTTAAAATATCGGATGTTGATTTAGTTATAAAGGGTTTTTGGGGATACAAACAGATTTATGTGATTGTAGTTTAAAAATATGATTAGCTGTGATAACAATAAGTAACAATAATATGTTGTAAGTTGCAGTTGTATGGAAATTTAGTTTGAAAATGTATAGCAAATCAATCCGAGATATCGAGATTCGTTAAGTCACTTAGTCACTTTCACAATTCTTGTTGACCCTAACTGAAGTAGTATAAGTAGATAAATTACAAAAAACATATATTTACCTTCATTACTCGTGTAGTCGATTGGCAATGGCAGATGATTTGTGGACTTTTTGTCAAGTTCATCTTGATTTTTGGATCGCATAAAATAAACCGTCGCCACAATGATGACCACCAAAAAGAAAACACCAGTGACAATTGCACCAGCAATAAATCGTATTTGCATAGTGTCCTCGTAAACTAAATTGAATAAATAAATAAATATTATATTAAATATAATACTTCAAAACCCGAAATACCTGATTCAACTGAAAGATGTGTTTGAGCGTAGACCATATTGCTGAATGAACCAAAACCATTATTTGTTTTACAGCGCACTTGAAATCCATATTCGGTATTATCGATTAATCCATCGATATGGACTTTGGTCTCCTTTGTGCTCAATGCAGTTTTATTGATCGAATCCAAATCAGATTTTGGAAACCAACGAACTTCATACAACTCAATTGGTGCGTCACTCTGAATGGGTTTCTCCCAAACAAGATCGACATCATTACTTGTAATAGCGACGACACGTAAATTGAATACGGTTGAAAACATTACAGACTCCGTGGTAAACATAATTTCCGAATAATTCGTTTTCATTTCGTTTAGATCAAATTGATGAATATTAATGCTTGCATTGTTAAATTGACTTTCGTTAATGAAAAATGTTTCATTGCCGAAATGGGCGCTTTCAACTAAATATGAAATTCCATTTGCTGCATGAATTTGCACCGTATATGTGGTAACTGGATCCAAATTCGTGATTGTTACTTTTGTTTCATTAAACGTATCCATTGACGGATTGAACATTACATTCGAGCTGCACATTGTGCAACGTATTTTGTATAAGATTTCACTACGAAATTTATCCATTCCATTTGACATCAAATCTGAATCTATTGCGGGTGCACTCCATGAAATGATAGCGCTAGTTTGATCAACAAATAGCAGTGTTAAATTCGTGGGAGGGCCGGGTGGTTTATGGCAGGGCATGTAACCTGCATCAATTGGATGTCTATAGTATCCGGATTTGCATTTGCACAATGGTGAGCCCGATTTGGAGCTATTCGAGTTTGGAGGGCAAAGCACACACTTTCGCAATTCAGCCGATCGAAACATACCAGTTGGGCATTCTGAAAATATATTTGTTACAGATATTAATTAATAAATACGAGTATTTGATGATCCCCATCCTTTGCTTGCTTTACTCGCTATCTTCTGGATAAAACTTTAAATTTTATTTTCTTCTTTTCATGCAGGGTTCCAAAGTTGTTGGTACAGAAAAATGCACGCTTGGTTATATGTATATTAGTTTATTATCTGAGCCTTAGAATAAATTAACAACTTGCCCCAGAAAATAAGAATTGGGATACACTTTATATACGCTATATGCTATTTGTAACATTATTAACTGAGTTACTTTATGATACCATAAAATAAAAAAAAAAAAAACATAAAATTACTTACCAGTGCAAGTGTTGTTAATTTCATTAGGCTCAAAGCCCACCTTACAACGACATCCGCCAGTTAAAATTGTCCACTTGCCGTCACCCTTACAAAGGTATGTGGGTGTCTCATATGGCTCCGAGTTTTCAACGCATGTTCCGTTTTGTTTCTCAATTATGGTAATTTCACGACCTGTAGGCGTCTCATTAAAATGAGCGAAATTTTCGGTTACTGCCGGACAGGTAATATAATATACTTTAACAGCAAGTACGCTAATGCAAGCGCCCTGATCACGAAATGCAAAATAAACGCCTTTTTTGTTAACAGCTATACTCTTCACTTCCGTATTAATATCTACATCAGAGTTTTGATTAAATCGCCCTTCACCAGCTGCAATACGAGCAATTAATTTGTAACTGTCCGTTTGCCACGGAGGTGGCTCTCGAGTAGCTGCATCAAATTCGTAGAATAACAAACTGAACGTTTCCTTGCATGACAAAGCATTTCCTTGAAAATAAAATATATGTATTATTAATAAAATATATGTATTTGTCGAAATCGTTTATAATCACCAAAGTGCACAGGCAAAATAAAATCAACTCAATTTACTAAACAAAAAAACACAGTGATGAGTAAAAACAAGTAAGAAAGCTACAGTCGAGTGTGCTCGACTGTGAGATACCCGCTACCCACTTTGAATAAAAGCAAAATATTGCGGTATTATTTTCAAAATATACCAAAAAATACTGCAATATACTAAAAATATACCAAATGGTATATTTAGTATAACGATATGGTACTAACATTCAAAATATACCATAGACAGCATAATATACTAGATTGTCGGCCAAAGCATCTAAGACCCCTAGTAAGTAGTCGTTTTAGCCCATACAAAAGTATTTCTTTAATAACTTCCACAATTTTTATCTGATCGCAACCAAATTTTCAGAAATCATAAATAGTATTGTTGTTATTATACACACCAAAATTCGCAGCTTTAGCTTTAAAATTACGCTTATTATTCGATTTTTTTGATTTACGGGGGCGGAAGTGGGCGTGGCAAAAATTTGAAACAAACTTGATCTGCGTGCAAACATAACAAATGCTATGGAAAAAAAATTATAACTCTATCTCTTATAGTCTCTGAGATCCAGTGTTTCATACAGACAGACGGACAGACGGACAGACAGACAGACGGACAGACGGACATGGCTAGATCGTCTCGGCTGTTGACGCTGATCAAGAATATATATACTTTATAGGGTCGGAGATGCCTCCTTCTACCTGTTACATACATTTCCTGCCGGCACAAAGTTATAATACCCTTCTACCCTATGGGTAGCGGGTATAACAAGTAAGATAGCTAGAGTCGAGTGTGCTCGACTATGAGATACGCACTACACATTTTGAATTAAAGCAAAATATTGCGGTATTATTTTCAAAATATACCCAAAATACTGCAAAATATTAAAAATAAACCAAATGGTATATTTGGTATAACAATATAGTACCACACTCAAAATATACTATAGACGTCCTAATATACCAGATTGTCGTCCAAAGCATCTGAGACCGCCGCGTTTTAGCCCATACAAAAGTATTTCTTTAATAACTTCCACAATTTTTATCTGATCGCCACCAAATTTTCAGGAATCATGAATACTATTATTATTATTATTATTATATCTCTATCTCTTATAGCCTCTGAGATCCAGTGTTTCATACGGACAGACGGACAGACTGACAGACGGACATGGCTAGATCGTCTCGGCTGTTGATGCTGGTTAAGAATATATATACTTTATAGGGTCGGAGATGCCTCCTTCTACCTGTTACATACATTTCCTGCCGGCACAAAGTTATAATACCCTTCTACCCTATGGGTAGCGGATATAATCAACTCATTTTGCCGTACGCATCATTCCGATCACCTTGAGTCTCCTGTTCAAAATTTCTCACTCAATTCAACTCACTGAACAAAAAACATTTTGCCATACGCATCATTTCGAACAAAAAATTGAGCATGTGTTGATGCTTTCATCATTCGGATCATGATACAATAAAACAAGGTAGTCTCGTCGTGTGCCTTTTCGTACGCCTTCAGCTTCTTATCGTTCAGTGCGCTCGTGCTTGTTGAACTGAAAGGTTGTGCGCGGACGATTTTTTCCCTACACATTAACCCTTTTGCAAAGCTAAAATGTCAGTTTGCAATTATGTTTTATATATGTATATATTATCAAACGAATGAAAATTGTTTTTCTCAATATTGTTTAAAGCTATTTTAAATCCAAAACAAAAAAAAACAAAAATATATATATATATAGGAACAATTATTATTAGCTGCTAGGGATGTATTTATATAGACATACAAAATTTTACTTTATTATTTGTATATACTTTAAAATTAAGTACCTCAACAAAAAACTAATTATTCAAAAACAAAACGATTACTTTCCAATTCCAAACTATTAAATATTAAATTATAAAAAACAATTCAACTCTTTTTAATATAGTGGAAGAATTAAACCCTATGCACCATATAAGGGTTAATCACAAAGCTCTACTCTCGATTCTTTCGCACTCACTAGGCGCAGTCGTTTCACTCGCACTTATGTATGGTATAGATAGTGTGCAACTTTTGCCGACGAGACTACCTTGTGTTATTGTATCATGATTCGGATCAATTCGAGTTGATCGTGTATGAGTCATGATACAATAACACAAGGTCGCGTGCCTTTTAGTTCGGTTTCAGTCCGTTAACGTTCAGTACGCTCGTGATTGTTGAAGTGATAGGTTGTGCGCGGACAATTTTTTCCCTAAACATTAACCCTTTTGCAAAGCTAAAATGTCAGTTTGCAATTATGCTTTATATATGTATATATTATTTTATCAAACGGATGAAAATTGTTTTTCTCAATATTGTTTGAAGCTATTTTAAATCCAAAAACAAAAACAAAATATATATATATATAGGAACAATTAATATTAGCTGCTAGGGATGTATTAATATAGACATACAAAATTTTACACGTATATACTTTAAAATTAAGTACCTCAACAAAAAAATAAGTATTCAAAAACAAAACGATTACTTTCCAATTCCAAACTATTAAAAATTAAGTTATAAACAACAATTCAACTCTTTATAATATAGTGAAACAATTAAACCCTATGCACCATATAAGGGTTAATCACAAAGCTCTACTGTCAATTCTTTCGCACTCACTAGGCGCATTCGTTTCACTCGCACTTATGTATGGTATAGATAGCGGGCAGCTTTTGCCGACGAGACTACCTTGTGTTATTGTATCATGGGTAGCCCCGTCGGAAATAAGCTTTCGGCAGTGTGCCTTTTTTTTCGACGAGAAAGGTTGTCTGCGGATGAATTTATTCTGAAATTAACCCTTGTGCGAAATGACATTTTGCAATGTATGCCCCACAGATGGATATAATTACAACATAGAGAATTAGAACATATACTTTAAAGTTATGTTCATAAACAATTTACATTTAAAAAATGCCAAAGAGACATTAGTATTTGCTTTTAGATATGTAAATATTTATTTACATATAAATAAATTTTTTTTTAAATTGATTTGTTTTTAGAATTAAGAACCTAAGGAAAAAAACGCTTACAAAAAACAAAAACCATGCCTTATTACAAATTCCAAATTATTTAAAATTAAATGTAAAACAAATCTAACTCTTTTTTAATACTGGCGACTTTAACCCTTCTAAGGGTTAATGCACAAATTCATTGGCGTCTCGCTCACACTACTACGCTGTGCCTCACTCACACACATGGTTATAATTACGGAAGTACCAGCTTTTGTCGACGGGACTACTTGTATAATTGTATCATGATCCGAACAGTGTGATTATTCGGCTGTTGAGCGCGTACGTTCTTTGTTCCGTTCTCCGTTCTCTGGTGTACACGTATGCATTTTAGTTCGTTTAATTTTGAATCAATTAAATAGATTAGGCTGTGTAGTTTGATAGAAAATAATAATCAATCACCAGTCAGTAAAAAGAACTTTATTTATATGCAGATGGATTGATTGCAATATTGCACGCAGTACTGTTGAAAATATATTTTCTTTGCTTATTTAAGATTACTTATGCTCTTAAGATTACTGATGCACTCTACAAGGTATTTTAATTTGTAAAAACTGTTCACTGCTACTTTGAAACTACAACCAATATAAAATTATAAGTAAAAATAAAAGATTTCGACTATATACTTGTATAATATTTTATTACCTGGAAATAGTGAACAATCTCGAATTGTAAATTGAATTTCGATGTAAAGACGATTCGCGGGTCCACGGTCAATGAATGGCGACCATAGCCAGTTATTAACATTGTGGTAGGCAACATCGCATACCACATAGCTGCGCCAATTAATGCCTTTGACGAAATCTGTGAACGACTCTTCCACCCACTGCAAAAGGATTTTAATTAATTCAAATCAAACCAAAGACAAACAATTATTCCGTAATAACATAACATCATGCGATATCAAAACAAAATTTGAATGAAGTTGACGACATTTGTTGTTACTATTCAACTTCTGAATAAAAATTAAAATTAATTCATTAAAATCATCATAATATCTTTCTAAATTTTAATTATTACTACCGTAGGAATCGGCTGTAATTCAGCCTTCATTTACAAACTGTGGGCTTAGCTACTTTACAGGTAATGCAATTTTCGACAAACCCTCGAACATATTTGTAATATACTCTTTGTCCAATGTTTTCTCCCATCCTAAATTCATAATAGATTCGTGGACATGAATTATCATCGCCCACCTAAATCCCTTAGGTATTACAGGCAAACATTTTGTCTTCCCACTTTGTATTTGCCTGTGTATGACTCCTTTTCCTAATTAATAGGTTTTCAATAAATGATCCTACAGATTATTATTTCTTAGCTTGTCTAATATCTCTGCAAACTCAGCGTCCCGGTGAAAACTATCCAATTATCAGATACCTTAATTTTGTCACAGTTTTGCATACTTTATTCAACGGATTTCTTGATAAGAAATCGATGTGTGTCATTCGTTCTCCTTTTGAATATTGGACATCAAACACAAACGATTTTTCCAACCATCGATGTACCCTCGGTAATAGATCGAACTTGTGCGATTTGCTTTCAACGAATTGCACTCTGTAAACACCACAAATTTGCGTTTCGGTATGTAGTGACGAAAATGTTTTATGTCATAGTCAAGTTCCAAACTCTCAAGATTGTATGAGTGATATTCCGATTCAGTAGGCGACTTACATTTGCAGTAGTTCCGGATCGAATATTGTTAGCAGCAAAATGCATAGTCAAAAATTAATTAATAGAAACCGCTGGCCATATCGAGACATGAAAAATATTTTGCTTCACGAAACCCACTAATCTGATCTGATACATTTCTGCCACTGTATTTTCATTCATTCGCTAATCCGGGTAAGGTGAACAGCTGGGAGTAATAATATTGGATTTTAAAAACTCTCTAATCTTACTCGAAAAACGTACTTTCTCTTTCTCATATTCACTAAGTCTATATGATCGACGATGTACTGTTTTTTACGGATCTATCAGCCTGATCTCTAAATGCTCCGTTGTTTCACGAGTCTGTGGTATTGCCTCTATAAATCAACAGAGGAGTTTTTCAGTATACTTTTTAAGGCCTTCCAGATCTTTATAAAATGCAAAAGTTACAACATCAATTCTTTTTCTTCTGCAATTATTCAATTTTTTAGCGTCAATATTCACACGCCCTGGCCTAATATTTCGGGGCTATCAACACATCGAACTTGATATATTTATCCATTACAACATCTAATAGTCTCTAAACAATGCTGTCCAATATTTATATCGGATAGAATTTGTACTGTACTACAGATTGAATCATTACATTTGGCGTTCAGCTTTACAATATTATTAAGTCGTTTTCCTTTGAATTTGTCAGCCACACACTTTCCTTGACTAGAAAACATTTTGCTCCGGAGTCAAATCTTTTTGGAGGGGCCATAGTGCAAATATCCATACGTTTCTCGTTTCATACCCACTGGTCCGGATTTTTAGGACAAGAATTAGCGAAGTGGCCCTTCTCGTCTACTTGAAGTATAGCGTGTTTGACCGATCTTCCCCTCCAGAATTGTGCTCCTGTTTTGGCGGTTGGCTTTTGCGTTTTGTCTCCTTTCCACTCAGCTACAGCATTTAGCAATTTTATGTCCATTCTTTTCGCAATGATGACGCTTCACTGGAAGTTCGGACTTTTCGATACTGGGCCTGAATATTACGCTTTCCGCTCAAAAAGCTCACCCCTTTTTTAAAAGCGTGTGCCTGCATTTGTTGTTGTAACTGCGATTTCCTCTAAGTCTTTAGATTTCCACTTCGACTTGAGTTCGTGAGTCCCTCTCCAGATTTAGGACGTCCATTGAAAACATTCAGTAAAATTGCTCTACTTGTTTCCACTCCCACGAACTTTCGACAAAGTAGGATAGGTCTTGCGTCTGATACCGGTCATGGAGTCTGTTGTGTGCTTCTAGGGCTGCGAGGATCTGACCCGAATCTTGAACTTCAGAGTCAGCCGATCCCAATTCTAATGTCGGAAATTCATTTGATGTACGATCCTTAATTACTTATTACGGAAATACAGCAAGTTCTATTCTATCTTAACACGAAATTCATCAGGATCATGGGTGTCTCTTTTTAACTGGTGGTCAGTGAGTGTTCTACGACCAGACCTCACTCAGCAGCAGAATGGACTCTTCTCTGTCTCTGCCACAATGCTTATTTGAAACAGTATAGGCTACATGGCTACATACATATTTGTTATTTGCGATATATTACAAAATAATACAGATTATTGGAAAAAAATAAATAGAATAACACATTTTTACGAACTAAAGTAACAAAAATGTATCCACATCTGCTCAGCCCCAGTAAAAATAAATAAGAGAGAAGCAGAAAGAAGCCTATTTTGTGGCAGAAAACTAAAACCCAATTAAAATAATATATATAAAAAAAAGGGATAAGGAAAAAAAAAAAGGATAAAACAATTTCATATTCAATAACAAATTAACATTAACTTCCGTTTTCAACGATATGTTAAGTTTTTTAAGATTAAATATTAGTTCAAAATAATATGTATATTTTGCTGCCACTTTCATGGATACGACGGATACAATTTATTTTAATAACTTGACTTAAAAATTAATTAATAGACTTACTCCTGGAGTTTGAGCTTGAGGCCCATACGGGTATCTGGTCCATTCCAATGTGGCTTCTCTCGTTGTATCCAACAAAATAACTACAAAGTTTGTTAAAATTAATTAATAGAATGGAGATTGTCCTAAACTCATTTCAAAATATATATAAAAAATGATATTATAACTTTCACCGGAAAAATGTAACAGGGAGAAGGAAGTATTTATGATGCGCTCACTTCCGCCCCCGCATTATTAACAAAAATCGAATAACAAGCGTATTTTAAAGCTAGAGCCACGATTTTTAATAGATATATATATATAGATATATATGTATATATATATAGATATATATATATATATATATAGATATATATATATAATGACTATAGTATTAAATCTTGACGAGAATTTTGAAACGATCAGATAAAAACTGTAGAAGTTATTTAAGAAATACTACTACAATACGACTTAGTAAGTTAGTTGCTGTGGCTGACAACTTTGAACACTATATATTATACTATATAAAAATCCCATTGCATTTGAAATATATATACAATGGAGAACTATCGAAAGCACTATCGGGACTATCGATGGTTGGCCACTATCGACACGCTCTCGATAGCGGCAGGCACTCTTGATAGTGATCGCTATCGTCGATAGTGGTCGATTTTTTTTTAAATATCTTTGTGTACTAGCAACCTCCTTAGTGTGGGAGAGGGTCTTCAGCAAAGCAAGGCAAATCATTTTAAATAGGCGTATGAAATTATTGATTGAAATAAATATACAAATAGCAGTTAAGGTAAAACCAATAAATAATAATTATTTATTAATTTTCGATAACGATTGGAAATCGAATCTTATACTCTCATACTTTCAATAAATATGGACCATTTCAAAAACTAATTAATTTAGTTTTTTTTAATGCACTATCGACGATAGATTTTCAAGCACTATCGATGGCGCAGACTATCGATAGTTCTCCACCTGTAATATATATATACATATATATATGACAATTAATCAATTAAACAATTTTATCTTAATATTTGATAATTTTTCTGTTTAACTTATTCTTAGATGTAATACTTTATAACAAAAAGAAATGTTTTCTTAAAACAACTGCTTGATATTAAATTTTGCTCAAAGAGTTTTCCGAAAACAAGCTACGAGGACTCCCTCCATGAATAACCATAGATAAAATATAAATGTAAATTACATTCAGTTAGTGTTTACTTACCTTGATCTGCTTTGGTGTTATTTAAGTTGTTCGTTATTGCAATCACTATTGAACATATTAAATGGAAAATTGGCAACTTATGCCGGAATACATCTGTATGGATTTGTGTGGAAGGCATTTTGTGTTTTGGAAGAAGTACTATCATGACTATCCTTTTTTATGCTGCTGTCATCAAATCGTTGCAAATGCTTCAATTGCATCACGTTTTTATTAAAAGCACTTTATTTACTTTTCCAATAGGCATTAATCACAAATACGTATGTATGTAGTAAGCCTTCTACATGCCTACTTTTCTTAAATCATGGTGAGCATAATTTACGTTCAATATATATATTTAAATAGATCATCATATATCTTGATAAGATAGTTTATATCAACGACTATCCAATTTCTTTCCCCGTTTTCCTTATTTTCTTTTCTGAATATGATAAAAAAAAATATATATATATTAATGGTTACGTCAAACAGAAAAAATCTGCGTACAAACTTAAATTAGTTTAAAAAAAAAAAAAACCTATTTATTCATGACATTACTGAAATTAGAATGAAATAGGATACCCCTACCTATATATGTATTATCTCATTCAAGCGTTTTGGCATTGAATAAATTTGATTTGAGGTTGGTTTTGCCCACTCATCCAAAATTGCGGGAAATTGGCGAACTTGATTTTAAAACGGATTCAATGATTCAAAGAGGACAAAAATTAACAAAAAAAAAAAAAAAAAAAAAACCGGAACAGTTTAGTCAAAGCCATGTTCTGGTAGGTAATCCTAGGATAACGGCCGCAAAAATTAGCCAGGATTTGAAAGAGTAGTATTAGAAGTATTTACATGATGACACAGCCCCATAAATTTTTAAAGAGAGGGTAACTTTTAAGCCTGTGCCAAGAACATTTGGCCTTTCGGAACAAAATATTGTTCAGTTATGGCATCAAATTCTGCATATTTGGCATAAAAGGGAAAACATTTGTGTGCCAGAACCTGTTTAGTGGCGTATGAGCTGTATGGCGGCAAGTGGAGTTGGCAACCTGGTCTTTATTGACTCCACAATGGACCACAAGGTTATATAAATATCCTTAAGAAGAACTTGCACCAAAGTTCATCAAAATTGGGTCTGGCAGATGATTTTTGGCTTCAACAGGATAATGTGAAGCTATGGTTGCTTTATAATACCAAATATCAGCTGCTTTCACCACCTCAGTCGCCGGAATTATTGCCCATAGAGCATCTATGGGTTTTTTCTGGAGCGCAGGACTCGTCTTCGAAGGAGGTGATTTTGGATGAGAGGAGCAATATACCACCTGAAAACACCAAAAATTGAATGAGGTAATAGATATGTAGGTAGGATTATCGTATTTCAAACTAATTTCAGTAATGTATTATGAATAAATATGATTTTTTAAACTAATTTCAGTTTGTACGCAGACTTTTTCTGACCCAAAAACTGATGTACTTTCAGTTTTTTAATTTTAATTAAATAAGTTGATGAAGGAAATAAATAAAGACTGAATATATTTTTTGATAATATGTGTGTCGTCTTCAATACAACTATTTTTATTTAACATCAAAGTTGCGTGTTAAGTGTGAACGCAGACTTTTTCTGGTTAGTGTATGTACATTATGTACATTTTTTTTATTGGACTTTAACTTATTAGTGAGCATACACTTGCTTACTAACAATAACAAATATTAATATAACACTCTTTGTTTGCTTATGAGCTTTTATTATTGTTTAAAAATTGCAGCTTCCTGTTGCTGATATATACATACGTACATATATGTATATGCATAATTTGTATGACTTCCCGCTCCTTACGGTGAAACAACACATTTTCTTCTTTGAAAATCGTACTAAAATTTATTTAATGTCAATTTAAAAATTTGAAATTTGAGTTGAACTTCTCTGCTGATAATCCAATTCTTGGTCTTCACTTTATTTGAACTTTAAAACCTTAATTAGAAGTCGTTTTGTACTAACTTTAAACAAGTATTTATTATAGACTTGTTAAGGTCCCAGCCATACTGTACATATGCATTTTTAAATATTTATGATATATATACATATGTGATAAATTTGCCAATATTATTTATTTATTTATTATATATATGTACATGCATAGGATAGATACGTACACTCACACGCGAACCCACATGTCACGCATATACATATACATATAAATTTATCGAACACATAAGCAAACGCATTGTGAAAGTAATTTTATTGGGCCAGTTCACTTCACTTTTTAAAAAATGATTAAATTGTAGTGTTATTAATTATTTAATGTATTTATATATGAATTTCATTTTCCAAAAATGTAAACGAGCACACAAACATGGGAACCTACAATACTGTACATGCATACACATGTATGTGCATTCTCCACGATTCAGCGGTTAGCATTAAACCAATATATACCGTATATTTCTATAAGTTAAAAAACACTAATCTACAAATGTAATTTAGATGTGCAGTTAATTTTATCACACAAGCCAGTAAACTTTTTTTAATGTTCGATTTTTTGCATTTTCCTTTGGTATACAGGTATATGTATACATTTCCAAAGTAAACTGTTAGCGTTGCCACACTTTTCTTTCTTAACATTATTTTCTCCGGGTTTCCCAAAATTCACTACGCAAAATTGTAATCATAATATGAACAAGTTCAATGAATTATAGAACAATTTTTATAATTATCAAATTAATTGTAACAGTAAAATCATACAATAATTTACTTTTGAATTTCGTTCAGTTTATTAGCACCCAACTTGAAACTCGCGACTTTAAAATGTGACCAAATCGTAATAAGTGGCAAAATACAGCGCAAAGTGGACCCGGGCTTGGAAAATCAATACAATTTATATTCTAATACATTGGTGCTTCGCTTGGATCTTTCATAACTTGAATACGGAAATTGCTTGTCAAAACATTCTATTTTAGATTATATAGTGTTGTCAATGTATATGTTTTATAAAATTGGGAAAAAGTACATTAGGTCGTGCTTACTGCGTAAGTGACAAATATTTTTAAAATAAGCTTAGACGTACTTTATTTACGTTAAAACATTTTTCGCTGGCGAATATGATAATGCATAATATGACCATCTAAAATCATTTAAATAAAGACTACACACACACATGTACGCAATGTGGCTTTAAAGTTCAAACCCATTATGTTTAGTTTATACATAACAAGCACGACCTAATATGTAAATGTATGTATGTACATGCTTATACAAGAACTGTATACGTAAGTAATCAAATCATATACATTTATTTGTATGCATCTATTGTGTGCATATGTGTATTAATTAATTAAATGTAATGTAGTTTGGTATAAGATTGAATTTCATTACGATCCACATACATACATATACTGTACATTTTGTGATATATGTACATTCGTGTACGTACGTAAAATCGAATATTAACGAGAAGGCGGCGTTGAATGGAATTCTCAAATAATTTGGTCAAAAATCTCTAAAACTTTTTAGCAAACGACTTTAACGCATAACGTCGATAAAAGTATATGCATGAATTTTTTATTTTTTGCCTAAAACTTTATTAGAAGACCGTTTATTTGCTTAAATCACGCTTCAAAAATGATATAAACAAATGCGGATTAATTAAAATAAATAAAATTTGTACAAGAAGAAGGAACCTACGGTTTTATATACATAAGTATGTTATTGGACAAAGACCAAGACGATATACCCATGTCCTTGTAGTCTGTGTGTCCGTATGAAAACTATGCTAGCCTAAATTCAAAGTTAAAGAGTTCCAAGTTTTACAAAATCTGGTATATTTTGAATGTAGTAGTATATTATTGTTTTATTATTATGCTGTATATTTTTAAACACGTAGCGTGTATTGTACAGTCGAGAGCTCCCTACTATACCCCTACCCGTTGGCTTAAAGAATTTTATAACTTTGCGCAGGAAATACATATATGTAGTAGGCATCACCGATAAAGTGTACATATGTATTTGTGATCATCTTCAAGAGTCGAAAGAGATGAAATAGCCATGTCCGTCTTTATGAGCACATCAAGTTTGAGATCTATGTAGGTGTTCATATTGACAGATGAACATGGCTATATCATCGCGGCTGTTAGGTCTGATCAAGAATATATTTTCCTTATTGGGTCGGAGATGCCCCCTTCTACCCCATGGGTAGCATGTACAGGGAATTCGCCGACTTACTGCGGGTCTTATTCGTTATGGTATATCTTGAATGTAGTCTATCAATATACTAAAATAGCCATCAGTATTTTCACGGTAGATTTTAAAATGAATACCCCAATATTTTGCTATTTTTGCACATTCGACTGCACCTTTCTAACTGGTTTTATTTTATTCGTAATTTTGATGGTAAATTTTTGTTATGCTTATATTTAATCTAAAGTTTTCAATATATGTATGTATTTACATACTTTTATATTTCTCAGCTTTAATAGCGAAAGGTCATTTTGTTCATGAGATTAGAATATTTTTAGTATAAGTAGAGTGTAGTTTTCGTACTTGTTTAATGTCTGGTTTCTTGAGCTGATACCACTCAGTACATAAGAGTTTTATAGCTTTACTAAAATGTATGTTGCAGGTCACACTCTGATTATATAAAATATCAAAAAAAAAAAAAATAAATAAATAAATAATTAATCCAATTTAGTGAGACTTGTTGTCTGCATAATTGCTTTAATCGCGGCGTGTATAAAATATCCCATCTATATCCCATCTATATCCCATCAACAATCAATGCGGAAAATAAATAGTAGTGTATATAGTACTAATGTATATATAGTAAGTAAGTAGAGTACTTAATTTGCGGCTTTCTGAAATAGTTATTTTTTGTTTTGCTTACAAGAAATATTGTTTTCACGCTGTATATACATATGCATACATACACATTTTTAAAAATTGAAATAGGTTACTTAAACAAATCCAATGTGAATGCGCAAAACTTTTATATATATACACCGAATTGTTTCGACACAGTGTGGCTAGTGTTTGTTAGAGGTTAGTTCGTTAATTTATTTTATTTTGTTTTTTTTTTTGTATTATCCGCAGAAATATAATAAACACGTACATAGCAGCATTTGTCTACTGAAAGTTGCATCTGGCATTTGACAGCTATGCCACTGTTTGGTAAAAAGGACTCGGGCAAGAAGTCCAAGTCAAAGGACACGAAAGAGTTTAACAAACAGATTTCAATTGAAGAGAAATATAACCTCCACGGTCTATTAGGAACGTAAGTAACAATAGGTATATATCTATTACAAACATAAATTAATAGAATAGTCCCCAGGGGAGCTTTTTCCGAGGTGCGCTTGGCTGAAAGTAAAGAGACGCCTGGTGATCATTTTGCCGTCAAGATAATTGATAAAAAAGCTCTTAAGGGTAAAGAAGAATCGTTGGAAAACGAGATTCGAGTACTTCGAAGGTATGTATACAATGATATATATAAATTATATAGGAAATAAATGTTTTTTATGAAGCGATGCCGCATTCACTACACAAAAATTCTGGTCTAAATTATAGCAACTTACAAATGAACTAATGAGATATTTGTATATATATTATTAGAAAATTAACAAAGTTTACAGTTAGCTTCTGTTAATGTCCGAGCCAGTTTTAAAAATGATCCGGTTTTATTTATCTGACACTTCCTGTAATTCCTGTTTCATATGATTGTATTTTTGTAATCTGATGCTTTTCATTAAGAAACTTATATTACTAACTATTAGTGCATACAGTATGTATATTGAAAATATACAATCCTACTATTTATGAAAACATAAAAAAAAACTATGTGTTAGGCATTATTTATTTTTTACTTAAATCTTTGATTTTACTTTAATTAGTTATTTGTTCAATATATATTATTTTTCCGATTACTTTAGATGTTGCATGTTTGGTTGTTAATAAGCTTAAAAAAAAGGATCAAATGAATTTCCTGATTTAGGAAGTGCACCTGAAGAACTCTGCCCAGGTCAACAAATTTGCCTAGCATTTAAAGAATACAAATATTTTTGTGATGATCCGCAGTTGCCTGTTAGATAACTTATTATCCGATCGGATACAACATTTTAAGCGTGTTAACAGGAATTTATTTGTAATTGGAAAGGTGCCTTATTCTTCATCACACAATTTCTGTTAGCATCTTCTGTTGAAGAAATACTCTTCGTGAAATCCCTCTTCGTGAAGTCTCTCGCACGAAAAGAGTGAAAGTAAAACAAAGACACAAACAAATTCTGAAAATATTTTCGGCTTTGCTTTTATGTTTTAAAATTGGTTTTTCTTTTTGGTGTGGCAATACAAAATTTTGAAATGGTTTTCTTGTGTTCCATATACATACTTACATACATATGTTTGTATCACCTTGTTATGTAAAACAAAGGTTGAAATCACAGCCACACTGACATTTGTGAATTTCATTTGAAAAAAAGCATTGTGCAAATATTTGTTTAGGCTCTTGTAAGAACTGATTTTTGTTGATAACATTTGGAAAGGTTTTTATTGTTTAACAGTAAATTCATACATATGTATGTATATATGTATGTATGTTATAAATGCTTGTTGTTCCGCAAATAACTTTTGAACTGAAAATAATAATTTCTTCACATAAATACCAAATTTTTGGGATTTATCTTTTTTTGTAACACTACATACTACCAGTATTGCATAATCGAGGAGGAAAACTAAAGCAGCTGGGGACACAATTGCATTATTACTGCTGATCTCTGATACTGATATAAAAAATAAATGTGCGTAAAAAAGAATTCCGCAGAAATAATGCGATTTAGTTTATCGGTACCTGGGTTTAAAGCTTGCGGCAACGCTGAACGCGATTTATTATGCATATATATACAGCTATATTTTTCGTTAATTCCCCACATTTTATTGTGACCGTTTTTAGCCTTTTAAATAAATATGTCGGAGAGGGAGTAATGCGGCAACTCGTGTCGGCACAGTGACACTGCGTAGTTGCAAGTTAGTATCGGCATATTGTTACTGTGTAATTAAGAGTGTGCATGTTAGATTGCATCATCCTTTATTTGCGCTGTGATTGGTTGTCTGCATTTTGTAGTCTTGAGAAGTACCGTTGTTGCGGGACGACAGCGTTGGGTCGCTGTCGCTGAGTGTGGTTCGATGGCTCAGGCGGGCAGTGTGCTCTAGAATTCGCCTGTGAAAGCATCGGGACTCGCTTCGCGATAATGGACGAAGAAACTTTGGCAGAACAGACTTCGACAAATACAATTATTAAATGAAACATGAACTCACATTCTTTGCCTATTTCTATGCAGACAATATCATAATAAAATTTTATTGCAAGCTGACTGCAATATTATTTTGATTTTAAATTTCGTTTACACTCCTGTGATATGCTATTTTCTCTTGCATTCATTTTCGAATTTTTAATTTATTCATCTTTATGTTCATGCTTATGTTTATGTTCAGCTCAGCAGAAGTAAGCAGCACAAAATAAATAAAGGATATTGATACTCAAATATTGGAATACTTTTTCACAGACGAATTTACGGAAAGTGGATGATGATCAGACTCTGATTAGTTAAACTTAAACTTCGGTGTTCCGAGGATATATATATTTTTTTTTCTTATTCTGGGATTGTGTTTGTTTGTTGGCTTTTGTTTCTATAATTTTTGTTTATTTGTAATTTAAATATCTTCGTTTAAATTGCCTTTTTTCTATGTAGGTTCAGTGCAAATCATTTCGATGGCAACAGTTCGAATGGAGAGCGGTGAGTTAAGAAATGACCCCGATCCCCATTACCGCTTTGGAGACATACAAATTTTATTGATTTCAAAATAGTCAGTCAGTATCTTGAGTATGGCCTGAACATTGCCACATTTCCGACTTGATAAAAATAATAAGTTACATTAGTATAAATAGTGTAACGAATTCAAATGGGCTGATGACCCCTTATAAATAAATTCTTATTATTAGGTCTCCGTATATTAGCATATGAAACCATCATTCTTTTTTTACATTTCATTTTGCAGACTTACACATCCTAATATTGTGCAGCTTCTAGAAACTTATGAAGATAAGGCAAAAGTGTATCTGGTTATGGAATTGTAAGTCTAAGTAATTTTCATTGTTAAATTTATATAATAAATAAAGGAATTTTTACATTGGTTTTTTTCTAGAGTAACTGGTGGAGAATTATTCGACCGAATTGTTGAGAAGGGATCGTACACCGAAAAGGACGCATCACATTTAATAAGGCAAATCTTAGAGGCTGTTGACTATATGCATGAACAGGGCGTTGTACATAGGGATCTTAAGGTAAGTCACTTTAAAATTTTGGCTCCAGTAATTTTTGTATTTTGTCGGATTTTTACTTTTAGCCCGAAAATCTATTATACTACAGTCCACAAGATGATAGTAAAATAATGATAAGCGATTTCGGATTATCAAAAATGGAAGATTCCGGTATAATGGCAACAGCTTGTGGAACTCCTGGATATGTTGCACCTGAAGTTCTAGCCCAAAAACCATATGGGAAGGCTGTTGATGTCTGGAGTATAGGGGTGATATCTTATATACTGCTTTGTGGTTACCCACCATTTTACGATGAAAATGACGCTAATTTATTTGCACAGATTCTTAAAGGTACGATTAACTAATTTTCAATAAAAAATATGGTAAAACAAGTAAGAAAGCTACAGTCGAATCTGCTCGACTAAAATAATGTAACACAAAAATACCGAAAATATACTATATTGCATATTTTGTATATTTATATGGTACTACACTCAATATAAAGTGCAAAATATACCAGATTGCCAGCTAAAGCAACTATGACCTCTAGTAAGTAGTCGGTTGTGCCCATACAAAAGTATTTCTTTAATAAATTCGACAATTTTTATCTGATATATATACTCGACTGTAGCTTTCTTACTTGTTTTGTTTTTATATTAGATATGTATATATATATTATATTATATTTATTATGTAATATGCAAGTATATATATATACACATAAATCGATAATAATATAATTTTACAATAATGGGGGTAAGGAGGAATATACAAGTAATGGCTTTAAATATGGCTTTAAGAATAGCTCACCAAATTTGTAGAGGATAATTAAAAATATTTTTAAAGAGCTAGCGCCGTAAGTACTCACTTTATTTTTATCCACACAAGCAACATGAATATCAGTTCAGTTTATGCAACAAGATTGTGAATAAAATGATCTCAATCAAATTCTCTTTAGATAAAATGTGTCTTACTGTACCATTAAAAAATCGCTTGTTTAATTATTTAAATATTGGCTTATAATGCTCTTCAATTTTTTTTTATTGTTTTTAGGTGAATTTGAATTTGATTCGCCTTACTGGGATGAAATTAGTGAATCAGCGAAACATTTCATCAAAAATTTAATGTGTGTTACGGTTGAAAAGCGATACACATGCAAACAAGCATTATGCCATCCTTGGTGAGTGATACTTAATACATAATTAAAAATCTGTGGTCAAGCATAATTAAGGTGTTTGTAATATTGACTTGAACTGAAATTTAAATTTTAGATCCTAAAACTAATCAACATGTCTTAAAATTGATAAATTGCGATTTTATTGAAAATTTTAATTTTTGAAATTAATTTAAAAAATTTTTGTTAATATTTCTTAAATTTTGGGAAATTACTTTTTTTTTTTTTTTTAATGATTTGTTTTATATTTTGAATCTTCTCTTACGAGACTAACAAAATGTTTTTAAATCTTACAAATACTATATTATTCTAACAGTTTCGTAAACTGTATTTATGGTAGGCGGTCCTAGTAATTGTCGCTGGATGGGACGGTCGTTAATACGAAGGCGGGAACGGCTGCATACTAGTGTTAGTGCTCTCGCGAGGTGATTTGGATGGTTCGACAGCTCGATGTAGTAATTTTCCATGAGTTGTGCTATTTCTTCTCAGACGGGAAGTATATTCAAGTCCCCACAACTGAGAGCCATAAGTCCGGATTGGTTTCAAAACTGAGTTGAAGAGTATGACCTTGTAGTACAGACTGAGGGGGGAGCGGGAGTTTATAAGCCAATGCAGACTGTTTGCCTTCAGCCTTAGGTGAGTTCGTTTAGCTTCAATGTGAGTGCGCCAGGTGAGCCGTCTGTCGAGATGTACGCCAAAATACGTTACTTCATCTGATTGAGGAAGCGCGGTGTTGTTTAGTGTAAGGTTGAGGCAATTTCGTCTATTTAAGGTAAACGATACGTGTTTGCTTTTTTGGTCATTTACTTTAATACGCCAGTCTGAGCGCCATTTCTCTACAGCGTCTAGATGGGTCGCAAGTTGCGCTGAAGCTTGTTGTGGAGATTTAGATCGGCTAAGGATCGCGGTGTCGTTGGCGAACGTAGACATAGTCAGTTGTCTACTCGTAGGGATATCAGAAGTGTGGAGAATAGATATAAAGTCGGCCCGAGAACGCTGCCTTGAATTACACCAGCTTCGATATAATGTTCAGCTGACATGACGGTATTGCATCTCACTACAAATATCCTGTTGTAAAGATATGACTTCAAGAGTTTATGCGTGCTATTAGGGCGCATTGTTTTGATTTTGTGCTTTAGGCCGTCAAGCCATACTCTGTCAAATGCTTGAGAGACGTCCAAAAATACCGCAGTGCAGTACTCCCTGTTCTCGAATGCTGTTCGAATTTCTGATGTTATGAGGTTCACCTGTTCGATAGTTCCATGTTTTTCGAGAAAACCGAATTGATGTGCTGGGATACTATTGTGTCTTCTTAAGTATGGTATGATACGGGTTAGAAGGCATTTCTCAAAGAGTTTTGATAGACACAAAAGTAGGCTTATTGGTCTGTATGAGGAGGTGAGCGTGTGGTCTTTTCCTGGTTGTGGTATCATTATGATGATTGACTTTTTCCACCTCTTGGGGAAACAGCCGATTCTTGTCATCGCGTTGAAGAGTTGGCATGTAATACCAACAGCACATAGTGGGAGTTCAATAAGCATTTTTGGAGTTATTAGATCGCAGCCCGGATTTTCGCGGTTGTAGCTGCTCTTTTATAATTTTTATGACTTCACTTACTCGAAATACAATTGTTTCGGCAATAGGAAAGTCCACTTCTGTTTCCAAACGTATATTAGGCAGGGTTGTTACTGGATTTGGCTGGAAAACATTTTGAAGGTGGGCAGCGAATGGTGTCGGCTCGGTCTTTGTCGCTTCGGGTCCAGCAACCTGCAGGGGTCCTTATTGGCGTAACCGTTACTGTTGGTGAGCTAAGTTTTGCGTGAGCTTTCCAAAGTGGGAATTTTAAGCTGGTTGGAGATAGTTGCTTTATATAGCGCTGTAGGGATCTGTCTTCTTCTTGTCGTAAAGCCTGGGTGAGTCGACGTGAAGCTTCTTTTAACTGTTGCTCTGCAGATGGCGATAGAGATAAGCAACAATTAATATTTTATAATCGAATGAATTTAATATCTTGAAAGGGTCAAATTTGTTATACTGAATTTGTGCTTAAAGAGTTTGTGTTAAGCGATAACCTCGTGAGTTTAAATAAATTTGTATTGAGTTTCTAATAACAAAAGTTTTTTCTAAAATTTAAGGATCTCGGGTAATGAAGCCAGCAGCAAAAACATTCACGGCACCGTTTCGGAACAACTTAAGAAAAACTTTGCTAAGTCGCGTTGGAAGGTATGTAATACAAAGTTAGGGGTATTTGTATTTTCCCACTCGAAATTAAACAAAAAAATAACTATCATTTTTAAATTCAAAGTTTTTCCATTTAAAACATAATAATACAAAAGAAGGTGAAATTAGAAAACATCATATATAAAGTTAAACCCCGAATTATTAAATTTAAATGGACATGTGCTCCTTAGTATTTACCATTTAAGCTGGGTGTTTAGGCTTTAATCAGTGAGTTAATGAATGAGGACAAACAAAGTTGATGTATGTAATAACATATGTATAACGGTGGACTGCAGCCAAACATTTAGCACCTAGACAATAAATTCTTTCACAATAAATTTAAATACATTTTCTAGATCAAATGCAAACAAACTTCAAATCTTGAATGCTAGTATTTTTACGAATAATGGTGTAATTACATTAGAGTCGAGTGTGCTCGACTGTAACATACCCACCTACGAGTTTTAATAAAAGCAATCAATGCGTATGATGTATTATCGTTAAAATATACAAAATAAATGTCTTAAATTTACCAAAATACTATACCAATATCATAGATTTCAAATACACAATTGTGATTGTCTACCAAAGATATTAACAGTCCTTTAACTTTCAACATTTTTCGAAATTCGTATGCTTTAATTTTTTTGAGTTGCCTTGTTTTGCCTGTTACATACATATCCTTCAGGCGCAAATGATAAATTATAACTCAATAACTATTTATGTATTCCTATACAAATTAAATTATACAACTATTATTTGGCTCTTTATTGCGTATGCATTATGACTTATATGTCTGTTTTTGCATTTTTAATAATCCACTTTTACCATTGTGGCAAATGGATTTGTGGTTGGGCGCTATCAAATTGCTATCAATAATTATCGATAGTGGCAATCGCTTTTTGACAATAAAGCGGCTGAGATTTTTTTGAATTATTAATATAAACAAGTAGGAAAGCTACAGTCGAGTGTGCTCGACTGTGAAATACCCGCTACCCATTTTTAATATATATTATATTAAATTAATGTACCGTAAAAATACCGAAAATATGCTTAATTATATATTTGGTATATTAATATGGAACTACACTTAATATATACTATAGAGTGCAAAATATCCCAGATTTGTCAGCTAAAGCAAAAGCTAAAGTAGTATTTTCAAATTAATTAATATAAAATTCAAATTATAATATTGCTAGGTATACAACAATTTTATTGAGTACGGATAATAAAAATACAAATACCCATAGAAAATCTATTATTATATGTATGCATCTAACTTACAGTCAACAATGTTTTCAATTTTTTAGCAAGCATATTATGCTGCCACCGTCATTCGACAAATGCAGCGAATGGCGTTAAGCAGCAGTACGGCTAATGTTGTTGATGAAATGCCATCCAATAATATAACTGGCAATGGTAACCAACAGACTACGAGTAATGTAGATGTATCTACTATTAAAGCAGCGCAATTAAGCCCCAGCACTTCAACCGATTTGAATTTGAAGGAATCAACAACAGCGCAACAATCATCGGAGACCCATAGCGACATGAAAAATCCTGTTCAAAGAATCTCGCCAAATTGTAGTGTCCGTGGCCAAACGAACTAAGTTCGACTATAGCAAGATAGTACACAAACTCTAATCAAACTCAAAATTAAAATTAATTTAAATTGGAATGCTATTACGCCGTTTCCAACTCAATTTTCATTTATTCAAAATTTGTTTAGAGTAATGATTGGCGAAACACAAAATCAGCACATGTCTATCATAGCCTAGATCAGGGGTGCACAAATTCGTCTTATGGCAGTGCATTTACTAACACAGACACAAGAAAACGTGTACATATGTAGCTGCGCTTTTGTGTTGGGGCGCAGCTGTGCACTGAGAGAAAAATTTAACATAACGCTTACGATGGTCCACCACGAAATAAATCAAAAGCCAACTCAGACAGAAGAATAAGTTCCAGTGCATGTGCTCGAGGAAAAAACAAAAACAAAAAAAAGAGATGTAAGGGAGAAAGAAACAAGCAAAATTGTTTTTGATTCGCTTGCAAATCGAAGCCCATATTCACGGTGCTTATGGGCGCACTACCCATAACCACAGAGCATCTAAAAAAAAAAAGTGCACTCAGTGTATAGGCGTTGAGCACCCCTGGCCTAGATAGTTTAATTTAGGGGTGTCCTTCGAACTTTGCTTTCGACAGAACAATCAGCAATACACATAAATAAAACCACAATTACATTAATTTTTATTTTGTTAAATACGTAATTTCTTTTTGTACTTTTACTTGTCAATGCAGTAAGCAGTTTTGTGTATGTGTATGTCGACGATTGATAGCAATTTGGCGGGGACACCTCTAACTTAAATGCTAATTAACTTAATATTTGTAAATTCGGACTACCTAATACATTTTCGAATACATTGTGAAATATAATAAAAAACGAAAAAAAAAAACTTTAAATGCCCTTCAAAATAATTTTCTCTCTTTCCTTTCATCATTTTTAATATATAATAGTATAAAAAATATATGGATACGAAATTAAAAGATTATGATTGTCAATCAATTGTTATTTATATTTTTAATAAGCTAAGTCGTTTTAATAAATAACCCTCAATATATTAATTAATCAAACCTTACTCGAATTTGGGTTTAAGAATACGACCTTTATACTGAAAATACAAGTCTGTAACTGGCTTTCAACATAGAATATGAAGTATTGCTCATTCTTGTATAATACGATTATTATAAATATTTTCCTAGAAGCACTTAATGAAACATTTTCTGTAAATTAGTTTATATAAACAGCTAACCTACAGATGGTACTTTTCAAATTTGTAAATATATTCGAAATAGTTAAAACAAGTCAACATAAATCACACAAAGAAGTTGCGGTTTATATTACTGGTTTTTAATTTTTTTATAAATAAGTTGGTAGTAAAAGATTTCATATATTACATTTATTCAAACCACAGAGACAAATATAGGATAGGTAGAGGTATAGCTAGGACCGGCTGCCCCTGCTCGGGGCAAAGCGTAGACCAGTGGAGGTCTGTAGCAGTACCGGTAGAGCGTATTATCGTCTCAGAAGTTGCAAGGTATGGAAAATAACTATCGACCATTTATCGTTGTCTGCAAACAAGCAAGAAAACTACAGTCAAGTGTGCTCGACTGTGAGATACCCGCTACCCCTTTTGAATAAAAGCAAAATATTGCGGTATTATTTTCAAAATATACCAAAAAATACTACAAAATACTAAAAATATACCAAATGGTATATTTGGTATAACGATGTGATACTAACATTTAAAATATACCATAGACGGCACAATACACCAGATTGTCGGCCAAAGCATTTGAGACCCCCCGTAAGTGGGCGTTTTGGCCCATACAAAAGTGTTTCTTTAATAACTTCCACAATTTTTATCTGATCGCAAGCAAATTTTCAGGAATCATAAATACTATTGTTATTATTATATATACCAAAATTCGCAGCTTTAACTTTAAAATTACGCTTGTTATTCGATTTTTTTGATTTGCGGGGGCGGAAGTGGGCGTGGCAAAAATTTAAAACAAACTTGATCTGCGTGCAAACATAACAAATGCTGTCGAAAAAAAATTATAGCTCTATCTCTTATAGTCTCTGAGATCCAGTGTTTCATACGGACAGACGGACAGACACACAGACACACAGACACACAGACAGACAGACGGACAGACGGACATGGGTAGATCGTCTCGGCTGTTGACGCTGATCAAGAATATATATACTTTATAGGGTCGGAGA
The DNA here is from genome assembly GCA_035046325.1 of Drosophila niveifrons. Lineage (NCBI taxonomy): Eukaryota > Metazoa > Arthropoda > Insecta > Diptera > Drosophilidae > Drosophila > Drosophila niveifrons. The sequence continues at coordinate 1,028,662 of JAWNOC010000058.1, read as the reverse complement.
TGCCTCCTTCTACCTGTTACATACATTTCCTGCCGGCACAAAGTTATAATACCCTTCTACCCTATGGGTAGCGGGTATAATAAGTGTCTTTCTCTGATTCTTTACGAAAAGACTCAGAGAGCAGCCGTTTTATGGGTTCTTGAATGAGCTTGCTCGCGCTCAGAGCGAAGCCGTTTTATTCTATTCTGCGTTGTTTCGGTTGTTCAGTAAAGCAAAAAGTCTTTTGCATATGTATTGATATACATTCACACACATAGGCAAACAAATCGTGAGGCGTTCGTTTCGCTGACGAAATATATTAATTGCATCAATAACGAAAGGAAATGTGAAGACCGATTGCTTTGAGTTTTTCGGTCAATCGGTCTTTTGCTGACTTCCTTTGTGCGAGCGTTTCTCGTTTGGCTCTTTACGCACTACTCATTGAAGGACCGAAATACAAAGAGCTCAACGAAAAGCGCTCGACAGAAAACAGAAATGAAGACAGCAAAAGTCTCTTGCTCAGAGCGAGAGTACGAGAGTATGAACTTTTTCGGTTGTGCTCGCAACGAGAGCACAAAACGAAAAACGATCGACAGTTTTATGCGAGCCTTGAATTCTCAGGGATATCGGAACATTGCACATGTTGCATACATTGATGTAAACTCCGAGCCACTTCTGCAGCCTTTCCAATGGCAAAGACTTCCGCCTGGAAGATGCTGCAATGGTCAGGAAGTTTATAGGAGTGCTTGGAAACCGGGTTGGGGCAGTCGACCGCGCCGAATCCTTCGTTTATCTTCGACCCGTCGTTGAAGAGGTTGAGGGCTTCGGGAATGCATAACCCTTCCCGCCAGGAGACCGGTTCCATGTATATCATATTTATGGGGTCAGTACAGGTTAGGGGAATAGTATAGTTCAAGTCTGTACTTGTCTCCCTACCAATGGCGCTATGGCCATAGCCTAATAGACCCAGATTGCCTCTAGCAGCAATCCTAAGAGCCGATTTTGCGGCTATGGATTGCGCGTAGTTTTAATGGTTCGACACTAGCTATTACTTTGAGGGATTTAGTAGGCGTCGACCTGATGACGCCTATGATGCACAGTAGCGCTTGATGCTGTGTCCTTTCGATGATGGATAAGTTCTTTCATTTTTCCCTGGCATGCCACCTCACTAGAATACCGTAGGTGAGGAAAGAGCGAAGAGATGTATAACCACCGCATAAGATGAGGGGAGAGGCCCCAAGTGCAGCTAAGCATATTTTTCGCCAAGTGCAGCTAAGCATATATTTCGGCTCCGGTGGCCTTCTTAGCCCTTTCTAACACGTTGAGCTTCCATGTCAGTTTGTTATCCAGAACCACACCCACGTATTTTACGGTATGACTCGGCTTTAGCATGGTACAACCAATTTTGGGAGGGAACCATAAGGGTACCATATATCTCTTCGTGAAGAGGAGAAGGTCCGTTTTGTCCGCGATAATGCTGAGCCCGGCTGATTCGGCCCATGCTTTAACTTTCCGTAAAGTAAGTTCCATTACAGAACTGAGGGTGGTTGGGCATTTCTCAGTTATCCAAATGCTTATGTCATCAGCATAGGTAATTAACTTGGGGGCCCGTCTAGTGATTCCAGATTTCAAAGGGGAGGCGAGAGAACCCCACCTGGGGTGCTACCCCGCACTTCCTTTGTAACGGCTACCACCCGCCTGTCGCTGAGAAGGCGGTTGACTCAACTGTGGATCGCTGGAGCCGTGTTCACTGAGGTAAGGCCCAAGGGGTCTCACAATTGGGAGACTAGGAAAGTCTCCAGTAATTGTTCGCTTATCAAATACATCCCGGGAAATGAGCTAAGCACTCTCCGTCCACACTTGATCGCCTTTGAAGCATGCTTGGACAGCAGCTTCCTCAGACAATTATAGGATATTTCATACATATTATTTTATGCTAGAAAAAATGTCTATCAATAAACTATTTTCACAGGGTCGCAAGTTTCACAACAAAACTAAAACTGTAATTTTAAAATTTACGAACGCGTGGTGACTAAGTAAGTGATCGGCCAAGGTAAGTGATCGTTGTTTTTTAATAAATAAAAAATTCAGTTATATACCCAAAAGACATTGAAAAATGTAAAAAAGTTCGTCCACTCGACGACTAGTTATTAAACATCGTTTTGTAAAAATGAAACTGATCTTACAGATTAAATTTGTATTTGATAATCTTTATATGTCTCTGCATTGACTTATTAAAATGTAAAATTCAAATGGTATTGAATATTAATTTGTATTGAATTATCTAGAAAGGTGCTATAAATAGTTAAAGATACATTTACAAAATGAAGTAGAGAAATTAATATTATGTTTTAAATCCTTGTCGAAATGGTAATTTTCACTCGCGGATATTCATCGACATGATAATTAGGTAAATTTAAAAATTGTAAAAATTTTGTAGAGATTTCAATTTTAAATATTTTTGCCAAAGTTATTTTCTTTATAGCTCGAATTCTTTGTTTGATAAACAACAAAATAGTTCGTGAAGCACAAACTTACTACTTTCTGAATATTCATAAACTCGGAAAATTTTCTGTGCTTTCTTCGAACTATGTAAAACATAGTTTATTCATTTAAATAAGTATTTTGTAGTACCACTTTTGTCGATAATCAGACAATATGGCAAGCAAATATTAACTTTCTGGGAAATATTATTTTATCACTAGCTTATTTTTATATTTACACTCAATTGATAATGTTTGATTGGTTGAAGGGAATTGGTGTCTTCACAACACCACTTCTAAAAAAAATTAGCAAACTGTGTGCAAAATACATGTATAAGAAAAATTAAATAGAACTGCCTTTAGCGAAACTTTCTTATAAAAATAGCAAGAATTCATAATTCCATCAAGAAATTTAATAAGTTAGCCTGTGTGTTATTTTAATGTACTGCGGTAAAATTGCTGTTTCCAATAAATTTTTATATTCTTCAGTCAAAATCTATTCAATTACCAAAAGAATTTAACAAAAGGTTTTTAGACACATTCTTAATTATAGAGGCAAATAGTCGAGTGTACTTGACTATGAGTTAGGTATTATTCTTAAAATATAGGATAAATTATATACTGCAAACATAATATAATATACCAATTTTTTAATAATACTTATCGAGTGTTAGGTGTTTAACCTTCAATCGAATAATGTAATAATCGGGAATGCACTGCTAAACTTTCAGCTAGGCTTATAAGCGAGGTAATCATCTTGCAAAGCCAAAGGCACTACTTACTTTCATTTCATACAAGTAGTGGGCGTTTGTTTCTGCGAGGTGATGAGAACGCTTATAAGTTCAGCTGTAAACTTCACTTTTAGCTCGCTTTACATTGTGTTAGATTATTATTTATTATACTTTCGTAATCAAAATACCGTTTAATATAAAACATATGTATTATATTCTATTAAAATAAGTTTTATTTTTTTTTGTTACGCCTTTTCTTCTTCTCCGATCCTTGTCCCTTTTTTTTAGTGCTGCAGACGCGACAAAACCAATCCTCATTATCGTTCGGTGCCACAAATATGCCCACACAAATCCTATATATAATATAAGTTTAAATTAAATTATTATGACATTTTCTAAATTATTTTCAAATATAGATTGATATTGAAAAGTTCTAACTATGAAGCTCTAACTGTAAACTTGGAAGCACTTACCAATGATACCAAGCATCACATCCGTCACAACCAATCATTGCGGACCCGTCGTCGACTTTGCCACATGCTGGACAAATCCAAATGCGATAACCCTCAGCGTCAACATAAGAGGAAGGTCTATTGGATTCAACACTTTGCGAAGCCACAGATGCAGATGGTTCTTCTTCAATATTCTTCATAGATGAAGGACCAGCTTTCTGACTGAAGGGAGGCAATGATGTCGTTTTTGGTACAGCTTGCAGCAATTGCTGTGGCAATAAGACAGAACTTGCTGATAGTGTTGCCGAACAGTTTGGAGAAGCGGTCGTATCTGTTGCAGTGGTCATCAACCAGTTGCTTTGAACCAAATCATTTGACATTATATTTGTATTTTCCAGCATAGCATCAGATAAACCAGAAACAGCAGACATAGGCGCCTTAGTCGAAACTACAGTTTGTGTTTCACCTAAAATTGGATTAAATAAAAATGGATTAACCCAAATAGTGTCCATGACCACCTTTAGATGATAAATTTAACTTCCCACTTTGAACGAAATAAATATTAGATTAATTTACACAAAATTTTACAAAATTATGTTTTGTTTTTTTTTTTATCTTTAACACGGCAAATATTTGTGGTTTATTGCTTTTCCTACATTAATCAATGGTGTTAGCGGTTTCGTCTTCGAATTCAAAAGCTCAAACAGATATTTTAAGATATCCATTAAATAAAGAGGCAAATGATAAAAACAATAAAGGTATGCGGTCTAAAGGCAATTAATTAACGATATCGGTTATTATTGGGTTACATATTGAAGAAGAAGTTCATACATTGCTTGGGCTTTGGCGGTCCGGTGACAAGTGGCGAAAACCGCGCCAACTCTGGTGAATGCTCCCTTTTTGTAGACTTTGTTGAAGTTGGAGTCAAAGCAATTGGATTTGTCGGTATCATTGATTTTTGAGAATCGTGCTGGCCGCCATCAAATTGATTGGGGGAAGATGGATTTGATTTTCCACCTAGCTTAAGTGTAAGCTTTGGTACCTGGTTGGGTGACAAATCTAATTTGGGGGGTAAGGGCAAATAATGTGATGGTGTTGCTACTTCTTGGATGGTAGTTTGGGATTGGGGAATAGTCCCTGAAACGGCGACGTCAACGACGGATCCGAGAAAAGGACCAGCAGCATTTAACCGGGTTTCTTTGTTACTGCAGTTGAGATTATCCTTCGATAGTTGCATAAAAACATCCGTTTGCACCTGCTAATGGATTTAAGAAAAATAAATTATTTATCTCTTTGAAATATGCCCACTGTGTTTATATTATTTTTAATTATTGTTTATTTAAAAATAGTTGAAGTATGTATCCACATTTGCTCGCCACTGTATATTCTTGATCAGCGTTAATAGCCGAGTCGATATAGCGATGTCGATCCATCCGTATAAACACATAGATCTCAGATATTGTAGGATATATGTAGATATAATTTTTATACCCGCTACCCATGGGGTAGAAGGGTATTATAACTTTGTGCCGGCAGGAAATGTATGAAACAGGTAGAAGGAGGCCTCTCCGACCCTATAAAGTATATATATTCTTGATCTAGCCATGTCCGTCTGTCCGTATGAACACCTAGATCTCAGAGACTATAAGAGATAGAGCAATAACTTTTTTTCGACAGCATTTGTTATGATTGCACGCAGATCAAGTTTGTTTTAAATCTTTGCCACGCCCACTTCCGCCCCCGCAAATCAGAAAAAATCGAATAACAAGAGTAATAATAAAGCTGGAGTCCCGAATTTTGGGATATACATTAGAAACTATAGTCCTTGTGACTTCTGAAAATTTGGTTGCGATCGGATCAAAATTGTGGAAGTTATTAAAGAAATACTTTTGTATGGGCTAAAACGCCTACTTACTAGGGGTCTCAGTTGCTTTGGCCGACAATCTGGTATATTATGCCGTCTATGGTATATTTTGAAAGTGGTACTATACTAAATACCAAAACTATACCAAATATATCATTTGGTATATTTTTAGTATTTTGTAGTATTTTTTTTTGTATATTTAGGAAATAATACCGCAATGTTTTGCTTTTATTCAAAATGGGTAGCGGGTATCTCACAGTCGAGCACACTCGACTGTAGCTTTCTTACTTGTTTGATATATGTTAAAAAAAAAATAATACTGCAGAGTTTCGATTTTATTCGGGTATCGGTAATCTTGCATCTCAACTGTGAATTTCTTACCTGTTTTATATTCACTTCACTTCATCATAGAAGTTATTCACAACCGCATACTGTCTTATGTATACTATTAACATCAAAAAAAAAAGTAGGAAAGCTACGGTCGAGCGTGCTCGACTGTGAGATACCCGCTACCAATTTTTAATAAAAGCAAAATATGGCGGTATTTTTTAAAATATACCAAAAATGTACCATAAAAATACCGAAAATATGCTGAATTGTATATTTGGTATATATGTATATAGAGTGCAAAATATCCCGGAGTTGTCAGCTAAAGACACTAAGACCCCTACTAGATATGGGCATTTCCTGGAAATGGTAAACCACGATCGAAAAAAAAAAAAATTTGCACATTCATCGTATTTTTTTCTTCTACCCATAGGGTAGAAGGGTATTATAACTATGTGCCGGCAGGAAATGTATTTAACAGGTAGAATGAGGCCTCTCCGCCCCTATAAAGTATATATATTCTTTATCAGTGTCAACAGCCGAGACGATCTAGCCATGTCCGTCTGTCCGTCTGTGTGTCTGTCGGCATGAACACCTAGATCTCAGAGACTATAAGAGATAGAGCAATAATTTTTTTCGACAGCATTTGTTATGTTTGCACGCAGATGAAGTTTGTTTAAAATTTTTGCCACGCCCACCTCCGCCCCCGAAAATCAAATAAAATCAAATAACAAGCGTAATTTCAAAGCTAAAGCTGAGAATTTTGTTGTGTATAATATTAACAATAGCATTTATTATTCCTGATTTGGTTGCGATCAGATAAAAATTGTGGAAGTTTTTAAAGAAATACTTTTGTATGGGCCAAAACGCCTACTTACTAGGGGTCATTGTTGCTTTAGCTGACAATTTAGTATATTTTGCCCTCTATAGTATATATTGTGTGTAGTACCATATGTATAGATACCAAATATACAATTCAGTATATTTTCGGTATTATTATGGTATATTAATTCAGTATATTAAAAAAAAAACGCAATATTTTGCTTTTATGGGTAGCGGGTATCTCACTGTCGAGCACACTCGACTGTAGCTTTCCTACTTGTTTAATATTTTCTTGGGAATAGACTTGATAGAAAGATGCATGCATCTATTTTAAAAGAATAGTTATTGCTTTAGAATATTCCGTCTCAATTCCCAGACTTTTGCATTTTACTAGATTAAGCCAAAGTCGACTTCCATTATTTGTACGTTCGCAACCGATGCCAATATTATGAAAATTTAAACTCGACAAGCCCAATAATTTACACTAACCAAAGAGCTAAACAAATGCTATCGAAAAGAAAAAAAAAGTTTCAGGAAATGTTTGTTTTCAATATTATTTTTTAATTTAATTCGTACGAACGTACGTTTGCGACCCGGGAAAATGCCCATATGCAAACCGATAATGGGAATTATATGGTTTGACTTTTTGTTAGCCTTAGGCAAAGAGAAAATCCAGTAAATAAAAAGTAAAGTATATAAAAAATGTATCTAATTTTCAGATTGGATGTAATACAATTTTCAATTAACTTACCATTTTATCTTTTTTCTTGTCCTTTTTTTGTTTCTTATCCACACTTTTAGGTTTCTCAACCAAAATTGACAAACTGTTTTCATCACCTTTTTCTTTACTCTTAGTTTTCTCCTTTTTATCTTTCTTTTTTTTGCTTTTACCCTCTTTCGTTTTCTTTGGTTTCTTGTGCAGTTTGTGGAGCTTCAAATCACTTAAGCTGTTGTTTAAATTGTTTGTCGGCGTAATCGTTATATCATCATAATTAATCGAATTAACCATATTACATACGAAGCTGTGTTCAGAAGGCAGACCATGGGTTTGCAGTGTGGAGTCAGATGTTGCACCTGCCGATAGACTAGTAACTGGTACAGTTCTTGAGGAGTATGCCAAGCCACTTTCGACACATGATAACGGTATAAGATCAGCACCGCCGGCCAAGCTAAACTTGTCATTGCCCATAAAGTTAATATTAAACGCTGATGATGATGAGGATGGCGGTGCGACAGACAATGGACTCGTAATTGAGGTCAATTTTTTAAATTGATTAAAGTCGGCGGCAATAGAAGAGGGGTTTGTTGAAATTACTGAATGCGGATATGAGATATCAAGTTTTTTTGACTTGTGCAAAAATCCATCACCACCATGGATTTTGTCCTCCGGTTTTTGTTGGATATCAATATCATTTGAATCATCTGAAACTTCTATAGGATCTCCAAGTTTGCCAGTGCCAACTTTTGTTGTTTTCGATTTCTCCAATTCGTTAATCGATAACTTATCATGGCCCTTTGATCGAATTCCAATGCCTTGATTAAAATGCGCAATTTTTGTTAAACCCTGGATGTTTTTTCCAGATTTGTTTTCCATACCTTTCTCCTCAGTTGGAGAAATCGCCGATTTTAGTTTATGTTCATCAGTAGATAAAACTGTCATTTTCATTGATTGTGGCACCAAGGGAGCCACATTGCAATAGCTGCGCTCCGAATACGTATCACCCAATGGAAGCATAGATATTTCGGACGATTTTTTTTCTATAAATGTAAATGTTTTTTTTTTTTACATAAATATATAAATTGTTTAAATAATGATTTGCTAAAGTTTATATGCATTTTACCTATTTATGAAATATTTATACGAATAAATTCCACACCAGTTTGCTTTAACCGGTGGACCTTTCGCTTTGCATTGCACTCTCTAAGACCAAAGCCACAAACTAATACTGGTAAGGGTGACATTATTAAGAAAATACACCTATTGCTAGATGTGAAATCTTGCTTTCAAAAAGGGTTCGGATTTTAGAGCTAAAAGGAAACGTATCTTATCAGCTTCGCCCACTTTAGTATTTTTACACAAACTAAAAAAAAAATATATATAAAAAGCACACTCGAGTGTGAGATACCCGCTACCCATTTTGAATAAAAGCAAAATATTGCGGTATTTTTATATAGATTGTCAGCCAAGGCTTCGAAGACCCTTAGTAAGTAGTCATTTTTGCCCATATTTCTTAATAACTTCGACAATTTTAATCTGATCGCAGATTATAAAGACTATACTCATTATTGTATGTACTAAAATTCGCAAATTAGCTCTAAAAATTACACTTGTTATTAAATTTTTTCAATTTGCGGGGGCGGAAGTGAGCGTGGCAAAAATTTGAAGCAAACTTGATCTGCGTGCAAACATAACAAATGCTGAGTTTCATTCCAGTGTTTCAGACGAACAGACAGACTGACGGGCATAGCTAGATCGTCTAGACTGGATATAAGGATAAGGATATAAATCCGTTCATAATATTATTTACCTGCCGTCGTATCATGTAATGACGAGCCGTATCCAATTGCTGATGGTGACCTACTTATTGTGTCCGGTAAGGTCATGAATGAATGCGATATTTTGTTGTTTTTGCTAAAATTTGCGAGACTAGTGGGTGAAAAGATTCCAGAAGGTATGAGGCCCGGCCGAGGTGGAAAAGATAGAATGGGCAACGTGCCTATACCGGTCATATAGCCATGAACACTACTTACTGCTGACGACAAATTCGATGAGAAATGTTTAATTGCATTCGCATTTGTAGGTGACTTTGATGATGATGGAATTTGACTAAATTCAACAGACTCATTAGTAACCGAAAGTGTCTGTGTGTTTTTTATATCAACATCCGTAAGAGGAAACTTCTTGTTACCTTCGGGGGGTTCACCATTATTTTGTATTGAATTGTCACTACAAACTAGTTGATTATATTTGGTCTTTCGCCTTTTTTTCTCTTGCTTTTCTTTCAATTTTTTTAATTTCATATTTTTAGCAGTCTCATTGCCAGTAGGTACGAAGATAATTGATTGTTCCCGATCTTCTTCGCCAATTTCCTTATCTGAATTGTGTGGCAATATATTTAATAATTGTTCATTGTGTTTTGTTGGAATCAAATTTGTCGTTTCCGTTTGTATTGATAGAAGCGCTGTATTTATCGATAAATTTGCTGGTGGATATGATACTATTGTAGTAGCATTCAATTTGCTAGACCTTATGTTTTTGGCTGAAATCTGCTCACCGGGAATTTGTGATCGGGCAGTAAGATTCTTTACACCTGGTTTACGTCCACGTTTCTTAGGTATAGTAAGTTCAGTTAGACTGGATGTCAACACTGATTGAGTCGCAGCAGTTGATTGTTCCTTCAATGTTGGCAATATTAAATTTGATGTCACATAATTTTCAGTTGAATTTAAAGCCGGTGCTGGGGTTATAGTTGTTCCAGATGGCAAATTTATGATTGGTGAGCCTGTATTGCCTGTATCGGTAAATAAATGCGATGCCATTCTTTGTAATGCGCTTGGTGATAGAGACTTCGTTGGTTTTGGCTTTGATAATTTTTTAAAAATATTTAATTTATTGCGGTCTGGTTCGTTGCCGAGTTTGACATCATCGGAGAGTAAATCATTTGGTGAAAGGATCTGGTTACTTTGACCAAGATCTGGTGACAATATATCTGCACCTAATGCCCCCACAGTCGGACTGCCAAACGTACGCCCAACCGCTGACGATTCAACGGATAGAATTGGTATGGATTGAGAAGGCATAGGCATAGCTTTCATCATCACTGGTTGATTGAGTCTGGCATTGGAAAATTCATCAGCAGTTGCTAATGAGAGCTGCTTAGACATCATCTGTGCATGCAATTGTTTATGCTGCTGTTGTTTCTGGCTTTTTAGTTGTTTATGTCGCTTTGTTTGCTTCTTTAGCATTTTTTCTAGATGAGTTCGGTCCGCTCCCGTTGTCCTGATGTCTGTTGCTAATGTCGACAACATTCCTGCGCGATTTAAATGCTTCAAAGATTTTTTAAGTCCAGACTCATCTTGAACCTGAGATTTTGATAATTTTTGATACATTTTCAACGCTTTACGATGGGCTTTGTCTTGTGCTTTATTATCATTCAATTCCGCACCAAATAAATGTTTCCTTTTAATCTTAGTGGGTTTGGATTGCCTGCCTTGTATTGAACTAATAGCTTCTTCATCCAGATTTTTACTTTCAGTTTTATCTTCTGTTAGGGGTTTGCGTTCCACAACAGCATTGACTTTTGCTGCTTGATTCTTCTCGTTAAGCAGATTAGATTCTAATGTAATAGAATTTTTAGTATCTTGAATAACAAGTGACGGCAAAATGGGCGGAGCGTCTAAGCCTTTTAATTTTTCTGCAAAAATATTATATTGTATAAAAGAGGAAACAGGAAAGTTTTGGTCTTACCAATAATATCAGGAATAAAGGCTTCTGGCATCTTTCCTTCGATGGCCGGTGAAATAAAACCTCCAGTCGTCATTACAACGCTATTGATTGTCCGCAATGCATGACCATCAATGCTGTCAGTGTTATCTACGGTCGGTTGTTTTAATGATGATTCCATTTGCCTGCACCAATTAGGCATGTTCGGAGCGCCTTGCTCTCCTGCCGCTGATAACAAATTATCAACACATTTTTGCTGATAATTAGGGGATAAATGCTCGACTGCAGACGGATTATGGCACGCGGAAGAAGATACCGAAATTCGTTCCGAAGAGGGCAGCATGGCAGGAAGATATTCAAAAATGTGAACTGGTCGTGTTAGAGTCTCTGCGCTACCAGGCTTAAGAAAATTCATATGTGAGTTTCTCGTTACTGGATATTCGGGGACTTCTCTAACGAATGGTACTGGCTCAACATTCCCCACATAATCGAGCAATTCGTGAATGTCGACTCCAAGATTGTTAAAGCACAGCTGAACGTCCTTTATGCTTGGCTCAACCCGATTTGCTTTATGATAAGGAGAATTAAATATGCACACGTGAATGAACAATATAACAACATAACTACAAACTTGTTATGTACATACATACATATGTATGTAGAAGTATATCAACCTGGCTATGTGTACTCACCATGTTCAGCTTGACTGCGTAGATCACGAGACAGTTCTTTTACAAACCGTAATAATATGTCTTCCAATAACTCCAAAGAAGCATTTTGAGCATTGCTGTACCCAATAGTTTGGGCTATTTCTGCTATTACAATGCGTAAAATATCGGACGAATATATTTCAGCCATAACTTCGCAGGAATTCCAATTGATTTGTTTCTATGAACAACTTCTGGGAATGTGCAAATCGTCCAATTATCGCTTAATTTTTTTAGTGTGTTGCAGAATGCAGATTTGCTTATGACCCGTTTCCACTGCCACTCAGTTCCTTTACGTTCGTCCAAGAGACGTTTTGGCGTTTCTACTGCAACGAACCGAAAAGTATTGGGCAACAGTAAATTTTTTAATATAGCTGCTCAAAATGCCAGCTGTTCAAATGTTAAGCTGCTTGTTGAGTGATGAGCTCTATTTCTTGGTGGTAAGCTCTATTAAACTTGGTTCTCCGTTCAGTTCGAATGTTACGTTCGCCCCATGTAAGAACCCATAAAAAAAAAATCGGTTTTTCTATCGATATCGATAGCAGAAATATCGAACACACTTTTTGGGTAATCACTCAATATGTTATCTATGTGACGACAAAAAAGAGCTCACCACTCAATAAACAGCTGACAATTAAGTGCGTCAACAATTATCCAAACGTAACAAAATTTGGAGTGGCAATGGAAACCGGCCATAATTAGGCAAATTTACAATTGAATAACCTTCCCAGTATATTCTATACATAAAAAATTTATTATACATTTTGCATATATTGCCAATAGTATTGATTGTTGATATCGATAGTTACTTAATGAACTAATCGCGCGTTTCCACATTGTCAAACTCAATTCTTTTTCGTTCCCCGCATGTAAAAACCTTTAAAAAAAAAAATAGGTTTTTTACGTTCGAGAGTATCGATAACGAACGTAGGAATATAGAGCACTTTGTGTACACACAATATTTTGGCGATTTAACAACAAAAAAGAGCTCAACAAACAGTTGACAATTAAGTGCGCCAAGGTATGAAAATATAAAAAAAAAATATTAATTTTGATGTTTTAATCAAATTTCCAGCAATATCGTGGATTGGCATTTACGAAGAAATGTTGTTTGAGTTGTGGGAGTAAAATTTTACGGTATTGAGGGCTGTGAATTTAAAAAAGTTTTCAATTTTACAAATTCGCGTACCGTTTTTAAATTGTTCGCCAACTTTTGTCGACATTTTATTAGCTGGCATTTCAGAGCGACCATATTTATCATCAATTTTTTTTCTATTGTGAGATCCGTTATGATTTCACCTCGATAAAATATCGAGTATACCCAAATAGTGTGTTCGATATGTCTACGTTTTTTATTGGTTGTTTATCATAGCTCACGAACGTAGGAAAACAGAGTTTTTGTTACGGATTTTAAATGGGGCAAATGTAAAATTAGAACAGAATGGAAAAGAACCGGAAAAATTGTGTTTTTTGGTGTTGTGGTATAAGAATTTACACTACACCCTCGCAAGACATACAAACATAAAACTATGTTTAAAAACATGAACATTGATAATAGATACCACAGTGCCTACTGCCTATTAAGTACACATATGTACATATTTATATACTCCTACCTGTACACATGCGAATACGAACGCACATCATCGCAAAAAAGTTGTGCAAGTATAACAAGGTGACAATAAACGCAACTATTGCAGTGTTTGCAAGTTTGATAAAATATTTTTTATTATTATTGAAACAAACTTTGACTGGAATTATCGTAAATAAGAAAAACAAAAGGTACATATGCAATTACAACGGATATATGTACATATGTACACGCTTACATATGCACTTTGTTTAGATACATATGTATGTACTAGACAGCTTTTCCCGCAGGCATACCCGCGTTGGAATTTGATATATCAATGCAAATAGTTGTATTTTATTGAGATAATTAAATTTAATGTATAGTTTACTTTCTGTTTATTTAATTTATTTTAAATATTAATTGTTTTGTTAACTGAAATTGGGATAATATGATACTCTACCCATAGGGTAGAAGGGTATTATAACTTTGTGCCGGCAGGAAATGTAACAGGCAGAAGGGAGCATCTCCGACCCTATAAAGTATATATATTCTTGATCAGTATCAATAGCCGAGACGATCTAGCCATGTCCTTCTGTCTGTCCGTCGTTCGTCCGTATGAACACATAGATCTCAGAGACAACAATAGATAGAGCTATAATTTATTTCGACAGCATTTGTTATGTTTGCACACAAATCAAGCTTGTTTCAAATTTTTGCCATGCCCACTTCCGCCCCCGCAAATCAAAAACATCGAATAACAAGAGTAATTTTCAAGCTAGAGTCGAAGAGTGCAAAATATACCAGATTGTTTGCCCAAGCAACTAAGACCCCTAGTAAGGGGGCGTTTTTGTATAATTGTATCATGGCTGTTTCAGCAGTAAGAAATGAAACGTTCCGATAGCAAAACGATGACCAAAAACGAGTGAAAATCTATGAACGTAAATCGAAAATCTCGATTTTGGTTCCAAAACAAAAAGTGAATTTGCCCACTTCAGTGTTTTAATTGAATTGTAAATAAAATAAAAATGGTATGGATAAATCTATAACCACAAGTGAGAGTGATTTATTTTATATTCCATGTAGTATTTGAACTCTGAAAAAGTTTACAAAGTCTGTATTTGAAGTACAACTATGCGATGGTGGACATGTAAAAAAATTAAATTAAACTTCATCCGTGTGAAACAATAACAAGTGATAAACAAAATTTTAGCTCTATTTATTGTCACTGAGATCTAAGCTTTTATACGGCTAAACAGATAGATGCCCACATTATATATGAGATGTACATATAATATTTTTTTGGGATTCGCAAAAGCTTCGTTCCTTTTAGAGAAATCTGATACTTCACTTCTTTCGATTTCCCTATAAAAAAAATACTCGTGTAAATCTAATTTACTTTTATGAACAATTCGCTCCCACGCTTATAGGTGCTAACAATCATAAAAACTATAACCTATTAAAAGTCTGACATCACCCAAAAAGTTAAAAAGCTGCTAAAAGATGAGCTTGTGTGTATTTATTTTGTGCATTCGCCTGTGTAAGTAAATACTAGCATAAAAATATACATACATGTGTTTTCGTGTGGATGTAATGTATTATAATAATCAACTTTAGCAAACTGTTTTTCTTTTTACTAAGTAGAGCATATGCTTTTTGTATAGTTGCGAAGCATGTAAGCATGTACAGCGTAGGAATATTGTTGTTTTTAAAAGCTTAAGGAATTTTGCTCTTTATTATACCCGCTACCCCTAGGTATTTAGGGTATTATAACTTTGAGCCAGCAGGAAATGTACCATATGTAACAGGTAGAAGGAGGCATCTCTGACCCTATAAAGTATATATATTCTTGATCAGAGTCAACAGCCGAGACGATCGAGCCATGTCCGTCTGTCTGTCTGTCCGTCCGTCCGTATGAACACCTAGATCTCAGAGACTATAAAAGATAGAGCTATAATTTTTTTTCGACAGCATTTGTAATGTTTGCACGCAGATCAAGTTTGTTTCAAATTTTTGCCAAGACCACTTCCTGTTTCAATTGCCTTGATAGCCTTTTTTACCCAAAACAGCTGTTTGCGTGATGCTGTTTTGGTATAAGCGCTTGCATCATAGAACCGCATCATTGAAGCAAATGTACTTGGTCTAAATAGGCTATTAACAAATAGTATTAAATCAAGAGCTATTAATTAGTTTCTTTTACTTACAGGTACTAATTTCGGAAAAATTTAATATCTATTAAATAATATTTTTCATACAAACAATTTTATTTAAATATCATGGAAAATAGTGAATATTCACAATCAGTATATCCCTCTAAGAGTCGTATAGATTCAAAGGGGTGCCAAATATTTCAGCATAATGAAATGAAGGAAGAAAATACAAATTGGAAATATGCCAGATCTATTTCGCATCCAGAAATCAATTCTATTTCTTCTTTTGAATTTCGGTCTGCATTTTCAATGGGAAAACAAAATGGAATAGAAAATATTTCATCAATTTCACAGTTATATGGTGGGTTCTCGAATCGATCATATACATCAAAAATTGACGTAAGTCAACAATGTGATAAGAGCAATATGAGTTTCAGAGTTACTAGAAGCATTGACAAAGCTAAAGAATTTTTTGATAAAAGTGGAATTTTGGGACCACTGAATTTGAGCAACTCTCGTGATTTGATAAAAAAAACATCCAGAATTCATATTGATGATGGTTTAAAAAGTCAGGTAATTTTAATGTAAATTATGTGTTAGGGATATGATATTAATGTTATTTTAGTTTATTTCTCGAAATGTTATAGATACGTAAAACCTCTATGTGTTTGCGATCCAAAAATGTTCGTGAGGAATACACCGCTCAACTTAAGCAAACTTTTGAAGATTCAAATGATTCACAATTAAATAACATGAGAATGCAAATTTCCAACTTAAGAGCTATAATCGAAACGGGGGAATCCAAAATAATTATGTTACGAGCTGAAGTCAATAAAATGAGGGTAATTATCCTAATTGTTAATATTTTTTTTTTCTAGCTTAAACAATATATTTTTTTCAGAGCGTTCTACAGGAAATTATATATTCGCGTTCCCAAATCGGAAAGCAATTATCTGCAGAGATCCCCAATCTTTGTAATTTCTGTGTTAAATATTAATCGAATATTTTTATTTTTTTCGTTAAGATTTAACATTTATTCAATTGGTTCAAGTGTATATAATAATAGCGCAATATTTTATTGTGCTTTTTTTTATGTAACAATTTTCTTTTATATATACATACCAAACAATTCTAATGCCACAGATTGAAATAACAAAATGTGTGTCTATTAATAAAAACAAGGAAGTTTTTGATCAGATCTTAGAGCTTTTATATTATTTGAACTTAATCTATTTTATTTGTCTCTGGCTTGTGTCAATTCGAAGTTGATCAATGGAATGAGGGAATTGGAAATTTATGGAATTTTTCATGGTTTGTAGGGAGTTTTCTGGAAATTGGGATAATTTAATATGGTTCCCGCCCCGACGTATAACGGCGAAGAAAAAAATCTGTAATTAATAATTAATTGTTTAAGTTATATTTATGTTCAGTTTTTGCTGATTTAATTGTATAGCGTTGCCATTTTCAGTGACCATTTCTTCTTTTTATACCCGCTACCCATAGGGTAGAAGGGTATTATAACTTTGCGCCGGCAGGAAATGTACCATATGTAACAGGTAGAAGGAGGCATCTCTGACTCTATAAAGTATATATATTCTTGATCAGCGTCAACAGCCGAGACGTTATAGCCATGTCCGTATGAACACCTAGATCTCAGAGACTATAAGAGATGGAGCTATAATTTTTTTCGACAGCATTTGTTGTTTGCACGCAGATCAAGTTTGTTTTAAATCTTTGCCACGCCCATTTCGGCCCCCGCAAATCAGAAAAAATCGAATAACAAGCGTAATAATAAAGCTGGAGTCGAATTTTGGGATATACATTAGGAACTATAGTCTTTGTGACTCCTGAAAATTTGGTTGCGATCAGATAAAAATGGTGGAAGTTATTAAAGAAATACTTTTGTATGGGCTAAAACGCCTACTTACTAGGGGTCGCAGTTTCTTTGGCCGACAATCTGGTATATTCTGCCGTCTATGGTATATTTTGAAAGTGGCACTATACTAAATACTTAAAATATACCAAATATATCATTTGTATTATTTTTGGTATATTTTTTTAAAATAATACCGCAATATTTTGCTTTTATTCAAAATGGGTAGCGGCTATCTCACAGTCGAGCACTCTCGACTGTAGCTTTCTTGTTGAACTTAATTTATATTTAATCCTAACGTATACTTTTTCTATTTCAATTGATCTAGAGGTGCCTTTATTTTCGATGCGATAACTTAAATCAGATATTTGGGTAATTATTAGTTATTGTTTAATATTATTTACTGTGTGTATTGATTGGGCATGAATTTATAAATCTGTGAAGGTGAGTTCATTATAATTTTTGTATGTCTTTTCAATGTTCTTTTAACTCAAATTGGGTCGTTATGTAGAGATCTAGATGGTTTGATAATACCATCGCCTAACATCTCTTGAACTAAAAGCTTCCGCCGCATCATTCCATAAGCGGCTAATTGATATAAAAACGAAAATAAGTAAGTTAGGTTAGGTTGGATCGGCCGCCCCTGCTAGGGGCGAAGCACAGACCAGTAAAGGTCCATAGCTGTGCCGGTGGAGGGTGTCTTCGTCTCAGAAGTCGCACAGTATGGATGCGTTTTTTGCAAAGGCCAGTAGAATCCTAGGTGGTAGCCGAGAAACATCACGAAGTTCGTTATGACACTGCGAATCAAGGTATTTCATCCGGAGCCTGGATAACGCTGGACATCTACAAAGAAGATGCTCAAGTGTTTCCTTGAATCCGGACTCGTTGCATTTCCTACACTGGTCACTGTTCGCGATGCCCATCTTGACAGCATGAACAGCTGACAGTGGCCAGTTAAACTCACGAGCATTAGTCTGCAGTCTTTCCTTGAAGCGCGCATCAGCCTTGCAGTTTTACACGAGCTGGAGTTTTACAGCTCGCGTTCCACTGTAGTCTAGAGTGTACTTCAATTTCCCTGCCTAGAGATCTCAGGGATATCGACACATTGCACATGTTGGCGACATCAAGCCCTACCCCCTCTTTGGCAAGAGTGTCTGCGATCTCGTTGCTATCGATGCCCTGGTGGCTTGGCATCCAGTAGATGTGTACGACCGCAGATGCGTTTAGCGACTCTACTGCTCTTCAGGACAACTTTGGACTTGACCACATCTGAGGACATTGCTATGGACTGCGCGTATAGGTTCAACCGTTCGACACCAGCTATTTCCTTGAGGGATTTAGTAGGCGTCGACCTGATAGCGCCTGTGATACACAGTAGCGCTTAACGCTGTGTCCTTTCCATGATGAATAGGTACGTCCATTTTTCCGTCGCCTGCCACCACACTTGAATGCCATAGGCGAGGATAGGGCGAACAACTGAGATGTATATCCACGGCATAAGATTAGGAGAGAGGCCCCAAGTGCAACTAAGCATCTTTTTCGCCATGTACAAGGCTCCGGTGGCCTTTTTCACCCTTTCTAACACGTTGAGTTTTCATGACAGTTTGCTGTCCAGGACCACACCTAGGTATTTTACTGCTTCGCTCGGCTTTAGTATAGTGCACATTTTGGGGGGGGGGACCACGCAGGTACCTTACACCTCTTCGTGAAGAGGATAAGATCTGTTTTGTCCGCGTCGGCTATATACGACCAAATACCAAAGGAGAGGCGAGAAAACCCCACCCTGGGGAGTGCCACTTCGAACTTCCTTTGTAATGCGGTTGACCCACCTGTGGATCGCTGGAGCCGTGTTCACTGAGGTAAGGCCCTTCATGATAGCGTCAATATATTTTTATTTTATTCAAAATTGGTAGCGGGTATCTCAAAGTCGAGCACTCTCATATTAAACCGAGAGTAAAAGAAAACGTCAATATTTTTTAAAGGGGATTAGCATGTGGAATTTTTGATCGAAGGGTGAGGTTGGAGACGATCGGCTTAAGATCGTTGTTGAGCTACTAAGCTTTTTTAGTAGCTTTATTTGCACGTCTATTGTTTATAAAAAAAAACACGCGAATTTCAAGTTAATTGTTTATTTTAATGGTACATATGTACGTATATGTAACCACTTTAGAATTCTTTGGCTGTGACTGGAGCAAAGGTCCAGCTTCGCCACCGACACGATTACAAGAGAATACAATACATGAGAGTTTTAATTCAAGTAGTAAGGCAATTAAACGATCGAACTGCAAGCGATCGCTAACAGAAAGCATGCAGCGCTGCTGGCAGACGCTCTCACAGCATTGCATTAATATGCGCAGTCTGCTGCTCCCGACAATCGTCCTGGACGAATTTTGTTTGAGAGCTATATCGCATATTGCGAAGTTAAATGGGAATGTAAAATTTAGCGTCGCGCGACTCTCAACAGGCTGTTATCATCGTTGGGGCGAGGCCTGAGAGCCAATATACGTTATATAGAGACGACGAAGGCAATTCAGTGACGACAAACCACGAGGGACGCCACTCATAACCAACCGGAGCAACACCAGCGACGTGCGACAGCGAACGGTAGACGATTCAACACCAACGCCGAGTAAGGAGGAGGAGCCCGACTCAGCGCGACACCGTCGATTACGCGCAATCATAAGTGATAGCAGATTGAGCTCGATCGAGCTCTTAATTGCCGTTAACTATAAACTGTATAACTGAAACTGTAACTAATTTGACTAATTTGCTTATTCTGGAGATTTGAGATCTTTAATAAAGATTCTTTATTCGTCTGCTGACTTTCAGGCTTTGTTTACTTAAAGTCGGGACGACTAAATACATTCATCAAATACATACATACCTACAAAGTTATTCGCGGGAAGATATATATATATTTATCTATAAAAATTCCCCAAGAGCTCTTAGGTAGGACAAGGTAGACAATTAAGCGACATAGATGTCCACACCGCCGTTGTTGCTATTGTGTTGTTTGGCCTCGTTCCTACTGCGTTATTTCGTGTCCTATCCGTTTGCCAAAAATAAAACCAAAATATCTATAAAAATAAGTAAACAAATGAATGGGGGGAGAGAAATTCCACAGAGCTACACCAGATGAGAAGCAGCCAATGATGTAGCGGCCACACAAGGGCCATGTCAGGCAGGGTGGGTACACTAGGGTCCAGTTGAAGAACTAAGAAAATGGATCAGTAAATTGTTTTCGTATGTGTGAGGATTAAAAAGTAAACGTATTTTTGTAAATATTACATTTCCGCCAGCAATTCTCCGTACAAAGGCCTAAACTGATGGCCTATCTTCAATTAGATCTTCCACCGTTTCGTTCAAAACTACATCAAAATATTGCAATTTAAAAAAGTTTTCCATTTTTCAAAATCGCGTACAGTTCGCCAACTCTTGTTTGAACAGCGTAGCCATATTAAATAAATTTACCTTTGCCCATACTTATCGGCTCGTGGCAGTAGAAACGCCAAAACGGGACTTGGACGAACGTAAAACAACTGAGTGGCAGTGGAAACGGGACATTATTTTCTTGTTAGCGATGAGTTTTCCGTTATAAAGCAGCTGTTTTGTTTCGCTGGAGTTATCGATTGTGCGGACTGCGGCCCAGGAATGGGACTTTACCTGAGAACCGATAAGCCAGCCTGCGCGGCCCCAGGGAAGACAACCAGTCCGTAACAAAATATTGAGGGCATTGAGGACGCCACGTTCTTTTCGACAACAGATTGGTTTCAGAAAAGCCGTTGATGGTAAGTCTTCTTAGCGATGATAAAAGCGTTTATAACGTTATTAGAGGCAATATTACTTAATTCAAATAATTAAAGGTGACGACAGTCAGTTCTAAAGATTCGATGCTCATTAGAAAAGCAAAAGCTTTCACCTTAATATTAAACATCAGAAACGAGGTCGGTTAATAGACCCGTTAGTACTTCAACTACTACAACACTCTATATCTATGCAAAAGATTTACGTGAAACTTTGCTGAATGTCTTTCAAATGGAACATTCTAATATCTTGCAGGTCTTATATATAATAATAGTTGTAGATATAAATTTTTGCGCAATCTGGATACGCTGATACTCTAAAGGAAGTTATAACAATAACTCAAAACTCACTCAACTTATAATAATATTAATAATAATAAGAATAAAAATAATAATATAAATAATAATAATTGATATAAAATTATAAAATGATATACATTTATCAAATTAATTTTATTTATAGTCCCAGAGCTCAAATGAAACTGCCTTTGAACAAAAAGTGTGGGTAAATTAACCTAATTATTTATTACGGTTAATTCATGCTAATTTTATTTCAAAATTCATATTTTCAATATTTACAACAAGTTCCAATGAAAAACAATCCATACTAACTCAATTATCAAATGTTTCGTATCAATTGATGCACAAGGCATAGCACGAAT
The DNA here is from genome assembly GCA_035046325.1 of Drosophila niveifrons. Lineage (NCBI taxonomy): Eukaryota > Metazoa > Arthropoda > Insecta > Diptera > Drosophilidae > Drosophila > Drosophila niveifrons. The sequence continues at coordinate 1,006,795 of JAWNOC010000058.1, read as the reverse complement.
GTTTAATAGAATCGTCTAAGTTTGATGTGTAGTAAATTTTCACTTATAATAGTGGATAGAAAATTATTTAACTATAACTTCGAAATTGTTATGTTCCAGGGTACATACATATTTATAAGTGCACTATGCACTATTAACTAGTAAGAATTGCAGCAGAATGAATATTAATGATTAATGAACGTATTATTTATTTGTAAAAATTAATCTAAGCATATTAACCAAATATTTATTATTATAAAGACGTCAGCATCATCTTGGCGGTTAACATTATATGCATTTACATGTTAATAATAATAATGTGATTGCAATTTTAAATATTTTATTTTTATAAAGATTTAGTTTTGTTGCCTTAGATCCGTTTCACCTCTTATTCTATTTGATCTTTTAGGTTAACTTGTCATAATTACATAAAATTAATAAATATTATAATTTATATTGCAATTATTCTATATTATGTCGGTAGCGACGTAATCGCGCACTATTTTCAATTTTCGGGTCGCCTGGTGGTGGCGAAATATTATTTCTCATTGAGGTCTCGATTGTATTTTGAGTCCATGCAGCGTTACTGGTCTCTGATGTACCTGAAACTGCTGCTGAATTGCAACAAAGCGGAACTTCAAACTCTTTGCCATCTTTAACTTCACTTTTATCGGATAATTGATCATCAAAACTGTTAAGTATTGGTACACATCGATTACTAAAAGTGTTAATCGATAAGGTCAATTATGTCATTACAAAATTCAAATGAATGTTTACCTGCTAGAGGCCCGACATCGAGGACGTTGAAAGCGGAGATTTAATTGGGCTGGATCAGTTATATACTTTCCTTCGGTGGACTCTCGACGGCGACGTAAACCTATATATATTATAAATATACCAGAATCAAAATTATAATGTATTCGTTGATTTTTAAATAAATATCAAATCAAAAATCGATATATGTATGTTTAACATGTGTGTCCAAGTAAACACCTACATCTCAGAAGCAAATGGACATCGATATTTTGACATAAAAAAAATATACCTGGTGTTAAATCCGTAGTAATTGGAGAAATTTGTGAGTAATTGTGAACACGATTAGAGTCAGTGGGCTCAAATTTAGAATTCGGTGAAATAAATGATTCATTCTGATGAAGTTCCTGTTCCTGTCTAATTGCCCCAACGCCAGATTGCTGCTGCTGTGTTGCTGTACTGACTACACCTGTCCAAGATGCACATTTGGATTGTCGCAAATTAGCAGATAATATAGGTATCTTACTTGGCGTTGACAATACAAGTTCGCAACCCGTTGTTGTAAAGGCTGCATTTGAGGTGGTAGTATCTCTTACCACTAGACTGTGGTAGTCAGTAGAGGCAATGTGTTGTTGACTTCCATCATTCGTATTGCTTTTAATTTTCACTTTTGCACTTTGGTCTTTGTTTTTTAGATTTTTTGGTAAATGACTAGAGCCACTTATATTAGTTTCCATTCTGTCTTTGTCATCACAGTTAATGGCCTCTTTATCACTTAAACCTGAAGTTTGAATATCACCAGGCGCTGCTGTTTCTTTGGTATCAAGTATCAAGCCATCTGTTATTGTGTTAGAAGTTTTAAGGGCTGCTAATGCTTTATAGTAAACAGACTCGTCCAGATGTGAGTTTTCTAATGAAATATATGTAAATGAAATGAAATGTAAATTAGAAATACAGTAAATTTTGTGTGAAATCAATAAATGAATTTAATCAGTGATTCCAATAAACATTGAAAATATTGAGGTATTCAAAATTATGCGTTTCTTACCTTTGGAAATGACACGAAACTCAAGTCGTCCACTGATACAGCCTTCATCATCACCTAGTTGATTGCCTGCATCGTCAAATTCAAGTGCTCCACTTTCATGAAAACATGAAGGATTGTGTATTGGCTGTGGCTTTTTATCATGAATGTTGTTGTTTCGATGTTGGGGAAATGTTTTTGTTGTAGTCTTTGCACACCAAGAAGGCACTGTTGCAGTCGGTTGAGTACTTTTTCTGAAACTTATTATTGGCTTCTCATCAAAACCATGAATAGGACAAATATTTGGAAGGCTATGACGATGTTGCCGTGAACTTATTGAACGCTCTTCTTTTAGTTTTTTAAAATTCACATCACTGTCTAAGTCAACTGCTGCTGCATCTTTAAACGATGATATTGCAGACGACGCCATATCAGATGTCAGATGGTTGTTCTTATTTGAAATTGGTATAATTTCAGAGTTAGATTCACGTACACAAATGTTTCTGGCAATATCCATGCGATAAACCTATATTTCGACGATCAAAATCATAAATCGATATTTAGATTAGTGCACTTGCGGAGTGGTTATTATTAAAACTGTTTCTTTCGGAAATATCTAAAAATGTATTTATGTAGTTCTGCTTTGAGAGATATACATACAATATACTATTTATTTTGAAATTATATTATATTTCAGTTTTTTAAATAAATTCACATACATTCAACCTTTTATACTTTGCTGGTGATGAATTAGTGATTTTATAATAGTTTCGGATCATATAAGGTTTTAAATTAAATTAAAATCAATCGGAAAAAAGAAGACGACACGACATATACAATAGATACGATTTCTTGATAAGGGCAAAAAATGCTTAAGATGTCCATGAGAAAATAATATTAGTACTTGTGTTGTAGGCATACAATATAACTAACAAAAAGAATTTTGGTCGAAAAACAATCATGCTTTTGAAATATTTCTTTTATTTCTAAAACTACTGTTAAGAAATGATATTGAACAAATATTATAAACTATATTGAATTCCAAATTGTTGGCTTACAGTGTTATCGAACGCAGCTTGTTGCACAGCAGGTGGCTGTAACTCATTTCGTAATACATTACCCATTGCAGGTTCAGACCACCAGTGTGGAAGGGATATTTGCAGCATTTCATAGTTCTCAATTCCAGCTATATTAAGTGTATGTCTGACAAATTGTTAATTTATGAAATTCAGATGTTTTATTAGCTATTAGTCGGAAAATATAACAATGCTCTATCCATGAGTATACTTTATATAATCAATTATTTTATAGAAATTAATATGATGAGTAGAAGTATTAATAGATTCTTTGGAATTAACTGTATAATTTTAATCTTCCTCCAATTTGTAAGTTTTTACCCGCTACCCAAATGGTAGGCATTTGTGAGTTATTTGCGATCATCCTTAATACTGATGATATAACGCTATAGCGCATTATATTCGTATATTGCTTTAGCACGCAAATTAAGTCAAACATAGAAGGTATTCAATAAATAATTTTATATGACAAATTTCAGCTAGAATTATCGGAACAGAATATAGGAAGTATGAGGTTATCATACGCCTTGGACAAAGCTTCAAGTACTTCCGAGCACTCATAAGGACAGTATATTCTTTAGTAACTAAAGGCTTTGTCCAAGGCGTATGAGGTGGAGAACTATCGATAGTCTGCGACATAGATAGTGCTTGATAGATATTTGAAAAAATATCGACCACTATCGACGATAGCTTGAACACTATCGAGAGTGCCTGCTGCTATCGATAGTGGCCAACCATCGATAATATCGATAGTTCTTCACCTCTACTTTAGTTCGTCAACTTTTCTCTTTCTATTGGATATGAATTTCGTCAAACCATCTAACAAATCTAATGAGTAGAAAACTTTGAATTTATTTCTTGAGTTGATACTTGAAAATTCTCATGGACTCATGGACAGAGCGCTGTCAACCATGAAAATCGAGAGCCAGGAGAATTCGATTCTCTCTCTTTAATAAGGGCTTTATCTGGTAATTTGTACTTACCTTTTAGCATTATCATTTCCGAATAGTTTTGATTTTGAATTATTAGTTCGAGGAACTGGTACACTAGACAATCCGTGTAATAATACTAAGGAAGCATCCGCTTTAGTCGATTTATCCACATTTGGTTGTGACTGTGAGGTGGCAAGAGGTTGGAATATTTACATACAATCTTAAGATATATATATATATATATATATACATACAGTGAAAAACATACAATTTTAACAAGTAAGAAAGCTACAGTCGAGTGTGGTCGACTGTTAGATACCCGCTACCCATTTTGAAAAAAAGCAAAATAGAGCGGTATTAATTTTGAAATATTATTAATTTAGTTTACATATAAATAAATATATAAAATCTTTGTACATAGAAATGCAATGTCAAATAATTATACACTATGGACATTTTAAACATTCCCTTGAGATCAATCGATCGGACGCAATTAAGAACCTGTTTAGGTTCATGGCTTATTGATTTACCTGTGGTTCTTGCTTCCATTCGTTATCTGTTGTATCCTCCGAATCATCAAACTGACTCTTCCATTGTGAAGCAAGCGTAAGTGCACCGCCGCCTCTTGTTACCTGTTGAAGCGCCGATACGTTCTCATCATCAATTAATGCGAATTGTGTTACAGAATGATCTCCAGCTAGGGCACTGCTTCTAACAGCAATCGAACTAATTACAGTGTTACTCAAACGATGCGTTGATATCGAACCAGTTCCAGTTCCAGCTCCCGACGATGATGATGGTCGCAAATTGGTCGAAGTTACTGATCGCCGATTAGCTGGTGGTATAGTCGTAGTAGTTGAAGTTCCTGAGATCGCTGCTGATCTGGGAATTAACATTTCATTGGCGCCAATTGCATCAAATTGCAAATTCTCTGCACTCTCAACGACTTGAGTTTGCATTGGCGGGGCTAAAACACGCAATCGCCCATATGTTGACTTTTGATCGCTAAATAACCGTTTGCTATCGGAGCCGGATTCAGCTGATTTTTGGTGCTGCTGTTGTGGACTGCAGTGAGGAGCATCTTCGACAGAGTTTTTGATCATATTATCACTATTTTTTTTGTTTGATGACTGTTGCTGACTATTATTGTCTCTACCTAGAGAGCGGCTATTAGTACCACCATCAGCAGCATTAATATGACCATTTTTGTTTCGTTCAAATTGATCAGTTTCGGTTGAATTGATCACAAATTGATCATTATTGCGTCCTTTCTCTGCCGAGTCATCGGTAAGGAGTTTTACTAAGAGCGGCAATGGATGCGAGACAACATGTTTATCTTCTGTCGCATACTGCAAGTTGAAGTTCGATTGGATGCTAAACTAAAACAGTGTAAAGGAAACAAAAAAGACTCACGTATACGGGCGCTGAATTGTTGTGAATTGATGATGTCGATCCCTGAACCTGAACCTGTTCTTGAGCCTGAATTGCGTGTCGTCTCATATTGTTTGTGGCATGCGTCGTTGAATTCAACTGCTTGTTTGTTGTTTGCATTGTCGTCCCGGTACCGCCGCCGTCAGCTGATTCGCAATGATTGGCAATTACCACCGATGAGGACTTGACCAATGCACTTGGAAAATTTGGTATGGCCACTGAACTAGTATTTACAGCCAGCACCAGTTGCTGCTGATGCTGTTTTGCAAATATATTTTGATTACCTGCATTACTATTTTGCATGGCACAATTTCCAGAAGCTTGTGCCATTGCCATTGTTGTTGCATTGCAATTTTTGTCCACCTACAAATATTATAAACAATTCAAAATAGCATTCAAGTAAAATCATATTTTTCTTAAGCTCAAAAAAAAAAAAACGAACACCATTTTTATTTTATAGTTGTAGTTTTGATTGCGATAGAAAATGTCACTGTAGCATCGGAAATTAGAAAACATTGGTAACCAAAAACAGTTTATAATTTCACATTTGCTTCCAACTACATACAAGTGCAACTTCTGAACATTGCGAATACTATGCTCAAAGCAATAGATCAACAAAGAACCGTTATTTTCCTAAGAACTGACCGTCGCACAGCTGCAAAGTTGCTGGTTGAAATAAGCTGTGGTACTTTGTTTTTTGTATGTTTTCTTGTTATGGAAAATTTATACAGAAAACAAAAAGGAAGAAAACAATTGAATTAATATATTTTAAGTTAAAACATAAAACTAAAATTCGGCGTTTAAATAAATTCAAAATATCGCTTAGTTTGGCTAATGATTTAAACATTAGTGCTAGTTGAAATAAGCTGTGATCCACTGTATATTATCCAAACTTACGATTATAAATGATAAGAAAAATAAATTTACAAATTCATTTTATCATTAGTGTTTACCTATGCCATTTAATACACAAAAAAAGTAGATTAATCTATGTTCTGCCTCATAAATTAAATTAAAATTTATTACAAGCATAAAATAATATAAACATGCTTTACGAGTGTGTTTATAGTAGGTACAAATAAGTGTTACAAAAATCGTATACATACTTTTTCCTTAGTATTTAGAGGCTCCGTTGACGCCAACTGAGCAGTATCAATTTCGTTACGTTTTCGAATCTACGAGTATATATCAAAAAATACTCGTATAAATTGAAATTGTTATAGAGCAAGATTTGCTAATTTGCTTACATATTCTTTGCCGCTGACATTGGAAGCAGGTACCGTCATTTGAGTGATGTTACCATGTATATATTCATTTTTGATTGCAGCTGGAGCTATTGGGGTATTTGAAGCCGAATTAATGTTACCGATTGCGGCAGCATCGACTTTCTCCCAATCGTACGGATCAGCCTCCTTAACACCTCGTCGTTTCATACATCTTTCAAAAAGGCTAATTAGCATCTGTAAGTAAAGTGCTACTATATAAATATTTCCTCATTTTGTTTAATTTTCAATTAAGAAATTCGATATACAAGGTGCTTTCCAAAGTAAACAGGACTTTTAACAAAAAGACTGAACAAATGGTTTTTTCGGCAAAATCCATTTATTTTATTTAAAATAGTCTCCTTCTGCTTTAATACAGCTTTTTGCACGGTCCAAAAGCATGTCGAACGAGTGTTTTAGCTCGTTGCCCGGTATGGCCGCCGTTGCAAGCCTTTTGAATGGCCTCTATGTCTGCATAACACACCAGTTGACATATAGATGGCGCCACTAGAGGGCGATTCAAAAAATCCTGTTTACTTTGGAACGCACCTTGTGTATGACAAAGTAAAAAATAACTCTTACCGCATAGTCGGGTCGGTCCGCATAAGTGAGCGATTGTATATGCTCCAAAAATTGCTTCAAGTCTGACGGCAAGTGTTTCAGTAATATTCGATGATCGTATTTTTCTTTAGTTAACCCGACTTGTTCCTTGTCTTTAATTTTTCGCCATGGCAATTGTCCATTCACAAATTCAACAAGCATGTAAAATAACGACCACAGATCATCGTGACGTCCCATCTCTCGATTTCGATGTGCATTTATTGAAGCATAGCGCACTGTTCCACGAAATCCGGCGGCAGCTCGGGGACAACGAACTTCTCCTGTTCCCGTCGTATATTGACGTGCCAATCCAAAGTCGAGCATATAAACTCGGCGGCAATTGTAAGGCAAACGGCCAACTGAAAAATTGCTCTTTAAACCAAAAGAATTAACACAATATAAAATTAGTGATATTATACAAGTGTATGCCCTCTTTTCGTTTGTTAATTGTTTATTTATCCTGCTTTTTAAGCGTTTAAAAAAAGAAAGACCGTGGCCATACTATATATACTTGTAGTTCCTACATGATCTCTTTTATCTTTATAATGAGGGTTCGATCCCATTTTTTTTGGCTCGACAAAATTGTTGGCGTTGGTATTAGGGTTTGGTCTGAGTCTCGTTACGTTGAACACACAGTGTGTCTAGAAGAGAACTGCAAAACTCACTATTTTCTTGATTTAATCATACGCGAACTTTTTCAATCAACTCAACTCACTGAACAAAACGCAGTGATGAGTAAAAATCAACTCATTTTGCCGTACGCATCATTCCGATCATCTTGAGTCTTCAGTTCTAAACTTCTTACTCAATTCAACTCACTGAACAAAAAACAGTGATGTTTGAAAATCAACTGATTTTGATACACTCCGATCAAAAAAATGAGCATGTGTTGACGAAAGCATCATTCGGATCAATTCGAGTTGAACGTGTATGAGTAAACGATTAGCGACAAGATGACACGATGTGAGCATTACGAATGCATGTGCAGCAACAATTTCTATGCGAGCTTCTTGAAGCTTGTTGTTGTGTTGTGTTTCATCTTCTTCTTCGCACACTGTCTAGGTCTCGAAAATGTCTCAAAAAGGAAAATAAATTATATTTGAATCCTGTCATAAACGTTTTTAACTTAGGAAAGTCTATCGAATAAGTGTGTTGGTGATACTCGTATGTGCACATTTATCTGGATATCATACCATAGCAAGCAGCAGAGACTTACCGGCTTAATATCGCGATGAAGGAAGCCAACCGAATGTATAGATTCAATGGCTTTTAATATTTGCAGACCTAGCCGAAGTGTTGTACTGAGAGAAAAGGCGCCCCGTGGTTGTGCTCGTCGCAGCTCAGCCAAATTTTTACCTTGGAGTTGCATTACCACATAGTTGAAGCGATCGTTCCGTCCACATCCAATAAAACGGCATACGTGCTCCTTGCCTTGCAGCTTTTTCAGTACCGCCACTTCCATTTTAAGTACCTGCTTCGGTTGGCGAGCAGATTCGACCTTGAGTGCCACCTGTTCCCGAGTTATTAAGTCTTGGCCCTCATAAATTTCACCAAAGCCTCCACCACCAATCTTACGTATCACCTTAAATGCACAAAAAAAATATATATATATAATTTACACCTATTATTTGCAGATTTTCAGTATATACTAGAAAAAATTCAGTTTTTTTTCGATATTAAGTTATTATTTTAAGTTTCTCATTTGCAAAATCAAACCAAATAAACTGGAATATTTTCGTTTATTGAATAAGAGAAATACTGTTATAATATAATACCTTCCAACGCTCTTTAACCACATGTCCTGGCTGCAACAGATCTTCAGACGTCATTTTATTATTTTTATCCTTGTTTTCTGGCACTTGTTGGCAGATGTTCACAATAGTGCTACTTTTCTCTAATATAGCACCAGCAGTAGGAGACGATGGCGCTAGTTTTGGCACTTGGAAAGTGACTCGACTTCTCAATCCTAAACGATTTTGCTTAGCTGGCAAAGTTGCTGATCGCTGTAGTTGACAGTTTCTTGGAAGAGGATTGATCTCCGGATCTCCGACAGCGGCAATATTGTGACCCTCTCGAAGGTTTTGCTGAAAACTGGCTTCCAAAGAGCTCAGCGCAATTGATGGTGGTGGCTTTGATGGGGGCGGTGGTCGCTGCAATCGTAATACTTCTTGACTAGTACAATATTTTGGTCGATGATAAATTAGACACAAGTCTCTCTGTTGATTCGATATGATTTCATTTTGGCGTTGTTGCTGCCGATTTTCTTTAGGGTTTGGGTTTGATCTCGGTATTGTTTGTGACGTCTCTGTGACATTTTTGTCGTTCCTTGAAAGAAATTACATAAATGCATACTGCTTGCTGGATTCGAAACACATTTTTACTTATATATATATATAATAATAATAATAATAGTAATAATAATAATAGTAATAATAATAATAATAATAATAATAATAATAATAATAATAATAATAATAATAATAATAATAATAATAATAATAATAATAATAATAATAATAATAATAATAATAATAATAATAATAATAATAATAATAATAATAATAATAATAATAATAATAATAATAATAATAATAATAATAATAATAATAATAATAATAATAATAATAATAATAATAATAATAATAATAATAATAATAATAATAATAATAATAATAATAATAATAATAATAATAATAATAATAATAATAATAATAATAATAATAATAATAATAATAATAAATAAAATAATAATAATAATAATAATAATAACAATAATAATAATTACAATAATAATAATAATAGTATTAATAATAATAACAATAATAATAATTACAATAATAATAATAATAATTACAATAATAATAACAATAATAATAATTACAATAATAATAATAATAGTATTAATAATAATAACAATAATAATAATTACAATAATAATAATAATAATATTAATAATAATAATAATAATTTTTTCGTCATATCTATAGCTAACGTCTCATAAACAGTTATTCGCAACCAACATAAAGCTAATGGTTCACATTAGTATTTTGTTAAACTAAAAGAAGGTTTGATAACTAATAAATTGCTATACATATGTATATAATATAATAAATATTTTTTCCCTTGAACAATCGAGAAACATAAATGTACAATACACAATTTGTTTACGAGATAAATTTGAATTTATATCCGATCAATATTTTGGAAAAATTGGTGAAAATGTAATATATGTATATAGAGATCACAGAAATTCGGATATGATTTGCTTAAAAAATTATCAATTATTATTACAAATCATTCCCTTTCGGGGAAAATGATGTATCTAATACTTTTTCAAATGAACAATTTAAGAGTTCATATTTCCGTGAGTTTCCAAATCTCAAAGATAAAATAATACGTAAATGCACATGCATATGCATGTACAAAATAAGAATAAAATTACAATCTTTCACAGACCGAACGTAATGAAAATCGAATTCTTATATGTTTACTCTTGTAGACATTTTACCTGTCACATTATTTATTAGTGCCCATTTCAGCTGGTGAGATCTATTAAATTCACTTCACCAGGCAAATCAATTACAAATTTGAGAAAATTGAAGACACTGTCGTCGAATGCAGCAGAATAAAATTTACATTGTGAGTGTAAACGCGTTTTCAACCATTTTTGCTTTACTATTGATTATGATGAACCGATGTATGAACGAGTCGAGTGGCTTGCTCTATAACCCAGCCTTAAATTAAAAACTCTTATTGATTGGTATGTAAGCTTTGTATTTTTCCCCACCAGAGTAAAGCTTTTCAGAGCAAAACACACAAGGAATAAACCAGTGAGAGAACCAGAGAGAAACATTTCGACATGACAGTTGTAATGGTTACTCGTATTAAAAGTTTTTGCACCCTTACCGCAACGCATGCGCAAGGATATGAGGGTTTTTATATCAATGAACTTTTGTCAGCTATCTACAGTTAAATATGCACAGCATAATAAAATACCAGCTAAATATTGATGTAGGTCTCCGTGTGTTTTGAGCCGTTAACTTTTAGCCTACAAAAAGTGTATATTTGTTCTTGATGAGCGCAACTTCCGAGATATAACCATGTCTGTTTGTTTGGCTGTCTGTATAAAAACATACATACCTCAGTAAAACTGATATTTGTGCAAAACTTATTTTTGATATAACGGTTATTCGAATAACTGTATTAATCTTTCGAGTATACACATTTGTTCTTGTATGCTTTGACACGTGTTTCTATGCATTTATTTCTTATCTGCTTTTAATCTCTGGCCCCGTTAGGTTGTTAAAGAAAACAAAGTCATGCTTTTAATAGAAAGTTGATATTTGTGCAAAGTTCTGCATTTCGATTTTGAGCTCGATACGTCAACTGACCTCCAGCAAAAAGTTTATATTGTTGCTATTTTTGATTTTTTTTTTTTTGCGAGATTTCTAACATTATTGATTAAAATGATGCCGCGTGCACTCGAATTAAATGAAAAATAGAAGACTCAAATTGAAACAATGGATGGATATACATATGTAGATCTCAGACACTAAAATACCGTTTTGTTTTAGCCTTTTTCCAAGCCCACTTTTCTCTTGTAAGTCAAATAAATAGAAGAAATAGAAATAAAGCGTAATTTTAGAGCTATACCCAACTTTATGATTCTGGAAAATTTGATGGCAATCAGATAAAAGTTTTTCAAAAAATATGGTATTTTTCAAAACTCAGTTGCTGCAGTCGAGTATTAGTTGCTTTGGTTGACATTCCGGCATTCTACAATATATCAATAACACACTCGGTATTTTTCAGTAATAAGGTAATAAGTAAAACAATGCAATGTGCTATAAATATACCAAAGTAAAAGAAAATTGTTTTGTTGTTTTATCTCCCAGTAGAATTCACTGGACTAACGAATGCTGCTCAAGAAATAATTTGTAATAGTCTGACAGACAAACAGAATCAATCAGGTTTTTCATACATAGTTTTAATTAATTTTGAAACTTACTTGTGGGACTCCTGTAAATGCATTTCCTTAGTTCCTTAGTTTCTATTGGAAATTTTATATCCAATCTTAAATGCCGTTTTTTCATCAGATCAGTGCTAAATATATATGAAAAAGAAAAAAAAATGAATAATCAGGTTTTACCAAATATGCTGAATACCTAGTCATTTCTAATAAATCGGTGCCATTTGATTCAAACGAAAACAATTGCAATAATTTTCTATTAAAAATTAAAATTGTTTGATTGGTTGTATGCTTTTGTTTTAATTATTAAATAATTATGTCCATCATAATATAATTATTTATTTATTTATTTCTTACTTGGTCTTTACAATATACACTGGAGTTCACTGTTTCAAGCGTAAACTGTGATAGAAAAAGTTCTAAGTTATTGATATCTTCATTAGAAAGATTTTGCAATTTTAGTTCCATCGATTTATCTATCAGCTTTGATTTTTTCATGTAGATGGGAAGACAAAAACATAGAAACGCCTCAAGATTTTCGACGCACCGCAAAAACAAGTAAGAAATTTACGAGTGTCATCGACTGTGAGATACCAGCTACCTATTATTAATAAAAGCAAAACGCGCGGCCTTATTTTTTTAAATATATCCCATTCTTTCTGTAATTTGTATTTAGTCGACAAACCAAAAATCAACTAATCACAATACCAAAATTCGCGACTCTAGTTTTAAAATTACACTTTTTTTTCGAGTTTGGTCAAAAAACATTGATCTGAGGAAAACTAACAAGTGCAATCGAAACATAACATCGCTATCTTTTATAGTCTCTATCTAGTCTAGGTTTTTCATACCGACGGATTGACGGAAATGGAATATATATACTTTACAATTGACAATTGACTGTCTCGCTTACACTTATGGATTGCTTCACTATCTTATAGTTACTTTCATTTCAGTATATTTAATATATGGTCATTAAATATCGAATTTCAGACAATTCTTAAGTTAAACAAAACATCAAACACTAGAAAATCGGCTTGTCAAGATAACAGGAAAAATTGACTGACTGATCAGCGATGTTATCACAAACGAGTACGTTTTAATAATATAAATAATACCATTTAGATTAAGTATGAAAATATAAATGATTTTTTTCTTTTTGTTTTATATTACACCGTATCACAGTTCATTCTTCACACCTGGTTTTGTAATAATTTTTTAATTTTGTCAAAATGCATATGTATAACTAAGATATTTAATTTCTTTATAGCAATTTAAATAAAGAATGTTTGGTACATACATGTATATATGTTTCTTAATAATATTTTAGTTTGCTTTCAACAATAATAAACACCTTTTTTCATTAATTAGCGTAAGCTTGTATGCGTGAAACAGCCTATTTTTAAAAATACATATTATGGTATTTTTATACCCGCTACCCATAGCGTAGAAGGGTATTATAACAGTCTGCCGGCAGGAAGTGTATGTAACAGGCAGAAGGAGGCATAAAGAAGGCATCAAGCATACTAGATATATCTTGTCCGTCCATATGAAACACTGGATCTCAGAGACTATAACAGATTGAGCTATAATATTTTTTTATTTTTTTTATTTTGACATTATTTGTACGCAAGATCAAGATTGTTTTAATTTTGTTGCGATGCGTAATTTTGAAGCTAGAGTGATTTTTCGTGTATAGAATATATAGTATAAGTACAGTATTTATAATTCCGATTGCGATTTATAACAATATTAGAATATGATTTTATTGACAAACGGTAGCGGGTATCTCACAGTCGAGTACACTTGATTATACCTTTCTTACTTGTTTAATTATAGAGAGGAACACAGCGTTGAACACTTTCACCCAATGCAATGCAGCACGTGCAATTAATAGCTTGTAATTATTTATCAAAGATAAAAAGGCCTTTTTTATTTATACCGTACAGAACTGATATGAATACAATTCATATTAATATATAAATATAAATATAATATATTATATAGATTATTCTATTTTTAAGTCAATTTGTTTCACTCTGAAAATATCCACGAATAAACGAAAGTTTTGTCAGAATATTCCCCAGTGAGCTTTCACGTACTTATGAGATTGTTCGCAGAAAACGGAAAACGTACTGAACTTAATTCTATCTGAAAAACTGATCTAAAGAATTGAACTTTTTTGTGCGCCAATCGAGTATATGTACAGATGTCTATGTAATTATTATTATATATATAATGCTTAAAAAAATATTATTTTAATATCTAAAGTATATAAAATGTAAAAATTAACTATTCATGTAGTATTAAAAAAATATTATGTTTTTTGTATTAAGAAAATAGCTATAAAAGTCCATTTAATAGCCGAGCTTTTTAATTTAATGTTAAGTTTAAAAATTCAATCATTTTAATTCCAAATATAAAAGTGTGACCAAATTCAATTTGAAGTGTTTGCCTGTATGAATGAATGGCAAAATGAGGTGTAGGTGGTAATTGTGATGTCTCTAAAAGGCTGAATGACTCGGTCATGCACCAAAGCTAATCACTACGAAACTTTTAGAATTCGTGTTACGCTAAATTAGAGTAGAATATTCCAGGAAATATTGCATAAAATTATAATTAATAAAATACACAAAAATGAATTTAATTTTCGTTCCTTATCTTAAGTTGGCAAATAAGCTATTGAATGTTCTTTAATATGGCATAATATTCTTTTTAAGGAAGCTCTCAAGGACTATAAGAAAAAGGATAAAAAAAATTATGCAGCGCCCACTTCCGCTCCCGTAATATGAGATGCAAATGTAATTTAAAGCAAGAGCCGTGATTTTTGGTGCATACAATAATAACTAGAGTATTTATGATTCTTGGTTGAAGAAGTTATTCAAGAAATTTGTATAGCAAAAACGCTTATTTTAATCGGGTTTTAGTTGCTTTGGCTGACAATCCGGTATATTTTGTACTCTATGAAATAATTTTAATGTATTACGTTATCGATAAAAAATACGGTATATTTTAAGAATATGGTTTTAGTGAAAATGGGTAGCGGGTATCTCACAGTCTGTACACTCGACCGTAGCTTTATTACTTGTTTTAAGATCGTAATTCAATTCTGAGCAACAATTTAAAATTTGGAACGCAATATATGATATAACACACCGCTCAATAAGTTCCCGGCCTAAGAAGGAAAAACACATTTTTTTCTGAAAATGTAGTTTTATTCATCAATATTGTTTCCATCTAAAGCTATACACTTAGTCCAGCGCCTTTCCAACCTTTCGACGCCATTTTTGTAGAAGGATGAACTTTTGCCCTGAAAAAGGCCTCAGTATCGGCAATCACCTCATCATTTGATCGATATCTCTTGCCTTGGGGGTGCTTTTTGAAAATCTGGAGAGTACGGTGAGATCGGCAGTAGTTCGAACCTCAATTCGCTCAATTTCAGCATTGTTGCCATAGACTTGTGGCACTATCCTGATAAAACAGCGGTTTCTTCTATACCATATGTGAACGTTTTTTTTTGCTTGATGGCTTGGTCCAGTCGATTCAGCTGACTTATATAATATTCGCTGTTGATTGTTTTACCTTAAGCAAAATCCCATATGCATCCCAAAATACGGACGCCATAACCTTACCCGCTAATATTTATGTTTTGGGACGCTTCGGACTTCGGCTTTCACCGGCTACCACCGACTCAAAAGATTGACGACTAAATTCTGGAGTACAGCGGTGTATTCATGTTTCGTCCATGGTTACGTAACGGCGAAAAAAATCGGTCTTATTAGGCTTCAACATGCTTCAACCACGGAAGCATCGATGCGTTGTTGCTTTTGGTCCACTTTGAGTAGAGCTTCGTTATATCGAAAGGTTCATGCAATATTGTAAACACTATGCCTTCTGATGTCCTTGATGCATCAGCTATCTCCTTTAATTGCAATTTGCGGTCGTCCAATACCATTTTTCGTATTTTTGCAATATTTTCTGGCGTAACTGCTGTTTTTGGGCCACGTTTAAATTCATTGTACCAATACTTAATGGTTGATTTTGCTGGAAAAGAATCCGGGTAATGCTTATCATGCTAAGTATTGGGTTCCATCGTATTTTTTCCAATCAAAAACAAGTAAGAAAGCTACAGTCGAGTGTGCTCGACTGTGAGATACCCGCTACCCATTTTGTATAAAAGAAAAATATTGCGGTATTATTTCCAAAATATACCAAAGAATACTACAAAATGCTAAAAATATACCAAATATATCATTGGGTATATTTTTAGTATTTAGTATAGTGCCACTTTCAAAATATACCATAGACAGCATAATATACCAGATTGTCGGCCAAAGCAACTGAGACCCCTAGTAAGTAGGCGTTTTAGCCTATACAAAAGTATTTCTTTAATAACTTCCACAATTTTTATTCGATCGCAACCAAATTTTCAGAAGTCACAAAGACTATAGTTCCTAATGTATATCCAGCTTTATTATTACGCTTACTATTCGATTTTTCTGATTTGCAGGGCGGAAGTGGGCGTGGCAAAAATTTAAAACAAACTTGATCTGCGTGCAAACATAACAAATGCTGTCGAAAAAAAATTATAGCTCTATCTCTTATAGTCTCTGAGATCTAGGTGTTCATACGGACAGACGGACATGGCTATATCGTCTCGGCTGTTGACGCTGATCAAGAATATATATACTTTATAAGGTCGGAGATGCCTTATTCTACCTGTTACATACATTTCCTGCCGGCACAAAGTTATAATACCCTTCTATATATAAACAGCATTTAATAAGGATACGAAATTCCATTTTGTTCAATATTGTAGAAAAACTCAAAAGTTGTTTCACTTTAAAATTTATAACTTAAAAATACGTAGAGCTTATGATAATCGACACTATCAATAAAAAATATTTATGTTTGCTTACTTCTGCCTTATTGAGTGGTGTGATATATCTCTGAAAATGTTGTTAAGCATTGATCATAAGATTTCTTTTACTATTTTTTAAGGGGATACAGCTTACGAGTATAATTAGAAAATTCGTTACATCAATTCGATTGAATGAATAGAAAATACAAGTTTGAGTTTGGCCACGAATCGACTTCCGCATGAAATATCAAATAGACAAAGGGTTAAAACGGTCGAATTCCAATTCGAATAACGACTGCATAGCGGAATCAGTGGCGAGTAAGGGTAGCGATTAAGAAGAAGAGGTAGGCAAAAAAACAGTTCCGAAACTCGGAAACTAGAGTTTATGTGCACCAAATCAATATGGAAATCAATAAATAAAAAAATGTACATAGCCGACGTCACCCTTAGATAGTGCCAAAAACGAACACCCTTCAAATTACACACACACACATATTCGCACACATACAAATTGAAAGTAGATAATGTAACGATGCCTACAAGCTTGAGGGGATGTTTAAATACCCACACCAAAGTTTTGGTTACCAGTAAACAATTGTAAGATATTTTCTATTTTTACCCGCAGATTAAGTTTGTTTAAAAATACAAGTGTATTTTTGTAACTAGAATCGGTTTTTAGTACTTTCAATAATAGCTGTAGTATTTATGATTCCTAAACATTTTTTTGTTGCGATCAGAAGTTATTTAAGAAATACTTTTGCTGCAATCAAATCTTAATTGCTTTGAGTGTAGGACTATTTCACTATACCAAATATTGCATTTGGTCTATTTTTGCCGCATATAAATTTGGTAAAATAATTCCGATTCGGTCTTTGAGATCGTTTCTATTTGGGAAAATCCGACAGAGTTGTTTAATTAAGGCAGGTCGAATGTTTTAATACCCTTTCTATAACAGGACAAGAAATCGATACAAGCGGTGGAGGTGTTGAATCTTTAAAAAAAAATCACAATAAATAATTATTAAACGTTATTTTGTTTTAAAACTTTTTTATATGGGAATTGAAGATAACATTCACAAAGTATATATAAAGCAAATTAGAGAAAGAAAATGTTGTACTTCTACTTGAATTTAAAGACCAAAAAATTCTTTAAGCAAGAATAAAAGTAAAAGGTTAAGAACCTTAATTATAATTCCTTTAGATCTCTCTCTTGCTAAGATAGTAAATAATACTAGGGGTACTAACTCCCACCGTGACTTACCGTTACATTCGCGCTCGTAATATGTAACTACATACTTTCAGACATTCATATGCATATGTATATGTATTTAGCTACACACATTCGCATATGCAAACATACATAAGTAAGTTACGTCCCGGGGATGAGAATTTTTGCTCCTTGTGTTCATCACCGTGGATGATCTCGGTTTTTTTATATACACACGATTTTTTTTTTAATTTTTATGGTGTAGGGTGGCATTGCTGACAGTGTGCTGCCTGTCCCAAAGCCCAAGTTAGCGTACTCCGGTGGTGTTCAGACTGCTGCATAAGGTGGCAAAAATTGCCCCCTTTCCGAGCTCATTTTGAAACACATATTCCCCGCTTGCTTTTCTTGCTTGCTTTTGCGCCGCCACCACCAACTTCATTATAATTTTGTCGGGGTTGTTTTTTCATTTCTTTTCATTTTTTGTTGCTATACTGTTTTTTTTTTTTTCTTTTTTTTGCTTTATGGTGCCGCCAGCGTGCCTCATGACTTCGACTTCGACGACACCCTTCACTCGATGTAAACGAATAAACACGAACATACGACGATTGTAGGCAATTCGTTAGTTTGTATGGTTGAATGTTTATGCCCACACAGCACACGCAGAAAAACGACACCCCCAATTTTTTTTTCAGCCGGTCCGTAAAAAATTGGATAAAAAGCGCTTGGCAATTTTAGCATCCGAAATTTCTAACATTGAAATATGGAATATCGATTTTTTTGTTGTTTGAGTTGCTATCCTGTGTGCTTGCAAAAATACTTGTATTTCATATATATATTCTATGGTTGTACTTTTGTATACATAGGAAGGTATTTATTTAGTACTCGATGTACCATTGTAAATATGAATAACTAGAATCTTTTGTACTATTATGAAGACTTCAACTTAAAAATTTGTTGAATTTTAATATACTTGTATGTATGTCAATTATTGAAATGCATCACTCCTTTGACAAGTTGTTTAAACTACTACCACTAAAAATATTTCAAATCATTCTTAGTTTTGCAAAAGTTAAGGTGACCTCCAAACAACTTTATACATTAACATTTTTTAGCCTATGCTCCCATAGGGTAGAAGGGTATTATAACTTTGTGCCGGCAGGAAATGTATGTAACAGGTAAAATAAGGCATCTCCGACCCTATAAAGCATATATATTCTTAATCAGCGTCAACAGCCGAGACGATCTAGCCATGTCTGTTTGTCTGTATGAAACACTGGATCTCAAAGACTATAAGAGATAGAGCTATAATTTTTTTTCGACAGCATTTGTTATGTTTGCACGCAGATCAAGTTTGTTTCAAAGTTTTGCCACGCCCATTTCCGCCCCCGAAAAGTCTTGGTGTATATAATAATAACAATAGTATTTATGATTCCTGAAAATTTGGTCGCGATCAGATAAAAAGTTATTAAAGAAATACTTTTGTATGGGCTAAAACGCCTACTTACTAGGGGTCTCAGATGCTTTGGCCGACAATCTGGTATATTACGCCGTCTATGGTATATTTTGAATGTAGTACCACATCGTTATACCAAATATACCATTTTGTATATTTTTTAGTATTTTGCAGTATTTTTTGGTATATTTTGAGAATAATACCGCAATATTATGCTTTTATTCAAAATGGGTAGCGGGTATCTCAC
The DNA here is from genome assembly GCA_035046325.1 of Drosophila niveifrons. Lineage (NCBI taxonomy): Eukaryota > Metazoa > Arthropoda > Insecta > Diptera > Drosophilidae > Drosophila > Drosophila niveifrons. The sequence continues at coordinate 987,002 of JAWNOC010000058.1, read as the reverse complement.
AGTCGAGCACACTCGACTGTAGCTTTCTTAGCTGTTTTTAAATATAACGAAAATACTGCAAACTTCTAAAATATACCAAACTGTATATTTGGCATAACGATATGGTACCACCACTAACAAAACAATACATAGATGCTTCGTTTCATACAAAAAAACCTATCTTTAAAAACTGAATTATTATATTTTCGATCGGGATTTGATTCCGGACACCGCAATATGTTGAGCCTGCAAACCATAAGCACGGCCAATGCAGTCGTTAAGCAAACGCCGTTTAATTGCGAACATCTAAGACACGATCAATTGTTGTTGTCTTCGTCTTAGGGACTTTCGTCGCGGCAAAACAAAATTGACGTGCGCTAGCTTCATGTCAGCGAGGCAACTGCACGTTGCAAAACTTCACATGCATACAAATACTAATATAGGCGGGCATGTAGATACACACACGCATACATAGAAACGAAAGCACAGCGCAACGAAATACTCTTGTGCTCATCGTTTCGCATTTGATCTGCGACTGAACTGAGTTTGTAACGGACGCTGCGCGTTGCGCTAGAAGTTCTAGCCTAGAACTTCGAATTACGAAGTGAGCCGAAGACGCTCTGGTGTTCGAATCGCAGCGCTCGACCCGACTGGGGTCGCCATAATTCAGTTTTTAAAGATAGGATTTTTGGCCAAAGCAACTAAGAACTCTACAAAAATATTTCTTTAATATCTTCCACATTTTTTATCTGATCGCAACCAAATTTTCAGGAATCATAAATACTATTGTTATTATTATCTACACCAAAATTCGCAGCATTAGCTTTACGCTTGTTATTCGATTTTTTTGATTTGCGGGGGCGAAAGTGGGCGTGGCAAAAATTTGAAACAAACTTGATCTGCGTGCAAACATAACAAATGCTGACGAAAAAAATTATAGCTCTATGTCTTATAGACTCTGAGTTCTAGGTGTTCATACGGACGGACGGACAGACGGACATGGCTAGATTGTCTCGGCTGTTGGCGCTGATCTATATATTTTGCACTCTATAGTATATATTAAGTGTAGTTCCATATCAATATACCAAATATATAATTCAGTATATTTTCCATATTTTTGTGGTGTATTATTTTGGTATACTTAAAAAATACCGTAATATTTTCATTTTCTTCAAAATGGGTAACGGGTATCTCTGTAGCTTTCTTACTTGTTAATTGATATATTACAATGCTTATTGCTCATTGTTTTGCATATGTCCATTTCATTTCATTTCATTTCAATTTAGCTAGTAAAAATGTGTATAGGAAATGTAATGTATAAAATGTTATGTTAGAAATACTTTGTTGTGAGCACATTTCCTATTTGAATTGTCACTACTAGATGGGCTTAGATATTATAAATCGTTTAGTAATTTAATAAATAAAACAAGTTTGTGTTACACCACCATCACAGCCACATTCGAAAACACGTATTGCCGAGCCACCAAATGCGAAATGCAAGAGATATCAATATCAATAGTATCTGGCTCATGAACTACGTGCTCTCATCCTCTGTCATAAAGGTACAATTTGTGTCCGCTTCTGCTTCTTCTTCTGCTGCAGATGCTCCAAAAATGTAGGTGAGAATGGGACTTCAACGTGGACGTGAATATCTGGGATTTCTGTTGTTGTTGTTGGTATCTGATTCCGAAGCACATTAACGCCTTTAATTGCCTTTGTTTAATTTACCTTGGTGTGTACCGGAAATTTACAGGAACTTCATTTGTACTCAGACAGAGTGGCGTACGTTGGGCGCCTTCGGAGTGGGGCTGTGTGTGTGTGCGTATCAAGGGATTAGCAACCCCCTGTCGCATTACATGTTTTTAGTCGTGCGTGCAAGATATTCGATTAACTGCATCAATAAAATAACTTCAGTACTCGTAGTGTTCATTCCAGGCTGTTGCCACTTTAGCCCAACCTAGAGTGGAGGTGAAGCTGGAAGTGTTAAAGGTTTCAATAATTAACTTTCATATTACATTCGGTTATCTCTGAATTCATCATCCAGAAAAAAAAACTGTAGGTTGACCCCCACCTCCAAAATGAAAGAAAATTAAAAAATGTAAATGATAATAAGAAATTAAAGCCACTCTCTAAGAGTGGACACAGCGATTCGGTGAATTCTGTTATTGAACTGACTTTATTTGTGTATACTGACAACCAGGTATATTTAGACCTACATATATGATATATTCGAATGTAAAACTTAAAAAATATACCAAACATTTGAAAGAATCAAAATGAATGGGCTGTTATTGAACTGACCTTTATTTCTTAAAATCTTATGTCTCATATAGCTAATTTCCTTATCTCTAAGAGAGCTTCTCAGGGTGAAGAAACCCTTTCCTATTTTAATCTTTCTGATGCAACCCATGAACATTTGACATCGTTAAGTGCCTTTTGAAATAGTTAAAATGCAGTGTGCTATTGGAATTTTAGGATCTTATCTTATTTATCCTGTGTTTTTATACCCGCTGCCCATAGGGTAGAAGGGTATTATAAAAAGAAATACTTTTGTATGGGCAAAAACGCCAATCTACTAGGGGTATTAGTTGCTTTGGCTGACAAATCTGGTATATTTTGCACTCTATAGTATATATGTAGTGTAGCTCCATATCAATATACCAAATATACAATTCAGTAAATTTTCGGTATTTTATGGTATATTATTTTAGTATAATTTGAAAAAATACCGCAATATTTTGCTTCTATTCAAAATGGGCAGCGGGTATCTCACAGTCGAGCACACTCGACTGTAGCTTTCCTACTTGTTATGATATACAAATAGCCCTATATAATGGTATATTTATTTAGTCTAAGGCTACCTCAAATATATTATACTAGTAAATGGCAACAGGACGACAAATTGTTCAAGGAGAAAAATTGAAAGATATACTTGAATCAACTCAAAATTAATATGACGTTATCATAGCTATAATATAACCTATAAAGTCAGGTGAATAAAGAACAGAGCACGGATCTATGTAGATCACCGAAAACTGATTTCAACCTCTTATTAATATACAAGTATGAAGGGAGATTCGTAAAATTGCTTTTAAATTAATATAATATTATTTTAGACATTTGATTAAGCCAGAAGACGAGTCAAGGATACGGTATTATTGCTAATAAATATTGAAGCCTCTGCCCCACGGCACTAAATATGATTGCGGAAGTTACGCACAACAACAGTGAGAGTAGTAAATCGTATACGAGTAATTCTTAATTTCTATTCATCATATTCCCCACACCCTTAAGTACCGCTGCTTGCCTAGTGGATTGTCATTATGCAATGTCATTGAAATATAATTAATTTCGTTACGTCTGCTGTTTAATTTTGGCTAATAGTCATATTCTGTTTTCGAATACCAAAATACCTAGCGAAAGTGGTCGTAAAACGCCATAAAGTGCACATTTATTTGGGTCGAAGCGAAGCTCAAGAGAATTCGCAGCCGCGTTGTAATTTTCGCAATACTACCACATTAATGAAAATAAGAAATAATCGGAATCGGAATCTCTCCCTATTGCAGTCGTTATCTCGTAGTCAATTTCATCCCCATCCTGGTTGCTAATTCACTTTTTATGCTTATTCGTCGCATGCAAGTTCACTATGTCTTTTCTGGATCGTATCATAAATTATTCACATTCGAAAAGTTTACATACCAGAGTTGATTTTGTTTCAGAAAGTCACCTACAAGTATAGCTAATACTCTCGCTTCGTCAGTTAGTATCGTCGAAAATAATCGATTTGAATTCAATAGAATAAAATATACTTTTAATACACATCAATTTTGTTTTATTAGCAGACAACATAGTGGTTTTCCACCAGTTCCGTCATGTGTAGACACAGGAACTCAGCGCACATTTCCGCTTCTTTTGCCCGTATATGCGGAACTGATATTCTACAAAACTCGTCAAGTATCAAGTCAGCCAAGGGGAAATTTAAATTTCCCTCGGCTGCGCTGGAGGAATTTATACTTGACGTGTCTACCAACCAGTCTGGTGTGCTGAAAATACTGTGCTTAGATTCTAGTGATACAAAAAATTACACATGTTCGAGAAAAAATCCCGAATCCCGAATCGCATTTAAGATTAATGAATTTAATTCATGACCAAATACGCATCTTAAGATGTTACATAATTTTAATATTTTAACATGTCCATCTAGAGAAAATATATGAATAAAATAATATAGATTGGAGATTGTCTGGAATGTCTGGGTAAACTAGTAGTTGGAATATGAAATAAAACCATTCGCCAAAGTGGCCCCAAAATATCTTAAATTACCCCACCAAGTACAATGGCTGCAAATCTGACCTAAAGCTCACAAGAGACTGGGACAAAACACCAAAAAAAAGATTTAAATGTTTTTTTTTTAATTAATGAGGTTGTCATCATAGTACTTAATGATGCCGCTAGGCGTTAAATATATAATTATGCTGGTAATTCCGGTCAGGGTCTGGCAAAGCGAAAGTGAATTAAGAGTTTTTCTTTTGCCTTCTGTCTTTCAATTATAATTATTTTTAGATAGCAGATTTAAAATGAAGGGCATAGGGGGACACATAATGGACACCAAGGCGCTGGACTTCCGGCACAGTCACAAATTAATAATGAGGATAGCATCAAATGAAAACAATTAAAAAATCAAACTGAACAACAGTTGGCCAGTTACCCGCACAGATTTAGTATTTGGTACTAATTTGAGATTAAAAACCGTAAATTGACAGGGGGAATTTGGTCGCATTTAAGAGATTTAAATTAAATGAAAGAACAATCAGAAATCGAGGGGTGCTCTGCATATGTACGAGTGTTGTAATGACACTGTTTTATCGTTGTTATCGTGTCACCACGTAAAATATCCCTAAAATAGATTTTAATAAAATTTACAAAATGTTTCCGTTTTCGGCACATTTAACTCTACTTGACTTTTTGCAATAAAGTAAACAAAACAAGTAAGAAAACTTCAGTCGAGTGTGCTCGAATGTGAAATACCCGCTACCCATTTTAAATAAGAGCAAAATATATTTCAATATATACTATAGCACAAAAATACTGAAAATATACTGAATTGTATATTTGTTATATTGATATGGTACCACACTCAATATATACTATAGAATGCAAAATATACCAGATTGTCAGCCAAAGCAACTAAGACCCTTAGTAAGAAGTCGTTTTTGCCCATACAAAAGTATTTCTTTAATAACTTCCACAATTTTTATCTTACAGAGGTCACGAAGGCTATAGTTAAAATTACTCTTGTTTTTTGATTTTTTCAATTTGTGGGGGCGAAAGTGGGCGTGGCAAAAATTTGAAACAAACTTGATCTGCCTGCAAACATAAGAAATGCTGTCGAAAACAAAATTATAGCTCTATTTCTTATAGTCTCTGAGGTCTAGGTGTTCATACGGACAGACGGACATGGCTAGATCGTCTCGGCTGTTGACGCTGATCAAGAATATATATACAGTAGATTCCGGTTATAACGACTTTCAAGGGACCGACCATTTTACGTCGTTATACCCGGAGGACGCACTAACCAGAAGGAGCAAAAAAAATATTTTTATACCCGCTACCCATAGGGTAGAAGGGTATTATAACTTTGTGCCGGCAGGAAATGTATGTAACAGGTAGAAGGAGGCATCTCCGACCCTATAAAGTATATATATTCTTGATCAGCGTCAACAGCCGAGACGATCTAGCCATGTCCGTCTGTCCGTCTGTCTGTCTGTCCGTCTGTCCGTCTGTCCGTATGAAACACTGGATCTCAGAGACTATAAGAGATAGAGCTATAATTTTTTTTCGACAGCATTTGTTATGTTTGCACGCAGATCAAGTTTGTTTCAAATTTTTGCCACGCCCACTTCCGCCCCCGCAAATCAAAAAAATCGAATAACAAGCGTAATTTTAAAGTTAAAGCTGCGAATTTTGGTATATATAATAATAACAATAGTATTTATGATTCCTGAAAATTTGCTTGCGATCAGATAAAAATTGTGGAAGTTATTAAAGAAACACTTTTGTATGGGCCAAAACGCCCACTTACGGGGGGGTCTCAAATGCTTTGGCCGACAATCTGGTGTATTGTGCCGTCTATGGTATATTTTAAATGTTAGTATCACATCGTTATACCAAATATACCATTTGGTATATTTTTAGTATTTTGCAGTATTTTTTGGTATATTTTGAAAATAATACCGCAATATTTTGCTTTTATTCAAAAGGGGTAGCGGGTATCTCACAGTCGAGCACACTCGACTGTAGTTTTCTTACTTGTTTTTTATTATTTTATGGTTGCCAGTTCGTAATAGGCTTTTAAAATAAAACAAAATAAATTTTTAATCAACAAAAACAAAAAATTTAATTCATAGCCTTGGTTTTTCAAAATATGTATGTCGTACACATACATATAACCGATATTCGTAAACTTAATATAAAAACTAGAAATATAGCCTGCACACGCACGCTGTAAACATTTGTGTGACGTCAGCATTGCACTTCGACTGTCTCTCTCTAACAGCAGCGTTGCTAAGGCGACGGCTAAAACTGACGGAGAGTAATGAGAGTGTAAGAGCTTCGTGTCGCTACTACGCACACAAGCAAGGGTGCCGATCACTGATAAATACATATGTATGTACATTTCTAACAGCGTCGTTTGATGCTTACAATTTTGGGCATTATTTCACTGTATTTTTGTTTTTCGTCGCTATATCCGGTTGAATTTTGAAAAATTTCGTCGGTATAAGCGGTTAGTCGCTAAAAGCGGAGACGTTCTAAGCGGAAGCCCTTTCATATCAGTTTGTATGGGGACCAACCAAGCCATCGAGTTTTCGTCGTAATATCCGGTCGGACACTATAAGCGGAGTCGTTATAACCGGATTCTACTGTACTTTATAGGGTCGGAGATGCCTCCTTCTATCTCTTACATACATTTGCTGCCGGCACAAAGTTACAATACCCTTCTACCCTATGGGTAGCGGGTATAATAATAAAATATAATAAAGAAAAAAAATGCCACACTCAGGCTCAAATTAATGCAGTTGATTAGAAGTTGAGATTTTGTTCATGTTAATTCGGAATCTGAGAATGTGAATGGAAATGAGAATGAGAATGAGAATGTATCTAAAGCGATTGTGACCACATGAATTAAATCGTAAATTTGTCGAGTTAATATCGAGAAGAGTGAGTGTGATTTTAATAAATTAATAGATAGCTATACCAAACCCTACCTATGGTTAATCACCGAATGAATATGAATACGGGTACCACACACTTTTGTGTGTGGGGCGATCTGTAAATATGAATGAAGGTGAGACCGGTAACCGGTAACCGGTCGGAATCTGAATCTATTCACTCTTTATAGTTTACTTTGGGCATCAGCATCACCATCAGCTTTAATCGTATAAAAAGCCGTTCATTCATTCAATAAGTGTATACGTGTATACATATGTATATTTGACTTAAAAATTTATTTGTTGTTTGTTGACGATTGTGATGTTCGGAGCGGTGTCGCGATCGTTTGTTTTATTTACATATTTACATATGTATGTGGGCTGAATGATTCCCTATTTAACTGCCTTTCCCTCTTGCTTTTCATACATACTTGTATATACGTCACACACAAAACAAAGCTAAGCTAATCAAGAATAAAATCTTTGACCAAGGTTATACAAGAATGTTTCAAAATTGAACCAAGAAGGTAAAATCTTAAGAGAAAATCAAAATTCTTTATTGCACAGTCATGAATTTCCATTTTATATTCTTGTTGCAAAAATGGAATAACCTCAAAATTAAACGAAGAAGAAACAATAAATGGTTTTGATTGAAATCAAAACAGGTAAGAAAGCTATAGTCGAGATACCTGCTACCCATTTTTAATAAAAGCAAAACAATGCGGTATTATTTTCATAATATACCAAAATACTAAAAATATACCAAATTGTATATTTGGTATAACGATGTGGTACTAACATTCAAAATATAGCATCTGAGACCCCTAGTAAGAAGGCGTTTTAGCCCATACACAAGTATTTCTTTAATAACTTCCACAATTTTTATCTGATCGCAACCAAATTTTCAGGAATCATAAATACTATTGTTATTACATACACCAAAATTCGCAGCTTTAGCTTTAAAATTACGCGTGTTATTCGATTTTTTTTTTGATTTGCGGGGCGGAAGTGGGCGTGGCAAAAATTTGAAACAAACTTGATCTGCGTGCAAACATAACAAATGCTGTCAAAAAAAAAATAATAGTTCTATCTCTTATAGTCTCTGTGTTTACATACAGACAGTGTTTCATACAGACAGACGGACATGGCTAGATCGTCTCGGCTGTTGACGCTGATCAAGAATATATATACTTTATAGGGTCGAAGATGCCTCTTTCTACCTGTTACATACATTTCCTGCCGGCACAAAGTTATAATACCCTTCTACCCTATGGGTAGCGGGTATAAATATACTAATTAATATGCCGCAATAATTCTGAGGCTTTATTAGGTATCAGATTGTCAGCTAAAGAAATTTAGCCCGTAGTAAGTTGGCGTTTTTTTTTATACAAAAGTATTTCTCTAATAACTTTTACAATTTTCTTCTGATCTGACCAAAACTATAGTCATGGTTCTATACATACCAAAACTCGCGACTCTAGCTTTAAAATCTCGCTTGTTATTCGATTATCGTTAATTTGCGGGGGCGGAAGTGGGCGTGTCAAAAATTTGAAACAAGCTCTGGATTTGCGTGGAAACCTAACAAATGCCGTCGAAAATTAGAACTTTATCTCTTGTATCTGAGATCTAGGTGTTCATACGGACGGACAGACAGACGGACATGGTTATATCGTCTCAGCTGTTGACGCTGATCAAGAATATATATATTTTATGGGGTCGGGGATGCCTCCTTCGACCTGTTACATACAAAGTTATAATACACTTCTACGCTATAGCGGTTAGCGTTTATAATTACCCTTGGTATTCGATTTTTATCGATTGTCGATTTTTATCGATTGATCTAGCTAAAATAATAAGAAATTTAACATACTTGTATTTGGCGAATGCGGCTGCTGCAGTTGGATCTTTATTGTTTTCATTGAATGTCTGGTATATTTTGTACTGCAATATATCTTCGGTTATATATTTGAATATATATATATATCAGTTACGTACTTGAATTGGATGCATTGTGTGCCAACATACTTGTATTTATAAATGTGCATAATAAATCGATAACTAAGTACTGTAGTGTATTAATCAGTATTTACACGATCATTTACTACTAACTCAGTCGACAATTTGAGAGCACAAAGTCGTTTTTATGGGAGTGGCAATTGTTTGTTAATTTATTGTTCAATTAATTAAAGCAAACAGTTCAAAACGAAACGAAACTTGTTAATTCGGTTCATAAACAGAATGTTACCTGAGCACAACCAAAATTATGTGCAAGACGACCAAAGCTAAAATTGATATAGTATTTTCAAGAATACTCAATCGGGAAATTCTTTTCTGTAGAGTAGTGAGTAGATTTTTATATACGCACGCACACACACATAGAATATTTTCATGAACTACTTCTAAATTATTTCCCTTTTGAAGCTTCCTCATAATTATGAGACTTGTTTTATTCGAAACAGAAAGGCTAATCGAATGTACTGTTCAGCTATATTATATTTGTATATTTGCAGATGTACATACTTGTACATATATAAACATTAGTACTCACACATGCTAAAGTCCCACGCATACACAAAATGAGTAAGATTCAACCGCAAACTTTAAGTCCACAAATATATCATTAAAAATTATATATGTATGTATATATAATCACAATGAATATCCTATGTATGTAGTATGAGTACGCCTCAATACACAAACAATACATAGATTTACCATAGAGGAGTCTCTCATATCTTGCCTACTTTGCATGTGTGCTCTTATGCAAATACATACAAGTATATGTACAAACATACATATACATATGTGTAGGCATGTACATGTGCAAGCAAACATCATACAAGCACATAAATATGTGCGCTTATTTCCATGTAATTGCGAAAGAGTTAAGAAGCCTTGCTCGTTAGTCAAAAGCGATACGAGCTATCCAATCTACCTACTATGCTTACACCTCGTTTCTCGCCTATCAACACCCAACACCCAACACCCAACACACCCACCAAGCAACATTGCATCGGATGCTGGCTGTCTGGTTGGTAAAAGAGGCTCTGCCGTTGGTTGCCGAAGTTATGTATATTCGCGCATACATACTTATATGCATGTACATACTTGTACAACTGTATTCGTGCATGTGTGAATGTGTGTATGCATACAACATACATATAACGAGCGTGGTGAAAAAAAGGGGTTTTCATTTTGCCACCATGCTTGTTTTATTCATTTATATTTAAAAGCGTGAACGCAGACGCGAGATTTTATTCTTCTTTTGGCGTTGAGCGTGACTTCTTTGTGCGATGAGAAAAGAGAAAATATGCATACTTCCCCCAGCCGCCGCCCCCCACACCATATGTATGTATGTATGTATATGGACACATTGACTTGGAGTGAATGAGACGACCGGATAAAATGTGTGTTGTGGAAACATTCGATCCTCATCATCACTATTAAATACACACACACACACACGCATACCTACTTATTTTCAATTATACATAAGTTTACGTGTATGTATGTACATATACTTGCATGAATGTGTGTGACAAGTAATTTAAATGGGTGGAGCATCTCACAGTCAGACACACATAAACATTCGCACATATTAGAAGCGGCGAATCTAAAATAAATAAAATGGAGATTGGTGACAATTTTGTATGCTCAAGTTAACCAAAATCACAATATTAAGTATATCCATACAAAAAAACAAAGAGATCAGTATCTCCTATATTACAATTTTTACAATGTATTGCTCCAAGAGTTCTTAATTATGCAGCTAATAACCCTTAAAAATCTGGATTTATTTTAATTAATTACTTTATTTCACATTAGTTTTACACTTAGGAATGGAAAATTAAAAGCACATTAGAAGAACTTATTTTTTTATTCATTTAGTTAAATTTCATAATATATACATATACATATATATAATTTACCATTCAATATGTAATTTTCAAAATGTATAGTAACAGAATTAGCTACAATTTCATGAGGTTAAGCGTGCTCTTCCTTTACAAGTATTATTATTTAACTAAAATTGCAGTTTTTCCTTGAACCTTTGCATATAAACAAATATGGTGAAACTTAAAATGCATTTTGTGATTTTCTAAGACGTCAAATATTTTTAAGCAATTTAAAGGTTTTATATCTTGATTTGATTAATTGATTTTAAAAGTGAAAATTGCTATAAGAAAAGAATTTTATTCAGAGAAAAGGAATTGCTTTATAGCAATTATACACAGGATAAAATTCTTAACTCAAGATTTGACACTTGATATTAAGAATTTTGATCTAAAAATTGCATCAGGAACATAAAATTCACACTTAAGACCCAAGTTCTTATTAATAAGAAGAAAAATGATTATTGGATGCACAAATTATAGTTTTTAATTATCCTTTTTTGAGCCCAGGACCTCATCTCTTTGATTTAAATCTAGACAAAAACTTTATAAGAATTTCGATGGATTAAATAATTGTGTAGCCTTAATCTACAATTGTTGGTCTTAGTTCGAAAATTTGACACTTTTTAGACTTATGCTCTTAGCTTTAAGAATTCGTTCTTAAAGTGGTTTTATTTCAAGAACACAATTTTAAGTCCAATTTGATTTTACATTTGAACATACAAAAAAAATGTTCACAAAAGTATGAATTAGGCAGAGAATTTATTCCGACATCACGAAGAATATATATTCCTCATCAGCGTCAGCAGCCGAGACGATATAGCCATATATATGTTCTTGGACAGCGGATATCTCATAGTGAACAGTGACTTTCTCACTTATGATGATTATAAAACAACATAAATTATCTGCAACAGACTTTATAAGATATACAAAAATATTATATTATATTATATTCATTAATTATTTTACTATTTAATTAGGTATTATTATTCAATTCAGTTATTCGATTGTACAATTGTTTAACCTGAAAAAATTAAGACTTTGGCTTTATTTAAATAAAACGTATTCAAAATATTTGTATTTAGTAGACAATAATAAAGATTGTTGGAAAAAATAAATTAAGGCGATTAATAATTTTACGACATTTAAAACCTAATTTAGAATCCTTTGTTTAATTTTGTGAATTTTTACAATTTTTTTTTTTGTTTTTAAAGAACACAAATTTTAAGACAAATGTTCTTTATTTTTTTAAAAAACAGTGTAAGAGAGATATATTAAATTAAAAGTTGACCAGGTAAAGATCCACAAAACAATAAATTGAATTTATTTTTAAAATGTTTGTGTTACAATTTAGTTTTAGAATATCTTTATTGTCTCAAAAAGTTATTTGCATATTCTTAAATTAAAATATACAGTAAATATTATATATTGATGGTGAAAATGTCTCGCTCGCAACGTCACGTTTTAAATATTAATAAAATTTAAAAAACAAAAAATCATAATAGATCCTCCTAATAAAAAACGAATTTTTTTATTACGATTTAAAAGTATTATCTTAAAAACTTCGCAGAGCTTCGAATTTTTCAAGAAGTAATATATATAATTTTCGTTCTTCCTCATGCTTAAGAAAAGTCCTCGATTTCATGAAGATTGTTGTTTCATCATTCACCATTAATCAAAATTTCCGCAATCTGAATTTGTCCCCAACTAAAAAGAGCCTCGCCAGAATTGGGTGAATTTTATTTTTAATGGTGAATTAAGGCATTTTTATAATTTTAAAATTGATCATTTAAGTCAACTCGAGAGAAGTAATATTATATTTGGTTATTTGATAAGATCCCTCGATTGATAATACAAATATGGAACTAACTCTACATAAAAATTGGCAACCCACAATTGAACATTTATGTAAGAAATAGAAGTTAAAGTTGTCATAATTAGTGCGTAATTATGCATGTATGTATAAATGTGAAGGTGAAAAAATTGATGCACGCACAACATCCGGCGGTAGTTATACAAAAAATAATGAATGATGATTGCAATAAAATACTACCACATTATCATCATCCTAATGCAGCCTTAGAAACAAGAGAGCCAGCGATGCAAATGAAAAGGCATGCAGGCAGACAACGAAAAGCTCTTAGGCGCTCACATTCGCGCTCGTAGCAATCGTATTGAATACTTTGTTTTATTGCATATTTTGTCTCATTCACGCCTAATTATCGCAGCGTGGTAATAATTACTTCCAACTCACGCTCTCTCTCCCTCACTCTATCTTTCTCGCTCTCGCTCTCGCTCTCTCGCTATCTCTCTCACACTCTCAGATTATCTCTTGCTGCGTTTGCTTCCACTGGCAATTTGCAATTGCTGTGCCTTGGCTCTCTTACTTACCCACTCTCTGCAGTGATGCCGGTTACTCTCTGACTGTACTCGCTGCTGGTTGCGCTCTCTGCGGTGCGTCGCTCTTTCGGGGTGCCAAAGTGTCTCAATGATACAAAAAAGTAAAGTCACTGCTACTACTAGTAGTATGAAATCGACGGTGGAAGCGACCAGGTTCACGCTTTCGAGGTACTACAGAACACGACTAGTGCAATTTTGAAAACAAAAACAACAACAATAATCACAATAAGCAAAGCAAAAAAACCAAACCAATAAAAAAATATATAACCAGCTATTGTAAAATATTATCGAACATTCCCATATAATTGATTATATGTACATACATGCATTATATTTGTTGGGAATAGCTGGCTGAGTGTTTTATGTGTGTTTCTGAATATATCTGGAGATTCTACTTGTAGAAAAATAGTCTCAAGATTTGTGAATGCAAGCAAAATAAATTAAAAATTACAAAATGTATAAATTGTGCCAAGAGCTATAATACGTGAATTCGTAAATCGTGATTTTGTGCACTTCTATATGTTTCTATATGTTTTACAAATCCAAAACTAGTTCGCGGAATAAAAATAAGTTTATAAAAGTAAAAACAACAAACGAATAATTAAATGGAGTTATGATTACAAGACTGATTTTTAAATCAAAATGTGAATATGCGTTCTATAAATTCAAAAACCAACTTTTTATCAAATGCTCATAAACACTTAAAATTAAAAATATAAATAGTACTTTTGGATAAAACAATAAAAAAATTTAAATAAAAAATGAAATGGGAATCTCAAAAAAAAAAAAGGGTAGAAAATGAGCGAGGCGCATTAAAAGGAAAAGGACAATCTTCCATGTCAAATTTCTGGAGAGCGTGGAAAGAGAAAATGTGCAAGAAGAGTAGCATACATGCATATGTATGTATGTATATTGAGTGAATGTCAGAGCGGGAGAGGTGAAGTTACTCATTTACTTGCCTTCGGCGATATAATGAGGCACGTGGTCCATAGGAGCAATGAATGTACATATGTATGTCTACATATATATGTATTTACAAGTATATGCATACATACACAAATACTTAAGTAAATGCGAATGCCAAAACGCGGGGCACTAGTGTGCGTGCGTGAGAGTGTAAACGTAATCGAAGCGCGTTTATAACGAGAGAGATAGAATGTCGTTGTGGGTGGATGGGTGGATGGGTGTGTGTGCATCAAAAAGAGACAACTGTCTCGCACACCATAAGCAAGTGGGAGGAAAAGTGTTGACATTAAAAATGCAAAAATGCAGAAGTTGGCAAATTAAATCCGCGCGGGTATCGAACATTCCCCTTGCTACCTAACGTCTTACTCTTTTTTGGCGTTCCCCACTCGAGCTAGCTTATAAAAAAAACGTTGTATATACTTGTGTGTATGTAAATACATGCGTATGTGAATGTGCACATACATATATACAACTATATATATAAAACGTATCCTCAAATACATATGTATGCATTTGCATACACACTTATCCATGGAGTACAACAAACTCTAGCATTTACCATTCACAAAAAATCGAAACTTATTATCGATGTAAGATCAAAATAAAAATACGTAAGAATAATACCTGTTGGCAATCACAAAATCTCCAAAGTACAAAAAGGCATACAACAAAAGGAAAACTAATGTTGAGTGTGATCGACTATGATATACCCGCTACCCATTTTTAATAAAAAGAACAAATTTTATATAGCGTCATTGCACTACATTCATAATATACCATAGAAGACAAAATATACAATATTATCTCTATATCTAGTGGTCTCTAAGACTCAGTGTTTTATACTGACTGACGGAGATATTTCTGATCGAGAATCTAAGCACTTTGTAGCTTTGTAGCGTTGTAGCCATCAATTCAAAAGATAGCTACTTTTAAAAGTAAATGAATTCATAAACGAATAGAAATTTACACAGCTGTTGAATTTTGTTCAATGCTAAAAATAATACAAGTAAAAACGAACGATCTAGTTCACTTCAGATTTCAGATTGATCGCCGATCGATCTAATAGACAGACATTTGAAAATTCTTCATTAATAATATACCCTAGAGTACTAAACATTGTCAGCTAAAGCAGCTTATTGCAGAGGCGTTTGTTGCCATAAATAACTTATACAATTTTCATCGAATGTGTATTAATTTTATATAAATTTTCGACTCTATCTTCAAAATTATTGTATTGTATTGTTATTCGATATTTTTCGATTTGTGAGGACGTGGAAAAAAAATTGAAACAAACTTGATATAAGCACAGAAAGAACAAAATCTTGGTTTAAGATTTCTTCGATCTTACAAAAAAAAAAAAAAACAATCTTAAAATAAGATTTTCATAAATTTCATTTCATAAATTTGCATTTTAAGATTAAAAAATCTTATTTTAAGATTAAAATCTGGATTCGAGATTGTTTTTTTCATTTTTGAAACAAGAATATAATCTTAAATTGATATTGTTTCACATTCGTATTCACGTAGAACGTTTGATCTTGATTTAAGATTTTGATTCTTGGTTCAATTTCAAGAATTTTCTATTCTTGAGACAAGATTATTTTCTTAAATTTCAAGATTGGGCAATTTAGATTTTATGCAAATTTTCGATCTTGATTAGAGATTAAAGCTTCTTGGTTCAATCTTGATTCAAGATTTTATTTTTAATTCTGGCAAGTTTTTTTCTTCTGTTAGTGCAAACAAAACAAGGACTGTCGGAAAGAGTAAATCTATTACATACATATATTTCTTGCCGGCACAAAGTTATACTTGTAATACCCTTCTACCATATGGGTAGCGGGTATAAAAATATGAATACAAGTATATTCCAAAATTCATACACCAGATTGTCCATTAAAGATATTATTGAGTTACTTCGATCTTCTAACTAGCTGTTACTTGTTATATCTTTTTACCGAATATGCATACAAGTATATTAAGTCTTTATAGTCAAATGTAATGCTCTGATCAATCTAATTTCGCTAATTAGAACTATCTATAACATATTTCACTAGTTGACAATCAAGAACATCGAATTCATAATCCCAATTGTGTATGCTGAGGAAAAGTACTCAATGTAGTACAAAATAGACGTGTATTCAAATAATAATACATTATTGATAATTCTTACCAAAAATGTTGAACGTGCAACAAAAGGCAGCCACCTGTCGCTCACCCGCTCACTTCCCCTTGCACCCTTATTTCTGGACTGTGCTTCTCGCTTCCTGCTTTTGTTTCACTAGTGTGCACCCTTATGGCATTCACTACTAATTTAGGGTACCAGGTACCCTACAACACTGCCAGGGTTGCAAGCACTTACCTGTACCGGTTTCATTGTCTCGTTGTTACCGTATCCTATCCCTCGTCTTTTCTATTTTGTTTGTTCTTCTTTGTATTCTCTTTTCGCTCTTTCCTTCACACAAGAATATATTCTACACACACACACACACACATACCGGAAATCAAGCGTAAAATGAAATGTTTCCTTCAAAATGTTCTGTAAATGACAATTTTAATATGACTTTCAAAATATTTGTGTGAATAAGCAAAACTTCAAAAATCGCTGTTTCTGTTCTATTTGTTAAGTTTCAGTTTAAATATTATTGTTAATAAAACTCACTGATTTCAGGTGCAATCCCGTTTGAACTCGTCTGACTACACGTTCGATACAAAAAGTTCCTATAATATTTAAGAATAACACATCACATTGAAATAGTACAAAAATTAAAAGTTTCTATGGACTTACATTCCATAAAGCAACCTAATAAAAATAACTCACGAAATACTATACTATATACAACTAAGAAACAAAGAGCAAAGCAAAGCAAATGATCAAAGCATTTTATCCAATATGTATAACATTAACGCTATTTTAATAATCAAGAAACAAATCCACAAAATAATTCAATTTAATCACATATGAAGAGCTAAGGGCAGAATCTCGAGTCTCAGAATTTCATCGACGAATCGATAAACTCATGGACATTATTCCCAGAGCGGATCCATAAACAATCGGTAAGTATTTTTGATCTTGACTTACTTGACTTTTCAATACATATTTCAAATTTACAATTGCAACAAATACTTGTATAATAATAAATTCCCTCTTCGAATTGAAAGTAAAAATTCATTAGCTAGAGTACAATTTTTTGCAATCATCAACTTGATATAGAATGTATGTATATGTATTCATACCTTAAAACTCTTTTAAAATTAATAATCTGAATAAGAAGGAACCCTATTTGGCAACCAATTAAGAACATCCAAATCTCTCCTTCGATGGAGCTTAATTAGCAGGAACTCTAATTAGCCAATGACAGAACAGATATGAACCGGAGCAATGTGTGTATGAGTATATAAGAGTATACATACATACATACATATATTGGAGACGAGGTGAGACCAGCTCACCTTATCTATATCTATGTTCTTGTCAGTATAATAAAGCAGAGCTGGATATGCGGGCAGTGCCCTACTGAGAGCTGAGTGGAAATAAAAACAACGCGCCGATAATGACGATGGCTATACAATGTAAAGAGCGCGGGTCGTTTGAGTTTACATGTGCTCTTAATGTATTTTGTGTATTTTTTTACAGATGCTGTAGAGCTCTCTCTCTCTCAGCAGTCGCACGCTCTCGCGCGCTCAAGAGAAGCGAAAAAGAAGAGAAGAGATTAGAAGAGTAAAGCAACAGTGTTGCACACCGCGCAACAACATAAGCTCAAAACTTGATTGGTCGTGCTTGTCGTGCGGCCCACTAACAAGTATCCCCACCCCACCCCTTCCCCGCTCACCGCCCACCACCCACCCAACCATTCCGCTACCTCATATGTAGTATTGCTTATTTGTTTTTGCTCTCTACTCAACTCTGCATCGCTGCCTGACTGCAGTGTGAATTGTGCCACCTTGCTCTTGCTCTCGCTGAACCCTGTACTGCTTGCTGCTCTGTCTGTCTCTCTGAATGTGTGTGTGTGTGTGTATGTGACGCCCGCGAGAGAGTGGTAATGTATTTGTATGTGAAGTTAATTGCTCCTTTCGCCCGCACACAGACACACACAACTGCTACTGGCTGAAGCCTCAGCACGTTGTGATTCGTTATCATATTAAAAGGGAGGAGCAGAACGCTGTGCAAATACTTGTTTTAATTTCAGAAATACATACATACACATACACACTTTTATATACATCCACAGCTACACCAGTAATTAATCAGCATGACCAAAATAATAGATGTTCTCAAACACACACATGCACATATTACATATGTACTTATTAAATGTACGATTGACGAAGCCCAATTGAAACAAAGTGTCTTTAGATATGTATGTATGTATGTATGGTATGTACTTAGTATTTGTGACTTGCATTCGCTCTACAAATACATACATTAATACATATTACCAATTGCGCACTTGCCTTTCTGCCTTATAATTCAATGCAACAAATCATTTTCCTTGTGGAATATTGGGTGTGGCAGGCACACCAAACTCAATTTACATACAACTCTATGAGTCTCCAACACTATACTGACTCTTTACTGGAATGTATAGCTCTATTTCATCTGCTTAATTTTGAACACATATATGTATATATGTATTTATGTACTTATCTGCTAGAATAAATTAGCAAAGCATGTAAACGAAAAAAATCAACTGCATCAATAAAGTTCCCAAAACCGAAAGTAAAAACGAACTTTTCAAATCGTTTCTGTTGGGTGTTGATAATATCGATAGATTCACATACACACCCACACAAATGAGGAGCTTCTTGGTAAAGTACACAATAAGGACTAAAATCAAAGTAAATGTTTATGTACTTGTAAGAAAGAACATGGTATGAGCATGCACACGAAGGAACTTTCAACAATTCGTCATCTGCCGAAATTTGAATTTTTGCTCACATACATACATACATACATATATACATAAGCGGTATTCAATTTTATATTTGTCAAAAGATTAGCATACATATGCTCTTCTATGTACATATATATGTACATACATATATAAATATATACATATATGCACATCCATAAATGTAATCTACATATATATGTAATTATTTGTGTTGTTACTCTCACGCTCTCCCACACTCACTGTCTCGCTCTCTCAATTTCTTGCGCGAGACACCGAGACACACACTGCAGCAAAACAAAAACTGATTGCCAACTTCCGCGATGTCTGTACACTCTACACAGCGCTAAAATTTCAATCCTACTTACACACGCTCACGCACACGCACGCACACATGCGTACAACAACAAAAAAATAGCACACAATAGAAATATGCAAAGGCAGAAACAAAACAGTGACGATATGGGGGATGGATTAAATTATATTGAGTGAGAGGGTGCCGACGTTTTTTAGCTGAATCGAAAATAAGATGAAAATATCCTAAACGAATACTAATGTGAAATCTAAAAACGAAAAAAATCTGGCAAGCACACACCAACAATGAGATGGAAGAACAAGAAGCCGACTGCATTCTAAAGAAAAAGGTAACACACAGACTTGAGTAATTGTATATTTTATGCTCCTGAGGAACGCAACTGTCTCGAGTTCGGCATCGGAATTGGGCGCTTGTTCGTCTTGAACTGAACTTAGGGCTCATTTAGCTTGGCTGTTTCGATCCCTTTCCACTATTAAGTAAGAGCGCATTTGTCTTCGCGCTCGCTCGTTCACTCGCGAAGCACCAACAGCAACACCCACAACTCCACAGAACAGAACAGAACAAAGTATAGTGGGGAAAGCACAGTCAGTCACAGTCAATGGTGAAGGTGGTGGTGGTGAAAACGTTACCAGCGAAGTCTGGTATACTTTTTACTATAGTAAAGGCAAAACAGAATGTGTAAGAATGAGATAGCTTGCTGGTCGCGACGCAACGGGACACGGCTCAGTCATCGCATCGCATTATGTATGTATAAATTATTTATTTTCATTATATTTATACCCCGCATATATATGCATATACATATATACGTATGTGTGAGTATGAGTATGTGTATCTGTATATATAACACCCTTAAATCTGGAAAAACAACAATATCAAAGGGGCGCTGATTTCAGTTGAGATGGTCCGCACCTCGACCTCCTCCTTGAAGACTGAGCATAGTTAGCAAACAGTTGATTACTATCAAATATATTTTAATTCCCATTCGAGTACACAAATGTCGATTAATATATGTATGTATGCGTAAAGTTAATTTATTTATTATTGAGCACAAGTAGTCGAATTGCAATATACCTTGCGAAAATAGCATTGTTGACTATCAAGGGGCTAATTATATATTCCTATGTATGTATGTGTGTATATATTTTTGCAACTAACAATCGTGAGGCCCTTATATACATTTGCTGATTTGCTGTATAGTGTAGAGTTTAAAAATAAATATAAAGGGTCTCTGAAAGCCAGTCAGTCAGGCACACATACACACACAGAGCAACACGACGCAAGATATACAGAGAGAGCACGAACACTATTTGACTCGCTCGCTCACGAGCTCATGTATTGTATTTTGTTTTTATTTTAATTAAAAGCTTCTCTTAGACTTCATGTTCTCTTTGTTACTCTTCGAAACCAGATGCCAACGCTTATAAGTCTCTTATTGCAAAAATGGGCGTGAGCGAGATGAGTGCGTTAGACTTGAGTTTAGTGGCAATGATTTTACTTTTACGACTTATTGTTTTTGTTGCAATGATTGCTGATGCTGCTGTCGCTGCGACTGCGGCTGCTGCTGCTAATGTGAGTTCGGTTCCTTTTTCTGTTTCTGTTTCACTCACGCTCGGCTGTTGCCTGGAGAGTATTCTCATCACTCCTGCGCTTTTCTTTCGTAACCCTAAACTTGCTAAGCTTTGACATGGAGACATGGGGCAAGGTGGACTCCACATATATATGCAAAGGCGTGGCTCCAGCACCAGTAGAGTTTGTCTGCTTGGTGTCTTCATCCTGACTGCCACCTGTGAATGATTTCGTAATTACGTACAAGTATATGTGAGTGTATCTAACTCTGTACGAAGAATTTGGGCAGTCGTAGAATATACATACATACACATATGTATTTATATACGCTGATATACATACATACGAATACATTAATACGTTCACCTATGTAGACGTTTTCCTCAAATGTAGATTCGCATAATTAATCCAGTACAAAAATATTTATGTGTATGTTCTCAAACACACACGAATATTTATGTGTATACACATCGTTCCTCTTATTCCTCTTATAAATGGAATATTTGCCAACTTGTCTCGTTAAGTTTTACCATCGCATCTTCTGATTGGTCGTTTACCCCCTCCTCCTCCACAACCTCATCCCAATGGCAATACTCCGCCGTAAATACGCGCCGCAGCGATTGCCTTAATTAGCCTGTGCTCATTTGCTAATCGCAAGCGGGAGCGCTTAACTCGTTTATGTTGCTTCGTTTCATTTCGTTTCGCTTGGACTCCTCCCATTCTTGGGCACTGCAAGCAATCTTGTACATCACTCATATGTACATATGTATGTATGTATCATTGAATGTGCTCTAGATTTGCAATCTGTAATTCCTGGAGTGACATCAAAACTAATAATTCAAATGAATAAATAAATATTTAAATGTATAGTATATTACATTTATGTATGCACATATATGTATGTATATATACGTACATATATGGATGTACATATATGTATGTACATATAAGATGGTAGTCGAAACATCTCTTAAGCATTACACTAAAATCAAATTGCATTTTAACATTGCAAATTGAAATTCATGACCTCTGAAAATGTGGGGTGCGATCAGATCAAAATTGTCGACGTTATCAAAGAAATACTTTTGTATGGGCAGAATCGCATACCTAGGGGTCTTAGTTGCCAATCTGTTGACAAATCTGGGATATTTTGCACTCGATAGTATATATTAAGTAAAGTATCATATAAATATACCGAATATACAATGCAGTATAATTTCGTATTATTTTATGGTATATGAATTTAGTATATTTTGAAGAAAAAATACCGCAATATTTTGATTTTATTAAAAATGGGTAGCGGGTATCTCACAGTCGAGCACACTCGACTGTAGCATGTGGTATCCTACTTAGTGTGTTAACCCAACAAATAATTGGGTTGCTTCAATTGCTGCTTAGTTAGATTGGAGTTCTCGTGTAAAACCAGCACCCGAATCGTGCATACAGCACATACATGCATACATATGTATGTACATATGTACATATGTACGTATGTAAATACACAAATGTTATCGCAAGTTTGACCACACTTTGTTGTCAGTGTGTGTGTGTGTTTTGGACTGTACTTAGCACCTATTCCCCTCATAAGAGTTCCAAATTTTACCTTTACGGTCAATAAGATTTTTGTTGTTGTTGTTGTTGTTGTTGGCTGTTTATCGAATGCCTGTTCCAAGGGTGGCATTTATTTCACAGCACACGTCGCGACGTGTCGACGGCTTCACATTTTCGGGAGAACCGTACACACACACACACACACACATACACATACACACACACACAGCTACTGTTTGTTTTCCATTGTTGATATTTGGGTGAGGGCCCAACGGGAGTTTCAGCTGTCAATTTTTAAAATCAATTGTAGACCCAAAATCTGAATGGAAACTTAACTATGAATGTCTATGTAATTGCATCAATAGCCTACATATAAATTGAAATAGAAATACAAATTGTAGAAAAAACATAACCTCATAATCTTAAATTATTTGTGCATATATGTTATGTACATTACCTGTATATAAATATATATATATATATATATATTAATTTTGACCACAACATCTAAAATTTGAACCCAGAAATACCTAGACAACAACTTTATAGGAATTTCAATTGATCAGAATTTTCTAGATGTTTTTATAGCCGCCACACATAGGGTAGAAGGGTATTATAACTTTGTGCCGGCAGGAAATGTATGTAACAGAAAGAAGGAGGCATCTCCGACCCTATAAAGTATATATATTCTTGATCAGCGCCAACAGCTGAGACGATCTAGCCATGTCCGTCTGTCTGTCTGTTCGTATGAACACCTAGATCTCAGAGACTATAAGAGATAGAGCTCTAATTTTTTTAATTTTCGACAGCATTTCAAATTTTTGCCATGCCCACTTCCGCCCCCGCAAATTGAAAAATTCGAATAACAAGAGTAATTTTAAAGCTAGAGTCGCGAATTTCGGTACATACAATAATGACTATTGTCTTCGTGACCTCTGTAAATTTGGTCGCGATAGATAAAAATTGTCGAATTATTACTAGGGTTTTTTATTTCTTTTGCTGACAATCTAGTATATTTTGCCCTCTATAGTATATATTGTGTGTAGTATATACTAAAATAATAGTATATTTTGAAAAGTACCGCAATATTTTGCTTTTATTAAAAAAATAGGTACCGGGTATCTCACAGTCGACCACACTCGACTGTGGCTTTCCTACTTGTTGATGTTAAAAATGAAAGTTGAGTGAGTACCAATTGCCTGTGAAAATCACTTGTGTGTGAGAAATTCATCTAAGATATTTCGTAAACTTGTAAGGATTGCAAATATTGAATTGAATTGTAACAAAATGTTGCCTAAAATCAAGCACTCATAACGCTTTAATAGTATTTTCTTATGCTTGATGGTCTCGAGTATATCTCTCAGTCGAGCACATTGGTTTTTTGTTGTATTTAACTTTTGTTTTCGGCAAAGTTTTGCATTTTATGTTGAATATATTCAATCTCTTGAAATAACGTTTTTTTTTAATACACAACATTGCTATTGGCTTTACAGATAAACCACAAGGTACTTTTATATTGTCAATTTTAATTGGTTGATTAAAGAATTGGTATTGTTCAGACCCTAAATATACAAGCAAGCCTTTTGAATGGCCTCGACGTCTGCATAACTCTTTCCTTTCATCGGCAAATGCATTTTTCCGAAAGTCGATAAGGGATAGCAGATTCTAACGCACCAGTTGACATATAGATGGCGCCACTAGAGGCCGCTAGATTCAAAAAGTTCTGTTAAGTTCGGAACGCACCTCGTATATATATAATTTTTTTGACAGCCCTTGTTATGTTTGAAGGCAGATCACGTTGTTTCAAATTTTTGCAAAAACGTCAAAAAACGAATACAAGTTTAATACAAGTATATGTAGAATAATATCTTGCTTCTACTTGTTCAAGTAGTAATCAAAATGGATAGCTTGCTTTCTTATTTGTTATATATAAAACATTTACTTCCCAGCTGTTAGATATCAGGTTAACTGGAACGCCATTGGCCCAAAGAGTTGCTCCCCCACATGCGGAATAGAAAGAGAGGGGGGCATTAATGAGAGGTCGTGCTCCTTTCCCCACTTTTGCCACCCTCGACGCTCAAAACTCGCCACGATGCGATGAGAACGTTCGGGCTTAATTGCAAATAGCTAATTTGTGACGTATGTATTCTCTCTGCTCTGCTTCGTGAGATTGAGCAGCAGCAATGCCCAAAGAGAGTTTCGGAACAGCTTTGCTTGCTATTGGTCGCAACTCTCACCCATCTACCCATTTGCCACCATCCGCAAAAGTGTTCTCGTATTTTCTCACTGGCTGTTAGCCTGGCACAGATGAGTAAATGAAAATATCTATATACAAGTACAAAGTATGTACATTCACATTCGATGTCATAAATCTCCCTGACGATCGGATTCGATTTGCTCAGTCCAAGTATTAAAATACTATACACTCGATGTTTTCAGTCCCGAAAATATCAATGAATAAATTCGTTTATTATTGCTCTAAACACTAATAATATGTTACCCAAGAAGTGTTGCCAACTCTTCTGATCATAAAAAAAACTAAAGTAACATATGAAAAAAGCTAGAAACCGCCTGAAAATTTGTAGGATAGCTAAAACATAAAGCTACGTAAGTGAAACGATAATTTTATTAATTTAATTTATTTATTTAGTAAATTAGATTCGCAATAGTTTTTGTTGTAATACTATATGAAACTTTTAAAGCACCGCCATCCTGAAAATTGTTTCCGCACAATAATCCCAAATGGTTAATGGGGCTGACGGATGAATGCGTAGCAGCAATATACATATAAACATAATGCCGCCTCTTGCTGGCAGGTTTTCGCAAGGTCGGATATAACAAACGTTATTTTGTTCGTTTGTTTGGTTGTTTTTTCATGGGCGTGCAAATCGCAAAGTTTTGCACCAATGCTAGATTTGCTTGAGAAATACCCAGATGATGATGGTAAAAAAAACTAGTAAGAATCGATAAAAATGTAATGATCTTTTGGCATATTGATATTTTTTTTACCATTCCAATTCAAAACAAGTAAGAAAGCTACAGTCGAGTGTGCTCGACTGTGAGATACCCGCTATCCATTTTGAATAAAAGCAAAATATTGCGGTATTATTTCGAAAATATACCGAAATTACTACAAAATACTAAAAATATACCAATTATAGCATTTGGTATATTTTTAGTATTAAGTATAGACGGCATAATATACCAGATTGTCGGCCAAAGCATCTGAGACCCCTAGTAAGTAGGCCTTTTAGCCCATACAAAAGTATTTCTTTAATAACTTCCACAATTTTTATCTGATCGCAACCAAATTTTCAGGAGCCATAAAGACTATAGTTGCTAATGTATATCCCAAAATGCGCAACTCCAGCTTTACTATTACGCTTGTTATTCGATTTGCGGGGGCGGAAGTGGACGTGGCAAAAAATTAAAACAAACTTGATCTGCGTGCAAACATAAAAAATGCTGTCGAAAAAAAATTATAGCTCTATCTCTTATAGTCTCTGAGATCTAGGTGTTCATACGGACAGACGGACATGGCTATATCGTATCGGCTGTTGACGCTGCTCAGGAATATATATACTTTATAGAGCCGGAGATGCCTCCTTCTACCTGTGTGCTCTCGCCTGTACGATACCCGCTACCCATTTTCAAAAAACGATTATATACTGTACTCTTATAATATACCCAAAATATTACACAAAAATACACAAATATACCAAAGCCGATATTTATATCATAGAGTACAAAATATACTGGATTGTCAGCCAAAGCAACTAAGATCCCATAGAAGTAGGCGTTTTTTGTTTCCTAAATAAAATTTTTTTTTGAATCGCATCCAAATTTTCGAAAATTCTAAACACTGTAGTTGTTTAAAATTACATTTGTTATTCGGAAGAGCGCGTGGCAAAAATTTCAAAACAAATTATATCTACAAGTCTCCTAGTCTATGAGATCTATGTAAATGTGCTTACAAATAGTCTGACCGACATGTCTTATATCTTCTTGGCTGTTGATGTTGGGCAAAAATATATGTACATATATACTTTATAGGGTCGGAAATAACATATCCCTCACGCATAATGTTACTCTTATGCGCTATGGAGAGAGTATATAAAGATTGAATAGCCTCGGTAGATTCGCGATTTAGAATGTTTTAGATTTGTAGAATCAAGAAATAGTTTTGCACGCTTTGGTTTACAACCTGGTATATTTGTAACTTTATGGTATATTTTTAGGCTTATTTGGTAATGTTAGTTATTAAACAGAATTTAAGAATCTTCCCAAATGATATGTTGACAAATGATTAACTTGCGTTCGAGAGGATGTTTTAATTAGTGTTTTCTATATCTAGCCAATAAAAATGGCTTGTCACACTTTCATATATATATACCATAGACTTAATGACTTTAATTGACGAAACTAACGCATTAATGCAGTAACATTTTTGAAAATTAATTGTTAAGAAATGCAATCAAAGTGCAGTCCTTCGACGCACAGATAGGAATGCATGGGTATACAAATGTGTGTGCTTGTGTTTGCTTATAATTCCATTCCATTATTTATTTGAGGAGTTGTTACATGACACGAAATTTTCTGTACGCACTGTAATTGCTAATGCGCACACAAACACAAACACACACACACACACGCACACACTCGAATAATGAAGATAATTAGAAAAGGGCGTAACATCTGCCATGGGATACAAAGGTGATGATAAGGTGCTGCTCTGTGTATATACTACACTGAACTATGAACTATATATGTACATGTGAATGTACATATGTACATACATGTATGTAGGCAAGCGCATAACTGAGATAATGGAACACAAATTAAATGAAATTAAAATTTTTTAATGAATTTCGGCATACATATTGTGCTGCGCATAATTATGACAAATACATGATAATTAGTCGATTAAGTATTATTTAATTGGTGAATACTTAATGGCTTCCTCTATTTAGTCAGTAATACAGCCATATATAGATATATACCATATGTATATATTACAGCTTTTTATAGGCAATTCGTTACATGTGCATTTTTATGTACATATGTACATATGTATGTATATGTTGTATGTAAGTACATCGCAAGTGCTGTCTTATACTAGTGCACTAGATTTTGATTTTGACAATAATCCCTTTTAATGAGTAAAAAACCGTCTCGACAACTTCCGCTGCCGTTGTCGTTGCTAGTTTTTAATTCTCGATATGCTTTGCGAGTCATCTTCGTAAAATTATAGTCTTGAATCACCCGCCATCACACCATTACTGAATACAGTCAAACACACACATATCCATCCACGTAATCAAATGATTATAGTTTTGGGGGAGATTTTTACAAATACCGTTTGAAGGCAGAGAAAAAGAGTAAGCGCAAATTAGTTGTGTATAGCATATATACGTACATACAAGTATGTGTATAGCTTATGTACATACATACATACAAGTATGTATGTAGACGTCAATATGGTAAATCATACTTCTCAAAACAAGCAACCAATTTGTTAGTTTTATCGGTTGAGGAAATGACCAAAAATTAAACATTTGTACATAGCTCCAGCTCGTGTGTTACTCTATGCAATATATGTATGTACATATGTACTTGTAGTTTTGGTTTCTATGTTAAATAGGATTCACCATATTTTAGTATTGTCTGAATTCACTTTTAATTTTTGTGAAATCAGTGAATGAAGAAGTTTTGGTCTAGAATTTTATATAGGTATTGTGTACATTTATACTTGTAATATAATTATGCATTTAAATATTAAATATTCACTTGGAAATGTGTCAGTCTCTACATTGTTCCATAAAAGCTAGATTTTACAAGTACCAGTTTTTAAGCAACTGTGCGATCATAAGGTATCGTAAGGTATCGACAACACTTGCAATGTTTGTACGCTCAATCAAGTTTGTTTCCGATTTTTCCCACTCCCACATTCGCCACCGAAAATCGAAAAAAAAATCGATTGGCAAGCGTAATTTAAAATTTTTATTCAATTTAGTACACGCAAAACTATCTACAGTATATATATGATTCCTTTAAATGAGTTTGCTATAAAAATACAAGTAGTGGAAGTTATTTGCGAAATGTTTACACATGTATGACAGATTTTGTTAATTTTGCTGAAAATCTGATGTGGTTTCTACTCTACTTTCAATGTAGTTCCATAACTGTATACCGAAATATAGTCTTCAGTATATTTTAATATTTTTTTTGGTTATATTAATTTGGAATATTTGTAGCGGGTATCCCACAGTCGAGCACTCTTGATCGTAGCTACCTTATTTGTTTTATTTTACTTACTATCTGTACGTGATTGGTGCTTGCTGAATGAATGAGAGAGAGGCTTCGTGAATTTTGAAATAGTTTAACACCTTTTTGTGGGACACGAATTATGTCGTTGGCAGTTTCCAGTTTATGGGCATTGAACTCTTTTTCTTTCTTTCTTTGTGGCTTCAATATTGAGCATGATCATGCGCAAATGGATACTTACCCCGAAACCGAAGTCGAAACTGATGCTACCACATGCATATGTGTGTGCGTGTGTGTGTGTGTGTGTGTGTTTGCCTCGCAAATTATTATTCGACTCTTCACTTTAGACGTCCACAACACGCATACACATGCACTATACACACCTACATATACACGCATACGTATGTATGTACATAGAGAGCCAATTACGTGAACGCAATATTTAATTACCGCTCAATAAAATGCGGAGCTGACATGAAAGGGTAAATTAAAAGTGGCCAACGAAAAAGCGAAATGTTATCAAGCCGAATTTTGGGTACTCTTCATATATGTATATTAAATATCTATTTGTTAAGCTATTAACAGTTGCAATTATTTGCAAACTGAAACAAAAATATAATTCCTTTGAATTTTGCGATAACTCCATATAATTTGAACAATAATGGTCAATATTAATAAAAATAAATGTATAAATTAAAGTGCAATACCAATAACAAATTTTCTAACCATTTTTGTTATTTTTTTTTTGTGAGTTAGATTTAAATTTAAAACAAAAAAAAAAAAAAACAAAATAAATAAAAATATTAAATAGTAAGTCGATGATTATAATGCAATTTCAATAGAAATTCTATTGAGCCCATTTTAAAGTGTATACATATGTTTTAAGCACCAACTATAATAACATAATTGGTAAATAGCTGGTTGGACTTTTGTTCTTGTGGTTTTGTTCCTCACTCATACTTGTACAATATTTGGGGCTAGGCTTTGAAATAGCTT
This sequence comes from Drosophila niveifrons, assembly GCA_035046325.1. Classification (NCBI taxonomy): domain Eukaryota; kingdom Metazoa; phylum Arthropoda; class Insecta; order Diptera; family Drosophilidae; genus Drosophila; species Drosophila niveifrons. Next base: position 956,968 of record JAWNOC010000058.1, on the reverse strand, counting down.
AACTGACTGAGACTTTTTTGTCTGAAATCAGGACTGTTCCTGTTTCCAAAATTAGTTCGTGATTCGAGCGTAATCATATGGCAGAGTACAAATTTTCTTTTTCCCGTCTTCTTCTTCTCTAACTAATTGCTGTGAGTTAGAACCAGTTTCGAAAGAAACAAAATCAGACTTGCTCTGTGAGACCTTCTTAAATGACACCTGGCAACGACATAACACAAGCGCAACTTTCATATATATTCACAGTTTACGTATTTCGCTCCACACTCGTGTGATTATTGATAGATGTGATTCGATTTTGCCAATCATTTCAACTCTTAAAAGTAAGTTCATTACGAGATTTAAAAAAAAGAGGATCACAACTAAAGTTGCATGAGATACCATAATTTTTTTTTTTTAACGATAAGGAAATAATAATGAATTTCAAATATCTTACATAGATATATCATACATACATATTAGGTGGAAACTCTATGTTTACCCAATACCCAAATGTTACCTTTGGGCAAATAGAAATTCAATATAAAATATAAATATATAATATAAAACTTCAAGTAAAAACCTTATATTCGAGTCTTGTTGTATATGTGATATCTTCGCTACCCAATTTCAATAAAAGCAAAACACTGCTAAAGCGATATTTATCTACCAATATACCAATAAATTCATAACATACAGTAAGGAATATACCAAATTGTTGTTGAAACTAAAAGTGGTAAATTTTCCATTGACTTGAGTGTGCTAAAATTGAAAAATCACTGCTCAAAAATTTCATATAAGTGAAGTAAGAAATAAAAAAAGTTTTAAACTCAAATTATTAATTTAATCAGAGGTCATTTGAGGAGTGTTTTTGCACTGTGAGTTGTAAAGATTTTTAATTGAGTTAGAGTTTTGCTTTTACCAAGTAAAAATTAAATAAAAGAATTCAAAATCAAATATCAAATGTGAATGAATCCATTTACAAGATTATAAAAGTTATCTACAAATTTACATACTGTGTATTAATAAATAAATAACCAACGAAAAATTAATTTTTTACAGATCATAAAATTTTGCTATGGGGGTGAATGACTCACCTAATTTTATCGGTAAGTTTCACTCAGTTCAACTTTATTTAAAGGTTTCATAATTTCTATATGAAATCATCTGCCGATAGGGGATACGAAACCAAAATAAAAGTCATACTAACGATAGTAAGAAGTTAAGTAAGTTAATTTATTCGTAAAAACTAGCGTTTAAAACAACGTTCAGCAAAACAGAAATATTAAAAAAAGAAACAAGTAAGAAAGCTACAGTCGAGTGTGCTCGACTGTGAGGCGCTACCCATTTATTGTCAGTCAAAGCGTATGAAACAGCCATACTGGGGCATATCCGACCCTAAAACGTATATATATTCTTGATCAACGTTAACAGCTAAGACGATATTACCGTGTCCGTCTCTCCGTATGAGAGAGACTATAGATATAGAGCTATAATTTTTTTCCCAACAGCATTTATTAGTGTTGTGTTGCTCTTGAGTGAGTGAACAAAAAAAAGTTCACTAAACTGATCGAGCGAATATGTTCCTTACTTTTTGTTCTTAATTGTTCATTTGCTCATTTTTGTTCACTTGCTCATTTTTGTTAACTTGCTTCCTTGTTCACTTGTTCATTTGTGCTTAGTTACTCTTTTTTGCGCACTATGTTCCCATTCAGAAAGTGCAGAATTTAAACCAAAAATGAGCAAGAAGTTGCTTGATTTTATTTAACTATTTTTAAATGCCCCATGAAGGGAGCAAAAATAATGCCACAAATAAAATGCAGAGATATCGGTAAGTTTGAAAATTAAATATGTAACGTACAATATATTTTTGAAAAGTCGTTGAGATGCTGTGCTCATTGGCTTGGTAATGCACTGAACAACCAGTGAGCAACTGAGCAATGAACAGTGAGCAAGTGAGCAATATGAGTGAGTTGACTCTTTTGGAAAAAAAAGAACTAGTGAACATGTTCACCTAAATGAGTAGTGTTTACTCAAACTAGCATTTGCTATGATTGCACGCAGATCAAATTTGTTTAAGATTTTGACTCGCCCACTTCCACCCTCTGAAAATTGACAAATCTCGAATAACAAGCGTATTTTAAAGCAAGATTTTTTAGAACTTAAAACAAACAATAATACTAGCTATATTAATCATTATTCTTCAGGGCCTTGTGGTATATTTTGACCTCTATGATATATTTCGAGTGTAGTACCATTTTAAGAATAATACTGCACTGTTATTTTATTCATCAAAAAAGTGTGGATCATTTAAATTGGCTGCACTGCAACAACTACTACAACACAAGTACATATAGCAAACAAATGCCTGTAAGCACATGTATGAAAATACACATTCATTCATATGCATACATATTTACATATGTATGTACATATATTCCTTTGAATAGGTGTATCGATATGTACTCGCCGTACAGTCTGTAAGTTGAAGCAAAACCTGACATAGGCTGGTTAGGCTATTGTTGTCATTGTTGCCATATTTTCTCGTTGTTAACGTAATGAACTACTGAGTCTGTGATACTTCTGCTGAGCCGTAACATATTGTCTTGCTACCCTGCTTACAAACATACATGTATGTATGTGTGTATATGGGGACGTCAGAGAGTATAGCAACCTTTTCTCAGAACAGGAGAAAAGAAAACAATTCCTTCAATACAATGCACATTCACACACACATTCATATACATATATTAATGTACATATACCAACTGAGATTTTTTGTTTTGTGAAGCCTTTGTTTTTGACTTTGGTTTAATTTTGTATTTTTTACCTTTCCCTCTTTTTTCAAGTCTTATCCTTTTTTCGATGAGCTCTTTGGGCACAAAAGCTAGCTTATTTAATTAATGGATTCAAATATCCTATTGAAAACAGCGACACTGTTTTCCGTCTTACTCTTAGTCTAGAATAAGTTTATTTAATCATCGCGTAGTTTTGTATGCATACAAGTATATAATCTTTATTCCATATGTACAAAAACAAGTCATATATTTGAACGAACTAAACATGAGCATACCATCATACCGCTGAATAAGTTCCCGGCCCGACATAAAGGGGCAGTAGTAAGCAAACATCGATATTTTTATCGATACTGTCGATTATTTGATCTGCGACTGAACTGGGTGTGTGACGGACGATGCGCGCTGCGCTAGAACTTCGAATTCCGAAATGAGCCGAAGTGGCTCTGGTGTTCGAATCGCAGCGCTCGACCCGACTGGGGTCGCAATAATTCAGTTTTTAAAGATAGGATTTTTTGTATGAAACGAAGCATCTATGTATTGCATGGTTAATGGTATAGCCTTAGATGGAAACTATATTGATGAATAAAAGTAAATTTTTAGAAAAAAATGTGTTTTTCCTTCTTATGCCGGGAACTTATTGAGCGGTGTGGGCAATAAGTAAATTGAGTTAAGGTAGAAACCAAATTGCTTATGTAACATCCTTGTTTTCGCTTCCAAAATTGCATTCCTTAAAGATCATTTGAAAGCACTCCTCTGATCAATTAAATCAGGCATTGTAAAACTAAAGAAATTCACTCTTGGTAAGCACAAGCGTAAAAATAAAACTAATAATGACATTGATATGAAATTTCAGTCCTGCCATTTAAAGAAAAAAAACTTAGCTCGAAATGTAAGGCCCGCAAATTGTAAATTGAATTTTACTCCTTTTTGGCCACAGTAGTGTCACTAACCATACAAGTATAATACATAGATGTTTTCGATCCCAGAAGAGCCAAGCGCTGCGATTAGAGCCCCTTAGTCTCTTCGGCTCATTTCGAAATTCGAACGCAGCGCTCGCATATATTGGTTAGAGGTGGAGATCTATCGATAGTCTGCGCCATCGATAGTGCTTGATAGTTTCCATAAACTTTCGACTATCGACGATAGCAAGGAAAATCTATCGTCGATAGTTGTCGATAGTGCATTAAGCAAAAAATAATTTAATTCGTTTTTGAAATAATCCATATTTATTAAAAGTATTTATGAAAGTATAAAGTTCGTATTCCAATCTTTATCTGAAAATAATAATTTTTTTTATTTATTTATTATAATTTTGTACGCCTATTTGAAATGATTTGCCTTGCTTTGCTGAAGTCAAAATATCGACCACTATTGATGATAGCGATTGATCACTATCGAGAGTGCCTGCCGCTATCGAGAGCGTGTCGATAGCGGCCAACCATCGATAGTCCCGATAGTGCTATCGATAGTTCTCCGACTCTAGTGCTGCATGCATTTGAAGTTTTGCAACGTGAAGTTGCCTCGCAGACAAGCAGCTAGCGCACATCTATTTTGTTTTGTCGCGACGAAAATCATAAAGAAGAAGACGACACTCATGTCTTAGATGTTTGCAGTTAAATGGCTTCTGAATAAGGACTGCTCTGTTGGCTCTGCTGATAGTTTGCAAGCGCAACATATTGAAGCGTGCGAGCTCGATTTCCAATTTTTTTCGTTAATACGATTTACAGTTTTGCATTTCCTTTCTATCTTATTGATAACAAAGTGTGAACTTTAAATATTTTTTAATTATTCAGATGTTTATATGACAATAACATTTCGTAACTCGCTGGTTGAAAAGTCCTCTGGTTTCTCAATTAAAGTATTTATTAGTTGCGATCAAATATTTGAAAACGCGTAAGCTTATCATAGACAAAAACTCATTTTTATTATAAAAGAATTTTTGACAAGAAAATATTGCAATTATGAAAATTCAAATGTCAATCGGGCGATGTTACAGTCAAAGCTGGATGGTTAACAACAGAAATATAATACGTATGTATGTATATGTACATACAAGTTTAGTACGTATATATGTACATACAAGTATAGTACGTACATATGTACATATTTATGCATGGGCTAAGGGACTTTGATTTGAACAGTTAAGCTGCGGCAGGCAGTCACAGACTGATCTAGAAAATTATCATATTCATACACTTATGGTAAAAACAACATTCGCGACAATTTTAATGAAGGCGGCTGCAACAAGCTGAACCTAAAATAAATTATATTTATTTTTTCTTCGTATTTTCGTATTTTATTCTGTCGGCTCTGAATTAAATTGAATTTTGAGCACATTTCATCACAGTGCCGAGGCACAGTTGAAATCGCAGTCTGGAGTCACTTCTCAGAGCTTATTCCTGGGATGTGGCTTCCTTTTTGTCGCAATCGTATCGACCCCATTGATCTCACCGAAATGAATGATTGTGAGTTGCTTTGTGTCTGCACAAAAAAAAATCAAATTATCACAGTCATAACATATGTGATCGGATGTATTGGTGTGTGTTATTAGGTATACGCAGTCTGTATGTCTGTGTCTGCGTGAATAAACGAAATATACAAAACAAAAACAAAAATCTCGCAGCAACAAGGGAACAATGCAACCTTAGTCTGAAAACTTGGCAAGTGACACTTTTGTTTTATATTCGCAACTTTTTTATTTTAAAATCTCAAAACAAAAGCGATTTCTGAGTAAAAATGCAACGTACCGCGAACACATATACATACATACAATACACACAATTTGTATTGTGAGTGTACACACACACACACAAACAAACAGACTATACCCACACATACTTGTATGTATGTACGTACATGAATTGATGAAGTATGGAGGCACCTAAGTCTGCGCCTGTGTGTGTATTTGTATGTATAGGAAAGTATGGCTAAATAAAAGGTATCAGTTATGTGTGTAAAGGGTGTGTCACCCAAACCCCTTGGTCTTTTGTCATTCATGGTCATGGCTTTTGCTTCCTCTGCGTATCTCCCTCCGTACGAGTGTGTATGAGTGTATGTGTGTACCCTATACACAGAAATCACTCAACAAGGTACACAGGGTAGAGTTCGATCCTTCTGACTATCCAACAACCGACGACCACAATGACAGTTTGATGAATTCCCCTCGCATCAGATCTGAGGGACAATAAAAAATCGGTGGTTCATCTTATAATGCGTTATGCACTATGCTATTCTTTAACTGGACTTGCAAAAATTTTTACAGCAGCCAAATAGATTTTACCTATGTACACACATACATAAATTATTCATTAAATCACCCTATAATTTTTATTATCATTTGTGATATATAAATAATATATATATATATAGTAGTTCTTCAATAGTTTGCATTCGCATATACATACATACATACGTTTTGTTTAAAGATAGATCTTAATAAATTTGGGTATTAAGAATATTAAAATTATTCACTACCAATCATGATATGTGCTTAAAAACTAATCTTTATCAAATATGTATGTATGTATGTATAAGTGGTTTGTGTTTACAGAGTTGCCAGATGATATAAAGTTATAATGTATTGGTTAATGTAATGACAGAATGTAAGCTAGTATTGGTGTTAGTGAGGAGAGTTTTCTTCGTTTATTATTTCATATATAACACATATAACACCTAATGTCGACGATATTAGTTTTTAGTTGATGAAAATAATTGTTGATTCACATATACAAGTAAGATGTAGCGTAGGTGAACGGTAATAGTAGGAGTAAACTTAAAAGAGCAAGGAATTACAGACTAGCATGAGCACAATCATCGAACTCCCGAATGAGAAAGTTCAGTGCCTTATTCTGGTTCTGTATTCAAAACAAAGGCCAGTCAAGGTTCTGGTGCCTTGCATCAATTGCTCTCCTCTTCTCCGTCTGACTGTCCGATTACCTACATCGGAAACATTGGAAGGAGTAGTATAAAGGGTGGATGACTCTAAAATGTTTTTATGTTTACACTGATCCAAATTCTACACATTAATATTAGCATGTCTCCAAGACCTTTGTAATTTGGATTGTAAATATAGGTAAAACAGATTCGATACAGACAAAAATCAAATCATAAAGGAGTCTTTAATTTGTATATGTTTTTAGACAGATGTTTTGGACAGATTCCATATTCCATATTTATACAAATTATTTTTATTTTTTGTTACGTATTAATGACGCTGTAAGTAAAGGCAACAAATTACAGCTAATTAAATAAAAATATATATAAATATGTAATAGGCGATTGTTAAGATTTTTTGCCCACGATTTCTGTACGGAAATCGCGAAATGTATGTATATAAATTGATTAAATTGTCTTTATTTTGGCACAGTGTACGTACGTATATTGAGGTTGCAGATGTTGATTGTTGTTGTTGTTGCTACGTCTTTATTTCTTCTGTGTGTGGAGCACAGTCGTTATCTGCTTTCATATTGCTTAACTGGTTTATATTCAGTTCGTCTTCGTCTTCGCCTTCAGCTTATGCTATGCAGTATGCAGTACACCCACACACAAATTCTCTCTGATATATCAACCACCACCATCATCCGAGTATGGCATGCGGCTTTGCCTTTGGCTTTGACTTTGAGTGTGTAGCTTTAAGTGTGGCAATACCTTCGCTTCTTTCTTGCCCAGTCCTGGTCGTCGTGCAGTTTCCGTATCTCTGAGCCTGCCTCTTTTCATAATGCGTATGTGTGTGTGTGTGTGTGTGTATGTGCCTTTGTGTAAGCAACTTGGTTGGTATGCAAAAAAAAAAGGAAAGAAAAGAAAAGAAAACACGTCTCGACGCACTCATCATCAGGTCTTAAAGACGAAAGGCATGTGGATACAAAGTCTTTTGATTACTCCAGTGATTCTTACGAGTATAATATTCGTTTTTGGCGCGCGTAACTTTTTCTCTAAACATTGGCCAAGATGCATTGTTTGGTGAATAGGATAATTGGAACTAAACAATCCCAATGTTACAATGTCTCCCTGCTGTACTGCTCTAAACTGTCCAAGAAAACAACATTTTCTTATTTCGAATAATAAATTTTATAATTACTTGGATTCCATCTTTTTTGTTCATACATACATACTTGTACTACTAGCCTAGCTTTTATTTTTATAACATTTACACAAGAAGAAAGCAACAGCTGCAAAGGTCCAAAAAGCTGTTAAAATATTTTCCTGTTTTCATTAAATAACCAATAATAACGAAAAAACATGTTTGAAACGTAGATACCCGCTACCTATTCTTAATAAAATCAGAACAAGCGTGGAATTAATCTTAAATTATACCAGAACACGAAGAAATGCTAAGAAATACCGAAGACTATTTGGTATATACATATATACTATTACCTTAAAAGCAGAAAACAATTAATAATCTGCTTACAACAATAACAAGTAATGATATTCTTGTAGTATCTGTGTTGGCACCGGATCCGTGCCTTGGTTGGTGTGCCGTTGTCCACTACTCGAAAACAACAATATTGTAGTGGATCAAAATCTGCTGAAATCTTTATTTCCTTCATTAAATTTATAAGTTTCATTAGTTTTCGTATTTCTACTTACATTCGTTCTCTGCGCTCACCTACAAATCCCTATTTTATTGTGCACAATATTTTGCCTCTGCTTGGGCTAACATTCAAATTCAAAGTAAAACACGCTGCCGAAATTTGCAGCTGCATTACTGCGTTTAGCGGGCCTAACGGTAAAATTCCCATGCACAAAAGGGAATCACCGATCACCGCCCAATATTAAATGCGCTGGCAAAGCCCCACTAGAAAATTTAGCTCGCCCGCCAACAATCTGAGTACTAGTTTCATATAGGCAGACACTCGGACATCTTCTACTTGTTACACACACAGTATTAACTAACTCCTGACAATTTATTTGATATAAGCATAATATTGATGTGTTGACCACGACAAATAAGCGTATCTGCCCCATAATTGTTATTCGTTACTTTAACAATTATGTATGTTTAATTCATGTAATACTTGTTAAAAACTATTCATTCAGTAAATTGAAATTTATTTCGGTTGCTTACTTTAAAACATACTTGTACTTATAAGTGTGCACAAACGAGTCAAACTTCAACTTTTCTTTGAATGCAAAATGCAAAATGCAGTTACTCTGGGTTGTGCGTGTGTGTATGCAAAAACCGCATTATAATGCCATTACAGCGAAGAGTTGTCATTAAATAACTACAGTGATTTAATCGTCATACTTCAGATCATTTTAAAGTAATTACATACTCATTTTGCATTGTTGAAGCGCTCTCTCCCTTCAGTTTGTTATTGTTATAATGAATTGAATTTAAATTCGTAATTATTATTCTGACTAATTTACTGAGAGAAAATGTCCTCATTTCTCTCTTTCATAAACTCCAAATGTGAAATTTGTTTTTAGAGCTCAGCCATTCAACTCTTTGCTCAGGAATAGAACAACAAATATCGTGGTGATGAACAGGTCTTTAAGTTATCCAATTAAGTTGTGCCACTTAACGTAGTATATTATCTTTATTTGAAATTGAACAACGAATGTGTTTTTTTTTTTTGGTTATTTTCAGGTTTCCAATACTAATGACGGCTCTCCAATGTCCAGTCCTGATGTTAAAACTTTCAATGGCAAAATAGTATACAATCTTGATGGCAGTGCATTTATTATCGATGCAGGGAATGCGAATGTCCCTTCTTCCTGCACAAGTTTGATATCTACAACAACGCTTACCAGCTCACTGTCTGGACTAACGCCAACGTGTACTACTGAAATTGAAACTGAAACTAGAACTGCAGTTGGAAAAGGCGGCCAAGGATCATCATTGGCATTGTCATTGTCAAATAAAGTTCGGCAGGATCAAAGCGTAGAGGACGACGGAGGACTTGTAAAGGACTATCATCAACAACTGAGTCCGAAAATTCACTCGTTTCGTGTGGTCTCCGCTCAAGATGTGAACGCACATTGCAAGGAGGGAGGATCTAATGTATTTCAAACGCATTCGCACAAGCCCATATTGATGTGCTTTATCTGTAAACTGTCGTTTGGCAACGTGAATTCATTTAGTTTGCATGCGAAAGCTGAGCACGGGCTTAATCTGGTGGAGCTTGAGCAGCAGCTGCTGAATCGCGAATATTCCAGTGCCATCATCCAGCGAAATATGGATGAAAAGCCACAGATATCATTCCTCCAGCCGCTCGATCCAGTCGGTGATTCTGGAAATGGCTGCAATTTGGTGGAAACATCAGCGGTTTTAGTTTCTAATTGTTGTCAACCCGATGGTGATGGTGATGGTGATAATATTAACGGTGATGGCGAAACCGATATTGAGAACGACAACGAAAATGAAAAGAAAACAAATGCAGATAAGACGATGGCAATATCGAAAGTAGCAGTCAAGAGTAGTACTGTGAAACTTAGTTCCTCAAATCCAGCAACAATAAAGACTAATAACAACACCCCTTCAAAATCAATAATCAGAACAACGACAACAACATCGACATTGACATCAACAACAACGGCACCTTCATCACAATCACAATCACAATCATCATCAACAAACTCATCCGCGTCTATCTCGACACCAGTTTTAGCTTCAGCATCGTTGCTAATTGACTTGGAAGTGCCGCAGCAGAAAAGTGATGATGATTCGCCTTTGGCAACTCGAACTGATAATCTAAGTAGCGATAAGTTGATACCAATTGAACCCATCACATCTTTCATGAGTTCGATATCCCCCAAATCACGTCCACACCCAGCTGATGCTGCTCATTCCAACCATTCGACAGCGACAGCAGAGGCTGCAGATGCATCAGAAGTCGTCGGAGTCGGAGCAACTGCGGCGGACATATTGCATCAGCATCTAGTTTCCCTGCAAGGACAACATCCCATCTTCCCACCGATAGAAGCTCCAGCTCCAGCTCACACGCATCTTAGTTCCTTTCATGCATCCCTAGCAGCATTAGCAGCCAACGAGCAAAATTCTAGGAGTGTCAAATTACTTTCGGACTTTCTTCAACAACAACTGCAAAATCAACAGCAGCAGCTACTTATGCTCCCCAGCAAATGCCCCGAACATACAGACTTTAAAGGTGTCGACTGCAAAACATGCGAGTTAATAGATATTCAATCTCGCACCAAGTCACCAGTTACACCACAATCTTCAACTCCATTTCAATCACAAAGATCTCCTAATACCAGCTCTAGTGGGGGATTGATAACTTCCATGCCCATCTCCCCTAGTGCATCATCATCAGCTGTCAATATGGGCAGCACGACGATTGCGTCCAGCTTCACAATCGGTGCCTGTTCTGATCATATTAACGGACGTCCTCAAGGAGTTGACTGTGCTCGGTAAGTTCCTCTACCCTCTACAGTGACCTACGTATCATATAAGTAAAACCGATCGAGTAACACCAATTGGTGTGCAATGTTCTTAAATACTTGTCATGTATTTATACCCGCTACCCATAGGGTAGAAGGGTATTATAACTTTGTGCCGGCAGGAAATGTATGTAACAGGTAGAAGGAGGCATCTCCGACCCAATAAAGTAGGGTTAACAGCCGAGACGATCTAGCCATGTCCGTCTGTCCGTATGAAACACTGGATCTCAGAGACTATAAGAGATAGAGCTATAATTTTTTTTCGACTGCATTTTTTACGTTTGCACGCAAATCAAGTTTGTCTCAAATTTTTGACACGCCCACTTCCGCCCCCGCAAATTGAAAAAATCGAATAACAATTGTAGTTTTAAAGCTACAGTCGCGAATTTCGGTATATACAATAATGACTATAGCCTTCGCCCTTTTGTATGGGCAAAAACGCCTCACTACTAAAGGGTCTTAGTTGCTTTATATGCTGAATTGCATATTTGGTATATATATGTATATATGTATATATGTATATATATATATATATATACTCGTACGAGTATATGTAGTCAAGTACACTCGACTGTAGCTTTTTTACTTGTTAAGCTTTATTTCCGAGCACGATCAACAGTAACTTTCTTACTTGTTTTCTAAGCTTTGGTACTTAGTGACGTCCTGAAATTTTCTTCCACATATATATTCATTTGTCACGCGATAAAATCAAAATGCCGATTTTAGAGATTAATATATTGCGGCCGCAAAAATAATTTTTTGCGCGAACATATAAGTGTGTAAACTTTATATAAATACATTGTATGAGCGAACAGTAACTTTAATCACTTTAATAGATCGTTCGTTGAAACCAGATGACTTGAATTATTTGGATGTTATTCAAAAAATAATTTTGTATGGGCAAAAACGCCTATTATGTATGTATTTTATGTATACATATACGTATTAGAGGTCTGCTGAATACAGTCAAAGCAGCATTTGGTACTCTCACTCAAAGTTCTAACTGACTGAGTGAGACATTGAGTAAAATGGATTTGGTAAATGTGGTAAAGGCTGAGTAGAAAATTAACTCCATCCGAACGGCGACGCAATACACGAATGAGTTTCGCGACCGAGTACTCGGTTAGTTGTGCATCGTATTATTATACGTATTACGTATATACATACATGCTCGCGTATATATGTAACATATGTAGAGGCTTCATAAGCAATGCGATAGCTCTGGTGGCAGAGTGCAAGCCCAAAGTGTTGTGGTGCTTGGGTTCGAGCTCGGTCTCGGTCCGGGGTACAAACTTATTGTTTTTTTTTTTTTTTAATGGTATATACAATAATTCTTATGGTATATGTGCGAGTTCAAATACCGATCGAGAATACATGCATATATATATATTTTTTAATATTTTGAGCAATATTTTGCTTTTGTTCAAAATGGGTAGCCGGTTATCTCACAGTTTGTTTAATTATCTAATTTGAAGAAGGATTCATAGCAAAATTGTAAATATATAGAGTTTCAATGCAGTTCTCCGGCCTTAACACTTTTCATTTTCTACAGACTTTTGATTGGAATATTTTATTCGTAACTGACGACAATAGTTCTGTAGGGTAACATATATTTAACATTTAAGCGTAATTTTAACAACTTAACCGAGAATACCGAGAGTGCCGCTGGCGGTTCATTTGCCCTGGTCATTAGCAAGGGGTTGTACTTACGATATGAGGCAACCCGGGTCTATCTTACTCGTATCCCTTTCCAGGCCGGGGAACAAATGGGGTTGGTCCGTGACCAAACTCTTGAAACGTGATGACATTGCAAAAGGGTTTTTTTATTCTCGATTTGTAAAATATGTGTAATTATTGTTGCTGGTTGAACTTTGGCTGGCAACTTTCAAAGGGAATTGAGCTGAGCACCCCTCAAAATTTGTAGCCAATGCTGCACAATAACTCATTAGTCTAATTTTACAAATATATGTATGTATATATGTATGTGTAAATAGAAGAAGAGAGCAAGCAGTAAGCAGACTCATAACAGGCTCTAATAAACGCCACTGCGAATGCTCATTTAAACGTAAATTAACCTTGGGATTTCGTGGAGATGCATCATTTTAGATAGGGATCGATTGATATGTGGCAGCTTATGACTTATGACAATGCAATTCAAAAATTACATATACAACAGCTACTAAAATAATTTTAGCCACAATCCTAAAGCATGCTCCAGAGTAATATCGATATCGATATCAAAAAATTACAATAAAGATGAGTCATAAAATAGTGAACAAATGAAAAAAATTTCAAAAATCTTATGATCAATGCAATCAATACATAAATAGAGCATCTAGCTTTTTAAAGATGATGTCAATATATTGATTTTAGATATAAACAGTGTTTTATTTATTTGTCGCGGAATAAAATATTTGTTTTTATACACTGACATTATATCTTTGTGCTAACAAGGAGTAAAAGGAGTCATATTCGACCCCATAAAGTATGTCTATTCTTTATCAGACATGTCCATCTGTCTGTATGAAGTACTATAACTTTATTGACAGCATTTGTTAAGTTTGCACGTAGTTCAATTTTATTTCAAATTTTTGCCACACCTATATCCGATCCAGCAAATTAACAAAATCCAATAGCAAGCGTAATTTTAAAGCTAGGCTCGAATAATGACAATAATGACTATGAGCAAAAATCGCATACCTACTAGAGGTCTTAGTTGCTTTCGCTGACAATCTGGTATATTTGGCCCTCTATAGTATATATTGTGTGTAGTACCATATTAATATACCAAATATATAATTCAGTACATTTTCGGTATTTTATAGAATATTAATATAGTATATTTAAAAAAATACCGCAATATTCTGCTTTTATTAAAAATGGCTAGTGGGTATCTCACAGTCGAGCACACTCGATTGTAGTTTTACTACTTGTTTCTTTTATTGATGTATGTTTAATGCTGCAGAGATGCATGAGAGCAATAGAAAGGAATATATGATATATGTAGGGATATAAATAGGAAGTACATTTTCTTTTTTGTTAGCTACCACGTCCATAAGATGTATTTACATATACACACATATGCAAACAATACAATAATTGGGGTGCACCAATTTGGGTAATTAGAGAGACAGGGCGATGGTACTTATCAATACATTTGTAGGCAGATGCATACATACTCGTAAGAATGTTCATGCACATGTACGTATGTATGTATATGTATATGGGGACACTTGCTTAATCATCAGCATGTGAATTACGGCAGTTTAGTTGTGTGGCGTGTTGGGAATTGACTTCTGGGTTACGGATGATGGCGGTTGGAGTGTCGGTGGTGGACGGTAAAATTACGTACACAAGGGCCAAGCGGTTTAACTAAAATAAATTAGACCAATTGCTCTGATTTCACTTGATAAGTGATATATAAAAACTTATACATTTGCTCGTCTCTTCAGCATCAATTGTCGCAATTTATGGAGATACATAAAATTTCATCAACACTTATGTCTGTGGGGTGACATTGTTGTCATTGTGAGATCCTCCATTAGCTTCGTTTTTGTGCAGACAATAAAATCGAGGCTTGAACTCATTTTAGATAATTAAAATAATATGCTACCTTCTTTGTTTGAACGTACACATATGTACATACATACATGAGAAAAAACCCGCAACGGTCCACCACAACGAAAAATAAAATTTATGTTCATAATTTGCAACTCTAATGAGCGATCATTTATTCTATATTATAGGATTAAACATTCTTGGGCATGATACAATAAAACAAGGTAGTCTCGTCGTGTGCCTTTTCGTTCGGCTTCAGCTTCTTATCGTTCAGTACGCTCGTGCTTGTTGAACTGAAAGGTTGTGCGCGGACGATTTTTCCCGACACATTAACCCTTTTGCAAAGCTAAAATGTCAGTTTGCAATTATGCTTTGTATATGTATATATTATTTTATCAAACGGATGAAAATTGTTTTTCTCAATATTGTTTGAAGCTATTTTAAATCCAAAAAAAAAAACAAAATTTATATATTGTGTATGTCTATATTAATACATCCCAAGCAGCTAATAATAATTGTTCCTATATATATATATATATATATATATATATATATATAGAAACAATTATTATTAGCTACTTTAAAATTAACCTCAACAAAAAAACAAGTAAGAAAACTACAGTCGAGTGTGCTCGACTATGAGATACCCGCTACCCCTTTTGAATAAAAGCAAAATATTGCGGTATTATTTTCAAAATATACCAAAAATACTGCAAAATACTAAAAAATATACCAAATGGTATATTTGGTATAACGATGTGATACATACATTCAAAATATACCATAGACAGCATAATATACCAGATTGTCGGCCAAAGCATTTGAGACCCCCCGTAAGTGGGCGTTTTGGCCCATACAAAAGTGTTTCTTTAATAACTTCAACAATTTTTATCTGATCGCAACCAAATTTTCAGGAATCATAAAGACTATTGTTATTATTATACTTACCAAAATTCGCAGCTTTAACTTCAAAATTACGCTTGTAATTCGATTTTTTTGATTTGTGGGGGCGGAAGTGGGCGTGGCAAAAATTTGAAACAAACTTGATCTGCGTGCAAACATAACAAATGCTGTCGAAAAAAAATTATAGCTCTATCTCTTATAGTCTCTGAGATCCAGTGTTTCATACGGACAGACGGACAGACGGACAGACACACAGACAGACAGACGGACAGACGGACATGGCTAGATCATCTCGGCTGTTGACGCTGATCAAGAATATATATACTTTATAGGGTCGGAGATGCCTCCTTCTACCTGTTACATACATTTCCTGCCGGCACAAAGTTATAATACCCTTCTACCCTATGGGTAGCGGGTATAATAATTATTCAAAAACAAAACGATTACTTTCCAATTCCAAACTATTAAATATTAAATTATAAAAAACAATTCAACTCTTTTTAATATAGTGGAACAATTAAACCCTATGCACCATTTAAGGGTTAATCACAAAGCTCTACTGTCGATTCTTTCGCACTCACTAGGCGCAGTCGTTTCACTCGCACTTATGTATGGTATAGATAGTGTGCAGCTTTTGCCGACGAGACTACCTTGTGTTATTGTATCATGTTCTTGGGTAATTCAATAATCTCTTTAAAGTTCACATTAGACACTCGGTGGCACGATACAATTATACAAGATAGTTTCGTCGGCAAAAGCTTTCGTCAGTGCGTGTTCGTTTTTCGACAAGAAAGGTTGTCTGCGGATGAATTTTTTCTCGAAATTAACCCTTATGCAAAATGACATTTTGACATCTAGAGAATTATATCTTAATTTATATTCATAAACAATTTACAACTTTAAAAAGATGTCAAAAAGACATAAATATCAGCTTCTAAATATGTAAATATTAATTGCATCGTTTAAGGGTTAATGCTCAAATTTATTGTCGTCTCGCTCACACTACTACGTTGAGCCTCTTTCACTCGCACTCATTGTTGGTAGAGATGCTAAAAACTTCGATGCATCGAGCAACGATATTTTGAATAACGATGTTTTTCTATGTTTTCGTTATTGTCGATGTTAAGCGAGGCTATAATGTGTCAAAAACTTTGCTCATTTCCTTGCAAAATGTAAGTACGTTGAAGTTGCTCATAACGGTCACAGTTATTCGAAACTAAATTTATTTACTTCATCTGAAAACAGCACTTAAAAACGAAATACCGCCGAACATTTTTTTGACGGGCGTTAACCGTAAACCGATTTTTATACCCACTACCCATAGGGTAGAAGGGTATTATAACTTTGTGCCGGCTGAAAATGTATGTAACAGGTAGAAGCAGGCATCTCCGACCCCATATATAATATATGCATTCTTTATCAGCAATAACAGCCGAGACGATCTAGCCATGTCCGTCCGTCCGTATGAACACCTAGATCTCAGAGTCTATAGATAGAGCTCTCATTTTTTCTCGACAGCATTTGTTATGCTTGCACGCAGATCAAGCTTGCTTCAAATTTTTGCCACGCCCACTTCCGCCTCCGTAAGTGAATAATAACAAGCGTAATATTAAAGCTAGAAGTGCGAATTTTGGAATATAAAATAATAACATTGGTATTTGTTATTCCCGCGGATTGCGGATGTTATTCAAGAAATAGTATCATATGGGCAAAAACGCCTGCTATGTACATATGTGAATAGGATGCCATCAGTAAAAACAAGTAAGAAAGCTACAGTCGAGTGAGCTCGACTGTGAGATACCCGCTACCCTTTTCCTTGTCGCCGCTCGAATTAGCTCCTGCTTCAATAAAATATATTTTATTTATTAAAGCAAGACCCAGGGAACACCTCGAGGAGGCCATTAAATATTATGGGGTCTTTTCCGAAATCTAATTTCGACAAAAAAAAAACCAAATTGATGTGAATTATTGTATATAGCGTTAAAAATAAAAAAAATAATAAAAAAATGTATGAGTCCAGACCGAGATTCGATCCGGCGCACCACACACCAATATAGGCAAGCATGTTAGACATTCATAAATTTAAAAAAAGAAATTTTTACCCCGAGCGGGGCTTGAACCCGAGAACCACAACATGCTCGGCTTGGACTCTACCACCAGAGCTATCGCACTATCGAACTTTCTATGCATACAGACACTAATATAAGCGAGCATGTTAGACGCATACATAAATACAAACCAAAGCATAGAAGGCGTTTTTGCCCATACAAAACTATTTCTTTAATAACTTCCACAATTTTTGTCTGATCGCAACCAGTCACAAAGACTATAGTTCCTAATGTATATACCAAAATTCGCGAATCCAGCTTTATTATTACGTTTGTTATTCGATTTTTTCTGATTTGCGGGGGCGGAAGTGGGCGTGGCAAAAATTTAAAACAAACTTGATCTGCGTGCAATCATAACAAATGCTGTCGAAAAAAAATTATAGCTCTATCTCTTATAGTCTCTGAGATCTAGGTGTTCATACAGACGGACGGACAGACGGACATGACTAGATCGTCTCGGCTGTTGACGCTGCTCAAGAATATATATACTTTATAGGGTCGGAGATGCCTCCTTCTACCTGTTACATACATTTCCTGCCGGCACAAAGTTATAATACCCTTCTACCCTATGGGTAGCGGGTATAAATATTCGAAAAACGACTACTTACTAGAGGGTATTAGTTGCTTTGGCTGAGTGTAGTACCATATCAATATACCAAATATACAATTTACTATATTTTCGGTATTTTGTGCTATACTATTTTAGTATATTTTGAATAAGAAAAAATACCGCAATATTTTACATTTATTTAAAGTGGGTAGCGGGTATATCACAGCTTTTTTACTTGTTGGAAAATCCGAACCGTTCTTTAATTTTCATCAATTTGGTTTTGTTATTGCAGTTGTGAAATGCTTTTGAATTCGGCCCGCTTAAACAGCGGTGTCCAGATGTCAACACGTAACTCATGCAAGACCCTCAAATGTCCGCAATGTAATTGGCACTATAAATATCAGGAGACATTAGAGATTCATATGCGTGAAAAACATCCGGATGGGGAAAGTGCCTGTGGTTATTGCTTAGCAGGTAAGTCATTTTATTGTTACTCGATAAAGTTAGTTTCAATTACCGATTTATTTCATTATAACATTGATTTACTACTACCCAACCTAGAAATCTAATAAAATCTAAAAATTTAATAAAATCTATTTTGTAAAATAAAAAATATTTGTATACTCGCTACCCATAGGGTAAAAGGGCATTATTACTTGTATTACTATAAGTTTGTGGCTCCATGAAATGAATGTAACAAGCAGAAGGAGGCATCTCCGACCCTATCAAGTGTATATATTAGGGCGGGTCAATTTTTTTTCGCAAAAATCGTCTCCAATAATCGGAATCTACGAAGAATTCGAAAAAAATTTCTCCATGAAACCATGTGTCTAAAATGAATTCCTAGCTCGCGCCGTGAAGCATAAAGATTTCACTATGAGGTACACAAGGAATTTCGAAATCTTTAAGGCATTTTAATGTATTTAAAAAAAACATACACATTTTCCAATTATGTTGGAGTCAATTCGAATTCATCTTTTTACAACAAATTTTATAATTTTTTTTTTAATTTATTTAACCTATCATTTTTTACTAATTCGACAAAATGAGCCAAACTAGCCATGTACTGAGCCTCACATTAGAAAGTAGGAGCAATGTGTCACTTTTTATAGTAAATATATAAAATATTGAAATATTTAAAATAAATTTAGTAAATTTAAATTGTACCAAATGAGCACAATGTATTTTATGTAGATGAATTGTTCATATTCTTTGTTTTCAGAATGATTTTTTTTTTTTAATGTTTGAGAATAGGTTTATATGTGTGTCATCAAAATTGTATATTATATCAGGAAGGAAAAAAAAAGTTTATTTACATGCTTAAAAAGTACCTTTAAATTATGCAACAAAAATAAAAAGAAAGCTTCTGTCGAGAGTGCTCGCGGTATTAACCATAAAATATACTAAAAATAAATAAAAAAAATATTAGTCAATTCGTCTTAATGGCGGAACAGAGTTCGGCGAGTCAGCTAGTTATTAATATATCACAGAGAATATAATATATACATACATTGTCAGCCAAAGCAACGTTATCCCGATTGCAGTAGGCCTTTTTGCAATACAAAAGTATTTCTAAAATAACTTCGACAACTTTTGGGTTTGACAAAAATTGGAAAAAACAAGTAGGAAAGCTACAGTTGAGTGTGCCCGACAGTGAGATACCCGCTACCCATTTTAAATAAAAGCAAAATATTGCGGTATTTTTAAAATATACTAAATTAACATAACATCAAAATACCGAAAATATACTGAATTGCATATTTGGTATTTATATATATATGGTACTACACACAATATATACTATAGAGGGCAAAATATACTAGATTGCCAGCCAAAGCAACTAAGAGCTCTAGTAAGTAGTCGTTTTTCGAATATTTTTTACTGATGCATCCAATTTACAGAGATTATGAAGACTGTAGTCATACTTACAATACATATGTATGTACATAGCAGGCGTTTTTACCCATACAAAACTATTTCTTTAATAACATCCGCAATCCGCGGAAATCACAAATACCAGTGTTATGATTATATACACCAAAATTCGCAGCTTTAGCTTTAAAATCACGCTTGTCATTCCATTTTTTTAATTTTCGGGGGCGGAAGTGGGCGTGTGAAAATTTTGAAATAAACTTGATCTGCGTGCAAACATAACAAATGCTGTCGAAAAAAATGAGAGCTCTATCTCTTATAGTCTCGGAGATCCAATGTTTCATACGGACGAACGGACATGACTAGATCGTCTCGGCTGTTGACGCTGATCAAGAATATATATACTTTATGGGGTCGGAGATGCCTCCTTCTACCTGTTACATACATTTCCTGCCGGCGCAAAGTTATAATACCCTTCTACCCTATGGGTACCGGGTATAGAAACTTAATCTGCATGCAAACATTATAAGTGCTATCGATAAAATATAGCTCTTTTTCGGTTCGGAGATGCCTCCTGCCATTGTACATTTCCTTCTACCCTAGGGACAGCAGGTGTAATTATTATTCAATATAAAGATGTTGACAGTTTGATAATATATTTGCTAATTCTCTAATTGAATATTGTTCTATTCTGGGTGACTGCAAATGGATGTGATGTACTCGTAGGTCAACAGCACCCGCGACTGGCAAGAGGTGAGTCCTACTCCTGTGGTTATAAGCCATATCGTTGCGAAATCTGCAATTATTCAACGACAACCAAGGGCAACTTGTCTATTCACATGCAGTCGGATAAGCACCTGAATAACATGCAGGAGTTAAACAGCTCACAGAATATGGTTGCCAAATTGCTGCTGCCCAATTCCAGTTCTTCCCAGTCACAAGGAGTCGTCGGCCTCTCGGCGACATCTCAGCAACAGCAACAGGCCTCGATGGGGTCTGGCTCAGGCTCAGGCTCAGGCTCAGGCTCTGGGTCGTCGTCCAGTGGCAGCATCGGTAATAATGCCACCAACATCGGTTCAGGGTCGCCTGCTTTGTTGGCATCATCGTCATCATCTTCGGCGGGAGTCTCGGCGAAACCAAAACCTTCATTTCGTTGCGATATATGCAGCTATGAGACATCTGTGGCGCGTAATCTACGCATTCATATGACCAGTGAAAAGCATACACACAATATGGCTGTGCTTCAAAATAATATCAAGCACATTCAGGCCTTCAATTTGCTGCAGCAACAGCAACAGCAACAGCAATTGGGAGCTGGAGTTGGAGCTGGTGGAAGTGGCAATAGCTTTTTGCCTGTCTCAGAGGTGGCATTGGCCGATTTGGCTTACAACCAGGCTCTGATGATTCAACTAATTCAACAGAATGCCGCTCAACAGCAGCAGCAACAGAGTGCAACAAATTCCACCAAGATGTCACCCACATCGCCACCGACAGTGAGCAGTACTCCCGATCAATTCCTATACTCGCCAAAAGCATTAGGGATGGGCTTGAATATGGGCATGGGCATGGGCATGGGTATGGGTATGGAATCTTCATCGGGTGATACGGAGACAACACAATCAGCTATCTCGTCCAGCAGCTTGCCAGATTTGTGGCCAACCGCGATGTTTAGTTGTCAAGTCTGCGATTGCTTTAGCACCAACAATATGGATGAACTTAACCAGCATTTGTTATTGGATCGCTCGCGGCAATCGTCGAATACGTCTACCGAAATAATGTTCATTCACAATAACAATTATATATGTCGATTATGCAACTATAAGACAAATCTAAAGGCAAACTTTCAATTGCACAGCAAGACCGATAAACACTTGCAAAAGTTGAGCTTCATCAATCACATTCGCGAGGGCGGTGCAAAGAATGAGTACAAGCTGCAGCAGTATCATCATCAACCCCAACAACTAGCTACAAATGTAGTGCAATTAAAGTGCAATTGCTGTGACTTTCACACCAACTCCATTCAGAAGTTATCGCTGCACTCACAGCAGATGCGACACGACACCTTGCGCATGATATTCCAACATTTACTCTATTTAATCCAGCAAAGTCATATGCGAAAGCAGCTAGTACAGGATGTGCCAATGGAACAACAACAACAAGAGGATCAGCAACCTCAACCTCAAAAGCTGTTGAGCTGCCAGTTGTGCAATTTTCGGGCCAAGAATCTGTATGACATGATTGTGCATGTGAAGGGACTGCGGCATATGCAGGTCGAGCAATTCATTTGCTTACAGCGGCGAAGTGAAAATCTTGAGATGCTCACCCTTAGCGAAGTATTTAAAATCACCGATGAGTCGTCATTAAGCGGCAATGAGGGTAAGATCAAAACTTCAAATTCTATCCCAAGTAATTAATTGTTTTTTCTTCTTTTTGTATGAAACAAAAATCGGTTGTGCTTGTTGTGTGCCTTTCATGTTGTGTGCTTAAGAACTGATCTTTATTAAAATATGTATAAGTGGTTTGTGTTTACAGAGTTGCCAGATGTTATAAAGTTATAATGTATTGGTTAATGTAATGACAGAATGTAAACTAGTATTGGTGTTAGTGAGGAGAGTTTTCTTATTTTATTATTTCAGTATATATATAACAGTGCTTATAACAGTTGCCGTCCTAAGAGAATTTTCACAGACTTGTCTCGATCAGCTTATAGCACTGACAGGTTATTACTATGTCTAAGTAGCAAGATTAATATATAGATCTCAGGAAGTGCATATAACTTTGTGCCGGCAGGAAATGTATGTAACAGGTAGAAGGAGGCATCTCCGACCCTATAAAGTATATATATTCTTGATCAGCGTCAACAGCCGAGATGATCTAGCCATGTCCGTCTGTCCGTCTGTCTGTATGAAACACTGGATCTCAGAGACTATAAGAGATAGAGCTATAATTTTTTTCGACAGCATTTGTTATGTTTGCACGCAGATCAAGTTTGTTTCAAATTTTTGCCACGCTCACTTCCGCCCCCGAAAATAAAAAAAATTGAATTACAAGTGTAATTTGAAAGCTAGAGCTGCAAGTTTTGGTGTATATAATAATAACAATAGTATTTATGATTTCAGATAAAAATTGTGGAAGTTATTGAATAAATACTTTTGTATGGGATAAAACGCCTACTTACTAGGGGTCTCAGTTGCTTTGGCCGACAATCTGGTATATTGTGCCGTCTATGGTATATTTTGAATGTGGTACTATATCGATATACCAAATATACCACTTAGTATATTTTGCAGTATTTTATAGTATTTTAGGTATATTTTGAAAATAATACCGCAATATTTTGCTTTTATTCAAAATGGGTAGCGGGTATCTCACAGTCGAGCACACTCGACTGTGGCTTTCTAACTTGTTTTTTCTGTTGCCAAAAATTTAATTTGCGAAAAACGTTCAAAAATTGTATATACCAGGCAGAAGGAGGGATCACTTAACGTATATACAAGTATATTTTTGATCAGCATCGACGAGACGATATAGCCATGAACACTATAAAAGATAGAGCCATAATTTTTTTCGACACCACTTATAATGCTTGTACGCAGATCAGGTTTGTTTCAAATTTTTAAAAACTGTGCAAGTTGTTTACAAATATTTGTTATATTTTAACCTTGATGGTGTATTACGAATGTCTCTCATTATTTTTGTGATATACAAGAATTTTTGGTATATTGTTAGAATAATACCGTACTCTTTTGCTTTTATTCAAAATAAGTACCGGGTATCCAACTGTCGAAGACACTCGACTGTTTTTCTTTCTAACTTTATAATATTTTTGCTGCCAGATTGTTTAATATCGCAAAGACTATTTATACCCGCACCCATAACGTAGAGGGGCATTATTCATTTGAGACTTTTAGGAAATTCACATTTGTAATCTTATACGAGCAGCTGCTTGAAAAAAAGCAAACTTAATAACACAAAGAGATCAATTTCTTAAACTTACTCAACTGTTAGGCGAGCTCGAATTTCTGATTGATTTAGTCTTAATTTATTATTGCCGAAAAATAAAATTATTATATTGAAATGGCATGCGGAATAAAATACTATGCTGCCATGATATTTATGTATGGCTGTATGCATATTCGGTCATTTCATAACACTGTTCGTAAGTTTCGATTCAGCTTTGGTTCGTAACTTATCATTAAAAAACTGATTTTAGTTCAATTCTTTTCTGCCTGCGCTTTTTGATTATTATCGCCCTCTTTCTTGACTTATATGTACGGGTACGAGTATGTACCCACACTCTGGCTCGGAGTCGTTATTCGATGTTGCCCATGTGAGACTTACGTACATACATACATACATACATATACATATACATATGAGCTGTGAGATTTATACGCTGTGGCTGACCCTTGCGAAAATTATTATAAATTACTTAAGAATGCAAAAACGATTATATGTATCCATCGAATTTGCAATTAGTGACGTGCACACTTTGCTCCAAGCCAACTTCAATCCCCACTATGCAATGCTCTTCCAATCACAGTCCAAGACCCCAGCCAGACAACACACACACAGTCCTCACTAGCAGTCGCAGTCGCAGTCTCCCTTAAAGAAAAGCAATACTACTGGGCAAGTATACAAGTATGTACATACATACATATGTTCGCAATATGAGCTTCCTCTATATTTGATGCGGCGGCATTGTGGAAGGCTTGGGATTGAATGCATTTACGCATATCAAACTGCAACAAAAGTAGATTGGGACCTGGAGCTGAAGATATTCTTGTACATACCTCAGTAAAATTGATATTTGTGCAAAACTTATTTTTGATGTAACGGTTATTCGAATAACTGTATTAATCTTTCGAGTATACACATTTTTTCTCGAATGCTTTGACATGTGTTTCTATGCATTTATTTTTTTATCTGATTTTAATCTATGGTCCCGTTAGGTTGTTAAAGAAGACAAAGTCATGCGTTTAATGGAAAGTTGATATTTGTGCAAAGTTCTGCATTTTGATTTTGATAAAAAACGGGCCAATTAAAAAGTTAAAAAATAAACCAACAAAATATGATGCACAAATATCAATTTTACTGAGGTACAATTGCAAAACACCAACCACAGTTAAAGCATGTGGCTCTACTACTTATACTTGTATATATGGCAATTTGTGCTTCGCTGTACAATATTATACATACATACTTGTATATCTTTTCGCTTTTCGTTAATATGAACTCAACTCTAATCACATAAATTGCAAGCACACTTATTGTCTGTCATTACCAAATGAAAATAAAAGTGTTGCTAATCCTCGACTCGATCTCCAATCCCATCATATTGATTAAGTAAATACTTGCCCTTGCGTATCAAGAATTTATCATTTTAAGGGAATTCATGTCATATCGCTTACAATATATACATATGTATACCCTTTTGTAAATTTCGCTTCATGACGATGAAAAAGGGGGGTAACTATTTTCCATTTACATTATTTCAAAACCTAAAAAAATGTTATGAGCAACTGGTACATTGCAGTAACAATGTGCAATAAATGACGCTAAATTATAAGTGAGCCCTTGAGCGTCGGAGTCTTCCCTTTTCTGTACTCTCCTTTATTCACTCTCACTCCCTCATGTTCTCCTTTCCGCTGCCGTAAGTTAAATTTATACTTGTGTTGGTGTTAAATTTGCAGTTGAAAAGAGTCTATTGGCATTGTCAGAATAAATGTACATAAGGAACAGAAAGAAGGGGGAAGCATTATTATACAAATATTCAAAATAGCAGAGTCTGCCTGTTATGTTCTACATTAAAGTAAAGTATTGGGAAATTAAAGGTATGTTAAAATGCAATTCTATTACGGTTGTTTTCGAGTTACGATGTTGGATTGTGTTGGTGGATCGGACGACTCTTTGTGCTTCCTTGTGGACTACTTTGCTCACAACAGCTGCACATAATTGTTTGACTAACAACAACAACAACACAAGGGCAAGAGCAAGAGTAACAGAAATATTCACAATAATACTTACATACATTCGTACCAGTTTGGTTAGTTTGGTTCCTTCTCATCCACTCTCGTTTATTTCACCCGATGAAGTCTCGATCTTTATTTTATGTCGGATGTTTTTGTTAATCGATGCAATCAAGCCTGTATGGAAATTGCTTTGAAATTAGTAATGAAATTAGAAATATATTCGTGACCAAGTCAACTGCTCAATACTTTTTTTTTGAGGCATGACCAACACAGCCAGAAGTTAGGGGAACCAATGGATTATAGCATAAGGAGCTATTAACAGAATTGAAAATGAAATAATACATTTTTTTTTGTGGAACACTTTTTTAAGAAGAGTGTGAGCTTTTGCAGAATAGAATGTGTGATAATATTTCAACTTATTCTTTATTTGTTAAATATTTATTTGTTAATTTGATAAAAACTTTTTTTTTGTTTTTTAGAGGGGACTAAAATATGAATAATTAACAAGTATATAATAGTAATAAGTAATTTTAAACAGCCACGGATAACATTATCGTCTAATCGTCTATACTAGAGGTGGGAGAACTATCGATAGCACTATCGGGACTATCGATGGTTGGCCACTATCGACACGCTCTTGATAGCGGCAGGTACTCTCGATAGTGATCAATCGCCATCGTCGATAGTGGTCGATATTTTTTCAAATATCTTTGTATACTAGCAACCTTCTTAGTGCCAGAGAGGATCTTTAGCCAAGCAAGGCAAATCATTTTAAATAGGCAAACGAAATTATTGGTTGAAATAACTATATAAATAGTAGTTAAGGTAAACCTAATAAATAATAATTATTTATTATTTTCAGATAAAGATTGGAAATCGAATTTTATACTCCCATACTTTCAATAAATATGGATTATTGCAAAAACTAATTAAATTATTTTTTGTTTAATGCTCTATCGACAACCGCCGACGATAGATTTTCCTTGCTATCGTCGATAGTCGATCGTTTATGGAAACTATCGAGCACTATCGATGGCGCAGACTATCGATAGTTCTCCACCTCTAGTCTATACCGTCGTCGCTTACGATATTTTAACAGTCAAGCATTCTCGCTTTGAACTTTCAATACCTACTTGTATTTGAGATTAGAAGTTTTAAAAAATTTGAAATTCAGTTAAAAGCCGCAGCAACAAAAACAAATTAACAAACTAACTAACAAATTTTGAGTTAATTTTTTTTTACAATTTTCAGATGGAAATTGTGATGTTGGACTAAACTTGTCAGCAACAACGGAATTGGCCGAAGGATTAGAAGCAGATGCTGCATCAGCCGGTTTGGCATTAGCAGATAATAATATATTTTCGCCAGCTTCCATATCGAGTGGTTCCACAATCGGTGGCAAAAATATTGTTAATCTGAATCAAAATGCAAATCCAAACATGAACTCAGTAGCCTTGAACTTAAATACAAATGAGACGACAACAGTTTTCAAATGTAATCTCTGTGAAAATTTTGTGCAATCAAAAACAGAAATGATTCTGCACTTGGAGGCGATGCATCCAACAGCAGAGAGCGATGATTTCATTAGTATACCAACAAACACTGCGGCGTTGCAGGCATTTCAAACTGCTGTGGCGGCTGCTGCACTTGCGGCAGTTCAGCATTGCAGCATCACGCCCAACACAACAGCCACAAATGAGGCAGAAGATGGTGCAACTGCAGTTGGTCTTGAGTGTGGTCCTGGTCTGGGCCACTCTAATATTAAGCGGGAGCAGCTGGATAGGAATGAGAATAGAGCCGATGAACAGGACAACACGGATAGGAGCTGCAACGATTTTGAATCTCAAAAGAGTACGACGGATGAATTGCGTCCAATAATAGCGGCATCATCATCTTCTGGGGTGTCTTGCCCATTATGCTTGGAGCATGGCTACAGTGAAAGATCCTTGTTAGAGGCACATCTGATGAGTGTGCACAATGTGATGCGTGATGGCTTAGACAGATTACTGCAGCTTGTCGACCACAAGACCTGGCAACGATCATCGGCATCATCTTCGTCATCTAAAAAAATAGAAGACGAGGACTTGGCCAAAGAAAATGCCGACAATCATCATACAACTGCAACCGCAACCACATCCACATCCACAACAACATTATCCAACATCACGACGACGACAGATTCTTCTTTTACTGAAAGCATTTGTTGCCAACAATGTGAAGCCTCATTTAAGCACGAGGAGCAGCTTCTGCAACATGCCCAGCAGACGCAGCATTATCCAATGCAAAGCAATGAGTACGTTTGCCTTGCGGCTTGCCACGTGCAACGTCCGTGTTTTATGAAATTCCAAACACTCCCCTCAATGCTGGCTCACTTCAAGGATGTGCATATGAGTCTCGTGTTCTCGGAGCGACATGTTTACAAATATCGTTGCAAACAATGCTCGCTGGCATTTAAAACGCAGGAGAAACTGACAACACACATGTTGTACCATAGCATGCGAGACGCCACCAAATGTTCCCAGTGTCAGCGCAACTTCCGCACTACTCAGGCCTTGCAAAAGCACATGGAGCTGGCCCATGGCACCATGGCTGATGATGATCCCCGAGATCTGGTCTCACCTGTGTGCAATGCAAATAATGATATTGACAAGCTGCCACACGATACAAACATATTTGACTTGACCACCAGAGGTGCACCTAGTGACCAAGGTAAGTCCATAAATCGATTATACATATGAACGTCTCACAGTCTACAGAGCTCTCGATAACTAGAGAAACCCATTTATCGGGCATGCTCCGTTTTTCACTTTTGGACCAAAAAGTTTTGGTTTTTGTTTTCGTTTTGAAAAGAAATGAAACGTTCCGATAGCAGAACGATGACTGAAAACTTGTGAAAATCGGAGCATCTAAAAACGATAATCTCGATTTTGGTCCCAAAACGAAAATGAACACCAAAAGTGCCTGTATAAGTACACATGGGTAATTCCATGACGGAATTTGTCCCGTGCGAGACTCTTTACATTGAAAATAACATAAACTGAAACAATTTTAAAAATAAGAAGAGTTTATTTTTATAGCTCTAGATAACTACATTAATTAAAGCTAAGAAAAGTTTTGGAATTTTCTTTCTGTTTTGTTTTCTGTTGTGATAATTGCAAAAATTAACCAATTCGTACGCACAACCAAAAAATCGTAAAACAGAACAAGTTCCTAAAATCAATCTTAGCTCTAAATATAGTGCTTATCTAAAGCTTTAAGAATAACATTCACTTTTTTTTAAAATTGTTTCAGTTTATGTTATTTTCACTAAAGTACACTGTAAAAAGTCTCGCACGGGACAAATTTCGCCATGGAATTACCCATATTATTAATATAAATGTTTACCGCTTATTTGTTTTGCTTTTAAATTAATTAAGTTACAAGCATTTGCTTAAGGAGAACTATGAAATTCTTAATGGCAAAGCTTTAGAAATTTCGCTTGCCAACTTTGCAAAATACAAATACCTTGGATACCACATTATGAAATGTGTTAAAGTCTATGTTCCAGCTAATCCGAATGTCAAAGAGTCAAAAGTTGTTATTTTATTTAAAATACAAGTAGGTAGCGTGTTTACATATTTTTTAGGATACTAGTTAAGCTAATATTTTTAAAATCAGTATGAGCGTTTATTATACAATGTATATATTTTTTTAGCTGTCCAAATGAATGAGATAGTAAAAAAAACCTCGGTTCGATCGCGAGATTCGCCAGCAAATGGATCGATTCGAGCTTTAACACCACCTCCGTTACCAACTGAACAGCAACAACAATTGGCTGCATTAAGAGCCTCATTGATTAAGAACCAGCAGCAGGACGTTGAATTTATTGACGCAGCGGATTCACAACTGGCATGCCAATTACAAGGGAAACAGCTGCAGGACAATTTGCGAACGATTAATTCACACGGTCTGCAAAGTCTTCAGAATTTGCAGCAAGTGCAACAGCAAATAAGCAATGCAGCCGTCGTATCGGGCATGCCCATTAATCCAGTGGATATGCTCAATCTAATGCAGTTCCATCATCTCATGTCGCTTAATTTTATGAATCTGGCACCGCCATTGATATTTGGAGCCAACTCTGCCTCTACCTCTGCTGGAAGTCCCCCATCAACAGCAACAGCAGCTGTACAGAATAATGGAATTTCAAGCATTACTTCGACGGGACCAGGAGAAATCTCAACATCTGCGACAGCGGAAGTCCCTTCCAATATAAACACCATTCTTGGACAGTCAACTGGTGGTGGTAACAATCAGGTTAATCATTTGCAATTTAATTTGATTAAAGTTAGTTTTTGAATTCACACTTTTTTTTTTATATATTTTCAATAGCAACAACAATTATCGAACAATCAGAAGCGAGCTCGCACCCGAATCACAGATGACCAACTCAAAATTCTACGTGCCCATTTTGACATTAATAACTCACCTAGCGAAGAAAGTATTATGGAAATGTCGCAAAGAGCTAATTTGCCAATGAAAGTACGTATTCTACACGACAATATATATGTTCTTGCTCAACGTCAACAGTCATTGCGAGCTAGCTAATAGAGGTGGAGAACTTTCGATAGCACTATCGGGACTATCGATGGTTGGCCACTATCGACACGCTCTCGATAGCGGCAGACACTCTCGATAGTGATCAATCGCTATCGCCGATAGTGGTCGATATTTTTTCAAATATCTTTGTATACTAGCAACCTCCCTGTGTCGGAGAGGGTCTTTAGCAAAGCAAGGCAAATCATTTGAAATAGGCGTACAAAATTAAAATTATTGGTTAAAATAAATATATAAATAGCAGTTAAGGTAAACCCAATAAATAATAATTATTTATTATTTTCAGATAAAGATTGGAAAACGAATTTTATACTCCCATACTTTCAATAAATATGGATTATTTCAAAAACTAAATAAATCGACGATAGATTTTCCTTGCTATCGTCGATAGTCGATCGTTTATGGAAACTATCAAGTAATTATCGATGGCGCAGACTATCGATAGTTCTCCACCTCTACTAGCTATACCCGTTTTTACTTCTTTCCGGACTAAGAAATCAACCTGGAATTTTGTTTTGACAACATTTGTTATTGTTGCACGGAAATTAATTTTGTTTTGGATTTTTCCTCAATTCCAAATAAAATTCAAATATTATTTATAGTTAGAGCCTCACAATAATAACTTCAGACTTTTAAATTCAATTGCGAACAGATAAATAACTTGAAAGTTATTCACGAAATAATTTTATATTGCAAGAGCCTTAAGCTCATTGTTTTAGGAGCGGTTATCTCACAATGAAAAACTTTTGACTTTACTTTTCTGCTAAAATGATGCCATTATGTCATTAAATATTAAATGATTCAATTTGTCAGGATAAAGAAAATTTTATTTAACATATCTGTTATACACAGATACAAAAAAAAACAACACTTTGTTATACGAAAGCCATTTGTTATATGTGTTGACACCGGATCCGTGCCTTGGTTGGTGTGCCGTTGCTCGTACTTCGAGCAGTCCACTACTCGATAACAACAATGTTGTAGTGAAACAAAATCTGCTGATATTTTTATTTTCTTCATTAAATTTTATAAATTTCATTAGTCTTCGTATTTCTACTTATGTACATTCGTGCTCTGCTTCCTTCAAATCCCTATTTTATTGTGCACAATATTTTGCCTCTGTTTGGGCTAACATTCAAATTCAAAGTAAAGTATGCTGCCGAAATTTGCAGCTGCATTACTAAGTTTAGCGGGCCTAACGGTGAAATTCCCATGCACATAAGAGAATCACCGATTACAAACGCCCAGTAGGAAATGCGCTGTCAAAGCCACACTAGAAAATTTAGGTCGCCCGCCAACAATATGTGTACTGTAGAATAAGCTCAGTTAATTAATAGTTGAACATAAATTAATAATTTCTATTTGAATTTTAGGTGGTGAAGCATTGGTTTCGCAATACATTGTTTAAGGAACGGCAACGCAATAAGGATTCACCCTATAACTTTAATAATCCGCCTTCAACTACACTTAACCTAGAGGAGTACGAACGCACTGGCAATGCAAAGGTGACATCTCTATCCGAGACTGCAGCCATAAATCCAACATCATCAACAACAACATCATCAGAATCAGTTGGGCCAGTTGGTGCAGAAATGACGACTGTTCCAGCAAACGCTGCAGCTCCGGAGTCTACAATCACAATAGAATCTTCCTCGCGTTCAACTGTAAATGTAAATGCACTCAACGATTTATCAGACTCTCATTATCAAGCGCACCAAGTCGAAATGGGATTCACGAAAACGGAACAGTCGGATGATTTTGGGAATATGTCATTGCCACTTGACGTCCAAATTAAGACTGAGTTTCAAGAGGACAATTTAGAGAATCAACTTCAACATCAACAGCATTCATTTCAATTTTTAAATCAGCAAAAAGGAGAATCACTGGAAAACTTGCATGATCAGTCGCCAAGTACATCATCTCAGCAACTGCACCAGCAACAGCAACAGCAGCAGCAGCAGCATCAACAAGTTAATTGCTTCGAGACGAAGTCGGAGAGCGGCAGCTCTGATGTTCTTTCCCGCCCACAAACTCCCAATCTATATAACAGCATGAATGATTTGCTTAGCCAACAGTTGGACCACATTGGCAGTAACATGGGACCACCGAAATTGCAAACAGCTGGCAAATCATTTGAGAAGCTAACAGGATCAATCGCAGCGGGAGCTGCTGCAACGTGCCCGTCACAACTCGACATCAATAATTCATCAAATTCATCGAATTCATCGTCTTCGACTTCGGGTGGTAAGCGGGCAAATCGAACGCGTTTCACCGATTATCAAATTAAGGTACTGCAGGAATTTTTCGAAAACAATTCGTATCCAAAGGACAGTGATTTGGAATATTTGAGTAAATTGCTGTTGCTCTCGCCGCGTGTAATTGTCGTCTGGTTTCAGAATGCTCGACAAAAGCAGCGCAAAATCTATGAAAATCAGCCCAACAATTCGCTCTATGAGTCCGAAGAGACCAAGAAACAAAACATCAATTACGCGTGCAAAAAATGTAACTTGGTTTTCCAACGATATTATGAGCTGATAAGGCATCAGAAGAACCATTGTTTCAAGGAGGAGAATAACAAAAAGTCAGCCAAAGCGCAAATTGCTGCGGCGCAAATAGCACAAAATTTAAGTTCAGAGGATTCCAATTCATCCATGGATATACATCACAATCCAGTTCCAGTTGGAGTGGGAGCTGGAGGCTTACCGCAAAATGTTGCAGCTGTCGCTGCTGTTGCAGTTGCCGCTGCCGCAGCTGCTGCGCATTCGCATTCGCAGTTCGGTTCGTCGCCATCGCCGCAGCATTTGTTTAGCAAATCATCATCGCTAACTGATTTCAGTCCATCGACGACACCAACGCCACCTCAACGAGAGCGCAGCAATAGTTTGGATCAACAAAAATCACAACAACAGTCACAGAGATTGCCCAAGCTTGAGTGCGATAAGTGTGAGCTGCAATTTAATCACTTGGATTCACTGCGCGAGCACCAATTGATGCACTTGATGAATCCAGGACTTTTTCATTCATCCGATCAGGCATCTTTTGGTCCGTTCGGCAACATTTTGCAAAGTCTTCAACAAGTTGCACAACAACAACAGCAACAGCAGTTGCAGCAGCAACAGCAACAGCATTTACAACAGCAACAGCAGGAGCAGATTAAACAACATAGCAACTCAGCAGCACCTGCAGCAAAAAAGCGAAAAACCTCGGATAATGCAGAGATGCAGGATGCAGCATCGCCAAGTGAATTTGAAAGGTCAAGCAGCAAGAGCTACGAATTTCTTTTGCAATACTTTATGTTATATGAAACCAATTCCGAGATTAAACAGCAATTTTTAAACCAACGACAGCAGCAGCAACGGACTAGCAACGCAGCACAAGATGAGCTTGACTTCTTAAGCAATTTCTATCAGCAAAGTGAGCTCAAGAAAATTAATAGCTACGACTTTTTACTACAATACTATCGGCAACACAATGAAGAGACACATCAGCAAAAGGAGCAGCAGCAATCATTATTTAGCTCGAGTAAAAAGCCAACAATCGAATTTCTCCTGCAATACTATCAACTGAATGAGTCGAAAAAGTTTTTTCAGTTAGTTGCCTCGACCGACAGAACAGCTGATCGTCAAACTGATGATGATGATGAAACGATACCGTCGTCACAGCAGCCGAATGTGGCGACGGATAAAACTCACGCGTATATCGGCAAGCCAGGAGAACACGAAAAATCGCTCACAAATGGAGGAGCTACTTTGGGAGACCATAAAAGGGATTGTCGTCAAAATGAATTTGGAATTCGCAGTACTGAAAGTAATAATGATTGCATTGAACCACTCAACAATAATCATATCAATGCGGCTTTAGGAATGCACTTCGATCTAGCGCGACATTCTTCTTCTTCGATAATTGATAATGCTACTGCAAATTATATTTCTAAGGATAATGAGCAACCTGATGATGATGATGATGGGTCAAATAAGAAAATGAATGGCGATCAAAAATTTAATCACAGTGGACTTTTACGCAGCAGCGAAAAAGTTCGTCATTCAAGCGATATAGTAGAGAAGTCACAATATTTTCAAAACCTAGAAGAATTTCTTGATGCCTCAATGATAGAAAACAACTCTCAAATGTTAACATTCAACGACGATGATAGTACGAATCCAACGAAAATTGAAAATATTAACACATCTGCCACCTCACTCGTTACCAATGGCAATGCAAATGACTCTCTGCCTTCGGATTCGTCATCAGTGGTGCAGTTAAATGCCCCATCAAAGCAAAATAAACGTCTGAGAACAACAATTCTGCCAGAACAATTAAATTTCCTTTACGAGTGCTATCAAACTGAATCGAATCCCAGTCGCAAAATGTTGGAGGAGATCTCCAAAAAAGTGAATCTTAAAAAACGAGTAGTACAGGCAAGTTTCACACCAATATACGAGTATAACATAAATTGTCTCGACTACTGATACCCATACATTCGTTCAAAGTAAAACATGCGAGTATATACCAAAAGCTATATTTTTTTTAAAAATACAAGTACATATATCATACGATACAAAATGTACGCAGTTTTAAGCAAAGCAATTGAACTGCAGCCGCTTTTTACCTCATACAATTATTTTTGCGATACTTCTAAGTTGTTTTTTTTATCAGATCTCACAAAATTCTGCTCCTCCTATCCTAAATAAAAAAAAAACAATAGAATATGATACCCATTTTGTACACATGATTAATTCGCATTTTTTTTAGTATTTTTTTGAATGAAAATTGGACAGGAACTTATATCTTCTCGTTTTTTCGTATTTAACACTATTATTTTTCATAACTTATTTATCTAATTATTTTTTATTTTGTTCTATTTAGTAAAAATATTGTAATTGGCCCATATCAACTGGAATCAGGATACAGGAATTTGCTGTGCAGAGAGCTTAAAGAAGGGTCTTAATAATATTTACACAATAAAAAAATGCTGGCAGTCAAGCAGTAGAGCAATATGATTTCTTTAGTCCGGAATCGTCAAATATTAAAGCAACTTAAGCAACCAGAGAAACAAAACAATATAATTCAATTTAATCAATGCCATAATAGAGGTAAATTTCAGTAAGAGGTATTTAATTTTTTAAATTATTTCAGATACTTAGCTATTTAGAAATCAAACCATTCCTCTTTTAATTAAGTGTCTCTTAAAATCCATAGTATTTAAGAAATCAGTTATCTGGATAAAAATCTTTAAAGTTAACTTATCTATCTTCATGTATCCCAAACGTTAAAAGATAAAAGATAGATCAAATTTGTTTATATGAATGTATTCGTCGACTATGACTCAATTTCTCTAATCCTATCATTGCCAAATTTATAAATTGACTAACATTCGAAAACTAAATAAATCATCAAGTTCAATTGTTTTTGTAAAAATTTTCAGTCATTGGGCAAATGTAAAACTTTTACGTTTACATATTTTAATATAAATAAATAAAATACCGCAAAAGTATTAAAATACTAATAGTTCATTATGCGAGAGATCAAAGATATAAAAGGTATACACCAGGTTGCCGTCAAAATAGCTCCAGTAGTCGTCATTTGCCATATAGAAATGATTTAAATAATTTTTATTCAACCACAAACAAATTCTCAGGTTAAGGTCTTTTTATTCGATTTTTGTCGACTTGAGGGGCGGCGGAAGTGGAAGTTATGTAACTCAATTATGCATTTTAAAGTAGTTTGGGAATCTTTATTAATCAGAATCTAAAGTATGTGTAAAATTGAACATTACGAATTTCATACATATTATATTACGCATATTTCAGGTGTGGTTTCAAAACTCACGGGCAAAGGATAAGAAATCTCGAAATCAGCGTCAATACCCACACATTTCCGACGACAACAACAGCATTGATGGATCGAACAACAGCAAAGAAACCGGAAACAGTAGTAACTTCAAGAACTCGAAATATGTAAAATGTAGTCGTGAAGTGATTACAACGTCCAGCGCTGCATCAGTCCAGGATGGAGAGCAACCTCAAAACTTGTTGCAAGACTGTCAATTGTGCCAAATGCCGCAGGTTAATATGCATACGCATGCCATTAGCGTCCAGCACATTTGCAAGATGAAGGCACTTATCGAGCAAACCAGCGAACTATATAGCCAAAGTACTAATGCCAGCGGTAGTGACAACGACAACGATTCTGATCGGGAGAAACGCTTCTATAGCCTCTCGAAAGCATTTTTACTGCAACATGTTGTCAATAATGTGTCGACCAGCAATTTGGAATCCACAGCTCTAAATGAAAATCACTGTGAAATGGACAACTTATATGACGCAATGGCAAATGGCTCTAGCAACAATATGGACAAGAACAAGGAGAAAGGCATTGGTCAGGAACATGGAAATGGAACAGTAGTTGGCACTGCTTTGACACCAATCGATATAAGTGTAAACGACCATAATACTAACGATGAAGACGAAGACGAAGAAATGAGCGAGATTAGCAGAAAGACAACTTCTTCGGCAAATCGTGATCTTATGCAACAGTTGTTTAACCGCAATCACATTACCGGTAAGAGTTGCGGAAGAAACTTTCCAAAATTGCAACTTTATATCATAGATACATATTTATTTATATAATATACATATATTTTATTTTACGATTTCTTAAAAGTGCATTTATTATTATGATTTGGCTTGAAATTTTCAATTTAATTGTATCTATGAATTTAGTACATTGTGAATTCTTTCTTGATTTAGTTTTGTGAATTTTTTTTCTTTAAATTTCTTTATATTTTCTACACAAAATTTTTGTATCACAAGACTCAATGCAAATAGTAGCAATAAAACTCATATATACGTAACGTAATTTTTATTCGGATTCGAAATATGATAATTTGAGAGTGTTCAAACAAAACAAAAAAGAGCATACATTCATACATACAATATGTACTTCAGCTACTACTACACTTAGCTACATATATATATAGATTTATAATTCGCATCTAAGTTGACAAAATTGTTGTCGAAGACTTAACAAACGATATGTTGTTTTAAACACCACTAATAATGATAATGAAGTAGTAAACATTCCAATATGCCTCGCAATTTATTAGTAGTTATAATAAATTTACCTATATTTATATTGTTATTATTATATATATTATATACATATGTTAGTCCTTTAAGACATTCAATGTGTCCTAATTGCCACACTCTATAAGAATGCCAAGCAAACTTATTGGCTAAGCGCAATTCCTTGTAAGATACAAACATAAATCATTCATACAGTAGTTCGAATCCAATTTGCACTCATTCATATTGATTAGATTCCCTGGATTTCAAAAAGTATTCAAAACTTATTTTTTCTTTGAAGAGGTCTTAGTGGGTGAGTGTAAATTAAATCCTCTTTTAAGAGCTGTATTTGTGTGTGTTTGACTGCGTGCCTATGTGTGTGTGTATAATATATAATAAAAACCTTTCAAAACTTTTTTCAATTATATATAATATATTGGTCATGCACACATACGTATAAATATATAAAAATTTTAAATATTGATTGCTAGTCTTGGTAGAACATATGCAGCTCGAAAAACAAAATATTTTATTATTTTAATTTTACTTTTAAAGAATGTACAAAAATAAACATGCAATGAATTCGACTAAACGCAACGTTTTTATTTTCATTTTGGGATCCACTTATTATAAAAATGTTCTGTGTAATGTTAAGAATTTTACAGTTTTTATTCCGAATTGTAATTTTACGTTTAAATATAATTTTTTTTAACGTAAGTAATACGAATTTATGAATTTTATGTCATTAATTTGAGTTGGGCTTTGAAATTGTGTTTTATCACATTTACATTTTTAATTTGTATGCGAAAAATAATCTAATCTATATAAATATTGTACTAAAAACTAATGTAAAAACTGCCATACATTTCAATGTTATCCAAAGTGATAGTAAAATTTTGTTTTAATAGTTATAGGTGGCAAATAAATCGGAATAATTTCGCAGGAAAGTTGCGTCGTTGAATCTACTGGTAAGTAATATATTTATTTTACTGTAACTTATTTCTTTTTTCATCTCGCAAATCTTTACTCTTTTTATAGATTCTGCCTGTGGGATTAAATAAAAAGAAATATGGATCAATTTCGACTACGATCTGCAAGATCGTAAATATCGTAAATATATTATGAATGAATGAAAGTTATAAAAATATTTGCTTCCAGACATGCAAAAGTCATAAGCATACAAGTAAACATTTATATTGTACTAAGAAAAATTGACAGTTCCTATTTTAAAGAAATTGAAATCATGACATTTCATGAAATTAAATATATATACATATTTATGTAAAAGAAAAACATGAAAATTAAGATATTGAATTGTAGCATTAATTATAAATTGAACGGAATTGTTCCTAATGAATTAAAAAACAAGATATATATATATATATATTTATATATATATATATTGTTTTTTAATATATATATATAAATATATAGCTTTAACAGAAACATTATACATATACTAAAAAGCAAGATGGTCTAAGATGGTAAAAGACGATTAATATACCATATTGTAATTTCGTAAAGTGAAAGCCAATTCTTCTCTGAATACCAGGACAGACAACATTTAAATAACAAGTCTAAATTACATAGAGATGCATAAATAATATACTACAATAGACATATGTAAAGTAATGGAAATTATTTTGTTCAGATTTCTGTTCGGCAGAAAAAAAATGGAGAGTAGCGAGAAAAGATATGCAAACTGAGTTCCTAGCATACTATTGCTTTATGCCTTTGTTTCTCTATTTAAATATTGAAAAGAAATTTAAATTGTAGTAAAACCTCATACATAAAATATGCATATATTTATATCCGAGCTATGAAGAATTTCGGATACCTGTCTAGCATACATATAGTATGTTTAAAATTTGTATTAAAATCAAATATAAATTCAAGCAGCATACAAAAGCAAAACATAATTATATTCATTACATTTAAATTTCTGATAAACACTGTAGCATTGACATTTTGGCTTGCTTGTATATGTAGATAATAATAAATAAACAAATGTGCCAATAATTTACTTTATAAGTTTTGTACTCACCTATCAACTTAACTACATACATCACTAGCAATTGGACATTCCTACTACACATCTGCATGAGTGGCAAAAAAATCACATTCAAATGCACAATGCTCAAAATGGAGTTGAGTGAATTTAAAAGCAAAGCCAAACTGGAGTGAGTGAGTTGACTCGTCTACGTACGACTCAGTCGCACAAAGAATAGAGAAAGAGAAACGAATTGAATGAAGTTAGAACTCAGAAAAGTAGTTGGAATTTCCTACATACGTAGACGTGTAGGTGCATACTATTTTGTTTAATCGTACGATATCGTATTAATCTGATAATTTTATATTGGAATAAAATACAAAGATTACGGTCGAAGTAATAAGAAGAATCGAAGTACTAGCAAAACAATTAAATATGCGTATTATTATTTCTTTTTTTTTTTAATTTATTGTTAATATCATGCTCTACGGATAGAAGAAAGGAAAACACTTGAAAAAGCTTGAACTTTGAGATATCGGCTTCAATAATGTACAGCAGATAAAAAGAAATGAAGAATTTGATTTTTTTACTATACTATAACGACTTTCCCACATTTAACGTCATCCGTTTATTGGATTGTTGAATTTCAGATCACTTGAACTTATAAAAAAAAAATAATAAAATAAAATACACATACTGCAGATTAAACACATTTTATAAATTATGTTAATATGTTTCTATTGTTTTTTTTTTCTATCAAATATTTCCGACTTTTATCCTTTTAATGGAAGAATAATTTCACGATTCATAGATTTCATAAATTACCTCATTCTAAACTATTTTTTGTTTTGGTTTTTTTTTTGGAAAAAAGTTTCAGTTAGACTTATTTTTTGATTGAGGAAACACCTCCATATAATTATTAAAGAATTAAAGTCTGATTATATTCAAGCTAGTCTCCTTCACCTTGAAGATAAATTTTATGTTTTATGGTAACTTATGATCAGATTGCAATGCTAAATTTAAAATAATGAATTTAATTCCTTAATATGTTAAAGAGACACCATATATAAAAAGAGGGAGCATATTAATATTTTACTATTAACTACAAAAATTTTTTTGAAAAATTTTGAAATGCAACTATAGTTTTTATAATTTAAGTGTTAGCAATGTTTGAGTTTATTTTAGTACATTATTATGAATTGTATGCTTAGTGCGTCTATTACCTATTATTTTAAATTGTGTTTTACAACTTAATATTGTAACAATTAAAACTTATGCAAAATCTTCTGATGTATGAAAAGAATTACAAAAAGAATTAATTAAATAGTGGTTAAGAAAAAACTTTAATTAAAGTTCCTATAGTATTTAATATAACAAATATAAAAATATGTAATGTAAAATAAAATTCTTATCCATATAAAGCATTCAAATATACAATTATATTTAAATTTATGCATTGATTATCTGATAATTACACATAAATGATATGAATGATAAAAAATGAAGTTGAAACCTCGCAGCTAAATCATATATGATTATAAATTATGACTATTTGGATTTCCATACTCAAATGTCAGAGTATTGTCAAATTGTTTGTATGTATAGGTATACATACATACATATCTAAGAAAGCTCCTAAGTAAATGACATAACAAACAATTAATCATTTATTATTACCATTTATAATACATACTATTTATATATAATATATCTGGGTATTGGATTGGGAGTCTTCCCCTTCCATATGTACATATCAATATGTATGTATTCCCCACAGTAGAACACGCGACTTGCACGTTTTCTATTGATAAACGACGAATAACAAAAGAGCAACATTTGTTTTCAATACACTGATATACATATATACCATACCATTAAAAAAAGCTTCATATACATGTACATACATATATTTGTATGTGAACACTTCGAATGGTGAATAAATGTATTATGTATTAAGTATACAATGTATTGTATGTATTTCTTAAGTTAGTGATTATAATAATGTTAATTCGAGTTGCTACACAGAATTGAATAGAATTTTAAAAATAAGTATAAATATTTTACAGTTCCTATATTATGATGATTGCAAATGAGATGTGCAGATTATAAAATTATAAATAAAGACATTTAAACCTATATTTCCGAATCCACTCGTATTTCTTTTTTTCCTGCATTAAAAAATTATTTTTATACCCGCTACACATAGGGTAGAAGGGTATTATAACTTTGCGCCGGCAGGAAATGTATGTAACAGGTAGAAGGAGGCATCTCCGACCCCATAAAGTATATATATTCTTGATCAGCGTCAACAGCCGAGACGATCTAGCCATGTCCGTCTGTCTGTCTGTCCGTATGAAACACTGGATCTCAGAGACTATAAGAGCTATAATTTTTTTTCGATAGCATTTGTTATGTTTGCACGCAGATCAAGTTTGTTTCAAATTTTTGCCACGCCCACTTCCGCCCCCGCAAATCAAAAAATCGAATAACAAGCGTAATTTTAAAGCTAAATCTGTGAATTTTGGTGTATCAAATAATAACAATGATATTTATGATTCCTGAAAATTTGGTTAAGATCAGATAAAAATTGTGGAAGTAATTAAAGAAATACTTTTGTAACACGCTAACACGCCTACTTACTAGGGGTCGCAGTTGCTTTGGCCGACAATCTGGTACATTATGCCGTCTATGATATATTTTTAATGTTAGTACCACATCGTTATACCAAATATACCATTTGGTATATTTTTAGTATTTTGTAGTATTTTTTGGTATATTTTGAAAATAATACCGCAATATTTTGCATTTATTCAAAATGGGTAGCGGGTATCTCACAGTCGAGCACACTCGACTGTAGCTTTCTTACTTGTTGAGTTTATTTTTTGTTAAATTTTACGGGTAATATATGTAGGGGTATAACGAAGCTCTTACACCAAAAATATATCAAAAAATAAAACACTTACTAATATATAATACCAATTTTGCAAGACTTATTTGGCAAGTTTTAAGGCGGGGCAAGTCTATCTACGAACATCCGAATGTATACAACATATGACGTGTGCGGACAATTCACACTCGATACATATGGCCAACGTCAGCCCCAGAAAAACAGCCATGAGTTCTACGCGAGGAATCGAAATAGCTTTTAAAGGAGCAACTCTGGTTTTCGACGGTTTGGGTCCCGGTTTTGGAAGGAATGGACAAGGAGATTGTGTACCAATGGTGGAGATTGTTGCCTGGCCTTTGGCATGAATAAGTTTCTGTATTTTTATACACGCTACCCATAGGGTAGAAGGGTATTATAACTTTGTACCGGCAGGAAATCTATGTAACAGGTAGAAGGAGGCATCACCGACATAAAGTATATATATTCTTGATCAGCATCAACAGCCGAGACGATCTAGCCATGTCCGTTTGACCGTATGAAACACTGGATCTCAGAGACTAGAAGAGATAGAGCTATAATTTTCGACAGCATTTGTTATGTTTGTACGCAGATCAAGTTTGTTTCAAATTTTTGCCACGCCCACTTCCGCCACTGCAAATCAAAAAATCGGATAACAAGGGTAATTTTAAAGCTAAAGCTGCGAATTTATATAATAATAACAATAGTGTTTATGATTCCTGAAAATTTGGTTGCGATCAGATAAAAATTGTGGAAGTTATTAAAGAAATACTTTTGTATGGGCTAGGACGCCTACTTACTAGGGGTTTAATTTGGTGCATACTTTTTAACAGTTTGAGAGCAATTGGACACTGCTAATTAGCATCAGCTTAAATGTGTTGCATACTTTTAGGACGTCGATTTTAAAATTGATTGTTGAATCACTAACCATACAATACATAGATACTTCGTTTCATACAAAAAATCCTATCTTTAAAAACTGAATTATTGCAACCCCAGTCGGGCCGTGCGCTGCGATTCGAACACCAGAGCCACTTCGGCTCATTTCGGAATTCGAAGTTCTAGCGCAGCGCGCAGCGTCCGTCACACACTCAGTTCAGTCGCAGATCAAATGCAGAACGATGAGCACGGGCGTATTTCGTTGCGCTGTGCTTTCGTTTCTATGTATGCGTGTGTGTATCTACACTGCCCTAAGAATCCAGTACTTGAAATTTTTTGGTCCAGGGCTCATGGGAAAAAGCTGAATTTTGCAAATTGCAGGATAACTCGAGAACTACCAGAACGATTTGAATGTCCTCTCATCAATATATTTCGTTTGACATAAGACTCACAAGGATCGGAGAGGATACGGCCGAGATATAGGCTATTTCTTCTAATTAAAAAAGTCCTTTTAATTTGGCTATTTGCAGGACATTCCTCCTTTTGGGTATATTAATCAGTTTCTATTAATGAGAGCTACCTTTGTGCCAAAGGACATCCTGATCGTCCTTCATATGGCTGAGATACAGCGGATTTTTTTTTTTTTTTTAAATTTTTGGCCATTTTTCTATGCCCACCCCTTGCAAAAATGTGAAGTCTTTTTTTATGACAGATTCGAAAAAGCCTTGAATGACGATCGATAGTCCAGGTTACTCTGATTACTAAAAGATATATCCTTGTCAGATCCTTTAAGATTTGGCTGAGTTAAGGCTAATAACCGAATATTGAATCAACATTATTCGTTTGCATTGCATATTTTAAGGGTCAACATTTCAAAGTATAAAATAAATCAACAAATTCTTTAAAAATATTAA
The DNA here is from genome assembly GCA_035046325.1 of Drosophila niveifrons. Taxonomy (NCBI): domain Eukaryota; kingdom Metazoa; phylum Arthropoda; class Insecta; order Diptera; family Drosophilidae; genus Drosophila; species Drosophila niveifrons. The sequence continues at coordinate 912,486 of JAWNOC010000058.1, read as the reverse complement.
AATATTAAAAAAAAAAAAACTTAAAAAAAAACTTATTGCTTAAACATTAATATTAATGATAGTGTAATTAAGGAAAAATACTTAATGTTGTAATAATTGTAATAAAAACAAACAATGTAAAAATAAATATGAATATAATTAGAATTTTATCTTTTATTTTGCAAACCTCATTTTATTTTCAAAAACCGAAACGCATTAACACCAACTCCTGGCAATTGTGTTTCAAGAACAAACAAGTTAGCAGAAATACACGCGCAGCCTTAGATAAAAACTGACCTCGATATTATTATCATTATTATTATTTGGGAGGTCGTGTCTGAAGTCTGTGGACACACAGACAAAACACAAACATTTTCATAAACTTAAATGCCAATTAAATAACATTAAATTGTGCGCAAAATTATGCAAACGAAACAAAATCAACGCCCAAAAAAGGAACCAAAGAAACAAAAAAACAAGTAAGAAAGCTACAGTCGAGTGAGCTCGACTGTGAGATACCCACTACCCACTTTGAATAAAAGCAAAATATTGCGGTATTATTTTCAAAATATACCAAAAAATACTGCAATATACTAAAAATATACCAAATGGTATATTTAGTATAACGATATGGTACTAACATTCAAAATATACCATAGACAGCATAATATACTAGATTGTCGGCCAAAGCATCTAAGACCCCTAGTAAGTAGTCGTTTTAGCCCATACAAAAGTATTTCTTTAATAACTTCCACAATTTTTATCTGATCGCAACCAAATTTTCAGAAATCATAAATAGTATTGTTATTATTATACACACCAAAATTCGCAGCTTTAGCTTTAAAATTACGCTTATTATTCGATTTTTTTGATTTACGGGGGCGGAAGTGGGCGTGGCAAAAATTTGAAACAAACTTGATCTGCGTGCAAACATAACAAATGCTATCGAAAAAAAATTATAACTCTATCTCTTATAGTCTCTGAGATCCAGTGTTTCATACAGACAGACGGACAGACGGACAGACGGACAGACAGACAGACGGACAGACGGACATGGCTAGATCGTCTCGGCTGTTGACGCTGATCAAGAATATATATACTTTATAGGGTCGGAGATGCCTCCTTCTACCTGTTACATACATTTCCTGCCGGCACAAAGTTATAATACCCTTCTACCCTATGGGTAGCGGGTATAATAAAAGGGAGACACTGTCGAAGGGCTGTCAACATGACAAAGGAAGCAAGTAAGAAAGCTACAGTCGAGTGTGCTCGACTGTGAGATACCCGCTACCCATTTTGAATAAAAGCAAAATATTGCGGTATTATTTCCTAAATATACCAAAAATACTACAAAATACTAAAAATATACCAAACGATATATTTGGTATATTTTTGGTATTTAGTATAGTACCACTTTCAAAATATACCATAGACGGCATAATATACCAGATTGTGGGCCAAAGCAACTTAGACCCCTAGTAAGTAGGCGTTTTATCCCATACAAAAGTATTTATTCAATAACTTCCACAATTTTGATCCGATCGCAACCAAATTCAGAAGTCACAAGGACTATAGTTTCTAATGTATATCCCAAAATTCGGGACTCCAGCTTTATTATTACTCTTGTTATTCGATTTTTTCTGATTTGCGGGGCGGAAGTGGGCGTGGCAAAAATTTAAAACAAACTTGATCTGCGTGCAATCATAGCAAATGCTGTCGAAAAAAAATTATAGCTCTATCTCTTATGGTCTCTGAGATCTAGGTGTTCATACAGACAGACGGACATGGCTATATCGTCTCGGCTGTTGACGCTGATCAAGAATATATATACTTTATGGGGTCGGAGATGCCTCCTTCTACCTGTTACATACATTTCCTGTCGGCACAAAGTTATAATACCCTTCTACCCTATGGGTAGCGGGTATAAAAATTAAGCAGCTATACAAGGCTTTATAGACGACGGAAGGGCAAGCAAAACAAACAAAGCAACCAATGGTGTTTACAGACAGGTCGGGTCGGGACACTCTAGTACAGGATACTGAAGGACGTAACCAAACTGAATGCATTAGCCGAGCGAACATGACACTGATCTTTGATGCCAAAAATTGGCGTGGCGGCGGACCGAGATATTAGAGTGGGCGAATGGGATAAGTGGGCGTGGTCGAGTAGAATAGCTTCATGAAGATTGCACAGTTTAGTAGAGCATGTGTGAATGTGTATATGCATGTTTCTAATGAATTGCTACACCACTGTTCAGCTTCTACTTAACAGTTGACCTATTTTCGAAGGCATTGCAACAGATCGAGTGTAAAAATGGCATGCCAAAAATTTTAATTGTATGTCTTCCAATTATTGTGTGCCTACTTGACTAGGCGGCGGTCCAAGATATTTGTGTGGGCGGACCTGGTTAGTGGGAGTGGTCAAGCAGTAGAGCTTGATAAAGATTTCCCCAACATAGTTTTGCATGTGTGAGTGTCAAATGCTACTTAACAGTTCCTTCAGATCAGTTGCCTCTTAGCAACTGTTACTTAGCAGCTGGGCAGAATCTGAAGGCATTGCGTTTGATAGCTTGCTAACATAAGAAATTCGGTCCATCCACAGGTCCTTCCTACAAGGTTCCTTGTATAACATAATATATATACATACATAGATAATATAATATATATAGTAAATTAATATGTTATATAATACATAGTATTGTAAGAATTTACACATAATATGATTTATTGTTAGTATTTTTTTTGTTTTAAGGTATAACTTGTCAAGCTGCCAATAAGGTAGCAGAACACCTGTTAAATAATAAAATATACAAATTTATAAAAAAAAAAAAAAAAAAAAGAAATTCGGTGTAAAAAGGCATTGCCAAAAATTAGGCGGCGATAAATTAACAGCACGTGCTGCTTGGCCGTAACAGCTTACTCTAACAGCCGATATGATGAGACTGGACTGTTATGTAACTTAACATTTTTGCTCTATTCTTAATAAATTTGTCTGCCAAATTCTTTCTGCGTAGCCATGTAGGCGGACAAAGACTTAAGGGTAGGCGGATCTTATTAGTGAGTGTGGTCATGCAGGTTGCCTTCACAACAAAGGGAACAATTGGACGGCGGCAATGTCCCATCATAATAACGAGGACACTTTTTGAGAAATACGTGCAAGCCGAATGAGCGTTCGCGCAATTGCCGAACGAAGTGCCATCAATTGATTCGGATTGATTGCCGGAGCTCAGTTATTCAACTACTATTTTTTTTTAATATATGTATACAATAATTACTATGCGATGGCTCAGCTGGTAGTGTGCAAGCCTAACATATAGTGGTGCGCGGTTCAAATCCAGATCGACATAACATGCATACTTTTTTGTTTTAAAGCGATTTATTTTATTTGGTATTTTAATGGTTTATTATTTTAGTATATTTTGAAAATAAAAATACCGCAATATTTTGCTCTTATTAAAAATTGGTAGCGGGTATCTTACAGTCGAGCACAGTCGACTGCAGCTTTCTTACATGTTTTCAATTATGTTGCATATTTGCCTAGGTTAAAACCAACAGCGTTGTAAAAAGCCGTTACTCCTACCTTTTCATCTTCGGTTACTAAACGCCCTTACGTTAAAATTAATATAAAAAAAATATGTAAGAAATTTAGATTTTCATTACCATCTACGAGTATAAAGTGAAATTTAAGAGGCTCCTAGAGTCGAGCCTGTGCTCTGACAGGTAACTCCGTAAATAAATTAGTCAGTCAGCCAGAGGCAGTCTTAATAAAAACTATGTATATTTAGATATTTAAGTATTTAATTTATTGCACCTCTTTATTACTTTAAATTCATATATTTGTTGTTTATTGAAAGACTTCCGTTATTATTTAGTTAAACCAATTTAAATTTATGATCAAGGACTTACAGAGATTCTTATATATTATATGCTTATTATAGTATGCTTATTGACAACGTGCAAGTTGAATATTAAAATACATCATTAAATAATAACACACGCATTTTTTCGGGACATACTTGAACTAACTCATACATTTATTGAGTTGTTAATAAGGGAAATATATAATATATTCCTCTTTCTTATATAATCACATACATATGAGTAGAAGGACCTATGAAAAAATGTATATATAGTATTATTAGCCAATCATCGTCAAATTCGCTCAGTTATGCTTAGATAATTATGCATATATATGTATATGTGTATATAAATTTATGAATATAATAAGTTTGTTATTTTAACACAGCATAATAACTTCGATGTTACTCCCTATTGCAAACTTTTTAAGTAGGGAAGTTCAAACTTATAGTAATAACCAAGTATTGTATTAAAAAATGAAATTCAAAACAATAATGAGCAAAATACGAAACAATTAAATGCTGTGGATATATTCATAAAAATGTCGTATGTAATCACGTATGTATTAACAATATCAAATATTGAATTTTAAATTAAAAACTTTGAGTATGTGTATGTATGTACAAATGTATAAAAAAAGTAAAAAACAAAAAAACAAATTAGCACCACATTCAAAAATATAAAAAGAACATTTTTTTATTTGCTATTTTACTAAATATTCATTTGAAAATATCGCGGTATTAAATACTTATTACATTCAAATGTTATCTCAATGAACTCTATAAGCGTTTTGTAAGATCATTAACATATACACTAAGTAGAAGGTTACATAAATGGTAGTACTATCAATTATATGAAAGTTAAAGCTGATCTCGGAGAATTTTATGGTATTTCACCAGCACTTTGAAAGAATACTATAAATATATTACTGGGTGAATTTGTTAAATAATCAAAAATTTGCATAATAAACGGATTTAACTAAATAAAACATTGTCCAAAGCTTAATAATAGGTCTAACCCCTTGGGAAGCTTTATAATTCAAACTGTCAAAAAAAGGAAATAATTAAATGAAAGGTAAAACACATAATGCTTCTGTTTGTTTAGTGTCTAATTTGAAATTAACTGTCTAGCTCGTTGTAATATAGCTTTTGTTTTGCTTTAGCTTTTCCCTTCACTTACGAGTCTATTGAAATATCGTAAATTGCATTTTTTTTTGTTTTTTGTATTACTATAAGGATGTTCTTACGATGCTTACGTACTTAAGATTTATACATATTATGCAGACTTCTTTTACCTAAGTACGTATGTATATCATTAAACACAATCTTTATATGTAAATCTAGTATCAACTAATATAATGCATATACAAGTTATTAATGATAATGTCAGTTGTTTATCGATCTGTATGGTTATAAAATAAATGTGTATATATGTATGTTTGAGGCGGAGTCTTTGGTTATCTTAATTACTCATTAGAATAGTGAAAAGTACTAAAACCGAGCGGCATCGCTAAAGATTGCTTAAGATATCAATGAGTGGTGCATATCTTTCACATAAAATATATACAAAATGTTCCGAAGTAGTAGTTTTTATATAATATTACCTCCTTTCTAGAGGGAGGGAGTCCTTACTGATTTTCTCAAAAAGGTATTCCCTACTTGAAAGCGATTATAAAATGTTGTCTGAAGTTAATAAAAATCAATTGAAAACAGAGAATAAAAATACAAGTACAGTAGATTCCGGTTATAACGACTTTCAAGGGACCGACCATTTTACGTCGTTATACCCGGAGGACGCACTAACCAGCAAATAAAATTAAATTTTCGTTTATTTTATTTGCCAGTTCGTAGTAGGCTTTTAAAATAAATTAAATTAATTTTTTAATCAAAAAAATTAGAAATATAACGGGACATCCTATCGAATAGGCAATGAGGCCTGCACACGCACGCTGTAAACATTTGTGTGACGTCAGCATTGCACTTCTACTGTCTCTCTCTCTCTCTCTCTCTCTGTCTCTCTAGCAGCAGCGTTGCTAAGGCGACGGTTAAAACTGACAGAGAGTAGTACGAGTGTAAGAGCTTCGTGTCGCTGCTACGCACACAAGCAAGGGTGCCGATCACTGATAAATACATATGTATGTACATTTCTAACAGCGTCGTTTGATGCTTACATTTTTTTGGCATTTTTTCGGTATATTTTTTTTCTTTTCGTCGCTATATCCGGTTGAATTTTGAAAAATGTCATCGGTATAAGCGGTTAGTCGCTAAAAGCGGAGGCCCTTTCATATACATAAGTTTGTATGGGGACCAACCAAGCCATCAAGTTTTCGTCGTAATAACCGGTCGGACACTATAAGCGGAGTCGCTATAACTGGCTTCTACTGTATAACATTACCAAGAAAGCCCACTAACTAACATGCCGGAAAATGGGAAATATGTATTTGATAGTATATGACACTGCTGCATTTGTGCGATAGATTTTTATATCGGTTAAATGTGTTTCCCTTTAATTCTGCCATCAGAATCCACTATACCCACTAATGTCGGACGGCTTAAGTCGCTCAAATACGCTTAAATGATGCGATGCTTGGCCGTGATGCGGAAGTGGGTGGGCATGATGATGATGATGTGCATGGGGATGTGGATGACTATGTGAAAATCCTGGATATTGAGCTTGTGGTGGCGTTGGGCTGTGGCTGTGGCCATAGTGGGGGGGGTACGCATAATTGGGGCTAGGCACATGCAATGTTTGAGGTGCAGCAGCAGCAGCAGCAGCAGCAGCAGCACTCGGCATCGGCATCGGCATTGTGCCATATGGCGTCACATGACTTGCGTAGTCTTGGCTTGTGGCTGTGGTATGCTGTGGCCCGTAAGGTGAAGCATACATTGTTGCTATGTGCGCATGATCTACATACATTTGGGGATGTGGATGTTGCGGCGTTGGCTGTTGACTTGCTGCTGCTGCTGCCAAAGCAGCGCTGATCAAATGACTTGTATGCGAATGCGGATAACTAGTTGAACTATGACACGGGTAAGCATCACTGCTGCCACTGTTTATGTTCAGGTTGTTTACGTTGCCTGACTCTATTCTGTACTGATTGTTCATGTTGCTCGTAGCAGAAGACGAGGCAGCTAGGCTGCTTACTGAGAAGTTATTGCTTATGACGTTGCTATCGTTGCTATTATTGTCTTTGCCCCCGCCCCCCATTAGTGACTGCGCGGGAGACTCTTCGTTGTCAACAGGCAGACAACGTTTATGCTGCTGCTGCTGCTGCTGTTGCTGCTGCAATCCTATCAAACGACTTTCCACTGCCGCTGCTGCTGCGGCTGCCGTTGCTGTTGATATTGTATTCGATTCGTGATCACTTATTGTTGGTATTTGATCCACTAGACTCTCTAAGCCCGAAAGACTTTTACGTGTGACATCAGCTGCAAACTGACTTTGATTATTATTGCTTAATTGTGCGCTTAAATTAATGTTCTGGTGTTCTTGTTGTTGTTGTTGGTTATGCGGTGAGGCCAACATATAGGGTCTTGTATTCGTTTCGTAACGATGCCAATCTGATTCCTCGGTTGTTTGTGGCTGATAAGGCACCGAAGACCCTATTGTAGAAGATGATTGCGAATACTGCGCAACAACAACGTCAGACGAAGACTGCGATACTGTGGCTTGCATTGGTTTCTGGACAGATTGCTGGTGGTTGGTCGATAGCCATTGCTGATAATGTTCCTGTTGACCCTGTTGATGATGAGCAACAATTGCATCGACAGCTATTGGAAGAATTCTTGCATCGCGGCTACCGTTGTTATTACATCGTTCGTTTGGAGGATCAAAATCAACAACTGTACAAAGATTTGGTGAGCTGGGTGGCGGCGTTTCACCCAGATGCGGTTGTTGTTGATCCCGTATAGCAATCGCTGTATTCACTTGACTCTGTTGTTGTTGATTGTCAACGACGACGGGTGGCGTGCCATGCGAATGCGAGTAGCTGCTAGTACAATTGAGGGCGGGTGATGCCATTGGCGATGCCGATGCTGTGTATAACATATGCGATGGCGGTGGTGTATTATATAAGCTTGAGCTTGGTGGCGCCTGATGACTTCCTTGCGGTGACGCTGTGCTGTGCTCCATAGTGAGAGAATGCATTGTGGACATGCCACCACCACCACCCCCTGCTTTTGACCCTACCACTATCTGTGCTGCTTCGGAGTTTTGAGACTTGGCTGCAATAAGCATATTTTCAATAGTCGGTTTCAGTTTTTTGGGTCTTCCGCGTTTCTTTTTCGCCGGCAAATCATTATTAATGCATCCGCTATTGGAAATTATTCCAATATGAGCATTACTATTTCCATTTCCTGTAGCCTCTATTATTGACAAGTTTAATATATTATTAAAATCTTGTTGTTGTTGGTTGTTGACAAGGGGCATTTTCGATCCCAGATCGGGTTCTTTTATCTTTTTTGGTCGCCCACGTTTTTTTTTCTCTGGTGTCGGTTGGTTCGATAAAATGGCCAAGTAGTTTTGTTGCTGCTCTGCTCCAAGTGATGATGATGAGGCATTTCTTAGCCCTTGTTGATCGTTACCGTAAATAAATCCAACATCTTGTGTAATCACATTCGACAAATGATCGTTAAATTGCATATTGCCAGCACAATCAGCACCACCTTCAGTATTATTTTTATTATTCCCATTACTCCCATCAACACCAATATTATCGGAAAACATATGACTCGAATGTTGATCTATGATAAAATTGTGTTGCGTCATCGTGGAAGGATCTACCTTTAAAGGCTGCTGCTGTTCCTGCTGTTCGCAGCATTGTCGTATCCTTTGCTCCGTGAACACACATTCGGAGTCATCCATGTGCTGAATTTGTCCGTTTAAAAAGTCTCGAAACTTTTTTAAAGCTGTATAAAATGGCACTTTGTCCGCAGCTCGCGGCAGTTGTGCACATCGTGCTGATGACGATGGCATTACCCAAAGATACTGCAAAACATAAATACAAAAAAAAAACACACTTTAATTTAGCATTTTATTTTGTTTAAATAGTAAATTCTCAATGATCAATTCAAATTTATATACGAGTATATAAAAATACCAAATGGTATATTTGGCATATTTATATGGCACTACACTCAAAATATACTAAAGAATGCTAAATATACCTCTGATTGCCAGCCAAAGCAACTAAGACCACTAGTAGGTAGGCGTATTTCTTTAATAACTTCGACAATTTTGTATCGCAATTAAATTCAATAAGTATTGTTTATACCAAAATCCAAAATTTCTAGCTTTAAAATTACACTTGTTATACGATTTTTGTTGATTTGCGTGGGTGATAGAGGGCGTGGCAAACATTTGAGACAAACTTGATCTGCGTGCAAACATAACAAATGCTGTCGAAAAAAAATTATAGCTATTATAGTCTCTGAGATCCAGTGTTTCATACGGATTGACGGACATGGCTAGATCGTCTCGGCTGTTGGTGCTGATCGAGAATATATATACTTTGTAGGGTCGGAGATGCCCCTTCTACCTGTTACAAACATTTTCTGCCGGCACAAAGTTATAAGACCCTCCTACCTTGTGGGTAGTGGGTATACAAATGTGTTTTTAAAATGTTTACGTAATTTTTGGCAGGGTTAAAATTACGCGGAAGTGAGCGGGCAAAAAAAAACAAGCGCTGTCAAAATAGAATTATAGTCTCTTATAATCTCAAAGCGATTGTTTCATATAGAAGGAGCGAAGACAGACAGATGTATATGCGTATATCGCCTCGGCTATTGACGTTAATTAAGAATATATATATTAGACATCTGCAGACCACTCACAACATACGTCTCATTGAATACATTCGAATGGAATGAAATGGAATGGAATGCAAGAAATGAAACGACATTGTATCAGTATGAGTTCGCGTTTTGCTTCATAGCTTGGGACGTTGAACGAAATGAAAGAGAACGAATGAATCGAAAAGGGAAATGACAATGGCACTGCGTAGTATATTCGAGGAATTCGATATATTATATATGTAGTTCATAGGGACGGAGGTGACTCCTTTTGCCTGGGATATACTTTTCCTGCATCCACAAAGATGTAATACATAATACCTTATACTCTATGAGTAGCGGGTATAATAGGGCACTTAACACCCCAAGTACTCAAGTGCTGGGTCACCCTCCGAAATAAGTGTGGTCCGTTTAAAATATTGTTAACTTTTTACGTCCTAAGATATCCGCAAGGATCTATTCTTAAAGTATATCAAAATACTATTTTGATGTAATCGGTATGTCGAAAAAAAGTTATAGATTTATCTCAAAATTTATTTTAATCAGCACTTTATTAACTAAATATTATTTTTAGTATATGTCTATTCGAAGAAGTATATATTATATATATAAGTAAGTAAAAAAAAGTACAATTAATGGGAAAACAGTTTCTATCGTAAAATAAATTGTCAGATTTACCAAAGAAAATTGATCTGAGAAAGGGGGCCTTAATATAAAAAAGTGTTCGCTGAATAAATGAAATCAAACTTACGGTATCGGTACCATCGACACGGTCAGGCTGACGACCAAAATGAAATTCCTTTTTACCCGAAAATACTTCAAAAATCAACTTGCCGTTGAAAACGGCGACTTTCGGTCGATATCGCTGCAGTTTCTCTAGCAAAATGCGACTTCCTTCTTTAATTTCCTTGCGTGTCAAATCGGCAGATCCTTTTGTGGCTCGCGCCACCATATTGGTAAACCCGATGCCATTTTTCAATAATGTGTGATCATCATCAGAGCACATTTGCTCTTGCGTGAGGCCGGACAGATAGAGACACTTCCAAAAGTGGTTTCCAGGCCCGGCGTAATGATGTCCTTTGTAAGCGGCAAACAGGCCAGGATTGATGCCCACCTACATTTAATAACAATTTATTAGCTCAATCACATTCACAACTTGATCTTGCGAGTGTACGAGTATATACAATATGAGTGTATGCGAAATTTACAACTCACTATAACTATATCGAGATTATCACAAAGATGGTCAGGTATGGTTCGCTTAATGACCTCGGCTTCGGACATGCCATTGAAGCGATCGTGTTTCTTTCTTTCCTTCGTTTTCATACTGTCCAAAATGTTGCCAGTCATCATAACAATACCTGCGCTGTTATATAGAGAACAATAACTTGCAGTTCAAACAGATTGCAGCTGATATAAATATAAATTCAATATTATACATATTATATACATATGAAGCAACCAATAAAAAAAATTACAAAAACTTATACACCAGAGAACTGCAAAACTCACTATTTTCTTGATAGAATCATACGCGAACTTTTTCAATCAACTCAACTCACTGAAATAAAAACAGTGATGAGTGAAAATCAACTCATTTTGCCGTACGCATCATTCCGATCAAAAAAATGAGCATGTGTTGACGAAAGCATCATTCGGATCAATTCGAGTTCATCGTGTATGAGTAAACGATTAGCGACAAGATGACACGAAGTAAGCATTACGAACAGTGCTGCCAGTTTAGCAATTTAGTTGCTATATCTAGCAACTTTTTAAAAAAATTGCAATTTTTTTTTAAATGCTATTAGCTACAAATTTAGCAACTTTTTATTTTTTATATTTAAAGAACAATGGCAAGACCCTTAAAACCTGAAGACATTCTCGATTTCTTAGAATATTTTGAATGTCAAGACATTGATAACATTAAAATCCAAATGGATAAAATTAATTATATTAAATGGGAATATGTGGATGACAACATTAAATTTTGGACTGAAGTCCTAAATTATAAGGACGCTGGAAAACAAAAACCTTTTATTGATTTAGCAGATTTTGCGCTCAAAATCTGAAGTTGAGCGAATATTCTACCAAATGAATATAGTAAAAAATAAATTACGAAACTGTATGAGCTTTAAAACATTCAATGCGATATTGCATATAAGGTGAGTTTTGAATTTAATTAATTTTAAAATAAATTAAAAATAAACTTTATATATGGGTAATTCCATGGCGAAATTTGTGACGAATAAGTGAATGTTATTCTTAAAGCTTTAGATAAGCACTGTATTTAGAGCTAAGATTGATTTTAGGAACTTGTTCTGTTTTACGATAAATTATATAAATTCGTTCATTTTTTGGTTGTGCGTACGAATTGGTTAATTTTTGCAACAGAAAAGAAAACAGAAAGAAAATTCCAAAACTATTCTTAGCTCTAATTAATGTAGTTATCTAGAAATAAAAATAAAATTTTCTTATTTTTAAAATTGTTTCAGTTTATGTTATTTTCAATGTAAAGAGTCTCACACGGGACAAATTAAGTCATGGAATTACCCATATGTATTTAAACATGGACTACATAGGCATGACAAATGTTGCCATAATTATGTACTTCCCTACGAGTACTTAGTTAAAATTTCAGGAAAAGCAGAAGAAAAAAATATTAAAATTAAAATAAACACAATTTTATATCTTCTTTTATTAACATTACAAAATAGCTAGAATTTCGTCCAATAATTCTAGCTTTTTTGTAATGTTAATAATTTCGTCCAATAATTCTAGCTATTTTGTAATGTTAATAAAAGAAGATATAAAATTCTTTTTATTTTAATTTCAATATTTTATTCTCAAATTAATTAAAAATGTACATACTATTTGAAAAAGAACATTTAAAAAATTTGGCAATTTTTTTTATAATTTTTTAGCAATTTTTTTTCTCAAATCTAGCAAGTTTTCTTCCGGAGAATCTGGCAGCACTGATTACGAACGCATGTGCAGCAACAATTTCTATGCGAGCTTCTTGAAGCTTGTTGTTGTGTTGTGTTTCACCTTCTTCGCACATTTCATCTGTGCAAAAAGAGGACCGTTTGCTGCGCGCATGAGTAAAATCATACGAGTTGATTTTTGTGAGTTGAGTGCTATTCTTGTTCTTGTTGTTGTTGAACCGAATGAGTAGCGCCCGAAATCATTATGTTGGAGTGAAACCAAAAATCGCTCGCACCCGAGTGGATTTATAATCTAGAAAATGTGAGCGCATGCATGTTTGATCGGCTGATCCGAACATTGTGATTATTCGGCTGTTGAGCGCATGATACAATAACACAAGGTAGTCACGTCGTGTGCCTTTTAGTTCGGTTTCAGTCCGTTAACGTTCAGTGCGCTCGCTCCCTAAACATTAACCCTTTTGCAAAGCTAAAATGTCAGTTTGCAATTATGCTTTATATGTATATATTATTTTATCAAACGGATGAAAATTGTTTTTCTCAAAATTGTTTCAAGCTATTTTAAATCCAAAAAAAAAAAAAAAAATATATATATATATATATATATATATAACAATTATTATTAGCTGCTAGAGATGTATTAATATAGACATACAAAATTTTACTTTATTATTCGTATATACTTTAAAATTAAGTACCTCAACAAAAAAATAAATATTCAAAAACAAAACCCTATGCAACATTTAAGGGTTAATCACAAAGCTCTACTGTCGATTCTTTCGCACTCACTAGGCGCAGTCATTTCACTCGCACTTATGTATGGTATAGATACCGGACAGCTTTTGCCGACGAGACTACCTTGTGTTATTGTATCATGGTTGAGCGCGTACGAATTTTTTTCATTCACCCGATGCCGTTCTCAGTGATACACCGAAACTTGACATTATTGATATTGAAGCTGCTAGCTAGCATCGTCCCCTTGAAAGTTCAATTAATATCAAACAGTCTCGATGTTTTTAAAAACTGGCAAGTGGACATTAATATTGAATAATGTCTACATAATACAGAATAACATTACATATATTATATTTAAATAATGCAGAACTGAAAGAAAACTTACCAGGGTGCAGCAGCAGCTGCTTTCACATCCATATTTTTATTGACTGAGGTACTTGTCAGTAATTTTTTTTTGCGTCCCCTTCGTTTTGGTACAGGTAACTCAGTAGTTACCGATTTCGACTTCAAAACGCTGTTTGAACTGTTGTCAGCAGCATCGAGCGATTGTCGACTTGTATCTATTTCATATAATTCTGCAGTAAACGGCGGTTCACGGCTTACTATATGCTGGTGTGGTGGAAGCTGCTTGATATTGGTACTGGTGGTTGAAATTAGTTCTGATGCCATAGGCTCTGCCGGCAGAGCAGCAGCAGCAGAAGCAGAAACAGCTTCACATCCCAATGCGGATACATTTGAGCCCGACTCGACTGCTGCAATATTGAGAGGATAGCTCGGATCATTTAATGTGTCGGGGGCTGGGTGTGTGATTGGTGCCATTTCATCACCTATGAAACTATAAACTTCGTTTGATAATAAAACGCCCTCATTATTAGCATTCCCCGTATTCAAATGCTGCGAGGAATGTCCAAGAGAAGCACCTGCTTCTGGTCCACTTGTTGTCACATGGGGACTATTCGACGACGATGACTGAGCTGATTGATGCTGATTTTGCGTCTGTTTTCCAATAAATTCATCCTGTTTGCTGCCGTGTCTTACGTGTTTATGGTTTTTTTGTGTATGGTGCATTTGAAGCTGCGGCGTTATCGAATGAATCGATGAACTGTGTGAATTTGGCGTTAGAACATCTCCAGCGCTTGTTTCATAGCCATCATCTTGGTTTTCCGGTTTGGCAATATTTGGCGAGAGCGTTCTGTTCAAAAAAAAAAAAACAAAAATTGTATGAGTAATTCAATTAAAACGCTACTAATTGTCAACAACAACGTACTAGTTCATGCAACGTTGTTGGAATTTATACAAGTATACTCATACTGATAAGCAGAGAAATAAAACTGAACATAATAGCCTATTTCCACTGCACTCAGTTTTTCTACGTTTTTCAAAGTCCCGTTTTGGGGTTTCCATTGGCACGAACCGAAAAATATGGGCAACGGCAAATTTTTCGATATGGCCGCTTTGAAATGTCAGTTGTTCAAATGTAAACACGAGTTGGCGAACAATTCAAAAAGCAGCACGCGCATTTAAAATTGGAAAATTTTTCTTAATTGAAAGATATTGATGAAATGGAGGTAATTACCCAAAAAGTGCATTCGCCATTTCTACGTAGCTTGCAAACGTAGAAGAACCGAATTTTTTTATGGGTTTTTACATGGGGCGAACATAACATGGGGCGAACATAACAAAAAACCGAGGCTTTGGGTGCAGTGGAAATAGGCTATAAGACAAATTGATATGTGTGTTGCATATATTTTTAAAGAGAACGGGGACGAAATGTTTAAATGATAAAATAGTCAAACTATACTCACAATTTATATGCTGAGCTAGGGTCCTCATGGTACTCCTCCATAATCATATCTTGATATGTTTCCTGTAATTGCTGTTGATGCTGTATCGTATTCTGATGGGGCTCCTCCTGCGGATGGAGCTGCTGTTGCTGCTCTTGATGCGACTGATTTGGATGAGCATGTTGCATGGCAAATACTTGTGGTTCATGGGAATAATGCTGACTGTAATTGGCATAGTGCATAGGTTGTTCATGTAAATTATAGAGATGATGTTGCGGTTGTTGTTGTTGTTGTTGATGTGGCAGTTGTAGAGAGTGTTGTTGTTGCTGGTGGTGATGTTGTTGCTGATGTTGATGTTGTTGCATCATTTCGACATACATAGCATTTGGGAGTTGTTGGCTTTGACGGTGTTGCTGCTCATAATGTTGATGAGCCTGTGTGTGATGCTGATGCTGTTGTGAATGATGGTGATGATGATGATGTTGCAGTGTTGGAATCATTTGTCCAAAACCAACTCCAACGCCAACTCCAACGCCAACTCCAAGTGCTTCCTTTGCACCAATATGCAATAAAAGTTCGGCGGGATGTGTCTCTCTTTGTGGTTGATGATAATGCAATTGTTCTTGTTGTTGATGAGTGCGATAAATATCGGTATGCGGAAAATACTGGCCACCGGATTCATCAGTGAGATGTAATCGATCTTGTTTCGCGTACACATTATCATCATTATTTTGAAATTCACCTGCAGCAGCGTTATGGTTATTATGACTCAAATTCCTTTCTCTGATTGGGTCATAATGTGTATTTTGTATACATTTATACTCACTGTGTGGTGCCCATATTGTTGTTGTTGTTGTTCCTGCAACTGCTGCTGCTGTTGTTGTTGGTGTTGTTGTTCTTGCTGAACCCATATCTAGTGTCAAAATATCACCCGTTGTTGATGTTGTAGTTATTGCTAAATTATCAGGAAGTCTTCTCACATTTAATTCGGTGACGGAGGAAGAGTCTGTGGCACAACCATTGGTTTTATCAATATAAATGGCATCAGTGTTATATGGTAACTTGTTGCTTTTCTTATTCTGTTGTGTGGACATAAAACAGCTTTCAGCAGCATCCATTGAAGATAATGGATTTGATGATGCAGGAATTACTGACGCAGGCACAACTAATTCCACACTTGTCACCAGCGCCTGTTCAGGGGCAATGTATTCATTTTTTTCAATTGTAGCTGTAGGTGCATCATCTATGTGATCCGAATCTTTGACAGCAACCTCAACAGAATCCGTATTAGTTTCTGGTAAAATGGGATCATTTGATGACCCTGCATCACTACCGCTGCCTCTGCTAACTTTCTTCGCATAGTTATCTAGTATTTTCTTACCATTAATTTCATCGTATGTGGTACTTCTGTAAGTGTCTATGTTATTTGCGGTTGCAGAAAGCGTATGCTTCTGTTTGTTTTCATTGCTAAAAATAGGATTTGCCAGATCCTCAACCTTAATACATTTGTTAGACTCAACCTCATCATCGCTATTATTATCACTCTTGTTACAACTGTTACTTTTTGTTACAGCATATTTTTTGCGTTTATAATCCGTTCTTCCGCTTCCGCTTCCTTCGGGGCTACTTCGAGATTTAATGTACTTATTAGCCGGTGGTTTAATATGATCACTCTTAGAATTCAAATATGTATCGCCATTGGTTTTGTCGGGCAATGCTGATTCAATTAATGATATCTTCAGCGCTGCTAGATGATCCTCCTCCACATTTGATGCCATAACAGAAGCAAAAAATCCGATCGCCAATACAAAGGCCCTCCTACCCAGCTGACGCCTTAGCTTTGCAATGATCTTTAGCACAAACAAAATACTATTTTTCAGTTGCGTCGATTTTATTCGATATGGATAAATTACTATTGTTTGTATAATTATTATTGCCGCAGTTATTTCTAATGTTAATAACGTGAAGGAACTACTTAATAACGGGATGCTCTTTTCCGAAATTCGTGCTAATTGCATTTCCTCCTTTAATTAAGCTCGGACAGCAATAAAGGCATTCTTTTCACTTTCTTGAATATTTACCAATATCCTAATGCTTTAGCTTAACCGCGACATCTGTAACTGAATCAAGATATTTCATTACCATTATTTTTATATACATAAAAACAATACTAAAATATAACTAGTCTAATAACAGATTAATGTTCCTAGTAGTTTTATTCTTATTCTTATTTACTCTCTTTTGACAGGTCACAGTGCTGCATTTTTTGGCAGCCCAACAAAAAAATGGAATTCAATGCTTATAAAATGTTTTGGTAAGTTTTCACCGCATATATATTTGACTGACTGAACTATTACTGCAATGCCCCCAAGGATGCTGAAACTCGTATCAAATTTAAGATTGTCCATTTCCAATTTCACATTTTTAAATAAGACATTCAGGCGTGCTCCGGTAATTACTTTCCGTTTTCGTTTTGGGACCAAAACCGAGATTTTCGTTTTTAGGTGCTCCGGTTTTTACAAGTTTTTGGTCATCGTTTTGTTATAGGAACGTTTCACTTCTCATTGCTAAAACAGCTGCCCTTTTTGCCAATCAGTGCAAAACAATTGCGATTAATAGTTCACAATGAAATCGGAACTTGTATTTAACTCAATGGTTCATTTATATAAGCTACTTGAGTTCACCGACTTCTTGAACTAACTACGTTACAAAAGATCACTGCGTCAAGTGTTTTTTAATTTTTTTTTTTTTTGACTAAAAGACGAGGAGTTTAAGCAGTGGATTAAAAAGAATTGCACGAATACAACGAAAGCGTTTTGCTCATAATGCAAAGGCACAAAAGGCGCAAAACTGTTTGATATTCGCCACCATGCCGCCCCAAAGAAGCACGTGACTGCGATAGGAGCATTTACGGAAAAAATAAGTCGCCTTTTGTTCAAAAGACAACTAATTATTTTTTATTTATTTAATTTTAATACTTTTTTCTTAAATTAATTTAGAATTTTTTTGTTGGCATTATTTTATCATTTTTAGCAACTTTTTTTGCTCAATTGACAATTTTCTGCATGAAATCGCACTATTTAGAAGAAGCCCATTATCAGTGCGACTAACAATTAGGTGCAGATCAAGTTTATTTTTATATTTGGATGACCTGTTTTCAAGGACTGTTGACTATATTCACGAGGTCAAAGTGCAACTGTACCTTCTGTTAAATAAAAAATCTCTCAAATTATAGGTCTTATTTACATCCACAATGTCTTCAAAAAAATCAAATTTGAAACAAACAGAAGACAGACAACATGGGCCGATGCATCAACACTAACACCAACACTACCAAAACACACACAAACTTCTCTGAGCCTATGTTTTGATTGACTCATATACACATATACCACATACATATACATATACCTACTCATAACACAATTGTGTATTAGCTATTAGAGACAACCGCAAGCATGTGAGCTTACACACACAAATGGACTTTGGATGTTCGCTTTGAACTCACTTTTATTTTGTGCATTAGACTTTTTTATGTGCCCATTGTCGCTTGCTATTTCGGATATTGCCTTCCCCTTTCTTTAAAAGAGTCCATCAAGCCCAAATATTTAAATATGGAAGTATAAACTATTATTGTATAAGAAGAACATTCTCTGATAGACAACTAGATGAATACTTGAATTAATAAATTTTGTTCTTAGTGAACACCGCTTTCACTCAGATTTAAACCATTTCTTTACTCCATTTCCATCTTACATATGTATGCGTGAAAATAAAAATGGATCTATTTTGAATATATATATGTATGTATATGTATAAAATTATATGTATATCGACATACATGCGTTTCTATTCTTCAAAGTAAAAATATAAACAAATGACCGAAAAGGCGCACAAATCGAAATTAATACTGTCCAAATACAGGTTGGTCTAATCCAAGTGTAACTGCTTCAATGATGCAGTTTTATGAAACTGTTCACACCAAAACTGCATCACCCGAAAAGTTGTTTAGGGGTGAAGTATGTAAGCAAACTGAAACAAAAAGAAGAATGATGCCAAAGGTAATGGAAATAATCCACCGAAAATTAGCAATTCAGTACATTTGCGACTCTGAGGGCATTCAAAAACTATAAGTATATTTCATTTCATTTTTTTATAAGCAACTCGCTCTGCAACGATATTATTGTAGCAGGTGTTTTCCCCTTTCATTTCTTAAAAAACTTGAAATTGATTCTCAATTTGCGGGGGAGAAAGTGGACATGTCCAAAATTGCAAGCAAACTCGATCTGATATGAATCAAAAACTTTTGTATGTGTATCTGGTATATTTTGCACTCTATGGTATATTTTAAATGTAGTAATGTATCCATATAACTTCATCGATCTGGCAACGCCGGAAGAGTTGTGCAGAATGGTGAACATGGTCTGTTCCTTATAGATCAGCTAATTATAGGTACGAACACCATTGCCTACTATAGTGTGAAAGTCCAGACATCAATCACACATCTGGGGTGAGCCAGTCATCGATTTCATCCTAAGTTGAAGATACTCGATAGAAAATATATACATAGGTCCTACAACTCGCAATGTGCTAGATTTGACAATCGAAACTAAAGGTCCTTGACAGGCGCTCTTTTTCTGACTGTAAGTATATTCAGAAACGCTTTTAATACGAACTAGCTAAAATTATCGAGTATCGTTATAAATGCTTTAGGTCCGCTGAGTACAATCAACTCGGTACAGGATCCGATCTTTGTAACTTGTCACAGCTATCGAAACTGTGAGATTATTTTAACTATGAAATTAGTTCCTTGGCTATCTGCATCAACACTTGCAATAATGTTGCAAGCAGATAACTTTTTTTTTTAGATACGTTCCCTTTTGTTTTGCAAATCTCGAAAAATGGAATGGTAAGAGATTTTTTAAGACTTAAGTGGCCATTTTTGACACATATATAATAATAACTATGATTACGTCAGGTAACATCAAACAAAAATCTTAAGACTTAAAAATATAATTGTATATTGCAAAAAACAGATGTCCAAATGGTTAGAGGGTATCTTTTCTATATTTGAAGCTCTCTTTTGACAAGTGCTGTCAAAACTTAAATTCTATCTCTGAAACTCTTTAAGATCTGGGCTGTTGACACTGATCAAGAATATATATACTTTATGGAGTTATCAACTTATTTTCAATCATCATTAAAATAATAAATGTTAAACAAATTGTAATGCAAGTAAACTTGCGTCTAATCTATGACCAGCAGTCTACACTATAGTATTAAGTATTGATTGATTTGTATGTAAATTGTTATTTGTTTATTTATAAAAAAACATGTACGATCATCACACATTGATTTGATTAATCGTATCTAAACTACTATGATAATTCATCTACGCTTGAATTAAAAAGTACTATTATTTAATGTGTTGTTTAAATACTCAAGCACCTGGTATATGGTAAAATTATTATGAACCTACATACACACACAACAGCATATGCATATACTTAAGTACATAGACTTGAGAGAAGTCGTCTGCAGAGAATAGAACGATCATGAACAATTTATTGGTTTTGTGGCTGAGCATACAAACATCATGTATGCATATTTCAGTTCCGCTGAGAGAGAGATGCTTTATCTCAAACGAATCCGAAATTTTTAGCATACACACCAAAAACTTAGGCTACCGCACATACATACGTGCATTTATGCATTACAAATATAAATATGTGAGTATGGAACCATGCATTTGTATGCACGCATACATTTTTAGGTCTGTTAATTTTTTTCATACTAATATGTATGTATATACTTACAATCTGTACAAGTATGGAACACGCACACACACACACACACACACACACTTGAATGGGTGAAGAGTGCTGCTATACACGTAGTTATACATGTATACTGTGTTTTTAAATTTCTAGTGCACTATTATTGTTTTCACTGTGTTTGGACATTTTAATATAGTCCCCATATGACATATGTGAAGGTGTGTATAATATGTATACCGCAATTACTTTTATTAATCGTGCACAAATATATTATGAAATTTTCTAATTTTACATAAGGTCCATACATATTTACTTATTTATGTACATATATAGGGTGTATGTATGGCACTTTCAAGAACTCGAATGCGGATAAAATTAAACATATGTATACAAATATTTGCATAAGTGTGAAGATCTCGCCGACTGACTAATCAAAAATGCAATGTAGCTGTATAGATGTTGTATATATTAGGACACGCACATAAGCATAACTATGTATATGTTATACGGTATATTAAATATGTACGTATATTTCGACAAGCGTCCGCGGCAGCGACCGTACCATTCGACTCTGCATTCCCATTTAACAGTACATTAACATTTCAATCGGAACTGTGCAATTAATTTTGGTTTGAATAGGACACTTTACAGAATGTTATATTCACGTAGAAACACAAATATAAATGTACGCAAGTATGATTAAATGTTATGTACATTCTAATCTATTTAATCTATTTTAAAACATCAGCATTATATATCACTACACAAATACCCATACGCTTGTGCCCATTTTGTGAAACTACGGTAATTGTAAATAAACGTAATAATATTACCAATTTCTTTATTTTATTTTAATATAAATTTACGAGATTTACAGCGTTCTATCACGAATAATAAAGTTATAGCATTAACATTTAAAAACCAATGTAGATTTTAGAAAATTAAAAATGTTGATTTTAGTATTCTGTTATCCAAAAAGCTTTTTGTTATATTTGTATGAAACACACAAATATAATTTCAATGTTGTGTCAAGCGAGCTTTTTCAGAAAAGTGTGACCGTTTACTTATTCTAAAATTGCAACGATTACCATGTTGCTTTGAAATTTTGTTAACAAATGGTAATTTTTTCCTTGAAATTTATCTTATTATATAATGCTTAAAGTATGGAAATTAATTCAAAAATAATTTTTATGGTAATAGATAGTTTATAATAATATTTTTTTCAATTAAAGTTTTATATACAGTGAAGTTGGTATCTAACTACAATAGTATATGTTTACTAAAATAAAAGTATTATTTTGGGAGAATACTATAAAAAAAAAAACAAAAAAAATTTTGGTTATACTATAAAACTTTAATTTTGAAAAAGCTTTTTTAAATACACCATGTAAGCCAATTGCATATGCTTCAATGATGCAAATGTCAACAGCAAAGTCGCATCACGCAAACCGCTGTTGCAAAAATCTCAAATATATCGCTTTTTTTTATAAATACAACATATTAGCATAAATACAGTCTTGGCGATTTTTTTGAAACACTTTTTTCGTTACATTTTTTTTACTTTGATTTTTGTAAAGAATTTTAAAACAATTTAAAATAATTTCGAACTGCCTAAAAAAAAAAGCAATTTGGAATACCATTAATCTAAGACAATGATAAAGACTATCAATAAAAACATGGGATATAGAGGGGCAAAGGACTATAAAGTGATCACCATCAGAAAGCATGTTAGAAATATTATTAATTATAGAAAAAATGAGCTAAATACAAAGCATCATCTGAAGCAGGGGGATATACGAGCAAGAAATAAAAATGTTAAAGGATGAAAAAAATGTTTAATGAATATTGCCAAAACGATCGACCATTTTGTATAGAAATATGATCGTTGTAGAGCAAGGTGCTAATGATGATGTAAATCGGAAATAATTTAATTGATGAATATAAAATTAAATATATGTACATGTCGTAGCGTATATGTGTAGTATGTAGCCTATAATTTGGTAGACAAGAACTACGAAAAAACACAAAGTCGGACAGAATTGCGGTACTTTGTTTTACAAACGCACTGTTTCAAATAAGCATAGTGGCAGAGACATATGTATATACTCGGCTGTTTAAAGTGAGTATCTGTTGGCTTAATCTCACGAAGCCCGAGCTCAGGGATACAAATTAAGCGTTGATCACCGCCCCTTGGAATTCACCGCGGGTACACAATTGAAGGGGCAGTTGTTTGGACTAGACACTTCCTCCTGTGTGGGGAGCGCGGCCCAACCAAAACCTCTTCCAATTCTTATACCCGCTACCCAAAGAGTAGAAAAGTATTATAACTTTGTGCCGGCAGGAGATGAATGTAACAGGTAGAAGGAGGCATCTCCGACACTATAAAGTATATATATATATTCTTGATCAGCACCAACAGCCGATACGATCTAGCCATGTCCGTCTGTCCGTATGAAACACGGGATCGCAGAGACTATAAGAGATAGAGCTATAATTTTGTTTTGGACAGCATTTGTTATGTTTGTACGCATATCAAGTTTGTTTCAAATCAAAAAAAATCGAATAATAAGCGTAATGCTGCGAATTTTGGTGTATATAATAATAACAATAAAATTTATGATGTGGATGTTATTAAAGAAATACTTTTGTATGGGCTAAAACGCTTACTTACTAGGGGTCTCAGTTGCTTTGGCCGACAATCTGGTATATTTTGCCGTCAATGGTATATTTTGAATGTGGTACTATATCGTTATACCAAATATACCATTCGGTACATTTTAGTATTTTGCAGTATATTTTGAAAATAATTCCGCAATATTTTGCTTTTATTCAAAATGGGTAGCGGGTATCTCACAGTCGAGCACACTCGACTGTAGATTTCTTACTTGTTGATTATCGACAACCGGTTGAACGTACGCAACTCCACGCCGAATACAAACCTCTGTCCGGCTTGGACTCACCACAGCCACCAAATACCAGGAAGGACAAGTCCGCAGGCACCTGGTTCCCGTGGTACCAGCATCACCTCTGGTCAGGCATCGTACCATTCATATGGTACTACCAATTAAACTCCAAACAGTAAGCGTTGGTTCCTCACCACCATAGTCGCCTTCCAATCATCCAGCCGCCACCACACAGCTGAAGTGGCAGAGACAAAGACAGAAAACGAGAGAGAGGAGAGCACTCTGCAGCTGAGTGAGGTCTGGTCGTAGAACTCTTACTGAATAATTAACAAGTAGGAAAGCTACAGTCGAGTGTGCTCGACTGCGAGATACCCGCTACCCATTCTGAATAAAAGCAAAATATTGCAGTATTTTTTCCAAAGTATCCTAAATCAATATACCATACAAATACCGAAAATATACTGAATTATATATTTGGTATATTGATATGGTACTACATTTAATATATACTATAGCAAGTAAGTAGGCGTTTTTGCCCATACAAAAGTATTTCTTTAATAACTTCTTCAATTTTTATCTGATTGCAACGAAATTTTTATAGAAATTATAAAGACTATATTTTTTAATGTGTATACCATTATAACTTTAAAATTACGCTTGTTATTCGATGCTATTTTTAACAGGTGTTCTATTTCATTCTAACAGGTGTTTAGGGATGCAAAAGTAAATCTTGAAGAAATTTATTAAATATTTCCTAGCTTACGTGTATATTCTTTTTTTTCGACTTTGGTTTTTTTTGTTAAAGTATTTCAAAACAATTTGATTTATTTCCTCAGTTTTATTTCTGTCTTAAAATGTATAACTATTTTTACGCTTGCTTTAAGGTAACAGTTTTATACTTTTAACGCAGATAAACTCTTCCAAAATACCTCTTCTTTAGGGTTTTCGAAACAATGTAAAAAAGTTTTTTCGCTCGCATTTTAGTTTTGAAATGCATGTTAAGTGTGAACTACTAAAACAATGTAAGCGATTGTTTCCAAATGTCTGGGTATAGTTGGAAATAAATAATTTTTATATTCTGTTTGTACGATAACGATAACGATATCGATAACGTTGAGAAATGAACCATCGCAAGCTGAGTGTTGTCGTAAAACCTGTTTGTGTGTGTGTGCGTAAATATTTTTTATTTATAATTTGCAAATTGCATTTGATCATTAAATATTTGATATTTGTATTTATTGTGCTTCATTGTGCTATAATATAAATATAAATCACCAAGCATTACTTGCAGAATTAATCAATTATTAGATATGCCAAATATTTAGCCATTGGCATGTACAATGTAGTCAGTTCATTTATTGTAAAAATAATCGAGTGCAATTTAATGGCAAGAACGCAATATTAATGATTTATTTGGTAGAAGTGGAAAAAATTATATAAACAGATGGTATGTTATATACTAACCATTTATATTTGTATGTGTATGCATTTACTTATATGAACATGAACACTATTTTCAAGGTTGTTGCATGTATGTATCTACATGTGGTGCATAGGAATATACATATCCATATGTATACACATATGTATGTAGGGATGTATGGCATACATAAGTTGCTATAATTCCTAATTCATATATTTAAATTTGTTTTTATGTAAAAACTCCAGAAAACTAAATATTATTTGTTTATAGAAATTATATTCAATACGTGCAAAAGAAAGCCAAGGTGTGTGTGAGTGCGTGCGCTTCAGCTGAAACATTTAGCTAACGTAGTACTTGGGCAGCGGTTGTGCAAGTGCAAGCACAACAAGGCAGAAGATCGGAACGGAGATAGATTCGTGTTTTGGACACTTGAAACTCACATTTCTAGCAAGTCATTGACAGTAGTATTTCGTAATGTCTGACCTCGGAAGTGGAGACGAAGGTATCTCAGGATCAAGTAAGTTTATATTTATCAGCCCTTATTATGTACTTATTAGGGTGTCCATTCAAATATTTATATTTTAATGCCGTCTTAAGTAGTAAGTTGTGCATCATAGCCTAACAAAATTTCTATCAATAAAATTTGTGATAATATTAGCAAGCGCAAATAAATGACAAAGGTAATAATAATTTGTTTGGGTGCTAACTTTATTTTTTAAATTGATTAGTCTACAAAAAACGACAGAACGAAAAACTAAAAAATTTGGCACTAGTTTCTATTTTACATACATATATTTTTGAATGCGCGATTTTTATAAAGAAGTTTCCTTTATCTGTTTTTTTTTTTTTGTTTTCGTATTATTTGAAGTATTTAGTTGGACTTTTTAGGTTGCTTACTGTTAGAAGGAAACGTGAAGCACTGATGAACTAGACAGTATTTTTGGGATCCATGATCTCTATTGTCATTTATTTTTTGCCATTCTTGTTTGAAATAATAATAAGTTTTTGGCTTTTGATATTAAATATTTTGCTTTTCGTAGAATACAATGCGAATAATATGGAAGGTTCTTTAAGCAGAAACGATTTTGAGTCGTCCGGTAAAGGTAAGCTGATTATAAAGCTAAACCATTTTTAGTATACTGTTTTATAAATATATTCAAATCCATACATTATTATTTTTTTTTTTTTTTAGCAAGCAGTGCAGTTGAACAGGAACTAGCTTCAAAAATGTTGCAAATTCAATCAAAACGTTTTTATTTGGATGTAAAACAAAATCGTCGTGGAAGGTTCATTAAAGTGGCTGAAGTAAGGAAATTCCACTTTTTTAGAGTTTTGAAAAACAAAATTCTGTTTATCCACATCTATACCTTAACTACCTGTATAATTTACTTTGTTTCAGATTGGAGCTGATGGCAGACGAAGTCAGATCTATTTGGCATTGTCTACAGCAGTTGAGTTTCGCGATCATTTATCGTCATTTAGTGACTATTATGCGTCTTTAGGTATTTAAAACTTCTTATTGTAGTGAATGGTTTTGTCTTGTCAATTAATAATCAATCAAAGTTTCTTCAAATACAGGGCCACCAAATACTGATAATTTACCAGAAGATGGTAAGCTAAAATCTGAGATGATGATCAAGGATAATCGGAGGTATTATTTGGACTTAAAGGAGAATGCCCGGGGCAGATTTCTTCGGGTAGGCTTTAATATCAAGTTTTACATTTGTTTTTAAATCGTTAAAAAATGATAAATACTATTAGAAATGTATTCGAATTGATATACCTATTTTCCACTAATCTATGTAGTACCACTAACCATATAATACATAGAAGCTTTCTCAGACAAGCACCTAGCTAGCGCACGTCAATTTTCTTTTGCCGCGACGAAAGTCTCGAAGAAGAAGACGTCAACAATTGCTCGTATATTAGATGCTTGCAGTTAAATGGCGACAGCACAATGCATGTGGATGCGTTTTGCTTTTTTTTCTAGCTAGGCTTTGGTGTTTCAATTATACGTTTAGGTTGCAAGAGGTGATGCATCTATGTATCTATAATTAGTGGTAGTACCTAAAAGTTTTGATCTATGACCCTAAGATAATTACAATATTACTATTTAATCTTCTTCGTACTCTGCAGTAGTTGCGTTAAACTTTATACTATTTTAAACAAACCAGACAAGGACAACTTGTGCAAAAAAAGTTAGATTTGTACGTATCGTATTGAATATTATATACAGGCGTGCTCCGGTATTCACTTTTCGTTTTCGAGATTTTCATTTTTAGGTGCTCCGGTTTTCACAAGTCATCGTTTCGTTCGGTCATCGTTTTGCTATCGGAACGTTTCATTTCTTATTGCTAAAACAGCTGACTTATGTTTTGGCCAGAAGTAAATAATGCAAAAAAATGCCTTTCGTATGCCCAATTTCCTGCGTGGAAAGAACTCACATAAGGATAATTTTATCATGCATAGATGATTTATGCTTTCCCCTGAAATATATTTGCATTTGTCTATTTCGCAAATAAAAATTTGAAATCAAAATTAAAAAAAAAAAAAAAAAAAACAGTGAGCGCCAATCAGCTGTTTCCCACAACAAAAGGTGATGCCACCTTTTTAATCGATTTCATTCCGGTGATTTCAACAACTTTTTTTATACAATTTTAGCACTTAAGTAATTAAATAAAATAAATTAATTAATTAACATATGTTACCCAACTTCAACAAATTTAGTGCCATCCGTTTCATTATACCAGTTCTTTTAACTTGCTTTTTCATTCCACCAAAAGTATGGCAGCTTAGGCGATAGCTCGTGGTGTCGGATTTATCTGTCGCTCACCAAAACGAAAATTGTGTTATTTAGTTATTTTATCTTCTGGCGGTCTTAAAAGAACGACAATAAATTAATGAGTCAACTATTTTTTTTCTTTTGCAAATAGGATTTGTTTTAGAAAATGGTATTTACTTTTCATTTCGGCAAGACAAACTTGCTCGTTTTGCAATTCGAAAGAATTTTGTGAAAGTGAAAACGGGAGCACCAAATTTTCTAATACCAAAGCGTAGTGAGCATACAAAATTAACTAAAAACAAGTAAAACCCTTTTTCAGCATTTTTCTTGGTATAAAAATAAGTCAGCAAATAGATAAAATACGGATGTGGCCCAAACCATGTCTTAAAAATATGTTTAAAGAAATGTAGGATTGAATGACACTTTAAAATACTAATTTAAATAAAAAAAAAAAACATATCTCACGCAAAACTGCGGGTTTACATTTTATATATTATAATAAACCAGAATTCTTGTGTAAATAGCAAAATTCAACTCATGTTCTTTTTCCAATACTATGGGTCTATGGTTAAAGTAGTTAGTATTAGAGGGAAGCTTAAAAGTTTTCAGAATGGTTTTTTTTTTATACCCACTAATAGAATAAAATTTGTACTGAAAAATTAATGCATATCCGTCTCCTTAAAGTGATCAGCGTCAATAGCCAAGATGCAATGTCCTTCTCTCTGTTTTTTTTTTTTTATAGAAGATTAAGTATGTTTTGATATTTATTCGATTTACTAATTTGGTATGTTTTTAGAATAATACCGCTCTGGTTTCGATTTGTATTGAAAATACAATACAATACGTAATATAAGTTGAATATCATACCATTTTTTTTTAGGTTTCTCAAACAATCACAAGAGGCGGACCAAGATCTCAAATAGCATTGCCAGCTCAAGGAATGATCGAATTTCGTGACGCACTTACAGATTTGTTAGAAGAATTTGGAGTTAGTGATGGCGGGTAATGGAGAACAACAAATTTTTGTTATTTTCTCTCTAATGTTTTTATTTTTAGCTTTAAAGGAGATTTGCCTGAGGAACGCCATATGAAGGTGGATAATAAGAATTTTTATTTTGACATTGGCCAGAATAATCGTGGAGTTTATATGCGTATAAGTGAGGTAATAGTATATTACATATTCGCGGGTATTTCGAATTATATTTATAATCATTTTACTCCAAAATTTAAGGTTAAAAATAATTTTCGCACTTCTATAACGATTCCGGAAAAATGTTGGATACGATTTCGTGATATTTTTAATGATTATTGCGAAAAAATGAAAAAATCGTCCGATTCGGTCACTGCCGAAAACATTCTACCGGTAACTACAAATAGTACTAAATAATGGGCATAAATCTCTTTCAGACACACGTCATCGGACCATTTCAATGATTAATTATTATAAAAAAAACTTCAATTATTTGTGCTCATACCTTTAGAATTAGAAATAACAGTTCATTTTGTGAGGTTCGAGAGTTGTTGTTTTAGCTTTTTAACTAAATTATTTATTCTCTTCGTCGATAGATAGATGCTTATGAGATGGAGATATGATCATCTATATTAGATTTTTGTCTGTTTATATTTGGCGACAATACTCATATATTTTGAACTTTCTAAGTTTTCTGTGTTTTATAAACTTAAACAAAAAATCTGGACGCAATTTTAAAGCTCTTATCGTATCTGGTTATCACTGATTATCACTTATTTGTTGCATTCCATAAAATAAAGTTAACTAAGAAAAACATCCTTTAAATTGATAACACAAATCTATTCAAATTTAAAACAATTTTTTTTGTTTTTGTTTTAATTTTGTTTTAATAACTCCATTAAAGTGGTTGAGAAATAGTTAAGTGAATCTTTTAAATGGAAATATACCCGCGATATGTATAGCTCGCAATATTTCAAACATTTACCCTATAGTTTAAATACCGTAACCTATTCGACAAGCGAAGAACAAAATACAAAAGATTAAATAGAAAAATGTAAAAAGATTGATTGACGGTTTACACCAGGGGAGCTCAACGCCTATACACTGAGTGCACATTTGTTTTTATGGTAGTGCACCCATAAGCACCGTGCATATGGGCTTCGATTTGCATGCGAAACCAAAACAATTTTGCTTGTTTCTCCATTCCATCTCTTTCCGTCGTCACTCTTCGCTGACCGCAATGTATTTTGTTTTTTTTTTTGAGCACCCCTGGTTTACACTTTCGAACCCATTTCATTACATTCATCCTAAAAATAGAAAACGACTTCCCTGATTTTGATTTGTTGATAAAATGCTTATTGAGAGCATTTATTCAGTTTATCTAGCATACAGATCAGCTGTTGGCACGAAAGTTTTATTTTTAATTTGGTGTTAACATTTTTTAATAGGAACAAAATGTGCTGATATACTAAACAAATTCGTACCAACATCACATCCTATTCGATTTAATTTTTGAAAAATACACATCTGCAATTGTATGATTTAAAATGAATTAAATTAACTTAAGAGCTCTTGCAATAACAATTACATACATACATATGTAGTAACAAAATTTGAAAACTCACAGTACATTTGAAATAATTAAGACGTAAGAAAGCCATGAGCAATTGCTTTAAAAGGGTCTTAAAATAATTATTTAAATAACATTGAAAACATATTCTGACCTAATGATGAATTGAAAAATTGTTATTTCAATGACATTAAAATTTTCATATATATATATGAAGGTGGTTAGAAAATTTAATAGTTCAGAATAATTATAAAAATGTGTAAGTGTGCAGGCTTGTAAAATTATGTTATTGCTCAGTAATTAACATAAAAAATAACAATATGTATTTCAGTATGTTTTTAAATTTAGACTTACATTTGTACTAATACTAATAAATTAAAATCAGTTTGAAAAAAAATGTAAAACTAAACACATAAGTATATACATACACTTATATGTATATATTTCCGTACTCTGTGAATATAGTGTGAACCAATACAATGCTACTCGGTTAAATCTTTCAGCTTTATATTTTATTGTTAAATGTTTGTGAATCGAAATGACAACCTCACAGTAATATATTTGGTTCAACTTAAGAACTAAATAAATTAAAAATAATGTGTGGATAAGACAGGCTGTCGACGCTTGTTTAAATTTGAATTCACATGTATGAAAGTACTGTAACTACCTAAAAAGAAATTGGATTGTTGAGGATCATTTTGTCATAATGTAACTTATAAAAGGCTATCTTAAAATAATTTGTATGTTAACAATGTTAAAGCTCTTAGAATATATATGTTAAATACAAAATTTCTTAAATTAATTATTAAAAAGTTTATAAAACAAAACATTTAATGTGATCACGTAGAATAATAACTTAACAAGTACGATACAAAAAATGCCTAGCAAAATAATATAAAAAAATAAATAATGCATGTGTGTATGTGCATTTATTGAATCACATACACACGCACTCTATAACTAATTTAAAATATGTGCATTAATTTGGCGGAAAAATATGTATGTTGAAGTAAACTTTTAGCTAAAACAATTAGATTAATCATATGTACATGTTTATTTCAATAAAAAAAATAATATAACGCAATTTAGTTAATTTGTGAACTAACAAATGGATTATTACATGTGTAGTCAGATGGTGCCGGTCGTTCGAAGTGCTGGGGGCCAAACAATTGGAGCAGTACTTGTTGATAAGCCGTGAGCTTGAGAAAATGCTGTCACTTTAGCGGGTGGATTCCTCGACACATTCGACAGCGGGATGAGTTAGTGTCAGCGGATCGACTCTGCGGAAAAAGGAAGGAAAAGGATTTGTAATTTTAAATGACACGTAAGTGTTACGTTAGTAGGACAGCACAGGGCGACGACTATAGAGACGAAATATTCGATTATTAGTGCGTCAGTCCTTCTGACGGTCTGATATGCGGTCCTTCGTTGGAAGTAGTATTAGCCTGGACTTCGGTCGGTGCCTGAGCATATTGTTAGTACACGTTCTAGGCGCCAGGGAAAGTTGGAAAACCTGCTCAGGACATCTAATGCGCTGCTCCATCAGAGTCAACGGAATAGTAGCATAAATCCACAATGGGTTATGGATTAGCTCTTGTAGCAGGTCGCCTTGGCTTTCGAGCTAGCTTGGACTATTTGGGCCACATGATTGGCAACCACCTTGTACGGTGGTTTCTTCAACCAAGCTAGAACGATTGTAGAATCAGTCCAGAAAAAGGTCAGGAAACTTGGGGCTGGAAGTTTCAGGGGGAGTGCCGAAGACGTTTCGACCAACAGAATTGCCCCACAAAGTTCCAAGCCGGGAATTACTTACTGTCTTCGCAGTAAGAAAATGCGTTGCCGCTCTATGCGTTATTTTAAAGCGAATGTAAGTATACGCTCCATACGCCCTTTCTGAAGCATCTCAGAACCCGTGGTACTGGAGCTTCACTCTTGTTTGAAAATGAACTTACCTCGGAGTCCGAATGTTACTCAGTGCAGGGTAGCAGCCAGATCTCCTGCTTCTTGGCTCGGATAACGAAAGAGGATAGCCATCCGGCTGGGTCTAAAAGTTTGACAATCTGCGATAGGTCATCATTCTTCGTGTAGGACTCATGATTGGCGAATTATGGAGGTATAAACAAAAACTTATAGTTAAGAGCCTGATGACCTCGAGTCTTCGAATCCCAGAAAATATTCTTGGAGTAGGCGGCCTTTAGGGATAACCGTCCACTTCCTCAGCGGGAAGTCAGCGTTGTCCAGGTCTACACACACCTCCGTAATGGTCTGGAGCCCCACATACGCGCTATCGGAAATGACCTGACTTGCGTGAGGATACTGCAATCGCATATCATCAGCGAGCTGCTAAAGAACGAGTAGGGCCATGAAAGTCGCGAAATTAACACCGAACGTAACAGTGTTTAACTCAATATCACCGTCCGACGTGCGAAATTGAGTATGCTGGAACGGAGTGTGCTTCGAGTCCTCAAGCATTTGGCGATACATTTTCGCTATGTCCGCATTGAAAACATATCGAAAATAACTCGACTTAAGGATTTGCAAAGTGAGATCCGATTGGAGGGTGGGCCCTGGATGAGGGATATTATTCAGACTTTCACCATTTGAGGATAGACAGGAAGCATTCAAGATGACCCGCTACTTCGTGGTGGTGCTATCTCGTGAACCCAGCCTGCGGTGATAAGAGTATCGTTTGACCAAGGTCCCTTTAATCCTGTCAAACGGCATTGTTCTGCTCCTTTAGAGTATCGTTTCTGGAGAAACTGTCACTTTAGCGGGTGGATTCCTCGACACATTCGACAGCGGGATGAGTTAGTGTCAGCGGATCGACTCTGCGGAAAAAGGAAGGAAAAGGATTTGTAATTTTAAATGACACGTAAGTGTTACGTTAGTAGGACAGCACAGGGCGACGACTATAGAGACGAAATATTCGATTATTAGTGCGTCAGTCCTTCTGACGGTCTGATATGCGGTCCTTCGTTGGAAGTAGTATTAGCCTGGACTTCGGTCGGTGCCTGAGCATATTGTTAGTACACGTTCTAGGCGCCAGGGAAAGTTGGAAAACCTGCTCAGGACATCTAATGCGCTGCTCCATCAGAGTCAACGGAATAGTAGCATAAATCCACAATGGGTTATGGATTAGCTCTTGTAGCAGGTCGCCTTGGCTTTCGAGCTAGCTTGGACTATTTGGGCCACATGATTGGCAACCACCTTGTACGGTGGTTTCTTCAACCAAGCTAGAACGATTGTAGAATCAGTCCAGAAAAAGGTCAGGAAACTTGGGGCTGGAAGTTTCAGGGGGAGTGCCGAAGACGTTTCGACCAACAGAATTGCCCCACAAAGTTCCAAGCCGGGAATTACTTACTGTCTTCGCAGTAAGAAAATGCGTTGCCGCTCTATGCGTTATTTTAAAGCGAATGTAAGTATACGCTCCATACGCCCTTTCTGAAGCATCTCAGAACCCGTGGTACTGGAGCTTCACTCTTGTTTGAAAATGAACTTACCTCGGAGTCCGAATGTTACTCAGTGCAGGGTAGCAGCCAGATCTCCTGCTTCTTGGCTCGGATAACGAAAGAGGATAGCCATCCGGCTGGGTCTAAAAGTTTGACAATCTGCGATAGGTCATCATTCTTCGTGTAGGACTCATGATTGGCGAATTATGGAGGTATAAACAAAAACTTATAGTTAAGAGCCTGATGACCTCGAGTCTTCGAATCCCAGAAAATATTCTTGGAGTAGGCGGCCTTTAGGGATAACCGTCCACTTCCTCAGCGGGAAGTCAGCGTTGTCCAGGTCTACACACACCTCCGTAATGGTCTGGAGCCCCATATACGCGCTATCGGAAATGACCTGACTTGCGTGAGGATACTGCAATCGCATATCATCAGCGAGCTGCTAAAGAACGAGTAGGGCCATGAAAGTCGCGAAATTAACACCGAACGTAACAGTGTTTAACTCAATATCACCGTCCGACGTGCGAAATTGAGTATGCTGGAACGGAGTGTGCTTCGAGTCCTCAAGCATTTGGCGATACATTTTCGCTATGTCCGCATTGAAAACATATCGAAAATAACTCGACTTAAGGATTTGCAAAGTGAGATCCGATTGGAGGGTGGGCCCTGGATGAGGGATATTATTCAGACTTTCACCATTTGAGGATAGACAGGAAGCATTCAAGATGACCCGCTACTTCGTGGTGGTGCTATCTCGTGAACCCAGCCTGCGGTGATAAGAGTATCGTTTGACCAAGGTCCCTTTAATCCTGTCAAACGGCATTGTTCTGCTCCTTTAGAGTATCGTTTCTGGAGAAACGACTCTTGGTCTTGAGAAATTGAGCCAGCGCCATGGATCTGGTATTACCCAATTCAATGCAAATCGGGCTTCCGCAATGAAAGAGTCACCCGATATCGGCCACATCCCTTACACAAAGTTGTATTTACGAAGTTTTCTTCCCAAATGAAATCAGATTCCTTACCAGCTTCACGGGAAACTCCCAAAAATTTGGATATTAGTTGGTCGCCTTGGAAACCTAGGAAACCTTGCGGCACATGAAATAAATGTAGCTTGCCTGCCAACTATGGGATCACGAACGCTGACGTTTCGATATCGACTTTCGGCTTCGTTGGAGAACCAATGCTGAAGTGACATTACTTCTACGCTTCGGCCGCTACTGCTTGATTCACCTCCGATATTTGGGCCTGTACGTACTGGTAAGGCTAGTTTATGCATTCGAGTAAACGCTCAGAAATGAAAGTCGCTTCAGACCCCGAGTCGATTAGTGCACGTGCGGTGTATGTAGTACTTAGATGCCGCCGTGGACTGAAGTTGAAGAAGAGGCACCATTGTGCGCACTAGTACACTCTCGGAGTCTGTGACCTCTTGCGAAACAATTCAAACATCGTCTTTTCTGTTAGATATGGATGACCGACATTTGGAGAAATCAACATACCCTGGTACGTTGTCGTCCTCAGATGCAGGTCCTCTGACCCGACTCTCAAACTAGACTAATCGGTCTGAGACAGTGACGAAACTGTTGAAAACTATTAAATGGTTTTTGGTCAGTTTCGGTTGGAAAGCTCGTGGTGTTGCCTGACTATGCTGAGCGTACCGAGTCGTCTCAGTAACGATGGAGTTTTTGCAGTCGAGATAGCAAGCGGAGACTGACCAGTCGCCTTTTTCTTGTCGTCTTTGGACTCGGAAGGAGCGGGCAATCACTACAATGTCTTCATGCGCTAGAAACTCGCAGCAAAGCAAGTAGCCGATGAGCAAAGCAAAGTAACGGAAGTTCGGCGATGCCACAGGGTAGTGATCGGGGCCGACAGAAGTCAACCGGAAATGTATATAAGTCGGGTGTCGAAGGTTACAATAACAATTGTTGAATAATACTCTACTTTATTGCTTGCACTTGCGAACGGAATGGATTAAGTATTCAATATATAGTCTAATTTAACTTAGTTTGTTTCAAATTGTGTGTTAGTAACATTCTTGACATATATAGAGTATTAGTGTACACAAGCCAATGAACATGTATTTATGCACGCCTTTGGTATGATAGCGCACCCTCAGGCGATGACCAGGGTTGCCAATGCAAATTTATACATTTTCCCAAAAATCGGGATCAAATTCCCCAAATTTGGGGACAAAAATCCGCTGATTCCCCACAAATTCCCCACATAGGTTTTTTTAAATGAAACAATATTCTACTAGCTGAGTATAACTCATATTAGTATTCTTAATTAATTAAAATAAAAACTCAAACATTCATATTCTTTTCCATATTTTTGTGGATAGCATTTTGTTTGACCGGTTGAACTTGACGCTGCCGCCTAGTTTTTTAATTCCTTCTCTTGCAGCCATAAATGATACAACAGTATCTGTATTCAGTCGATTACGGCTATCAGTTTTCAAATTCTTAAGAACACTAAATTTGCGCTCGACCGATGCATTTGCAGTATCAGCAACAACGAAATACCAATTTTCATACCCGCTACCCATAGGGTAGAAGGGTATTATAACTTTGTGCCGGCAGGAAATGTATGTAACAGGTAGAAGGAGGCATCTCCGACCCTATAAAGTATATACATATATTCTTGATCAGCGTCAACAGCCGAGACGATCCTGCCATGTCCGTCTGTCCGTATGAACACCTAGATCTCAGAGACTATAAGAGATAGAGCAATATTTTTTTTCGATAGCATTTGTTATGTTTGAACGCAGATCAAGTTTGTTTCAAATTTTTGCCACGCCCACTTCCGCCCCCGCAAATCAGAAAAAATCGAATAACAAGCGTAATAATAAAGCTAAAGCCGAATTTTGGGATATACATTAGGAACTCAAGTCTTTGTGACTCCTGAAAATTTGGTTGCGATCAGATAAAAATTGTGGAAGTTATTAAAGAAATACTTTTGTATGGGCTAAAACGCCTACATACTAGGGGTCTAAGTTGCTTTGGCCCACAATCTGGTATATTATGCCGTCTATGGTATATTTTGAAAGTGGCGCTATACTTAAAACTCAATATATACCAAATTATATATTTGGTATATTTTTAGTATTTTGTAGTATTTTTGGTATATTTTGGAAATAATACCGCAAAATTTTGATTTTATTAAAAATGGATAGCGGGTATATCACAGTCGAGCACACTCGACTGTAGCTTTCTTACTTGTTATATTTGGAAACAGGTATTCTCCCGCAGCGTTTTTCAGACGAAACACTTTACACCAGTAACATTCAGCATCAATGTTATTTTGACCGCAAATATCCAGCATTGCGTGAGCTCGCCATTCATCGTCTAACAAGTAGGCGTTTAAGAAAGAGAAAAAAGGGAATCCCCTGATCATAAACAAAACAACTGTCAATCTACTTGTAGTTTGAAACTAGAGATGTGCTATACATAACATTTTTAAAAAAGGTCGATGTCGTGTCGATAATGAATGATGAAATATTTACCGACGAGAATAAGATGTCAAAAAATGTAAAAATCCCCGCATTTTCCCCACATAATGTCAATCCCCAATAAATCCCCAATCAACTTAAAATTCCCCGCACTTTGGGAAATTCCCCACAAATTTGCAACGCTGGTGATGACATAATCGAGATACTTAAAAAAGAGCTGCTAGTCACCATTCTCTGCTCCGCAACATTCCGTGAAATAGGATATGCGCAGCGTCTAAAGAGTTTAAGCCCTGCTCTATGTGTATTTACGGAATTCAGGCCTGGCATATTTCTGCAACCTTTGCTGTCGATTAAATTATCTCCGCCCCCATGAAATAAAGACTCCGAGCCATTATTCCAATGAATGACATTTTTATTTTTGTCGTCCCGCATTCTGCTGTAATTTTTAATTATGTTTATATGTGTGATGATGTTAAACTTTGCTTGAGGTTTAATGATTCCCTTAAGTGGGGTCTGTAAGTAAGATTTAACAATCTAAATTACAATACATGAAAACTTACAGTTAAATACTTATTTAATCAAATTTGTAGGCATTGTTTAGTTAACAGTTGTTATATTAATAAAACAATCTAGAAATTTTAAATATACTCGTATGTTCTGCTTTTTCTATAGGCACAACACATTCCTATAACACTTTTCCATTAATTACTACCACATCAAAAGTCGCGAACACACAAATCAAGCAAGTTACTTAAGATATCCTCATTGCGATTCAGCTCAGAAGAATGAATCAAATTAAAAGAGTCATCCTCTCCACTTAAATAAGTCCGAAAGCTTGAATAATCACAATTAGTGGACAATGTATTATCAATCTCAGGGCCAGAAATCGCAGGAGTTATCGACGAATCTTTGTTTACATCCAGTACAGTTGACATATGTGATGATATAATAACATTTTCGCTTAGCGTTGGGATCTCATCTTGAGAATATATCTGAAAGCAATGTAATCATGAATAAAAAAATTGATTATTTAATTAATAGAGATCAAACCATATTTATGTTGTTGAATTTGTTGACAAAAATATCATTTAGGCATAAAGTGTCGCCAGATGATCGTATTATTATGGTTCCGCGCTCATATTGATCTTGCAGCTCCTCGGCATTAATCGACATGGGAAATTCGTTAGAGCATAGAGGTCTATAAATATCCTGACGGGCAACAAATGGAAATGATAATTCAAGAGCATTTAAGCCGTCTGAGAGATTTGCTTGTTTTTCCACTACATTATCAGCAGCTATATAATTAAATAATGATTGTGCATGCTGCGTTTTATTTGGAAGGCACATTTGAATGGATTCCCCTCCTCCTTTTTTATTACAATCGACGATACTCGTAATCTGAGGACTATTGTTTTTAGCTAGTTGTAAAGATGACATCAGTTTGGATGGCCCTGTTTTACGATTTCGAATGCGTTTCCTATCACATTTTTTTGGATCTACACCTAATTCCCAGTATCCGCCTTTGCCTTTCTCCTCCCGCTTTCGATTTCGAAAACAGTGATGCAGTGATAAATTGTGCCTTATGGAATTCTGCAAGTACACATGTATAACAATTAGTTCAATTAAAATTCGAAGGGAATTCTACAATATTTTCTGTTTTCTAATATTACGTCTTAATTTAATCTGTATTTAAGTTTTCAAATATGTTGCAAGGGCTTTTTATTTTACTACTCAGTATTAATGATTAATACTAAATTTAAAGTTATTCAAAATTTTTAAACAAATGCATTCAATTGGAAAAAAAACAAGATAGAAAGCTACAGTCCAGTGTGCGCAACTGTGAGATTCCCATTTTGAATAAAATCAAAATTTTCCGGTATTTTTTCAAAATATACGAAAATAATATAACAAAAAATATCGAAAATATAGCTAATTGTATATTTGGTATATTAATATGGTACTACATGCAATATATACTATAGAGGGCAAAATATTCCCCTAGTAAGGACGCATTTCTGCCCATACAAAAGTATTTCTTTAATTACTTACACAATTTTTATCTTATTGCGACCAAATTTACAGAGGTCACGAAGACGAAGATACCGAAATTCGCGACTCTAGCTTTAAACTTACGCTTGTTATTCGATTTTTTTGATTTGCGGGGGCGGAAATGGGCGTGGCAAAAATTTGAAACAAACTTGATCTGCGTGCAAACTCTTATAGTCTCTGAGATCCTGTTTTTCATACGGATAGACAGACAGACGGACATGGCTAGATCGTCTTGGCTGTTGACGCTGATCGAGAATATATATATTCTTTATATGGTCGGAGATGCCTCCTTCTACCTGTTACATACATTTCCTGCCGGCACAAAGTTATAATACCCTTCTACCCTGTGGGTAGCGGGTATAAAAATACCCTTGGTTTTCGATTTTTACCAATTTGCGGGGACGGAAGTGGGAATTGAAGAAAATTGAAACAAAGTGGAAAAGTGCGGTCAAATAATAAATTTGCTAAACCATTTGTTAAAATTATTAAGATAAATATGTTCCTCAAATGAATAGTATCCATATATGAACGTAACATAACATAACATACATAATACACATAAATATGCCTTAAAATGTTCGAAATAAGATCTGCCATTTTTTGGATATATGTATATTTCGGGTGGGAATTGGTAAATGACTCACATTCCACTTTTTGCGCACACGGAAAAAGGCAAATTTTGATTCAATCCATGCGCATATTTGCTGCAGAGTGGCCCGTCCATAATCAAGCATAGCCATCCCAATGATATGTGAGTAATTAAATGGTGGCTTCTCTGTTACATCCGTCGTATACTTAATTGCTGATTTTTCGTATTCCGCCAAATCACTGTAAGTACATTTCCTATTATTATTATTATTCATATTTTTACTGCTATTATTATTATTCATATTGTGATTTTTTTGTTTTGTTATTATTAATATTTCAACAATTTTTTTTTGCAAACATTTGATATTTTTCAAAAAGATAAATTGGGGAGGCATTTGGATAAAGATAATAAATTTTATCTTGCGTAACATTTAAATTAAATCATTAAATAAATGAAAAACGTTTATAAATTTCTGTTTGAGCTACCACTACTATTGGAGAAATAATTATAAATCGACCATCTATTTTATTTAAGCTTCTTACCAACTTTGATAACGAATGAACAATATGAAAAAAACAATGTGAATTGAAAAATAAATGATAAAATTTATTGTATGCGGTTTTATTCCTTCGAGTGTTATTTTATATGTGTTTGAATTATTTGTTTATCACTTGACGTTTATCGATTGACATTTATCGATGCTTACCGTTTGATTTTATTTATAAAAATTTCAAAACGCTCTGCGGGACTGAGGCGTTTTAAAGATGCGACTGTTGACGAACTTTGTTTTCTTGTTTGAGAGCATCTCATCACATTTGAATTTGAAGTAAGAACTTGATTTGTTTTATGAATATTGAGATTTTGCTGGTTTGTACATATGTTGAAATTTTCATTTTTACTTTCGCCTACGATCTTCTGCTTGCTTGGAGGTAATATAACGTCGTTTGAATTTCCGTCGATGATTTCTGGCCACGTTACATTCTGATTTCTCAAAAGCCAATTCAGATTAGTCAAATCGCGTTCTTCATCAGATTCATCAACAACAGGCGGCGATCCAATTAAGTACTTATATCCCTTTTCTCCTCCATTTTGTACATTCTTTGTGGATGATATCATTTTCTTCTTCTATGATATAAATATATTGGTTTTCATTAAGAGGAAATATTTGGCATACAAGAATAACTCTCACAGTCGGGATACATCTTTGCTTTGAAAGTGAGGGTCCGATTAACAGAGAGTACAACCCCTTGAAGTTTATTAAGACTTTAAACTTTTTAAGATGGAAATTA
Organism: Drosophila niveifrons; assembly: GCA_035046325.1. Classification (NCBI taxonomy): domain Eukaryota; kingdom Metazoa; phylum Arthropoda; class Insecta; order Diptera; family Drosophilidae; genus Drosophila; species Drosophila niveifrons. Next base: position 871,157 of record JAWNOC010000058.1, on the reverse strand, counting down.
GTTATGGACCTCGTTAAAGAAATTTCCATTGCTAAAATAGCCGTATTGACGAATTTTATAGAAGAGAATTGTAACTTTATGCCAGTAGGAAATGCATGTTACAGGTCAAATAAACCATTTCCGATTCCATAAAATATACAATTCATGATCAGTATCAACAGACAAACCATGTCAGTCAATCAGTCCACCTGTCCATATAAACACTTCGATCTTAGAGACTATAAGAGACAACATTTATTATTATTACTGCCCGTAGATAAAGTTTGGTTTAGATCTTACCGTCAAGAAAAAAAAAAACAAATATTAAAGGTATTGTATAATAAAGATTTCTTGAAAAAATCTTAGAAGTTTTTCAAGAAATAATTTTTTACTATTCTGATAATTCCGTATTATTTTATATTTGACTATATTTTCAAAATGTAATGGTAAATCGATATACACAGTAAATGATTTGGAATATTTTAAATTTATTTCTGTATATTAATTTGGTATACTTTTGCGATAATACTGTTTTCCTTTTATTTTAAATGACAGCGGATGCATCACAGTCAAGTGGTCAAGTTGATTGTTTCTTTCTTTTGTTTGTATCAGTAATAAATACTTTATTAAATAAAACTCATATATACATACTCTTCATCGAATAATCGGACACTACCTTACCAAATTTTATTTAATAAATTATTTGCAAAGTTGTATACAGAGAATGAATACGTTCATTGTCAAACGATTTGTCATGTTATGCTTGGCGTCTTCATAGCTTTAAAAATGGCGTGCGATGTACCAATCCCAACCAGACATGTCTCATCCCTAAGCTATTTAGTAGTGTTCCAACCAATCACAGTGTTCCTAGTAGTAGGAAGATGCGCCAATAACATTTTTATATTCCTAAAGGGTGGCAAGATTATTGCATTTAAGCCTAAGTAGACGTAGGCAGAACCTGTTCAGCACGAAGCTTATTGTTTCAATCAAAGTGGAAAATTGCGGACAAATAATAAACTTGCAAAAGCAAAGGAAAGACAAAAATGTATTATCACCATTTGTTAAAATCATTAAGATAAATATATTCCTAAATGAATAGTATCCAAACAAATTTTTATAAATCACTGCAATAAATATATATTTACATATTATATAACATATTCAAAAATTTTATTATCCTTGAATTTTATACATTATACGAAACACATTTTTGTTTTCGGCAACGTCATCTTTACTTTTCACACATATGTAACGTAGTATGTATGTATATACCTGAACATAGCTTTTTGACAAGTGCGCAGCAAGATTTCGCAATTAAATGAAAAGGAATTCAAAGAATGCAAAAATAGTGCAAAACGGAATCGAAAACTCAAGCGTGTAAAGAGTTTCTTGACAGTGTCAAAAATGTGTTTACTCAATTTTTTCTTGCTTGAAAATTTTCCCTCTCGTTGTATTGTTTTTATTTCTGTACAAATTTGCTAAATAATAGTTCTGCATTAATAAAATATTGAAAAAAAAAAACTAACTAAAAGCGTTATTTTTGCATGCAAAGTCAAAAAATATGTTTTTTTTTTTTTTCAGTGTGTAATGAGTTTCTTGACATACTGTAAATTCGTTGGATGTGTGCTGTTAAGTGTTAAATTTGTATTACCTACACAAACTTTATACCTTTAATTGTCACTCCACACCATGCATTGCAAATGCAACCTTATGCCACTTTATTGGATTTTGTATTGTATGCACTGTTCAACTTTGGTTTATTTTAGCTTGCTTTATTTTTGAATTTGTAATTTTATTTTGTTGAATTTAATAATATTAATAATTTAACAAACAAAACTTATTATCGCTTAACCTTCCATTTCAAGAAAGCAGCTTGAATTATACTGCAGCTCTATGACCCACTACACCTGTACCTTTGGTCAGTTTGGTCTGTCAATTCAACCCCTATTATCGCAGAATATATTATATGTATATAGTATATATTGAAGTGAAATAGAAATGGACAGATAAGAAAAATAAGTTGCAATGTAATTCTGTTAAGGGTAGTAGTACTCGTATGACTCGTAAAGAACTTATCTAATTTTGATTCTTAAATAGTTCAGTGACCGATCACACTTGTAAGGTTGGTCTTTTAGTCATGAGTATTGAATAGTAATTCAAGTGAACCCCCTAGTCGAGGCGCCTATGTACTACTTCGGACGGACTAACCACGAGTGGACATCGACCGTACTCACGAAAAACTTTGATACCGCAATATCAACCCCTATTCCTATATTCTGACCAAAATTAACAACAAACCTTTCAATTATTATTAACCCTACAAAAAACAAAATAACTACGTATGTATGCTTGTGGCTAATTTAAGAGGGTTAGAAAGCGTAAAAAGCGTTACCAGAATTGAAATGTACGAATAGTTCCAACAAAATTGCATTATATAATGAACATTTGATTGTGAGTTTTCTAATAAGGCGCTGCTCCCAGAACGGCCTTGTAAAATTTTGGATTTTGTTGTTCCCAGCTCAAACAAATTTTTAACCGTAAGATTCCACGATACTGGAATTGTATGCGGATATTAAATAAGAAGTTCCACATGCACAAAATTGGACAACCTATTATTCCGCACTCAAAAGGGAAGAGATGGACAAATAAGAAAAAAAAAAACACCTGCTTCCCATTTTGAGTAAAATCAAAATATTGCGGTATTAAGAAAGGCCCGACACTTATTGTGCAAGTGCCGAGGTATACTCGGCAATTTGCGGTGTGTGATTCTTAGCACTCGGGTAAAGCAGGTGCTGGTGGTTATGGGCGTATGTATCCAGGCACGATCATATGTATCTATGTATGTTTGTATGTATGTATGTTGAGATGCAAGAACTACCGTCGGCTTTTTGTGTTATTCTTGTTATTGCTGGTGCGTTCTTTTTGCACTCATTTTCTTTTTAGACAATTTTAATTAAAAAACTATTTTTTTGGCTTTGTCTACTGTACTTTTTTGATAACTTAATAAAAAATAAATTTTAAAGAATTTTTTAGCTCTTTTACGAGTTTTTAACATTCATCAATAACCGGATATTGATTACCTGTTTATAACACTATAATAAATGCTCAAATAATTACAAAAAGGTATTTTGCAAATATTTGCAATTTGCATAAATTTCAGGAAAAACCACCTGATATTTTGATTGACCATTTATCAAAGTAAAACCACCCAAAATTTATTCAAAGAAGTCAAAGACAAAGTCATAAAACATAGCCGCGACACACAAGCATTAATAGAGGAGGTGGGGGAAGGGAGGTATTTGCTCAGACACTCGGGTGTCTGATCCAACACTTGGGTGTCTGAGGGAAACTCTTGGGTGATTGAGCAGATACTCATAAGTCACAAGCCATTTCGTCATGAGTGCAAAAATGATCGGGTCTACAAGCCGAGTGTCTAAAATGATCGGGTACCGAATAGGCAAGTGCAAGAAAGGCCTGAGTTGACAATCACTCACACTCGCAGTATACGCATGATTTTGAGTAAGTGTGTATCTCTTACTCGATTTGCGAGTGCTAACCCAGCAAGCAATTTGAGCGTTTTCTGACAGTTTTCTGATAGTTTTTTATGAGCATTTTACATCATAAAGTGCCCAAAAAAGAGTCCGAAAAGAGCGTTTTTTTCCGTGAAAACGGTCGCACTTTAAGAGGGCAATTTCTGAATCTAAAATGACTCTTTTTTGACACAGAAATAAGTGCTTTCACCCTCTTAATCAAGCATTGAAAACGCTCAGAAAATACTCATAAAAGTGTCATTTTCAGGCACTTAAATCGCACCGAAAAAGGTTCATTTCAGACACTTAATTGAAACATTTTTTTGCAGTAATTTCATTAATAAAATTTAGATTTTATATTTGTTTTTAATTTTTTTTCAAAAAATATACAGAAAAATGGAAAAATCTTAAAAATTAATTCCTAAATTCTATGTATGTATGTATATGTGTATTATTATATAACAAATATGGAAATCTTACAAACTAATTCTTAAATTCTATGCATATGTGTGTTATAATATAAAAAATATGGAAATCTTACAAACTATATCTTAAATTTTAACCCATATATAAACTATTAATATACGTTAGTCAAATGTTTTTTAGCTTTGTTATAATTTTTAATTCTATCATTAGCAGTTTGAAACCATTTGCTGGAAATTGATGCAAACTGTTTTTCATCCACGGCAAATTTTTGATTAAAAGCACCTTAAAAAGAGTAAATAAAAAACGTTGTTTTAAAACATAGAAAATACATTCGGGAAAAGGATGGATTAAAGTCAAATATTTGAAGTGCAACAATTATTACTTCTCACGGCTGTCGTTATCGCCATGCTCAGAACACACTTTTTAGTGTGAGTCCCCTTCCACGAATATTTAACGGCAATCTCATCCGAAAAAATTTTCTTCCAGACTGTGCGCAAAAATTTGGCAGGATCAGACATGTTGTAATTTTGAATTTCAGCTTCCTATAAAAAAAAGAAACGACTCCGTTTTATTGAAAATTACAGAGCCTTTTTAATTTTTCTTACCAGTTGTTCACACAATTCTGCTGAATTATTAAAATTCTCTTCAAATTTTTCTATCTCTTCAATTTTATTGAAGAATTTTGGTGGTAGCAACAAACGAGGCTTATTTCCTTGAACAAGCTTTCGTTGTGCTATCACTTCCGTTAAAATGCGAGTTTGAATGATGGTGTTATCAGCTTCCAATTTAATTAAGCGTTCATTAAGATCTATTAAAAAAAATATTTTGGTTTAATCTGTAAATTTAAAAGTCATTATTCTATACCTTGCACATTTTTACTTAATATTTGCAGTTGGTCGTAAATCTGCTGCAACATATCTAAAAAGGGCAAAATTATTTAGTTTTCTTTGAAGATCGATTTTCATAACTATACTTACTTGATGTGGATGGATTCGCATAACTAGTAGTTAGCTGGGTATAGGCAACTTCATTCGCTAAAGTAGATTCAGCTGAATGCGTGCCACTGCTCAAAAATTGGTCGGTGAAATTATTCATTATGTACTAATGGTATAACAATTATGCACGCTGGTGACGAAAGATTAAAAATTATAGCTTTTCGTGTAACGTCTGCTACTTTGTGAACTATTGGTATGTCACTAATAACTAAAGATTGGGATAATTGAATGCCTAAAAGGCTTGATTGTAGAGGTAACGTAAAAAGATCTTCATTAAGTAAAATTTCATTTGATTTTACAAATACCTCATTGTTTTCTTCCACAAAATTATTAATTTTAAAAACCCTAGAATTTACAATGTATACGTGGTCTGGAGCATTTATGGACATATATAGGCTTTTAGTTTGAATTGAGGAAATATTTCCATCTACACATCTTTTTAAAACTTTTGATTTGGAATCTATTCTTAATGTGCTATTTAAGCTTTGCTCTACAAGGCGATTATATATCTGCGTAGCAACTTGTGTTCCCTTTCTAACCATTTTCTTTACATTACATAAATAACTTTCATATTTGAATGCACTGAAAGAATGTAAATTGCATTGGTAAAAAATGCATTCATCTGCCAAGTGCGATAAACAATGAAAATTATAAAGTTCTGGCAGTTTGCTTATAAAACTGCGAATCAATTCTCTAGCGCACACATTTTTACTTAAGAGTATTCATCACTGAGCAGAATTCGTATAGCAATGCTTAATTGCATAAAATGCTCATATCTGCTTTCAGTTAAAACTCCTTTTAAAACGACTGGTCCAGTGTATAATAGGAATTGCCTAAACTCAACGGCTTTCCACCTATCCATATCCAAAATACTTCTGGGTTTTCTAGCAAATTCCTTACATATATCTGTTTTTAAAGACATGAACAGGTTATTTAAATGATCTATTGCTTCTTTACTTAAGGAGTAGTTCTGGCCTCTAATTTTTATCCATCCATTCAACATACTTTTCATTACCCCTAGGCAAACTGTATGCATATAGTCGAATGGGAATTGGCGCACTATGTCTATGGGAAGCTCTTCAATTTTAAGTGGAAGCAGAATGTTATGGTGTTCAACATGAGTTCTATTTCTAAATTGGTCATCTGTTCTTGGTAAACTTTCTTGAAGTTGATAGATTATTCTTTTTTGGAAGTTCTCACCACGTTGATGACACTTGTGGCAACCAAAATAGGCGCTATGGCCTTTACTCCCAAGAACAAAAGCTCTAGCGGGCGAGTCGCTATAAAGGCTCTAACCTTTACTTCGAAATTATAAGATTTGTAAGAAAAACCAGAAGAAATAAGAGAAGAAAGTTCAGAAATAAATAAATTAAGATATTCATTAATATCTTTTGGCTTGCTTTCTCCACAATAGACGTCTGCTAGCAATACAGGGGAAGTTCTGTGAACATTTATTAAAATCGGCCATGCCTGTATGTTGGAACTTTTAAATAGTGGTAGCCCGTCAATATTTATATTAATATATAATGTCTTTTCATTAAAAGAAAAGTTTTCAAAAAAATCTGTCAAACAATCAGCGATTCCATAATGAATATATTCACCGCCATTCATTGGGACACAAAAACCATCTTTAGGTGTTTTTTTTAAAGTTCTGGAATCCCAGGGCAAATCAGGTGATATATGCCGCAAGATTTTAAGAAGCTCATTTAAAGCCGAGCATGAAATGTTGAATGCAACAGCCCAGTTGGACAATTTATCCCGAAGAGATTTGATCTCGAGGTCCTCTGAATCTTCAGAAATGTGACTACTATCACTGGAGTATCCATCATTTTCAAGAAAGTTTTGCTCCAAAGTTGGTCCTGGTTCATTGATTACGCCCAGCTCTGTTGGCAGAGGCTCCTCACAGCGTCGATTCTTTGCCTTCAGGGCATTAATTATTTTTTTACACTCAGACCGGCTTGATCTCTGGACACTCATTCTGGCTTTAAATTTTAAACACTTCGTTACACTTTTTTTAAGCACTTTTTGTTTAAAATTTCAGTTGAAACACTTTTTTTAACTAAATTTTAAGCACTCTGTTACACTTTTTCAAGCACGTCAGACTTACACTTTTTCAATTTTCACACTAACTAAAATTGTCAAATTTCGAACATTTTGCGATAAGCGATCTGCACACCGTTATTTTAAGCGGTGTTTTTACTTTGTACTTACTTACGGCAGCTCCGAATATGCTCACACATTTGAGTTCTTTCTGAGCCTATGTGGAGCAACCCCAAAATTTGCTCAGAAAATGCTCTTATTTATGTGCCTACTCAGAAAACACTCTTAAAATCGGCTCTTTTTAGACACATAATTTAGAGCCCTCCTAACTTTGCTTGCTGGGAAGTGGCACCGGCACTCAAAAATGTATGGGTGTGAGTTGAGTGTCGAAATTTGCCACCCTTGACGATGCCTGATGTATAATCTGCTGGAAGTATCAAACGCTGACGTTAAAATGTAACACTGGCCTATTCACAAGTCAACCAAAAGAAACTTTTTATTATTTAAAATCAAGTATCAAATTTGTCAGTCACAAAAAAAGGGCTTGTAGTTAATATGATTAGTTGCATACGTAAAAACACTTTGCTATAAGAAACTCCACTTGATTTGTAGTTTAGAAGTGTTTTTATTTTAGGGTTGCAGTAGTCGATATTTTATTTTCAGTTTTTGTTAACTTTTTGTTGTTGCCGTTGCAGTTATCGTTGTTGTTCTTGGAATTGGTTGATCAATCAACGTGTATGTTTTCACTCAGATGTTGTTGTTGAGCTACTAAGCTTTTTTAGTAGCTTAAATAGCACGTCTATTGTTTATGAATAAAACACGCGAATTTCAAATTAATTGTTTATTGAAATGGTACATATGTACATATATGTAACCACTTTATATTATTTGGCTGTAACTTGAGCAGCACCAAGCTTCGCCACCGACACGATACAAGAGATTTTCAATACAATAGAGTTAGAATTCAATAGTAAGGCAATTAGCCGATCGAACTGCAAGCGATCGCTAACAGAGAGCATGCAGCGCTGCCGGCAGATGCAGCGCTGCTGACAGACGCTCTCTCAGCATTGCGTTAACATGCGTATGTGCATGTCTGCTGCTCCCGACATACTCCCGCCGTTGAAAGCCTATCTCTCAACATCATCCCTAAGGGGCAGTAGACAGAGTTTGTTAATGGCTCTCCGAGTGCTGCCACACGACATCTTTAAGTCAGCTACTCGACACTCGCCGTCCTTGCCAGGGATGAGAGCCATGACACGGGCTAGCGGCCAACGAAGAGAAGGCAAATTTTCGTCCTTGACCAAGACCACATCGTTGACTTGGAGACGACGATCAGGAGTGCGCCACTTGCATCGTTGCTGGAGAAGCGTTAGATACTCCAGAAGACCTGCTGCAGCTGAGTGACACGCTGCCAGGCATCCAACCGATTGTAATCCAGTCTAGTTAGGTCGGGCTCAAGAATCACGGTTGGAGGACCACCAAACAGTAGATGAGCGGGAGTCAGGACATCTAAATCGTCAGGATTCTCTGAAATTGATAGCAAGGGACGACTATTAATTATTGCCGCTATTTGGCAAATCAGCGTGCGAAGCTCATCGTAGTTAAGAATGGAGCGACCAACAGAACGATACAGATGGTGCTTTGCGCTCTTGACTGCTGCTTCCCATAGTCCACCAAAATGCGGGGAACGAGGAGGAATGAACTTCCATTCGATGTTGTCCATCAGACACACACGATGAACTGACTCCTTATGAGGATCGCTGAGGAGAAGTTTCTTGACATCCTGAAGTTCATTTCTGGCCCCGACAAAGTTAGTCGCATTATCGGACCAAATCTGATTAGGCCTCCCACGAAGTGACACAAATCTTTTTAGCGCTCCCAGAAAGGCGGCAGTTGTCAAATCCTTTACCAACTCCAGATGAATCGCCTTGCTAGCAAAGCAGATAAATACGCTGATGTAGCATTTAATTCGGGGTCTGTTCCGAACTTCAGATTTATAGTAAAACGGCCCGCAGTAGTCCACTCCGCATATTGCAAATGCACGGGAATTTAGAAGCCGTTCCTTCGGAAGGCTGGCCATAATCGGCTCGAGCACAGTAGGCTTGGCCCTGAAGCATTCGATGCAGTTGCAAACAACCTTTGACACAGTTCGTAGTCCGCCAATCGGCCAATATTGTAACCGAATCTTTGCCAATAATGCTCTAGCTCCAACGTGAAGATTCTTTCTATGATGATGAGCGATGAGTGCCGATGTAATGGGATGCCGTCGAGGCAATATAATAGGATGACGGGCATCGTAGGGAAGAGTTGAATTGGCTAGCCGACCGCCAACACGCAGAAGTCCAAATTGGTCGATGAAAGGCAACAACGAAGCGATCGAACTCGATTTCTTGACAAAGCCTTTCGAACGAATCTCCTTCACATCACTCCATAAATTTGGCAACTACACCATTCGCAGCAGCAGCCATGTACCTTTATTGACATCTACAACGTTGAGGCCTGGATGCTTTATACGATTAGCAAATTTAAACACAAACGCATATACGCGCTGCATTGAGGCAAATGTGTTAAGGTACTTGCAACGAGGAGTGATGTCGTCGTACGGAGAAGTGGCTATCAAGACCTAGCCACGCATTTCCAACGTTGAAGACTCTAAGCAACGCTGCGAAGGCCATTCATCTCGATTTCCAACAAGAAACTCAGGTCCATGAAACCATATCTTCGACTCTGCTAAGCATTCTGGAGTTGTACCTCTGGAGTACACGTCGGCAGGGTTCACAGCCGTGGGAACATGTTGCCACTTCATGTTGGCGGTAAGATCCTGAATAGACGCTACGCGATTTGTGACGAAAACGTTGAACTTGTATGGATCATCCTTGATCCACGAGAGTACCACCGACGAATCACTCCAGCAAAAGAACTCCCCATCAAGAAACCCCATGTTTCTAATTGCATGAAGCAGCTTGGCCAAAAGATAAGCACCACATAATTCCAGCTTGGGAACTGATATGGTTTTGAGTGGTGCGACTCTGGACTTAGAGCACAACAGCAAACTCTGAGAAGTGCGTCCACTAGACACTACATATACGGAAGCGCCGTAGGCCTCTTCGCTGGCATCACAAAATCCATGAACTTCGACTCGTTACCCAGCGGCAAGGACAGCTCTTGGGAAGGACAGACTAGAAATGGAATTAAAACTGCTGCACATTTCTACCCAGGCTGTGTACCGCTGCAAAGGCAAACTCTCATCCCATGTCAACTTATCCTTGCAGAGCTGCTGTAGAAATATTTTGGACTTTGTCATGACCGGTCCAAGAAGTCCTAGCGGATCATAAAATCGTGCAATTGTAGACAAGACAGACCGCCTGCACGGCTTGGAACCAGCTTCTAAGAACGACAGCGAGAACAGCAGCCGATCCGATAAGGGATCCCACGCTAGGCCAAGAGTTTTCGTAATTTCACTACCATCGCTGAACCTCATGTACGACTCTTTCTCTTCATCAGCTATCTCCGACAATACTTCTGCATGACTGGAACACCATTTCCTGAGTTTGAAGTTTGCACGAGCTAGAATTGCAGCGGTTTCCTGCAGCTTGCCCTTAACCTCAGCAACTGAATCGCCTCCAGATATGAAATCGTCCACGTAGAACTCATTCTTCAAAGCTACAGATCCAACCGGAAACGAGTCTGCTTCATCATGAGCCAACTGATGCATTGCACGAACAGACAAAAATGACGCTGCCTTCGTGCCATAAGTAACAGTGTCCAGCTTGAAAATCTGCAGCTCTTTATCAGGCGAATCGCGCCATAAGATGCATTGATAATAGCTATCCGCTGAAGCCATGCGCACACATCGATACATCTTGCATATATCACCTGTTAGTGCCACCAGATAGGTACGAAAGCAAAGAAGTATATGCATCAATTTGTCCTGTATAACAGGACCAGCCATCATAACTTTATTTAGCGAATATCCAGTGGACGTCGCTGCAGAACCATCGAACACAACTCGAAGCTTCGTTGTCGTGCTATCAGCCTTTAGCACGCAGTGGTGTGGCAGAAAATACTTCCAACGCCCAATGGCCTCAGCAGGAACACGCGACATATGATCCAACTTCAAGTATTCATCAATAAACGATGAGTATTGCATCCTAAGACCAGGATGCCGCTGCAATTTGCGCTCCAGATTAAGAAAACGACGATGAGCTTGAGTGTAGGATTCCCCTAACGAGGCAACACTAGGCTTCATTGGCAACCTTACGGAGTATTCACCAGATGGTAGCCGAGTAACATTTTTACAAAAATGCTCTTCGCAATTCTGTTGCTCCTTGCTAAGCCTTGTGGTCTCATACTCGCAGCTCTCGACCTCCCAAAAACGGCGAACAAGCTCATTTAGGCTGGCATCTGCTTGATCGTTGCTATCTCCAGATACCTTTTTCGCTGCCATCAATGCTGCGTGCGTCGCACTGTCACCACCAGCAGCAACGATCCAACCAAGGCGGGTCTTCTGAAGGATAGGCAATCCACCTCCAAGGCCTATTTGTCCTACACATAACAAACCGTAGAATAGACTTGCACCAATCAGCAGATCCACGCGCTGCGGACGATTGAAGGCAGGATCAGCCAACTGAATGTTGGACGGAATTGCCCAACCGTCGATATCAATGGCGAAATTCGGCTGGCTGTTGGTGATTGTTGACGCCACAACAGCTTGAAAGCCGACAGAGTAGTCGGTGATGCAAGAACGCATGCAAACATTTACCGTGTATCCTTCAACAGAAACGTCTGTGTCCCCGAGGCCAGAAACCATAGCATCTGATCGTGTCCGTTTTAACTGCAACTGTTGGGCTAAATGGGACGTCATCATGTGGATTTGCGAACCAGAATCCAGCAGAGCACGACAAGGAACGAACGACCCAGCACGACTCTTGAGCAGAACAACAACAGTACCCAAGAGCACAGCATCACAATGAAGACATTGGGCAGCAAGAGAGGTAGAAGCTTGAGGCTGCAAAGCGGCAGACGAATCAGCTGACGACGCTCGTTGTGATGTCTCGAAATGCAACAACGAGTGATGCCGACCCCCACAGTTACGACAAGCGCCAGATGTACAGGATCGAGTTTGGTGTCCCTTCTTTAAACAGTTGAAGCAGAGAGCCAGCTTCTTCACTTCCTTCTGCCTCAAAAAGGAAGCCAAATTTGCAAATACAGGGCAGGAATATATGCCATGACCTGGTGCGTCGCAAAACAAGCAAACATTTGCGCTGCTGGGGCTAGTTTGGGCCACAAACGCCTTTCTGCTGCCATTATGGCTAAAGTTCCTTCCCACCTGTGAGTCAGCGGTGTGAATAACCATAGCGTATTGTAGACTCTCTAGCTTCCGACATCTTTCGTCCAAAAACGTGAAAAACTCAGCAGCAGTCGGCACTTTATCGGCGGCAGGGTTGTCCAATGATCTGCTATCTTCCCACGCCGCCTGTGTTTCCACATCCAGCTTTTGCAGCAGCACGTAAATGAGAATGCTGTTTGCAATTTCCTCTGGACGGCCAAGAGTCTTCAATGCTCCCATATGAACATTAACCTTATCACTAAACTCACGAAGCTTCGTGGCCACGGATGCTCCTGACTCCACCTTCTTGGTACCCAACAGATCCTTGATGTGTGACTGGAACACAAGTCGGTTGTTGTTAAACCGATTATCCAAGATATCCAGAGCGACACGATAGTTGATATCTCCAATGATCTAACTGCATCCAACGCTGGACCAGTTAAACACGATAGTAGATGCTGGAACTTCTCAACATCATCTAAGTCGTTATCCTTGTCAATGACAGACTCGAACATTGACCAAAAACTCGCGTATTCCGTGTAACCTCCGCCGAACGTGGGAAGTTTGAGCTCGGGAAGACGCCGTCTATTAGCACGGGCACCGAGGCCATTGGACGAAGGATCGATGGTCTCATCACGCCGCAATGTGGATGACCGAATCAATGGCCGCTCACGACTGTCAAAATGCGCTCGAACACGTGATTTCACTTCAAAGAAACGCTCATCGAAATTGTCCCGCGTTTCGCTCCCGATTTCATTAAAGTCGATCTCCTCTAGCGCATTCTGAGCTAAGTCAAATGAAGCTTGATCACGTTCTAATAGCTCCAACCGTACTGCTAATTCAGATGAATTAAACGCAGCTAGCTTAGCTTCAGAAAGAGACGCATCGAGTCTTACAAGGCTATCATAGAGCGATAAAACCTTCCGCTTGAAAAACCGCGCGCGATTTTCGACAGTAGTCGCTTGCTCGCTTATCGAGTTTTCCATTGTTAGCAGTAAACCGCACTTGTGCTAACTGGCAATTGCTCACTTTGTATGTCAGCCTTACTGTGCAGCGCAGCAAGAAAACGCGTCAAACAGCGATTACAAACGCGCGCAGTTTGCTTAGGCACAGCAGCAGCTCAAGCAAGAAAAATAGCGATCACTAATGAGCGAGTTACTTAAGCACAGCAGCTGCTCAAAGTGAAGCGCAGCACGAAAAACGCGTCAAAATCGCGATCACAAACGCGCGCGGTTTGCTTAACAACAGCAGCTGCTCAGAGTGAAGCGCAGCACGAAAAACGCGTCAAACTCGCGATCACAAATGCGCTCGAGTTGCTTCAGAGTTAATCAGTTGATTAGCTGATTTAGATCACACTAACCGACAGCATAAGCGAGAAAGCAGCAAAATCGAAGGGCAATGCACGCAGCTGCGACAGTGAAGTAGCGGAGAGCAAGCACAAGCGACGGAGAGCGGAGAACGTACGCAAGCAGCGGAGCAGCGGCAAACACGCGCAAACAACGGAGAATGGAGGAATAGAAATGCACCGCTTGTTCAAATATATATGTGCATATGTACATATATATATCTATTCCAGCGAGCTATTCAATTTTAATGTTTCACTAATTGTTATTGTTTATTAGGCACTTCACTAATTATTAATGCAAATCAATTGCATTCACAACACTAAGCGAGAGTATATGTATCTCGCCGGGGCCTCCAAATGTTGAGCTACTAAGCTTTTTTAGTAGCTTGAATAGCACGTCTATTGTTTATAAATAAAACACGCGAATTTCAAATTAATTGTTTATTGAAATGGTACATATGTACATATATGTAACCACTTTATATTATTTGGCTGTAACTTGAGCAGCACCAAGCTTCGCCACCGACACGATACAAGAGATTTTCAATACAATAGTGTTAGAATTCAATAGTAAGGCAATTAGCCGATCGAACTGCAAGCGATCGCTAACAGAGAGCATGCAGCGCTGCCGGCAGATGCAGCGCTGCTGACAGACGCTCTCTCAGCATTGCGTTAACATGCGTATGTGCATGTCTGCTGCTCCCGACAGTTGTTGTTGTTGTTTTTTGTTTGTTGTTTGACCGCCCTGTGTTTAACTATTACTACACTTCGCGTGGGTAATACGGTACCGTATTACTAAAAAAGGTTTCAGTTCTACCCTATGGTAGAAGGCAGTGAATAATACCTCTCGGCAGAGAACAATACTCTTATACGACCACAAAGAAATTCATATGTAATTTAAAAAAACAAAAAAAAAAACATACAAATTTTGTATCCGACCTAAACAAAGTTATAATAGATTCTTATTTTGAAAATAAAAAGCGATGGGATTTCGGATTATGCACGACGCGAAAAAGGCTAACATTTTCGTCTCTAAAAAACTGCAACTCAAAAACCAATCAGTTGAATCAAACCTTACAAATTTGGAATGTGTTGGCATATTGGCACTTAATTATAATCACATCTATAATAATTTTTCAAAATGCAATCTGGCACAATATTAATTTGTACGATAAAAAAAAATTATTACAAAAACTGTTTTATAATAATAGATTTATCATAAGTGGAAAGCATCTCTAAAGTACTACATCAAAAGTGTACGTATTCCTCACATTTTGGCGAATATCTTAAAAAAAGAATACTAGAATACAATAAATTTTGTAAATATTTTTTAATTACATGCATTTTATATTGATTCAAAGCCAGACATGTCGCTTTCAATCTGAAATGTAATTGCAAAATGTTAGAATTGTTAGAATATCAAAAACATATGCTTTGGAAAATCAACCTTTTCAGGTAAGTAAAGGTGTGTATGTGGCAATAAAAATGTTGATCCCAGATCACGCTCAGTCATTATGTTTGGTTCCTTGGAAAATACGTGATGTATTATTTTTTTATCATTCATAAATTCATAAAATAAATACCTCGTTTGTATGGCTCTGTGTTTGCATATCAAAAGATTGATAAATAGTCTTTCTTACAACTTGAACCGTTGTTTCATCAAAAGACCGAACATCAGACGATCTGTTAAACACGTCGATAAATAAAACAAGTAAGAAAGTTACAGTCGAGTGTGATCGACTGTGAGATACCCGCTACCCATTTTGAATGAAAGCAATATATTTTGCTATATATTTTCAAAATACACGAAAATACTGCAAAAAATACTGAAAATAGACCGAATGATATATTTGGTATAGTACCGCATTCAAAATATACCATAGGCGACCCAAAACACCAGATTGTCAGCCAAAGCAACAGCGACCGCTAGTAAATAGGCGTTTTTCCCCATATAAAAGAATTTCTTTAATAACTTTGACCATTTTTATCTGATCGCAATCAAATTTTCAGGAATCATAAAATTTGATACAAACTTGATTTGCGTGCAAACAAATCGAAAAAAATTTTAGTCTCTGAGATCTAAGTGTTTATACGGACGGACAGACAGACGGTCATGGCTAGATCGTTGGTGCTGATCAAGAATATATATACTTTATAGGGTCGAAGATGCCTCTTTCTACCTGTTTCATACATTTCCTGCCGGCACAAAGTTATAATACCCGTCTACCATATGGGTAGCGGGTATAATTATAAAATACAGTAGAATGCGTTTATAACGACTTCGCCTATAGTGTCCGTCCGGTTATTGCGACGAAATCTCGATGGCTTGGTTGGTCCTCATACAAACTTATATAAAAAGGGCCTTAGCATAAAATCTTAAGCTCTGAAAACAAAAGAGCAAAACCGCCTATTAAGATTGTTTTGGCTTACAAAATGGTACATTTTGCACTATATGGTAAATTAAAAATTTTGTACTATATTATTAATCTGAATGTACAGCCTCTGAAATAATTCTACGATTTTTTTTTTGGCATTATAATTGGATATTTTTTTAAATTAATACTGCGATGTTTAGATTTTATTCAAAACGAGTGGCGGGTATCTCACATATCCCAGAAAACTTCAAAATTTTAAATCCGATTTTTTCGTCGTAAGTTTACTTCAGTGAATAGTAAGAATATGAATGAGGGCAATGATACTTATTCTTGCAATAAGGGTCAAAACTGAATCCGTAATGTAATATTTTATGCTTACAAGACATTGGTGTGAATGTTATTCATCCAAGTGTCCATCGTTTGAATCTGTCTGCAATGAAGGAATACAGAATATGACATATTTTATAAGTATGACATGTACATATATTAAATAACTTACCCTGAAGAGCAATCAATTGTTGCCAAGCTTGGCTTCACAATATGCTCCGAAGTTTTTTGTACTTTTGAAGAATGTGATGAAGTCTTTTCGTATTCATTCTCAGTCACTTGATATGCAAGTTTGTTTGAGTCAAAGCCTTGGTCGCTTACAATCGCCGAAACCTCAATGAAAATACATAAGTTAAGAGGTAGTAAGAACTGTGGACTATTTCAAAAAGGCCGCAAACGATAATATAAATAGTTATAGGAAAAAACAAAACGAAAAATTAAACAAGGGTGTCACAGAAATCACGTTAATCCACTGGAACATTTTCGCCAAGCCACTAGATTCCGAGTGTTTAAGCGCTGTTCCCAAACGAGCAAAATTTTGAAAGTACGGAAAAGTAGAGTGTGTTTGGCAACCTACTTTTTGGTCGGCCACACCACTTTTTTCGTGTTGAAGAAGTGCAACTATATAAAAAAATCCGGATGATTATTGATTGCAATATTTGTTTGATTTTAAATCTTATACGCAGTCTGCGACTCTACCGTTTCAAATGTATGCTATTTCTCTTCACAAGAAAATGCCTCAGACGTTTTCTTTTTAATTTGTTTTAAACGATCCATCTTGATACTTCTGTTCACTTCACCGATATGAAAATGGAATAATAGGTTGTCTATTTTTCCGCATATGGAACTAAAGATTTCTACTAGGAACTGCGAAACGAATTGGCGCCCCTATTGAATTGCGGAAGAGCTTTAGCATATACCCGTACATAAACCTTGTTGGTGTGAGTTGTACAAACTTTACATAATTAAATCACTAACCATACAATACATAGATACACCGAGTCATACAAAAAATCCTATCTTTAAAAACTGAATTATTGCGACCCCAGTCGGGTCGAGAGCTGCGATTCGAACACCAGAGCCACTTCGGCTCATTTCGGAATTCGAAGTTCTAGCGCAGCGCGCAGCGTCCGTCACACACTCAGTTCAGTCGCAGATCAAATGCAGAACGATGAGCACGGGCGTATTTCGTTGCGCTGTGCTTTCGTTTCTATTTATGCGTGTGCGTATCAACATGCCCGTCTATATTAGTATTTGTATGCATGTGAAGTTTTGCAACGTGCAGTTGCCTCGCTGACAAGCAGCTAGCGCACGTCAATTTTGTTTTGCCGCGACGAAAGTCCCTAAGGCGAAGACAACAACAATTGCTCGTGTCTTAGATGTTCGCAATTAAACAACATTCGCTCAACGGCTGCATTGGCCGTGCTGATGGTTTGCAGGCTCAACATATTGTGGTGTCCGGGATCAAAACCCGATCGAAAATACATAAATTTTTAGTTTTTTTGTTTTTAATGCGATTTAAATTTTTTCATTCCTTTTCAAGTATACTGACAGAAGTAAAGTCTAATCGCGCATTGATTTTTGATGATTTACAAATTCCTTTTTGCAAACACTTTTTAAAACTATATTTAAAAAAGTTGTAACTTTAAAATTTTTTTTTTTACATTTTAAGATAACAATAATATTTCAGAAAATAATAATAAATAACAATACAAAAAATTACAGAAAAATATTAAAAACAATTAAAATAAAATATTAATTATATATGTTTTTAATATTTATATTTAAATTTTTACCAGTTTTAATTTTAATTTAATTAGAAAATTTTCTATCGAAAATTAAAATTAAAACTAAATTACAAAAATGTATTTTTTAAAAAATAAATTGCTAGCTTTTAATAATAATAGTATTATTTTTATTGTAAAAAAGAAATATGACTTTATTTTAATATTTAAATGTAAAAATTTGTAAATCATCAAAAATCAATGCGTGATTAGACTTTACTTCTGTCAGTAAAGTTGAAAGGGAATGAAAAAATGTAATTCTCATTACAAAAAAAAACAAAATATGCATATATTCTCGATTGGGAGTTGAACCCGGACCCACAACATGTTAGGCTTGCAAACCACCAGCAGAGCCAACGCGGTTCTTGCGCAAGCGCCATTTAACTGCAAACATATAGAACGCGAGCAATTGTTGTTGTCTTCATCTTCAAGACTCTCGTCGCGGCAAAACAAAATTGACGTGCGCTAGCTGCTTGTTTGCGAGGCAACCGCACATTGCAAAACTTCACATGCATACACATACTGATATAGGCGAGCATGTAGATACATACACGCATACATAGAAACGAAAGCACAGCGCAACGAAATATGCCCATGCTCATCGCTCCGCATTTGATCTGCGACTAAACTCAACGCTGCGCGCTGCGTTAGAATATGATACAATAACACAAGGCAGTGGTGTAATTTTTTTCTGAGCAAAAAAAGCTAGATCAATGAAAAAAAAAAGCTGAAAAAACCAGAGAAAAAAAGTTAAGAAACAAACTGATTTTTATAAGGCAATGGGATGTATGTTTTTGAATGATAAACCCTCAGTTTCACTCAACTTAACATAAAATATATGGGTAATACTCTTTACAGTGAAAAAAAAAACATCAACTGAAACAATTTTAAAAATATGTAATATAATGTACAAAAATTAAGATCCATAGTATATTTAAGATGTCGTCAATATTATCATCATCGGTTGGATAAAATTTTTTTTCTTCAATTGTAGATAGGCAGCTGGGTGGTAGCTTGGTAGCTAAAATTTTAAGTAAATTAATTTCTAATTTGAAAATACAATTAAATTAAAATATGGACCTTATACTCAGTATAGCGTTTAAGGTTTAACGCTCATGCTAACTCCTTGAATTCTGTGCTCTGCAGCCAGACCTCTCTCACTTTTTGTTTATAAGTTTCCTTTGGCATCGTTAACTTGATATAGCGCAAGCCAATTTCACAATATTAGTGATGCAAGACGCTTCAATTTAGGTATGAACTTTTGAGGGAAGTTATTCGATACAAGTAAATATCGATATTTTGTCGAGAGAATTGTGATTAAATGGTACATAGGGTTTAATTGTTCCACTATATTAAAAAGAGTTGAATTGTTTTTTATTATTTAATATTTAATAGTTTGGATTTGGAAAGTAATCGTTTTGTTTTTGAATAATTATTTTTTTGTTGAGGTACTTAATTTTAAAGTTTATACAAATAATAAAGTAAAATTTTGTATGTCTATATTAATACATCCCTAGCAGCCAATAATAATTGTTCCTATATATATATTTTTTTTTTTGTTTTTGGATTTAAAATAGCTTTAAACAATATTGAGAAAAACAATTTTCATCCGTTTGATAAAATAATATATACATATATAAAGCATAATTGCAAGCTGACATTTTAGCTTTGCAAAAGGGTTAATGTGTAGGGAAAAAATCGTCCGCGCACAACCTTTCAGTTCAACAAGCACGAGCGCACTGAACGATAAGAAGCTGAAGCCGAACGAAAAGGCACACGACGAGACTACCTTGTGTTATTGTATCAAACGGATAAAAATTGTTTTTCTCAATATTGTTTGAAGCTATTTTAAATCCAAAAAAAAACAAAAATATATATATATATATATATATATATAGGAACAATTATTATTAGCTGCTAGGGATGTATTTATATAGACATACAAAATTTTACTTTATTATTTGTTTATACTTTAAAATTAAGTACCTCAACAAAAAAATAATTATTCAAAAACAAAACGATTACTTTCCAATTCCAAACTATTAAATATTAAATTATAAAAAACAATTCAACTCTTTTTAATATAGTGGAGCAATTAAACCCTATGCACCATTTAAGGGTTAATCACAAAGCTCTACTGTCGATTCTTTCGCACTCACTAGGCGCAGTCGTTTCACTCGCACTTATGTATGGTATAGATAGTGTGCAGCTTTAGCCGACGAGACTACCTTGTGTTATGTATCATGATTGTATCATGCGTTAGAACTTCGAATTTTCGAATAAGCCGAAGAGGCTCGGTGTTCGAATCGCAGCGCACGGCCCGACTGGGGTTGCAATAATACTGTTTTTGATGATACAAAAATTTATACTGGCTGACGCATCTATGTATTGTATGGTTAGTGGTAGCATTTGATGCATAATAAAAGCAGAGGCACTTGGTCTAAATAGAATATTATATGCAAATATTTTTTTTCCGTTCTCATTATATCATATAAGTTATTATCTGAGAGATTTCGCGTGCAACCATCTTTACAGTGACAAAAAAAAAAAACATAACCTGGAACAATTTTAAAAATAAGAAAAAGGTTTTTTATAGCTCTAGATTAGTACTTTAATAAGAACTAATAATGATTTCAGATTTTTTTTTCTGTTCTGATAATTGCAAAAATTAACAAATTCGTACGAAAAACCAAAAAGTCAACGAATTAATATTTTTTATTTTAAAACAGAACAAGTTTCTTTTGTTAAAGTTATCTTTATAAGTAACGGAAAAAAGTGTATATATATATAAAAAAAAGTATTATACAAGTATATATACATTTATTCCGTTCGCTTCAATAAATAAATGAATTTAATAAATACCTCAAAACCAGCAGACACTAAGGCACCATTATCGAGAGTCAATTCAATGACGTTTTTATTAGTACTTGTTGGAGATGTTTTATCATCGTCTGCTACTGTCGATTGTTGCATTAAATATGTATGTGGCATGGCCTTAGGATGAGAATACTTTGCCCTTGGAATCATAACCGTTTGAGAATAATCTCTTGGCAATGCTTTAGTACCATCTATTTGAGATCCATGTAATTCATTATTGTGGTTATTGTGAACCATGGGACTGCTTCGTTGTCGTTTAGCGATATTACTGTTGTTGTTTTTTGATAATGATGATTCGGAATAGTGGCTGCATTCACTGTTTGAGTCAATGAGAATTGCCTGCCTCTCGGTACTGCTTTGGTCCCATGGTAAAGCATCGGATTGCAATTTACGAGACGCAGTCATTATGTACGGATGATTATAATCAGATGCAATTGTAAGATTACTCCTAGTTAATAATCTACTATTAGGAACTTTTCTTTTCCCATTATTGAATAGCAAGCAAACTATTAAGACAACAATTACTGTAATAATGACAATTAGGGAGATTAACAGTATTTTTAAATTTAATTGACACGTAGAGCCCGTATACCAGCCAAAACATTCACAAAAGGAAATTTCATTCAAGTTTGGTGACATCATGCAAATTCCATGATAATTGCACTTATTACACCCAATCACTTGATCAGAACATTGGCGTCCAGGATAATTTGTGTTTTCCGATTCATCTGCATAACCATCTCGGCAGACACAAGTATAACTACCCACCAAATTAAAGCAAGTTGCATTTATTGAACAATCATTGAAAGCTTTATGTTCACACTCGTTGAAGTCTGTAAATACATAAATGAAAACACATTATTTATTTTTATAGAAATGTTTACTGCTGATCTGATTTTTTATTACTAATCTGCAAACAACGCCTAGATTTTATCAAAATAAGAATTTGGATACAGTTCTGGTGGAGCCGTCTGTTGACAATGACTTTTTGTTTTACTCGTGTAACCACGACAGTACCAATAAAGTAAGATACACACCAGAGAACTGCAAAACTCACTATTTTCTTGATTTAATCATACGCGAACTTTTTCAATCAACTCACTGAACAAAACACAGTGATGAGTAAAAATTAACTCATTTTGCCGTACGCATCATTCCGATCAAAAAAATTAGTATGTTGACGAAAGCATCACTCGAATCAATTCGAGTTGATCGTCTATGAGTATACGATTAGCGACAAGATAACACGAATAAAACGATGACCAAAAAACTTGTGAAATTTGACCACCTAAAAACGAAAGTCTCGGTTGTGGTCCCAAATCGAAAATGAAAAGTAAATACCGGAGCACACCTGATAAAATCCTTCTATTCTACGGATATAGGGCCGTAGACTTAAAATACTGCAAATCGTATGGATAGTTCCTTTATAGTTTGCATACTCAACAATTTAATTGCTGGAATTTTAAGCATACCTTGTATTGTAAGGGAATTGATACTGTCCTTGGGCATATGCAACTCCGTTCCACCTATACTATAGTTACTCAGGCGCAAGTTTTTTTTAAAAATTGCTTCAATATGTGCTTCGTCTCTATTTTCAGACAACTGAAATAAAACGAAAACATTATCAAAATGCATGAATAAATTTTGTTAATATTACATACCTGCAATAAAAGTTGTGCTATAATCCCATTATTAGATGAGGCAGAGAATTTTTTTAAACGGACGCCAAAATATTCATCTCGGAAATCAGACTGCATTATCATGCGATCAATAGCATCGAGTATTATCGAGCTTAAGTATCGAAATTGATTTGATGATGCGTTTAATAACTCTTGGTTAAACTTGAGTAAATAACTTCCAATTTTGTTTGTTGGTATATGCAATTCATGAGTGTATGTGGCTGTAATAAAATAATGTATATTTTACTGAAACATGCAATTTCCAATAAAAATTCATCCCATCACCCTAAAACTTAGAAATTTTTTTTTTTTAGAGATGAAGTTCTCGAACATTCCTCATCGATTTATATGTTTCTTAAAAATTCGAATGCGATGATAATTCAAATCGAGCAGTACACACAATAATAAATATAGTTTTTTATAATTTCTAAATGTATGGTTGCGATCCAAATATTGAAATGGCATATTTTAAAATTAATTAAAAACTGTCCAGCAAACTCGACAGTAACATTCTTACTTGTTTAACATTATAGCATTGACCAATTTCCTGATGCTTATAAACTTAGTAGAAACAGCATAAACTAAGTCTTAAACCCAACAGGTTAACCTTACACAAGACGCCACAAATTCTTGTTTCTACATACATTTTTTGCGAATTGTTCACGACAGGAAAATATTGAAATTAGCCGGCTTGTCCTAGCCAAAGCCAGAATTCA
This sequence comes from Drosophila niveifrons, assembly GCA_035046325.1. Taxonomy (NCBI): domain Eukaryota; kingdom Metazoa; phylum Arthropoda; class Insecta; order Diptera; family Drosophilidae; genus Drosophila; species Drosophila niveifrons. The sequence continues at coordinate 847,755 of JAWNOC010000058.1, read as the reverse complement.
CAGGAGAGTCCAATATTATTAATTTCGAATAATTTAAATTCCAAAGTGAACAATGAAATAATTATTGATAATATTGATAATGTGATTATTAACAAACCACCCGAAATGCAATATACCTCGATATTTTTTAACAACACCACAAAATCAGTTCCAGAAGATGGCTGATCTACAAATTTGTAGCCATACAAATTTGGAAGAATCCTTGTTATTCGATTTTTGGGCGTGTGAAAAATTTGAAACAAACTTGATCTGAGTGCAAACATTACAAATGATGTCGGAAAAAAATGATACCTCTATATCTTATAGTCTCTGAGGTATAGGTGTTCAGACAGACGGACATGGCTAGATCGTCTCGGCAGCTGACGCTGATCAAGAATATAGATTCTTCGGAGATGCTGTTGTATGCTGTTACATACATTCCCTGCCGGCACAAAGTTATAATACTAGACAACTGAACTAATTAATACTTTAGGATAAAATACATCAATTCAAGCCGATCATGGATCTTCTGCGATTGAGCATGTGCTCGTATCAATCGGAGAGCTTTCCGAGGAAGCTGCCAAGTCCAATAATAAAGAGCGAAAACGTGTAGACTGTATCATGATACAATTATAGAAGGTAGTCTCGTCGGCAAAAGCTTTCGTCAGTGCGTGTTCGTTTTTCGACGCAAGAGGTTGTCTGCGGACGAATTTTTTCTTAAATTAACCCTTATACAGAACGACATTTTGCAATGTATGCCGTAGAGACGGATAGAATTAGAACATTCAGAGAATTAGAGAATTCTCATATATATTATTAATATTGTTTATAAACAACTTACATTTTAAAAATATGTCAAGGAGATATTAATATTAGCTTCTAAATATGTAATAATATTTATTGCATCGTCTAAGGGTTAATGCGCATTTCATTGTGGTCTCGCTCACACTACTACGCTGAGACCCTTTCACTCGCACTCATTGTTATGATTATAGAGGGAGTGCTTTTGCCGACGAGACTACCTTGTATAATTGTATCATGGACTGTATCACAACCGAAAAATTACACGCATTGCAAAAAAACACAGACATATTGAACACACTCATTTTACAGTCATGTACATAGACGCATACATACAAACGAAAGCACAGCGCAACGTGTGAGACGTACACTGCGCCATGGTACAATCCATGATACAATAACACAAGGTAGTCTCGTCGCGTGCCTTTTCGTTCGGCTTCAGCTTGTTATCGTTCAGTGCACTCGTGCTTGTTGAACTGAAAGGTTGTGCGCGGACGATTTTTTCCTTACACATTAACCCTTTTGCAAAGCTAAAATGTCAGTTTGCAATTATGCTTTATATATGTATATATTATTTTATCAAACGGATAAAAATTGTTTTTCTCAATATTGTTTGAAGCTATTTTAAATCCAAAAAAAAAAAAATATATGTATATATATATATATATATAAGAACAATTCTTATTAGCTGCTAGGGATGTATTAATACAGACATACAAAATTTTACTTTATTTTTTGTATATACTTTAAAATTAAGTACCTCAACAAAAAAATAATTATTCAAAAGCAAAACGATTACTTTCCAATTCCAAACTATTAAATATTAAATTATAAAAAACAATTCAACTCTTTTTAATATAGTTGAACAATTAAACCCTATGCACCATTTAAGGGTTAATCACAAAGCTCTACTGTTGATTCTTTCGCACTCACTAGGCGCAGTCGTTTCACTCGCACTTATGTATGGTATAGATAGTGTGCAGCTTTTGCCGACGAGACTACCTTGTGTTATTGTACCATGGTACAATCTATAACATGATACAATTATAGAAGGTAGTCCCGTCGGAAAAAAGCTTTCGTCAGTGCGCAATGTGCATTCGTATTTCGACGCAAGAGGTTGTCTGCGGACGAATTTTTTAGCGCAATTAACCCTTATGCAAAATGACTTTTTGCCATGTATGCCGTAGACACGGATAGAATTAGAACATTCAGAGAATTAGAGAATTCTCATATATATTATTAATATTGTTTATAAACAATTTACATTTTAAAAATATGTCAAGGAGACATTAATATTAGCTTCTAAATATGTAAATATTTATTGCATCGTCTAAGGGTTAACGCGCATTTCATTGCCGTCTCGTTCACACTACCACGCTGTGCCTCTTTCACTCGCACTCATTGCTTACATAGACAGGGTACCAGCTTTTTTCCGACGGGAAAAAACCCAGCGATTTCCATGGCCCGATGTTGTTGAACAAATTTCGTTTTTAGCTGACTTGCACGGTGGATTGCAATTATTTAAGGTCTTTAAACTTGACTCCTTTGAAAATTGAGACGGCATACCTTCTATAATTGTATCATGATCTATAATTGTCTCTGGGGTTCTAATCGCAGCGCTTGGCTTGCGAATGATAGGTTTTGATTCAAGGGGTTAAAGCATCTAAAGCATTAATGATTGTTGATGCGACCGCATTGAAGGTGAGTGGCACACTCTCCGTTCCGCCGACCGAAAAGCCCACGATGCTTTTCGCTCATCCGCAATGCGCTTAATCGTAAGAAAGCACTTAAGATCCAGTGCTCTCAACTTCTCTCTCTCCCATAACTCTCCACCGCAGAGCCGAGCTTTGTAAGGGCTGCCAAATTGCATCTCTTAAACAGCGGTTCTACGGATTTTGTCGGGACTTTTCAGCGCACTCTAAAAAGTGTGACACCTTAAATCTCATATACTCGTATGTAATTGAATTTCGAGTGAAATTTGATTGGTTTTGGTGTCTGTGACACCCTTGGCATTTAGTTTGATTTTGATAGCTAACGAACTTGATTATGACATACTTTGAAGATTTCGGATTTACTAAAAATACCTTAAATTACCAAATAAACCATGTTTTTTCCTTAATGGTAATTTATAACGAATTGGAATATAAGCACAATTAAAACACCATTGTTTTTTTAAGAAAATATTGTAAAGACTAAAACTTACGCTTGCATGGTCGATCTGGAAAGATTCGGACAAAGCCAAGCCGACATTCGCAGCGATTTCCATGGCCCGATGTTGTTGAACAAATTTCGTTTTTAGCTGACTTGCACGGTGGATTGCAATTATTTAAGGTCTTTAAACTTGACTCCTTTGAAAATTGAGACGGCATGGCTATAAGGACACCACCTAACAATATGTTGTTTAAATGAATACTATGTAGTTCAGTCTCTTCCTCGAAAAATGTATTTGAATCTTCGTTAATTACGACATCATTGACTTTATTTGCAGAGTCGTCTGTAGTCATAATCACTAAGGTGCTCGGACGATTTAATGATTTAATGATATTCTCCTTATTTATTAAAGTTGTCTTCGCCAATACGTTTTTAAAAACCTTTTTATGGTTATTTTTACCTGGCGATTCCATTAAAGTTTGAACATTAATCATAGGGCTGGAATGCGATGTGTTCTTTGAATATACATGTATGTATTCCTCATTCTGAGTGCTTGCATTTGGAATATTATCATTGGCTGTGTTTGAGGAAAAGCCTAGTTCCGTAGTTCGAAATATAGACAATTGTTTTATGGCTGTCGTCGTCGTTGATTCTTTTGCACTAGCTGATGTTTTATTTCGAAAGACTTTTTTTTTTGTATGGAATGTGTTAGGTGGGTCTGCGACATAGTTCATTTTTATTCCTGTATGCAACATTACTTCTGATGATTCCAAAGAGATATCAGGTGGGTGATTTGTAATATAAGCACTGGGATTTATAGAAGTTGAGTTCAAATTAAGATCTATAGAGTCATTAATGTTGGTGGACAATAAAAATGGTTTAATTGACACAGATTCCTTGGTTGTTTTTGATTGTCTTATTGCTGTACTGGTTGTTCTATTTTTAATGGAAGACGTCGGCGTGATTTTCTTGAAAATCATATTGGTGGTTATACCCGTTGTTGTTGTGTTCCAAGTCAATAATATTGGAATTTCCTTAATAGTTGTTTGAATTTCAGTCATTGTAAGAAATGTGTTGTGTTTTGTTTGTCCCTTAAGGGATTTTTTATAAATACTAGATGATGATTGACGTTCAACGCTCGATGATTTTGTTATCATCGGCTCGCTTATTCGTATATTCTGCGAACTATTTTGCCGAATTTCTAAGCTGGTCGAGGTTCCATCAATTTTCTCTTCAAATGGTAAAGAATTTTTCCTAAGCAATGCATTCTCTGAATGAATAATCAGATTAGAATTGAGTCGACTTTTTATTTTAGAAGAAATGTTTTTTATGCCAGTTAGTTGGAGAGTTAATGGTGAAGGCAGAATTGAAGAATTTTCAATGTGCGAATGATAATTCCAAATAGTTCGAGTAGCAGGAGCAGAAGACAAAAATATATCCGACGTACTCGTAAATGATTGGTTGATTGGATGAAAGCCTTCGCCAGTCGCCAAATACAAATTCTTTGAAATATTTTTGATATGTGGTGTGGTGTTGTTCTTTGGATGATGGTAAATGGAAAATCCTGAAGCTTTAGCAGTTGAAAATTCCAATAGCTCAATAAACGAACCTCGAATATTTTCATGTTTTTTCGCAGATACAAGTTGATTATTATTTGAAATACTACTACTACTATTCCATTTTGACATATTTGGATGTTTGTTGATTGTATTGGTTTGATTTTTTGGTATTAAATATACAAATTGTTTATTAGTTGGTATGGAATTTGAATCTATCCAATTAATAGTTTTTTTGCTTTGCTCATTTCCAACAAATTGAGTTTCATCTGCTCTTAATGAATTTAATGTATTGTTGTTAATTGTGCTCACATTAAACCTGAATAAATTTCTATCAATGATATTATTGGAAATTTGAGATTTGAGATTTTGTGTACGTTGCTTGAACGTAGTGGGCTGAATACTCGTAGTTTTGCAAAACTCTAGAGCTTTTTCATCTAAATGAGTACTTTGTGGAGTTAGTTGCACTTCAACGCGAGATTTGTGAGGGGGTATCTGAATCAAGGACATTTGTGGTGGTAAATCGCTAAAGCGGTGGCCTCCTTTAACATCTTTAATAGTTTGTGGGTAATTGTTCAATTGATCTTTATTAAATGTTAAGGGCTTTATGTTCATGTTAACATTCTGGCTCAACACATTTGACTTGAAATTGATGAGTTGATGAGCGGAAAAAGCACGTACAATAGATGAAGAATGTATCACCCTTGTTGACGTTGGTTGGCTTCCAAATGATAATGGATATCGAATAGTAGTTGCCGGATATTTAGTACTGAATATTTGAGGTACTTGTACGATTTCTACAATTTCATTGTTATGCAGCTGGAAGTTAATATTGCTAATTTGATGTTCCGAGCCGTAAATATTATTAAGCTTATTGCGGCTAAGATATGTTGCAGATGTTGCGTGTTCTCCTGGAATTGATTGCAGTAAATAGTATGACGATGGTGTGATATACTTGGGATATGAATTCAAAATTCGCGTGGGACGACTATTTACATGAATTGTGTCATATGTGGTGTAATCGACAATTAGTGGTGTGTCTCTATTTTCTATAATGCGTGCAGATGAAATTGGAATTGCAAATGGCGTCCAGGCTTTCTTTTTTGAAGGTGGTTGCATACCAGATAGGTGAATGCTTGATCCATAACCGATAAAAGATGCACCAATGCCATTTGGCTTCCCAATAATAACATCGGCATTTGCATTTATTATTTCGCCAGGTCTAATCGCAATACCATTGTCTAATATCGATTGCTGATGCTGATTGCCAGGTATCGCTGGTGGTGGTTGAATGTATCGATTAAGGTTACGATATTTATGTATCGTATTACTCGTATCGTATTGCTTGCGATACTCAAAAATCGTAAAATCGCGATTACTAGGTGTAGTCATCCAATTACTGTTACTGAAAACCAGTTCTGGTAATACGATTTCTGGTCCTTTAATGTGTAAACTTGTATTTTCTTCAGTGTTTTGAATGTTATGCGGTTCATCTGCCATCTGGATAGGAATGTAAATTGGCTGCATTGTAATATTTCTTGTTGCAGTTGCTTGATTCTTTTTTTTGTCACTGCTGAAAGTGTAGCTTGGAGCCAATATTGGTTGATCGATGTGTCTGCTTATAATATTATTATGTAACAAGTCGGCCATTACATTTAAAACGGGCCGTAATCGTTGCAAGTTCAATGAACCAATTAATTCATCAATGCTTGAAGATGATTGTACTACACCTTTTAAGGGTCTGGTTCGAGTATAATTATAATTGTTCAAAGTTTGCTCATTTGAATTTGAATCTGTTGAGTTGGAGAGGTATTCCGTAAATTTGTTGTGTAAATTGGGTCTAGTTCGAATAATTAACTTTGTTGTATTCTTTTTAGTGTCACTTGGATATATCAAAGATTTAATCAAAGAACTATCATTTTCTAGAGATGAATATATATTTTTTTCAGCATTTTCTTTATTTTGGTTATCAACACATCCAAGCTCCGCATTTGTTTTTAATGTTTCTATGGATGGTTTAAATTGATTATTTTTGGTGTTGACTTCATTATTGTATTGGGATTGAAGATCCAGATAAGCGGCTGAAGTCGAATCCGTATTCGGTCCTACCACCAAATCCGTGACGGTAGTCAAAAATGTTTTTGTCGCATAAATATCAACATTTGTTTCCCCTCTATATGGGATTGATTCAGTGATTATCACTTGTGTTAAAATATTCTTATCGGTCAAGGTCAGATTATGATCCTGCATGGTGTTTCTTAGGGTTACTCGGCTGTAGTATGTGTTTGTGTCCTGTAAATAGATTGTACACACAAATAATATTTAAAACAAATGACAGGTTGATAGATATTAAGTATTGTGTACAAATTAAAGTCTCCCGGAATTGTGTCCTCTGTAATAGAATAATTCCTAATTTCGATTGATTAAAATCTTAAGAACAAGCAAGAAATTAAAGCAGGGGTTCTCAACCCCTATACAATGTATAGTATACACTGAGTGCACTTTTGTTTTTGTAGATGCTCTAGATGCTAGATGGGCGCACTACCCATAAGCACCGTGCATATTGGCTTCGATTTGCATGCGAAACAAAAACAATTTTGCTTGTTTCTCCCTTACATCTTTTTCCGTCGTCACGCTTCGCATGACCGCAATGTATTTTGTTTTTGTTTTTGCCTCGAGCACATGCACTGGAACTTATTATTCTGTCTGCGTTGGCTTTTGATTTATTTCGTGGTGGACCATCGTAAGTGTTATTTAAATTTTTTGCCAGGTCAGAAAAATTAGTTATGAATTAGAGAGGTAAACACAAAATACAATCGTAATATTTAAAACTGTTTTTTTTTTCTCTTAGTGCACAGCTGCTCCCCAAACGAAAGCGCAGCTACATACATATGTATGTACACGTTTTCTTGTGTCTGTGTTAGTAAACGCACTGCCATAAGACGAATTTGAGCACCCCTAAATTAAAGCAAGGCAATACAGTACTATCATTGAAAGATTGATTTTATTTTACGTTCTACCTGTAAGGTTGTCACTTCTGATGACTGCAAGTATGATATGTAGTCTTCCGGTCCAGTAACTGTATTTATCACTGTATAACTAGATGCGTAGACAATATCGGTATCATTGCTGGTGTTGGTGATTGTGTGGTAGTAATGATATGTGGTTGCAAATATGCCAACCACAAGCTCGGGTGTCTAAATTAATGATATAAAATATATAATATATTAATTTGTGGACTCTTATTGATTTTCGAACCAGTGAGGAGCACTTGGGCACGAACACCTACTGTATAAAATAATTGGATTGGGATTCCCACTTTACTTACATTCAAAAGAGATACGCCGATCGGTAAAATCGAAGAGGAATGGATATAATCAAACTCCTGCGTGCGGCGATTAGATACAAAATTTTCCGTACTTGTAACTGAGGTATTGCCATTATGAAGATATGTTGTATGAAATGTGTATGTTGTTAGACAGGTCTTTGTTGTAAATTGCTCTGGGCTTAAATGTGTTATTGTGAAATCTTCCTATATAAAATATCAGCAGACTGTTTTCATCAAGAAGAATTGCGAGTGTGTTATTTACAATAAGTACTTTTTACCTTCTTGCTGCTGCTGCTTGGCAAAGCCAATATCATTTGGTTGATGAGAGTGCTCGGTGCAAAGGTCACAGGGTGTTTCTTAAATTCTGAGTGTTTTCTTGAGAACGATATGATGTTGGTGAACCTTTGATTGAGATGGCTTAGTTTATCACCAATTTGCTTAACTTTGTCCGTCTGACTGGCTATTATCAATTCCACACCATTTGACATCATATGTGTTGCTAGATTAAACCTTGCTTCGTCTAAACTTTTGTCGGATACTATATTCTTTGTATTGAGTATATTGTGAATGGGTGAATACTTGTAGTCGGTTAATTGCCTTTCAGCATTTTGTGTTGTAATCAAAGATAAGTTAATGCGACTTTGATTGTAGCCTGTATAAATAACATATTTTTTAAAGAAAACAATTAAGTGAAGCATATTATGTGAAGTAGTCTACCATTTTCTTCTTTTTACATTTATTTATCATTTGCTTAAGTTATTTTACTTCATAGAATATTATTTTTTAAATATATCATGTACATATGTACACATATCGAATAGTTAGTTGTATTTACCAAAACTCTAGCTTTCAAATTACAGTTGTTATTCGACTTTTTCAATTTGGGGGGCGGATGTGGGCGTAGCAAAAATTTAAAACAAACTTAATCTGCGTGCAAACATAAAAAGTGCTGTCGAAAAAAAAGTATCGCTCTATCTTATATAGTCTCTGAGATCCAGTCCAGACAGACGGTCATGGCTAGATCGTCTCGGCTATCGATGCTGATCAAGAATATATATGCTTTATAGGATCGGAGATGCCTCCTTCTGCCTGTCACATATGTACATTTCCTGCCGGCACAAAGTTATAATACCCTTCTACCCTATTGGTAGCGGGTATAAAAAGCCCTTACAATTTTCGTAACTATCGTAAATTTGAATCCCAATTAGAAGTTTTCAGTATTTCATGATCGATAGTTGAAAGATAGTTCGAATTTTCCACAGAATATAGTGTTGCCAAAAACGGATTCCAACGCATCTTCTAATGCTGTCGGTGCCCACGTCTTTTATTTTATTTGCGAGAATCGGTTATTTGCGTTGATGTAAAGTGTGGAGGTGAAAGGCAACTTGAGCAGGAAATTTAAGTAGTTAACTCAGCTTTTCCCCAGAAAAACGAGAAACTAGGAAAACTATGGATTTGCCGGCTACTACGGCTGCTGCCTGTGTCTGCTTCATCGCAATCTAGTCGCAGTTTTCAAGATGACCCTGCAAAATCAACGCTGGATTCAGTGCCAAAATATCACTTGCAAAGCAGGGATCAAATCACACTCTGGTTGCGAGTGTTATGAAGAGCATCGCAGATCTAGAGGTTCAGCTTAAAATGACGCTGACTCAAGTGTAGTTCAGTGAACCGTTGCTGACTGTAAACTTACCGTAAAGTGTGAGTGAGTCGCGATCGACAGTTATGATGCAAGTTGGCCAAATCACACAGATTCGGGATTATTTAGAAATAATGGAATTGAACATATTTAACAACAATATACAAATTCAAATTGATTTCAAACTTATAAACATACAAATTCTCTTTCATATTATATATAAAATGAAATATTTTTTTATTTTTTGGTTGTATATTTAATTGACCGTTATATCCATGGGGAAATTTACATGTATGAGGGTTTTGGGTTTTAGACAATAATATAAAAGATATTTCTTAAAAAAAAAATAAAAAATATGTGTACACTTTCTAAGAATATAAAAAAACTACATTAGATGTCAAATAAAATAGTAAAAAAAAAACCCGTTGTTAATCTTTAAAAGTTACGAAGTATCAGATAAATTTTCAAAATTTTATTATATTTTTTATTATAATTGTTTCTTTATTTCGTATTACTTTTAGAGTAAATAAAATGGACTGAATTTAAACGACTAGAAACTGAGAGAAATTAAATTTATGAACACATATGGTAATATGTATATGCATAAAAAGTATAAACACCTTTATCAATAGTAAGGATGCCCAAACCTCGCACATGAAAATATATAAACAATTGTAACATACATATGAAAATAATATCTTAAGTCAAATGCAATAATGTACATATCACACATACATATGAGAATAGAATAAAAAACCAGACATTTTTAGTTAGTCTACTCACGTACTTTAATCGTTTCAATAATTTTAAGTTTTGCAGGATGTTAATGATCAGATAATGTGGAAGTGGAATAACTTTACATTATATTACATTTTATTTATATAAATAAAAAAACAAGTAAGAAATCTAAGATCAAGCGCGCTGACTGCGAAATATTAATTTGCAATAATAATATTTGCAATAATAATATTTATAATATGAATATACCACAAATATGGCAAATATTTTACATTCAAAATATACCAAAAAGAAAAATCTAACAGTTTGTCAGCTTAAAACACGTTTACGTAGATATTTTTTCTGTACAAATATTTTTTAAAGTAACTTCTCTATTTTTTATCAATTTTTTTCAATTTGCCAAAGCGGAAAAAAATTGCAACATCTGACTATATTGTATGGGCTTTTGGCACTGATCAAGAATATAAATATTATATTTTATGAGTTCGCAGATGACTACTTCTGTCATATATTTCCGGCGCATAGTTGTTTAACACCTTTTTAGCCTATGGGTAGCGCAAAGTGAATAAAGAGACCCGTACTCCGATGTTGGAATGTAAGTGGATGTCAAATTTATTTATTTTTTTCATAAACATATGTATTTAAATGTAAATAAACTTAAATATATGTAATCATAGACAAAAGTAATGCACATTTTTGTTTTATATATTACATGAATGAAAAGAAATAAAATTAATTTTATCTTATTTATTAAAAGATTTCATGAAAAATAAATGCGACAGAGAATGTCACTAGGCCTCATCCACTTATTCTTACTTTTCATTTAGAGTTTAGTTTTTCTTTTGAATTTTGGCACGCAATATAGAAATGACCCGTGCGGAAGTGTTGAAATGTTAAAACCAGGCGAATCTGGCAACTCTATTCCATTTTTCAAACGTTTATTTGTAAAGTAGTTACTGTATGAGGCGATAGACTACAATTTACTTTAATTATTAGACGTTAAAAATACACACATACATATATCAATTTGCAAAGCGCGAGCAAGCTGCGGGCAAGCTGGCTACTAAAATATATTCTAAAACATAAAAGTGTAGTATATTCCAAATTAATTGCACTACATACAATGTAATCGCCTACAAAAAAAAAACAGGTACATTTATTCCAAAATATTAATTCAACACATTCATTTTGATGTAACCATCGAGTAGTTACTTGAGCAAAAATCCGATTTACTAATTCCATTTATGAATGAGTATACATACAATGAGTACAAGTATATTTAAATTTTACAACACGTTATTTCTTTGGATGTTGGGCTAAAAAATATTCATGCAATTGTTGAATCCATTCTAATGACTAGTTATACATAGATGTTAGATTACATACGTAAGTAGTCGCTTAGGCTGTCACAATATGTACATATGTATATATATATATAAATTAGCGCTGTTCTCAGATGCGCGAAATCGTGTATTATTTCGCAATCATATCGGCAAAGTGAAGAAAGAATACATACAACAAGATGGATAATACAAAAAAAAAAAAAAAACAAATACAAATGAAAGAAAATAGTGGAGCCGCAAGACTGCATATGAAATTCAAAATCAAAAAAAAAATATTGCAATATTGCAAATTTATCTGATTAATTTTAATAATTGCATTTTTAAGCCAAGGTTTCAGAGGTGTGGCTATCAATTTTTTGTTTTTTACACTTTCCGTGTCATAGAGGTTGCCATAAATGGTCACTCTAAAATTTGTGAAACTTGCGAATTATTTGTTTTTGTTTTTTTTGCCCATCTGGGAACATCGCGATTTATAGTAAAACTGAATGAAATCTATGGCCACTATTAAACTTAAAAAATATTGAGCAACAATTTGGAACTGAGCTGGCTGGTAGTTTGACTACTGAATGTTAATGTTTTTGTTTGTTTCTTGGATTTGGCTGTATACCACGATTCGACATCGCCGACAATGCTCTCTAGCGAAGCTGTGTGACAGCTGTTTCCCTGGCATTCATCAAGTTTACTTATTTTTCCATGTGCCATTTCTTGAAATTCCAAGTTGCCCAAATTTATGATCATTTGATTCTGTTCACTTGCACCAAATTCATACAAATCGTCGGCGCTGTATAGGGCAGCAGTTTGTTGAATTTGCCTCTTCTGCAAACTGCTGGTATGATCTTTATTATATACGGTAGATAAGATGGTGCTAAATTCACCAGGTCTTCGGCCAGAAACGTAAAGTGTTATTACACTGCGCTCTTCTACTTCATCTTGAGCTGCTGCTGCTGGCTGTGGTGCCTTCTGACGTTTTTGAGATTTTTCGGACTTTCTTGATTTCTTTCGACTGCTGCTTTTACGGTCGCCATCGAGCTCTGTTACGATTATATCATCAATGTTATCTCGCATATGGGCAACAGCATCGTCTAATGCATCGTCTGTACCGTCCAAATCTTGTAAATGATCTCCCAAGAATATTTGTGGCATTACAGTATTGGATATTTGCTGGGGCTGCTGTTGCTGTTGTTGTTGCAAGAGCAATTGTTGTAGAAGTAAACTATTCACTTGAGGCTGCTGTTGCTGCTGTTGTATTGTGGGCGTTTTAATGATGGTATCAATGCTATATTCCGTTGCTGTTATGGTTTGTGCTGTAGTATCAAAGACGGTTGTTAAAATCTTTTTACCCTGAAATGTAATTGGCAATATTGTTGATTTGCCGTCATAGATGGTAGTTACATAAGTTGATGTATGTGTGCGATATTCTGTCTGTGGCAGTGGTTGTGCAGCAGGTGCTTGCTCTAGTGGCAGCCCAGTAACTCCTAGAGATCCCTGAGCTGGTTGACCTAAAACGCCCAGTAATTGATTAGCCGGCAAATTGATATTACCCAATAGCAACTGAGATAGCAATATATTTGCTAAAGGCGCATTTGCGGATATTTGCGGTTGAAGCGTCGTTACAACATTCTCCACCGTGTACACGGTCGATGGGAGAATGTGGGAGAAAGAGGTTTTGCGCCCACGAATTGTTGTGGGAGTAAATGTGACAGTGGTTGTAATCGTGTCGTGTAGTAAATATCGCGTTAGTTCCGTAACACCAGCCGCATTAACGCTGGAATCCTCGCGAGACAAGTAGAGCGACGTTTGACCGTTATTGCCCAAGATTTGTGTATATTGATGTGGTGAAAGCACTTCCAAACTGGGTTTGCCAGTAACAATGTTCTTGTACTCGGTCACTTGGCCATTTATGACGGGAATAGTGACCTCGGCTGGTATTAAATGGGTCACCGTGATCGTTACGCTGCCCAATTCGGTTAAACTGTTATCATCGATGTTTCGATGTGACGCCCTTCCCCGCGTAACGGAGCTCCGATTTCTATTGCTATTCCTGGAACGAGATGAGCCACTTCCTGAACGCTGATGGGGAGATTCGACTGCATTGTGATTGTGATGCGAATAACTTTTTATGCGTCGCGAATTAAATGAACTATTGGTTGTTGCACGTTGCAGCGATGTTGCAGGTGGTTGTTGGTGATGACGTCGGAAAGATGATGTGGTCGATTGACTACTGCCTTTGCCCTTGCCCTGCCTAGCATTACCTTTTATAGTACTGCTATCCTTCTCTCTCAGCGTGAATTGCATTCGTGAAGCTGTCGGTCGCGTAGGCCGTATAGCTCCTCTATTAACAGATGGGGAAGAAGATTGCGATGACGTATTTCCTGTTGATGGCGGTGAGTGTGTCTGGAATCGGGAACCATATCGAGCATTTTGCTTTAGGCGGGGAGGATTAGTACTGGGGCCCTCAGTCACCTCATGGTTTTCTACTCTTTGCGGTGGCTCCTCAGAAGTTGAAGATGTAGTCTTAGGTCGTCGAAATCGAAATCGGCTACGATTTAAGGCATCTGATGTCTGACGACGCCGTCGAGAAATAGTTTTTTTGCTGTTTTGGGAACGACGACGACGATTGGTGCCATTATCACTATCCTGGCCATCTTCAACTGAATCGGCAAATGTTTTGGTCTCTTCATCATCGTCATAATCCGCATCGTCATTTTTATTTAGATTCGAACTAGTTTTGTCCTGCTGTTTTTCCGTCTTCTTTTGTAAGAGTCCTCGCGGCGGAAATAGTTTATTATTAGAACGATTAGCGGTTTGAAGATTGGTAATTATGGGCCTTTGGAAGCTGCGTGGTCGTGGTCTCGCTGTAGAGACAATCGTAGTAGTTGTTGATGTTGGTGTCACCGTTGTAGACTTAATGCGCCCCGACAAAGAATTTTTGCGAGGTGAAGTACTAATTGTAGCAGAAATTATATTCGAACGGTTGGCAAGGGTAAAGCCGTTCGGTCGATTAAGTGGTCGTCTGAAACGTAAAAGAGGATTTTGCTGTCGTCTTGCATTATCGTTGGCTTTAGTATCATCATCAGAGTTAACGTCAACCTCAGTATTCGATTCCTCGCTGTCAGTTTCGTCCTCACCCAACGAAGCATCGACGCTGACATCGACAATGCCTTTGGCAATTGATGTCGTCGGGCTAATGACGATTGTTGGCTTATTGCGGTTTAGTGCTGGGATACGATAGCTATTACTACTACTGGAGCCTCGATACGATGAGCTGAGACGCCTCGAAGGATTCGTGGTCAGTGCTGTGCGTAAGCTAGATGAAATTCGATTTCTAGACAAAGTTGATATGCTACTACTTCCCTGAATATTATTACTACTACTTATTTGACCCGATGGCTTTATGGGTCGTCCAAAGAGTCTTCGCGAAGAAGTTGAGAAATTATTGGGTGCATTTGAAGTGGGAACTCTTCGAGACGAACTAAACCTACCAACGGACTTGAGCGCTGGGGTTGCCGTAATAGTTGGTGTTATGTCCAATCTTGTGATTATTGTAGCGCTGCTTGCACTTTGTGTTTTCTGCTTGGGAGCGAATCGGTTGATTGGTCGGTTACGAGATGCAAATGGGCGAATCACAGGTGCAAATGTCCGTTTCTTTTCTGGAGGTTTCGCCTGAGCATTACTCAAACTGTTATCGCTATCAATTGAATTCTCAATTTCAACTTGATCCTCATCATTAGTTATATCCATCTCGTCTTTTTCTAAATTAATCTCAGTGGAGCCATGATGCTCTATCACGCTGTAAGGATGTTTCACTGAAGTGAGAAGACTCTCAGTTACGCTTATTACAATAGTATTGTCCATTAAACTTGAAGTTGCAGTTGGCTCGATTGTGCTTTCGAATAGAAAACTCGATGTACTTTCGATAATCTGTGCATATCGATTATCGATAATAGTGCCAATTACCTTAGACTGGTATAATGTAGTCGTATTATTCCCAATGCGCGTTCCTTCGATTAGTCGCACCAAACCGGTTTTGTATTGTCGCAACGAAATAGAATCCTCGGAATCGGTAATTGTCGGTCTATCAGATGCTGCTCTTATGAGACTATTCATAGTAGTAGCCAAGTTCATCTTTTTCTCCTCATCAACATGTAGGTGCGATGTACTGCTGGTAAGTTCGACAGTGGTGCCATCTTCATTAATCGATGCATAAATGTTAGTCGTGAAATACAATGTGCTTACGCTCTCGGCATCGATAATATGCTTATAGTCATAGAGAATCAAGTTCGGTGAACTACTTTTTGACTTACTTATCTCTGGCAATATTGCTGTTTGCGTTTGTTCAACATTGGAAAAGGAAAAATCGGAGGTAGGATGTCGAATAATATTAGTAACAGTCTCTAATCTAGAATCCGTAACAGTATTATTCATATCATACGACGTTGTATAATATGTGTAAGTCGTATAAAAAGTTGTAATTGCATCCGCATAATCTTGACTGGTGCTTGCATTGAATAGGCTTGTGGTTTCTGTAGCGGTCAAATTAGTATTACTTTCAATGCTTTGCTGCTTTGTTGGCTCAATTACGTTGGATATGGTTTCCTCTCGGCTAATGGTGGTAATTTCACCATCTTTGGCCAACTTCGTCCAATATGTGAATGTTGTAAAATATGTGATGGGCAACGTAGCTACATCTTCTTGTCCTTGTCCTTGGCTTTGCGATAGTTTTGTTGGCTGCACCGTTTCAGTGACGATATTCGTAACGGTTTCTAAACGACTCACGACATTGGTGACATCCTCCTCATACATGGTTGTGTAAAAGGTGAAAGTGGTAAAACTCGTCTGCAGCAATAGAGTCTCCGAGGGTAAGATCTCTTCAGTGTTGCTCTCTGAACTTACTTGATCTTCGATGTTTTGATCCCTGCTAACCAACAACTGACCGAGGACTTGTTGCCTCTGGTTGCCAGTTGAACTACTTGTACGAACATCTGTGACAAATCTCAGTTTCTCCTCCACTTCTGCAGCTGTCTTATTATTATTATTAGATACCGCAATGCTTGCGGTTGATACTACTGCAGCAACATTAGGGTGCGTGCCCATTATAGTATCAAAGTCCGCTGTCAAACTAGATTCAGATAGCAATTCACTAACATAATTTGTAAATACTTCAGTACGTGATGTGATTTCCGTTGTACTATCAGCAAAAATAGTTGTATAATAGGTGTAGGTTGTATAAAAAGTCTTCGTGTACTTGGTATCATCCAATTGCAAAGTTGCTGCCTGGCTCAATTCATCGAAATTCGATTCGATATCATAAACACTCGATTGCAATAAACTATCGAATTCATTTTGTATTACGTATTTAGAAGGAGTCAATGCAACTATCTCGGTAGCCGTTGTTGGTTCGTTGGATGTTGATTCTTTCTGCCGTTCGGAGTTTCCTACAACCGATGTAATCACATTCGTTACTATCTCAGTATGACTAGACACATTTGTCGAGGCGCCTTCAAAAAATGTTGTCAAATATGTATAGGTTGTGAAAAGCGTCTTAAAGATGACGTCTTCATTCTGTCCACTATCTGTTTCACTATCATTGTCATTATCGTAGTCTTCATTCTCCACTGTCACGTAATCCTCATCTACATTGCTGTATTCGGTTGAACTCTCAATTTTGATTAGAGATTCCTCTGATGCCGTTTCTATTGATGTCTCATCATCGATTCGTTCCATATCACGCTCTAAGATATTCATTGTACTTATGTTATCAGTCTCCGACTCTTCCTCAGTCTGCGTATCTAGCGTATCAGCCTCTGGCTTAAACTCCGATCGAGTTTCTGATACTGATACAGAATTTGACTCTACAGTTGTAGTAGATGTTGTTTGAGATACTTGTAATATTGGTAAGCAGAAATATTTCGTGGTTTCTTTAATATCATACGAAGACGAATAACTAGTCTCTATTAGAGTGCTCTTCTCTTGAACATGCGTGCTTAAAATAGTTATTAACTTCGGAAATTGAGTAAGAAATATTTGAGAACTTTGCTGCTCACAAGTCGTCGTCGAATTTGAGTCATGGAGAAGCGGTAACAATTGTGTCGACTCAAGCATCAATTGTGTAGTAGTAATAGCAATAGGTAATTCAGTATTCGTGTCCATGTCTATGTTGTTGCCTTCGTCGGTAGCTTTCATTAGATGTAATTCTGATGTTGGCTTTTTCTTATTTATTATATTTGTATCAGTATTAGAAGTTAGTATTTTTGAGGGCTCCACATAATTCGCAAACGGATCGTCATCAAGAAAAATTGTTGTCGCTCCACCATGATGAGTTGACTGTGTATTCGAAGGAATCGATTGCTGATTAGCTTCTGCTTTCGACAATGACGCATAGATTTCAAAGATCTCTTGATCTGTTGGCAATGATAACGTAGGCTTTCCCATGCTGCTCTCCAATTCTCCAGACTGCTGCGATAAGACGTTTTCAATACTTCGCAAATCGAGATCAGGAGTATTAATTTGAGATGTTTCAATAATAGACCGAGAAGTCGAAGTCGAATTGAATTGAGGTTCATTTTCAACGAAGGTTTCTGTAGTTTCCATGGCCTTGTTTGATTGAACCGACATATTATTATAAGTTGCCGTTGCTGCAGTGGTCATACTTAAAGTAAATTTTTGATCTTCCACAGGTGGTGTAAATTGAAGTGTCGCCACGCCCTTTATGGAGGTCACATGTCCAGCTAAAGGTACTGGAGGTATGCTGCTTGGGGAAAATACAATAACACTATCCCCCACAACGGTTGTAAAATCGGCAAATCCATAATATGTGATAGTTGAAAACAGGCGTTCCCTTAGATGCTGCTCACTTTGTTTCAGTTGTATAGACTGCTGCTGCTGCTGCTGCTGCCAATAATATTCTTTAGCCGATCGTACTTCCTCTGCATCTATATCTGCATCTGCATTTTGAGGAATTTGACCGTTTGACTGTTTATAGCCACTGGGCTCGAAATGATTTTTCACCGTAAACGTTGGCAGATCACCAGCTGGTAACACTTTGTTAGCGATCAATTTTCCTTCATCATGGTTGGGCTTGTTTTGAAGGGCTTGTTCTGAGTGCAAAATGTTCTCAGTTTTTGTTGCCGTAGTTAACGTAGGCAATACATGAGCTGAATCGTGTATTTTAGGAAAATCAGTGTTGCCAACAAATTCGACAGACCCTGGGATGTGGCCAGAAGTAATATCATCCAAACTGTCGTCTATGGCTCGCCAATCAGCCGCATCAGCCGCATTAAATAAATCATTATGACTTTGAATGTAAGAACGACTTGTATCTCCCTCTCCCACCCAACTGGTGAGGACAGCCAGCGATGGTTGCGGTGATGATGCTTCATGACCAAAGAGAACTCTGGAACTTTTCTTTAGGTATTGGGCGTACAGACGCCCATTCTCTAAAGTTGTGCCCAACACCTGTGTGGCATATTCAGTTGTAATGCCCTCCTGAATAAATGTACGTGCTGTGGATGTTAAGAGACCCACCTCGGGCCGAACTGATAGATATCTACCGTGTACGTGACCATCCCCTAAACGACCAACCCCCTCATTATTGACTAATAAAACAGTGGTTAAATCTAATACACACACATTTTAAACATAAAAATATACATAATAGAAGCAGAAATTTGAAAATAAAAGGTAAGATGATAGTGTACAGGTATCATATATACAATACAAAATTAACAAACATACGTTGAGTACAGATAAAAAAGTGGTTAAAGATAAAGTCACCACAAGTCCAGAATGTACAGCATAGATAGATGATGAATTGATTTACATAAAAAGAAATAAAGAGAAAAAGTTACAAAAAGAAATCAATTAACTATATACACATAATGTAATTTTGAAATTACATTCTCATTTATATAAATATTAATTTATTATTTTTTTTCATTTGCTGCTCATTTAAATTCAAACAGTATTCCTAGTTTCCTTAAGTACATGGACAGCATGACTAGTAGGAATAACGTAAGAATGTACATAAATAATGTTATTTCTGAATTCTAGAATTTGTTGTTCTTAGTTTTACAATAGTATATAAGAATTGATGCCACACCGTCGAGATATTGTTTTCGGCTTACCATCTGCTAGACGAAAAGCTGGTGTTGGTCTTATAATATTTGACTCATCTGAAAAAAAGTAAACACCAATTTAATATTTCATTTACATTTAATATTTTTGATTTACTACTTCTATACGCAGAAGAATTCTGCGCATCTTTCACTGTCTAATGAAATACATATTATTAATATTTTTCTACCCATTGGGTAGAGGGGTATTTTAACTTCGTACCTAAACGAAGGCACAAGGAATCATATCTGCCTCATAAAGTACCTCAGTAAAATTGATATTTGTGCAAAACTTATTTTTGATGTAACGGTTATTCGAATAACTGTATTAATCTTTCGAGTATACACATTTTTTCTCGTATGCTTTGACATGTGTTTCTATGCATTTATTTCTTATCTGCTTTTAATCTATGGTCCCGTTAGATTGTTAAAGAAGACAAAGTCATGCGTTTAATAGAAAGTTGATATTTGTGCAAAGTTCTGCATTTAGATTTTGAGCTCGACACGTCAACTAATCTCCAGCAAAAAGTGGTTTATTTTAAGAAATTGTTCATTTCTTACCAGGCAAAGGGAGGCATCTCCATTGCTGGTATCTTTTAGCATTCCACCAAGAATTTTAAAGTCTCTTCAAAACCCATGTTATTATTGAAAGCCTTTTCGGTCGACCATTATTTCAGATTTATGATATTCAAAAGTGTCTAAACAGGTCTCTAGACCTAATTATTGTTTTGGACCCTGATTCTTGTACTTTATAGGGAATCTCTCCAATATCCGCTTTTTGAGAACCTTGCTTATATCTCAGACTTACTAGTCGTAATTTTCGTTGTATAGGAACATGAATTAGCGTCTAAATTTTTTAATTCTACTTGTGTTTCAGACAAAGGTCTGATAAGCCTTTATGGACTACTAAGAAATTTACAAAATATTGTATTATTGTAATCAAAGCATTCGAAAATAAAATACCAACTTATGTTACGTTTTTTGGGATTCCTTAGTGAATCCCATTATATATTTCGAATAGTATTCAGTAACTTCATTAAAATGGCTTTGTATCTAAAACTGTCCAAGTTACTTTTGGTGTGCCCCAGGGTTGTTATTTGGGTCCTCTATTGTTCACTTTGTTCATAAATGTATTCTGCTGACCTTAAGCTGTGTTTCCTTTTTGTCTTGCGGACTCACGACTGCAAAGAGACCTTAATCATCATACAATTTTGGTACACAGTAAATTTGCTACATTTTAATTGCAATAAATGTTGGCTTACAAGTATGACATTTTGTAATGGGTTTCTCTGCAGATCGGTGAATGACGTTAAGTGTTCTGCTAAACGCAAAAAATAAAATTCGATAAACAAATTGAATCCGCTATACATAGTAGAGGTGGAGAACTATCGATGGTCTGCGACATCGATAGTGATGGATAGTTTCAATAAACTATCGACGATGGCAAGCAAAATCTATCGTCGATAGTGGCCAACCATCGATAGTCCCGACAGTGCCATCGATAGTTCTCCACTTCTAATACATAGCGCCCTCTACTACTAAAATATTGTATGGCTAATTGGTTCGTCCTATACTTGAGTATAGATCTTTTGTTTGGAATCGCCAGTATAGAGTCTATCAGGATGGGATAGAGTCAGTGGAGAAATAATTTTTGATTTATTCTCTTCGTGGTTAAATTGGAACACTAATATTAGATTTTCTTATTACCGTACTAGACTTTATTTCTAAATCTTCTTTCTCTTATTGGCCGTAGAACCATGCAGAGTGTTGTTTTTATTCAGAGACTTAATAATGGTGGAACATATTCTTCGAAGCTATAATATTAACTCAAATAAGTTTTTCTGATTCGGCCATTATCCCATCCATCCATATTATCTTCTTAATAATATCAATTAAAAATATCCATTACTGAATATCCGTGAGATACTAAAAATTAATAATTCACAAACAGTACAAAGCCTATTATAAAACGGGTTATGAGTAAATATGACAAATACTCGTAAATTTTTTCACATTTGAATGAAAAGTTTATTGAAGTCAAAGAATACATTTCGACTGTTCGCTACTAAGCTATGTACACTGCTGGTCCTAGGTTAGACGCACCCACTTTTATTTTAAATAAAATTCTATATTTATGCTTATTCTAATTGTCCAAGAAGCTTTTCTTATCAGAGTTCCAAAAATATGTGCTCACAGCTGATTGATTTGCGAAAGAATAACTGTACATTCGAAGATTCCACAAGTTCTATGGCAATCACGCGTGTTTTCGGTTGGTCATTGAAATAAACGCACTTTAGATTTCTTTGTCTTACAGTGTATTTAGAAATGCGTATGAACGTATTGAAGAAATATGAATGCAATCAAAACTCGTCAACCAGCTTTCTCTTCCTGAAAGATGAATATTGTGTCATGAATATTCACAAAATTTACATGTTTGATAAAAAATCTGTTATAATACTAAATTGTGTAATGTAAATAAACTAATTTAAGCTACACAATATAAATTCCGCTAATGGTTTATTTTAAAACTATAAAATTAATTTTAATAAAATGAGCCATACAACGAAAATACTAAAATAATGTAAGAAAAATATATAATATATAATTCGAGTTGGGAGTTTTTTTTTTTCTATCTTGTTGCTAAACATTAAAATTTTTTTAGTTTTAATTATTAATTGGATGTGTGAGAATAGAAACGACTAAGCGATGTTCTCTATAAATCTTGAGGAGTACAGAGAAAACTCCTCGATCCACCTGCATTAGTCGGCTCTCTCTCTCTCTCTCTCTCTCTCTCTCCCTTTCTCTCTCTCTCTCTCCCTTTCTCTCTCTCTCTGTGTCTCTTTCTCTTACATATAAACTGATTTATAAAGACTTGAATTATGACTTACCGTTTTTTTGTGTTGATACAAATGGTGCAGATACTACTAAGCCAATCATAGCCAGCAAAATGTTGAGGTGTCGACAACGCAGAGGATCACACATTTTGTCAAATATTGCAGGCTTGGCTTACATTCAACTGTGTTCTCTCGACTGAAGACAGATCCAAGCACCTTTTACTTCCGTATTACTTTTGCCTTCCACTTGGTATTATATATATTGGTTACACCTTTAATAAATAGCACAATGGTGAAATTACTGCGAAAATAATATTCCAAAATTTGTTAAATTGTTTTACTATTGCGTAACTTGACTCGAATTCGCAATATATGAACAAATGCAATTAAATGTACATATGCATGAGCATAATGGAAACACAACAAAGTAAACTACTGCAAAATCACACACGTTCACCATCAACACATACACACATGCATTTAAAATTACCAAAGCGGACCACAACACAACCACTCGATGTAGACGATATCTGTAAAACTAACTAATGTTTCTTGCCATCAACGAAAAGTCCAACAAGTTGCTAGCTTAAACCAGATTTTCAACCTATATTAAGAAAGCGGTATTATGCGTCTGCGCAGCAGCAAACTCAAAAGTTGTTTGGTCGGTTCATGTGAGCCAGTTATGTGATGTGATGTGATATGCGCTATGTATGTACATATGTTTGTATAATATCAAAATATGCACATACATATGTATAGGTTTGCTACAAACTTCTGCATAACCACATACACTAGATAGAGGCCGGTTCGACAGCATTGTGCTGTTTATTCCCCTTTACCCATAGGATAGAAGGGTATTATAACTTTGTGCCGGCAAGAAATGTATGTACTAGGCAAAGAGAGGCATCTCCGATCCTATAAAGTATATGTATTCTTGATCGGTATATATATATATATATTCTGTCCGTATGAACACCTTGATTTTTTCTTTTTTTTATAGTTGTTGTGTTTGCAGGTGGTAAATCGTTTATTTTAAATCTTTATCACGCCCGCTTTCGTCGCAAAAATCGACAAAATCCCATAAGTGTAATTTTATAGCTAGATAATACTGGTTGTAAGAATAACAAGTAAGAAAACTACAGTCGAGTGTGCTCGACTGTGAGATACCCGCTACCCCTTTTGAATAAAAGCAAAATATTGCGGTCTTATTTTCAAAATATACCAAAAATACTGCGAAATTCTAAAAATATACCAAATGGTATATTTGGTATAACGATGTGATACTAACATTCAAAATATACCATAGACGGCATAATATACCAGATTGTCGGCCAAAGCATTTGAGACCCCTCGTAAGTGGGCGTTTTGGCCCATACAAAAGTATTTCTTTAATAACTTCCACAATTTTTATCTGATCGCAACCAAATTTTCAGGAATCATAAAAACTATTGTTATTATTATATATACCAAAATTCGCAGCTTTAGCTTTACGCTTGTTATTCGATTTTTTAGCAAAAATTTGAAACAAACTTGATCAGCGTGCAAACATAAATGCTGTCGAAAAAAGTTATAGCCCTCTATCTCTTATAGTCTCTGAGATCCACTGTTTCATATATATTCTTGATCGGCTGTTGACGCTGATCAAGAATATATATACTTTATAGGGTCGGAGATGCCTCCTTCTACCTGTTACACACATTTCCTGTCGGCACAAAGTTATAATACCCTTCTACCTATGGGTAGCGGGTATAAAAACATATTTCCATGAAACGCAAAAAGTTTTTGATTTTAACTTGTTGGTCGTTCGTTCGGTATGCAATTCAGAAATCATGATCATTTAATTTCTTTATTCAGCACATTTTATAAATCGTTAACTTGTTAAGTACAGTTACATTTATCTGCATGTGTTTTATATATTATGTATAATTAACTATGAAAGGAACAAAAATTCATAACGGCATTAATCAATACTTAATTAGGGAGCTAATTGTTGAGCTAGTGAAGTTATATATTATTATATAATATAATTACATTAAGATATATTAATTACAATATACCTGCCAGTTTTTTTTTGGTTTTGGCAGTTTAAATAAATCTTTAAGAGGTAGTTGCCATTATTGATCAATACACTTTGTATTTTATTTTTGCAGCTTAAAAGTATTAAAGTTAATCAAATGAATTTGGTAGTTGTGCCTACTTATATACAGACCTCCTAACCAGAGAAATACACCTTTTTAGTATTTACAATTCTCACATATACTATACAGTACATTATTATATTACTTCTTACATTAAAAATATATTAAAATTATAAAGATTTAGCTATACAAATCTTGCTATGCAGGAAGATATTCTATATATATATTAATGCAATACAACGGTAATGTTAATCATTGACTGCATTTTGAGTGTTTACGTTTTCAAAAAATCCGGGAAAGATGCCATATTGCACGGCATCTGGATGCTGTTCAGCACTTAAATTTACATATGTTGGTTGTTGCATTTCTGTTGTTGGTGGATCACTTGAAGTTGCATCATGATGTACACCATAGGCATCCGTTATGGGTGGCCATTTATCAAATAATTGCATGTCGTATTGCAATTGCATATATTTGCGAGAGGATGTGCAAGGATTTGTCTCTCGCTGGACTTGACAATGTTGAAATAGCCAATATTCAATTAAAAATGTTTCAATTAGAGCGTGGGTAATAAATGCAGCCACGCCATACGACAGCATAACTAGGCGAAATGAAAGATCGGGCGGGACGACCAATTGGAAAAATTCCGATATCCATTCACTGGGGTAGACAACCAGATAAATGATGATGGCCAAGTTGATAGTCATGGTCAGGCATAGGGGCCAATTGGACCAGATGGGTTTACGATATGGAGCACCCTTTGAGAAGACAAATGCAAGAATAACATACTGGAAACTGGATATGGCAAACATCGTATAGTTCTCATAGCAGCCTAAATGATCATTATTTGCTGTGTGCTCGAATGGTCGAAACCAGGTCTGCTGGTGTAGCTGCAACCAACCTAATGAAATGAAATGAAAAAAAAAAAAACGATTAATAAGTAACATACAAGAGTATTCATATTCTTATTGCAAATTAGACTTCTGCATGAGTGTACTCATTTGTGGCATAACAGATCTGTACAGTAGTGTAGTGTCTTTAAAAACACTGCACTCATTGTTTACTGTACTTTAATATACTATACTCTATAGGTCAGAAGCAGATAGCACGACATTTTCAGTGTACTGACTTCAAGTAAGTACAGTATTTGGTTGTACTCTTCGCGAGTGAGTACTGCATTTGATCTTTTTTAAACACGCTGTACAGCTTATATGTTGACTGTGTACAACTGTGCAGATGAGTGCATTATTTTTTAAACGGACATACACACGAAAACTATGTATATACATATGTGTGTATGTATCAGTTATGAAGTTTCACTCAGTGTACAGTAAGTCAACTGCACACCAAAACACTGCACAGTGCGTTGACTACTGCACACCAATTTTGCTGTTCTCATTAACAGCTGTACTACTATGGAATGAGTGGGAACACTGTCAATCAAAACAGACAATACTACCCTACTCACTCAAACCCAAATATACTGTGCAGAAAAAGGAGTGTGCCCACTTTTACAATAAGTGATTCAGTTGTCGTTTTGGATGCGCATTCATGCGGAAGTCTATTGCAAATACTTACCCGCCACCTGGAAGATAATCACAGCAGCCAAATGCAAGAGGAGCGACGCCAATGGCGTCGCTGATATCAATGAACTGAGTGGGACCTGACTAACCAGTTGGCCAGCGTATGCCTCGGTTTTGCCAAAAAAGAATGCAAATACCGAGATGAGTCCCAGGTCGATGTATAAATACTGTTTATCCGTTAGATTCGAGTTGATCGAATACAATATCATGACGGATATAAATTGAACCAGCGAATAGGCAGCCATATACTTAAATATGCCAAATGATGTAACCAACGCGGCACGCCCTTCCTTAATTACCATCGGTACAGCAGCAATGGTTGACTTTCGCGATGTGAACGGTGAGGCGATTGAAGATTCTGTTTCGCTAAGCGATATGCCAGTGTGTGCGACCTTGAGTGCACCACAATCGTTGGCGCCATCTCCACACATGGCCACATAATAGTCCAAATTTTGCAATTCCACAATGAGAGCTTGCTTTTGCTCAGGCGACATGCGTGCATAAATTGCGCCGCGTGTTAAAATGTTTGCCATTTGACTGGGAAAGCGATCACGCACTATTTGCCAGGTATTGCCATCCATAGCAAATGTGTAATGTTGTCGCCAACAGTCATGCTGCTGGTGGTTAATTGATTGACCGCTTGTCACACCAATTTCAACATCCACATCATTGTCATCGTGAGTCCATGTATCAACAGTTTTGACGCTGGTTAAGCTGTTGCTGTTAGGTAGAACGCTCGTCGTACAACTTGAGTCGCAGCTGTTCATCAACGAGTTGGTTGACTGCGATTGCCCCATATGCTGAAGAAATCCAGCTCCAGTTCCAGTTCCAGCTCCAGCTCCCAAGCAAGTTCTTTTACCGTTTAGAGTGGGTGCGACCATGGATATTGTTTCACTGCCTAACTCGAGAGTATACTGTAGTTGATATTGAGTATGCTGATGTTGATGTTGATGATTCGAATCAATCTTGCCTGAAGGTGACGAAGATGAAGATGAAGATGGCACCGCATGCACCGTGACCACTGCTTGCGATGAACTCACAATGCCACAATCGCGAGCTACGCTCATCGCTGTCAATATATTATCACCAGTGATCATGATCGTGCGAATGTTTGCCAAATTTAGCGAATTAATTACAGCCGTGGTGTCCGCTTTCAATCGATTTTCGAGTATCACAAAACCAAGAAACTCGAGATTATGTTCAACATCATCGCGCGACAGTCGCTGAACTTTTGTGTAGTTAATTTTTGAACTTAGTGCCTTAAAACCCAAAGCGATAATGCGGAATCCTCGCTTCGCAAACATCGACAGCTGTTGTGTGTAATCGTCGGGTAAAGTCTGTGGCAGGCATAACTGTTGTATCATCTCTGGTGATCCCTTGCAGTATACTGTGAATCCTTGGACGCTTAAACAACGCGTGATCACAGACATTCGTTGCAAATTCGATGCGAATGGAAACTCACGAACAATCCCATGATCAAAATGCATCTCCGATTGGGATAGGCCAACATTAGCTAGTAGATCATCCACTGACGACTGTCGAGTAACTGGTGCCGGCGGCGCTGCTTTTGGCTCAATAGTATCGAAGTTAACACGATTTGGCGGCTGGCGTAGTATTGTGGGATAAATAAGGCCGTATTTTTCATTTTCTGGTATATTATTAAAATCTTCCAGAATCCAGCCGGTTGATTCAAACATCTTCAGATCTAAAGGATCACCCATCATAGTACCATTCATGACAGTAATCGAGTGGCACGTCACCATGCCGAATAAAAAGTGATCGTAGGGCAATCGACAAATATCCCTTAAAGGTATTTGAAATTGATTTGTCGATGATTTTGGAACAACACCCCACATATCCATGCCATCTTCCGTCAAAGTTCCAGTCTGTGCAAAAAATGGAAATCCATATTAAAATTTTTTTTATAGACTGTAGTGCTAGTTACTAATCAATAAAATGTCTTATTCTTAATTATATGCGTTGGTCATATAGAATGTTTTCTTATATTGTATATATATAATATTTTAGTTATATTACAATCAAACGCTAAATTACCTTATCAAAGCAGCAACAATCAATACTACCAGCTACATTTATAGACCGAGGCGAGATACAATAAATGTTATTATATTTCAATCGCTTTTGTGCATAAAATCGTCCTACAGTCATTGCAGCTGGCAATGCTGGCGGCACAACAATCGTTATTAAATCCAATGATTCCACAATTAGTTTTGTCGCATCTGTGCCACGTAATATCTAACAAATTAGCACAAATTAAAGTATAAAATGGATTATTACTTATGGGAAAATATTTTTCAAATTTTTTAATTGTAGCTGTTGTAAATGATAGTATAGGCCAGGGGTGCTCAAATTCGTCTTATGGCAGTGCGCTTACTAACACAGACACAAGAAAACGTGTACATATGTAGCTGCGCTTTTGTGTTGGAGCGCAGCTGTGCACTGAGAAAAAAAAAAAACAGTTGTACTTCGCATTTCAAGTTTTTGCTAAAAAAAAGTGCTCTCTAATTCATCACTCATTTTTCTGACGCGCAAAAAAATTTAACATAACACTTACGATAGTCCACCACGAAATAAATCAAACGCCAACGCAGACAGAAAAATAAGTTCCAGTGCATGTGCTCGAGGAAAAAAGAAAAACCAAAACAAAATACATTGCGGTCAGCAAAGAGTGACGATGGAAAGAGATGTAATGGAGAAACAAGCAAAATTGTTTTTGTTTCGCATGCAAATCGAAGCCCATATGCGCACTACCCATAAGCACAGAGCATCTACAAAAACAAAAGTGCACTCAATGTAAAGGCGTTGAGCACCCCTGGTATAGGGATTAACTTTAATTGTCTTAGGGCTATATGCTGAACTTACTTTTGTAACCAGCGTATATATGAAGCCAACGAAAGCGATCAGAGCTAAGCACTGAATAAATTTGTATGAGTCTTGTTCGAACTTGTAATCAACGGGCGGTGGGTATAATATTGATCGTATTAAGCCTCCTTTCGCAGTTATATTACCCGTATTTATGACGAAAGCCAATACTTTTTTCGAGCCAATATAACGTGTCTGAATGACCTTAGTACCGCAAAACAGAGTGTGCCTCGCATGTTCTTTCTTATCAAAGACGACGTCACGCTTCATTGGCAGAGGTGTTTTAGTCACCGGCACACTCTCGCCCGTAAGCATTGATTCGTCCAAGATGCAGTTACCAGACAGTAGGACAGCATCGCATTGCAATGTACAACCTGATGTTGGTATTTCAATGATGTCGCCGGGTACCAGGGATGATGTTAACACTTCTCTGGACACTCCTTTGGCATTCACAACTAATGCATGACCTGTATTCAACACAGTCTTATGTAACACATCTTGATTCTGCAATATATAAATGCGGGAGCTTTTAATAAATTTACAAATTGCAGTAGATAAAGAAAAATATACCAACAAATATTTTTCGCACAATGTTGATATTACCATTACTCGTACCTCTAAAATATACAAAGCTTCTAAATATACAAAAATGACATCGCCATTGTGTCCTTACAGGATGTTACAATTAATAACTTTAATGTTTTCAAATTTTCAAAAATCATCAATTTACTGACAGATAGACTATGTATAAGTTAAAGCGTTTGAAATTCCTAAGTCTGTCCGTCACATACCTTTTGTATTATTACTACATTAACACATAAATATAAACAAGTAAAGTGCGACTACAAACAAACTTTGTATTCAAATTTGAATCTTCTTTAGTTCCTATTTGGCAATTTCCCATTTTTTTTTGTGGCAACGCAATAAGTTTGAAGGAATATCCAATATTATGGATTATTATGATTTTCAATATCATTTTTGTTTTTAACACAATTTTTTTGATTGAGTAGTTTTTATACCCGCTACCCATAGGGCAGAAATGTTTTAAATTTTTGCCACGCAATTCAGAATAAAAAAAAAAACTCACTGAAATTTCAATGCAATGACAACTGCCAAAGTGCTTGCGTTTGAGTTAGCTGGAACCTGGGTGATACGCCTATTGACTTCATCCGAAGACAAAGCTGAGCCCAGTGTGTAACATAAATATAACTAATTTCGTGTCGGTATTGTTCAGAAAACTTTAATGACTGTCGCGAGTAACTCTATACTCTACACTTACGACATGCCATGCGTTCTTTGTATGGCTTTCAATTCCATGTTTGGAATGAATATTTTTAAGTTATCCTCATAGCTCATTGCATTATTTTTCGATCGAATGTCAAATTGTCTTACCTTCTTTGTTTGAATGATTGACATAGTAATGCCGAATATCGACATCAGCACGATGACACAAGCATAATAATAATAATCATAGGTGAACCATAGGACCACAGAAAATATTTGAAATACATAAAACGGGTTCAGAACCTCCAAGAACAATAGCGTTTTGACGTCTTTCAAAGGTACTGTTATCTGATTGACACCAAACACAATGCCACGAGATAATTGCTCATGGAGTGCTAATCCATGTTGCTGATGGAAGTAAGAGCAAGGCACGTCCACATCTAGTCCGTTAATTTTATTAAAGTTGCTAATGCCACTGTCCCATGCATAAACCAATTGTTTACAACGAAACGTTCTCAACGATCGGCAGCCTGAAATATATAGTAATAAATAGGAGTCGACTAGATAATTAACTATATTAAAAGATTAATCAAAAAGAAACATAAGTTTTCAAGCTTGGAGCAATTAATTCACTCACACACAAAAAAAATAGAACGTAGAAGTTCCGCAATTTGTACACATACACACACACACACACAGCGTGTATCTGGCCCCAGTCTTTCTTTGGAGGAGTACGGGCACATTCTGGATGAACTCGCAGCTGATGGCGGCAGGAAGCGCCGAGCAGATGGCTATGACAGCATTGCACTCGATAGCGCAGGCATGCAAGGATACGATGCCCTGCAGATGGTCATCCATTCACCACCATTTGCCTGTGTACTGGTGGAATGATGAAATCGTCAGGCGGGAATGCAACCGCGAGAGAAGATGCTACCAGCGATCGCGAGGTAGATCGTCCTTCACATTGTGGCAGTGTGAATACAAGGAGAGACATAAGGCTCTGAGGCATGCCATCAAGGAGAGCAACGCAAATGCTTCATCGAGCCTTGTGAGACGGTAGAGAGCGACCTATGGGGCAAGGCGTACTAGCTGGTCACGAAAAAGATCTCGATGCACAAAGCGTCTATGCCACCGGATGATGTGATGCATAGCATTATTCGAGAGCTTTTTCCGACGACGGTTGGCGAGATGGTGTGAAATTTCGATGACGCCACATCCAGTACTAGCTCATCAATAGAGTTGGTTACCAGTACTGAGTTAATTAATATCGCTAGAAGCCTGAAGTTGGGGAAGGCGCGAGGGCCGGATGGCATACCTCTGAGAGCACTACGGCTCGCCTGTGCTCTGAGGCCGGAAATATTCGTCGACATGGAGGCTGTTTTTCCAAATATTTGGAAATCGCAGAGGCTGGTTCTGCTCCCCAAACCTGGCAAGAATCCGGGCGAAGCTGCTGCATATCGGCCAAACTGCCTCATTGACAACGCGGGAAAAATGTTGGAGAAGATCATATGCACCCGGCTGGAGCGTGCTATTGCCGCAGGAGGTGACCTATCACCAAACCAATTTGGCTTTCGCAAGGCCAGATCGACAGTCGACGCAACGACTAGAGTCGTGGAGATCGCCTCACACGCCATAGCGGGCAGCAGATGGAAGGGAGGGGCCAAGGAGTACTGCTTGATGGTCACGCTGAATATCAAGAATGCCTTTAACTCTGCATGTTGGGACTGCATTCTTAAGACTCTGGCAGCGTTTCAAGTGCCGAGATATCTCTTGGAAATTGTGCGTAGCTACCTATCCTGCAGGCGGCTATTGTACGACACATGTACTGGAACTGAGGAGTACGCCGTGACGGCAGGTGTCCCACAAGATTCGGTCTTGGGCCCTCTTCTGTGGAATGCCATGTACGATGGCATCCTGAGACTAACCCTCCCACCGGGCACGCACATGATCGGCTTCGCGTACGACATCGCTGTTCTTGTCGTGAGGAAGGAGCTGATGCAGGCCGAGAGCGTGTGCAACCATGCAATCGCGATCATCCAGCAGTGGCTGGTTTCAGTTGGGCTGGCACTTGTGCCGCACAAAACTGAAGCCGTGCTGATCAGCAGCCGGAAGAGAGTCGAAGTTGCAAAGATTTCTATAGGAAGCACCTCTATTACCTCCAAGAGGGCGATTAAGTACCAGGGAGTGGGGATCGACACGAGGCTCAGCTTTCGAGAGCACCTGGAAGCGACGAGCAATAAGGCAGCAGGCATAAACCGGCTTCTCTCAAGGCTCATGGCGAATACGGGAGACCCAAAACAATGGCGACGAACTTTCATTGCGGGGGCCATGCGATCCATCGCTCTGTTCGCGGCACTTGTATGGGTGCTGGCACTGGACACCAGGAGCTACTGCCAAGGGCTGGAGGCAACCTTCAGAAAGAGTGCCATCCGCATCATAAGTGGATTTCGCACAATCTCTGATGATGCAGCTTTCGTCATCGCTGGAGTACCACCGTTTGCGGATATAGCTAGGGAACGAGCTGCTACTTATCGTCAGCTACGATCCCGGTACCACAGCAATGCCGAAACACGTTCTGTCTGCAACGCAGGACGACAAGAATTCCTAGAGGGGTGGCAGCGTCGATGGGATAGGTCTCCAAAAGGCCGCTGGACGCATCGGCTTATCCCGAACATCGACATATGGACTGGTAGGAGGCACGGTTAAGTCAACTTCCACTTGACGCAGGTGCTAAGCGGCCACGAATGCTTCCGAAGTTACTTGCACCGCTTTGGTCACGAAGCTTCGGGCAACTGTTCGGAGTGTGGCACACCGGAAGATGTGAAGCACACTATGTTCGCCTGTAAGGTGTACGAGTCACTCCGAAAAGACCTGGACAGGGCACTTGGTGTACGGATCGCGGTGGGGAATTTGGTCCTGTTAATGCTGCAATCAGCGACCAACTGGGCCACGATATGCGAGTTCGTGACAACAGTGATGAATACGCAAAGAATGATGGAGAGAGCCAGGAGAGAGTAGACGGAATAGGCAGCGCTATGTCTCCTGTGAAGCATTGCTTTACGGCCGCCCCACAGGAGACCGCACTGTCCTATATCCAATTTAAATTGTAACATGTATCTTAATAGCAATATTAATAATAGTAGAGCAAACATGAATAAAAAAAAAACACACACACACACACTAAGGGTTTTTGATAATATATAAAAATATCAATATATCGATATTTTTTCTAAAAATGATATATTTATATCGTGATTTTTTGTTTTATCCGAATATCGGAATTCCGATATTTTTTTTTTTTTTTATATTTTTGTCCTTGATCAGTATGAATTCCAAAGCGGCATAGAGTGAACGAATTCAAAGGAAACAAGGAGCTAAAGATGTATTTTAGCTTGCCGAAAGCTTCATGGGAAAGCAATAAAGAATTAAGCGACTATGCCGGGCCTCTACAAGCTGGCCATGAAGTATCTCCACAGGTAGTTTGGTGCCTTCAGAGCGGCTGGCGTCCCTAAAAACTATATACTGGGCATAACATATTCGGAAATAATAATACTGTTGTTTTAAAATTTTTGTATTTATCACAAAATATATCAAATATACCGATATTTTTATGTGATATTTTAAATATTATCATTTTGTTTTTGTTAAAATATCATCGATACGATATTTTTTTAAATTTTCGACAACCCTAACACACACATACAGACACCGTTGTTGTCATCACATACACTATTGAAACTTACTTTTAAAATTTGCAGATGAAAAATGAACGGAGAGTTGAAGCTTGGTATCATCGATGGTTTCATCAGGAACTTTTTCGTAAAATAAATTTCTGAAAAAAAAATATATATATTTTAGAAGCTAATCACTCTGTAATGTTTCAACAGGAGTACTCACTTTAAATGTTGAACAGTTATAATTTGGACAGGCTTCACGTGGTAAAGCTTGTGCTTTCCTTGATAATCTTCTTCAACCAGGACTTGTTGGGCCTCTTCCAAAGAACATGGCTGACATGTGGCTATCAAATACCAATGACGCCACCAATGTAATACTAGACGCAACAATCCTCCAGTTAAGCAAATGCATATCCAGCATAAAATCAAACGTAAATATGATCGGCGATAGCCACTGATTTTCATTTCATCTTGTTCATCCTGGTTAAGGATCGCCATGTATGGTTTCGGTTCTGTAATTTATCCCAAAATTGCTAATGTCTGTTCATATCCATATAGATATAGATGCATATTTATCTATTTACACGTATATGTACACATATACATAAAGATACATAAACATATGAATACATATACATATATACATATACATATATACATATACATATACATATATACATTCACATATACATATACATATGCATATACATATACATAGACATATACATATACATATACAAATATACAAGCATAATAAGTTCACCATTCACCTCTTTTGTCGATTTAAAAACATTTATCTTTGCATACCTCGCAATACATCGCAGCTCATCACGAATGTTTGCTAATGAATTTAGCCGTTTTGTATCGGTTGTGATGTTGACGACGTCTGCAAGCAATACTCAACTAAATATCCAGCCCCTTGATAATACCATTACCTGTTTTCTGATATATATACAAAGGTATTTAAATCAAGCAATATGAAGGTATTACTTTAAAAAGGCATTTGCTCTTAAAATAAAAAAATGTACTCAATTTTGGTAAAAAGAAATAAATATAATCTTAGAGATTAAGTGTTGGGCACGCGTCTACAGATCCAACGAAAATGACTCTTATAGCCTAAGTAAAACTTAAGTACTCAATTCAACAATCGTAGTATGTACGATACTGTGTACAACACATGTAGATAAAAATGAATTGATAAGAAACGACTAAAAAGCTTCAGTCGGGTCAAATCAATCCGGTTATGAAATATCCGCTAGGCACTCTATTAAAAAGCACAACAAAAGATAACTAACTGCCTTAATAATCTTATAAGTACAGCACTATGTAAAACATTTGCACAATTACAACTTATATACTTGTATATATATATATATATTTTCCAGCAAATGTTTAAAAAAAATTTTTTGTCTATGGCACTGTAGACTTTCGATCACATCAGTACCGGGTATAATGTTATTTTAACAGAACAGAACAGAACATACAAGATACCATCTGAATACTTACATATCTTGTACTTCTATGTTTCTTGGTATGTATGTACATATGTACATGTAAATGTACAATCACTATTTTTCAATAAACGAGTTTATTCCCAATGCTGCGTCACCGAATAATGTGGTTGAATTATAAGAAAGTACTTAATTCTCTACTTACAAGTCATGAGACACATGTCAGCTGGCAGTCTAATTAAGATTGTACAAAACAGACGTTTTTGGTATGTATGTGTGCACACATATTCATTGCACTTTTTGAATGCACATATGTATATATGTACAAGTCTTTATATTCCTTGCTGTATATTGGAAGGAATGCGTACATTTCACATAATTGATTTTATTTAATAAATAAACAAATTTTATTTTTTTCTCTCAAGATTTTTGTTGGGCAACGCAAATATTTTTACATTTGCACATGTAGTATGTGACTAATCCACAATAAAAAAAGTATAAGTGTTGCACAATGTCGTAGAGCTAACCGC
The DNA here is from genome assembly GCA_035046325.1 of Drosophila niveifrons. NCBI lineage: Eukaryota > Metazoa > Arthropoda > Insecta > Diptera > Drosophilidae > Drosophila > Drosophila niveifrons. Next base: position 811,795 of record JAWNOC010000058.1, on the reverse strand, counting down.
ATATAATAAACCCCAAACAATTTCCATCCACGCACTAACCTCGTTAAAAACTTCCAAAAAAAAAAAAAAAAAAAAACAACAATTGATAACTTAAGCAAAGTCACTTGTCAAAACCTGCCTGTTGCTTATTGTTTTTATTCAAGCTGTTCACATGCAAAAATAATTAAAACCAAGCTTTTGAATTCTCACATATTTGCGTGTTGTGAAGAGAGAAGCGTGTACATATGTACATACATACATACATAGCTAAGCATGGAATTGAATGTACTTTGTATGTGTATGTTCGTATTGTATAATATACAAATTGATAAATAAAAATATGTAAACATATATATGAATATGTAGTCTTGACATGAGGTCATCATAAATATTTAAAAACTTATTTCTAAATAACCAAACGGTTTCAATTTAACAAGTAAGAAAGCTATAATAGTCGGGTATGCTTGACTGGGAGACTACCCCTACTAAAATATACCAAAGAATGGTTTATCAATATTGTACTAAAGTGGGAAATAGCCCGTAGAGTACGAAATGTACATGATTATCAGCAAAATAGTACGCGTTTCTTTTTTTTTTTTGTACCATACAAAAGTATTTCTTAAACGACTTTTAAAATTTGTGGCTCCATTTCTTATAGTTTTTGAGCTCCAATGTTTCATAACTTTCCCGTATATGCACTTATTATAAAATTTCAAAGGTTTTAGATTTAAGAAAATTCGCGGTTAGTTTTGTTTATTTGGTAAATATAAAACCCATACCTTGGTTAAAATCATTGAAAACAAAAAATTTCTGTTCCACCAAAATAATTTGATAAGCCCAATACACAGTATGACTTTATAAAATAGTTATCAAGGTCGAGGAGACAATAGGCCCAATATGAACTCTACAACAACCCATTTGGAATCTGTCGAGCGCAGTTTAATTCCACAAAAGCTAATACAAAAGAAATAACTGATATGATGTCCCAGTAAACTTTTCAAATGTAAGTTCATAGATCATTATTCAGAGAAGCTCACTTTTATTTAATTGCACTCGCAAAATAAAGAAAAAATATCCATTACGAAAGTTTTAAATATTGAGAAATAGTTGATTTTCAAGACTCGTCTCCTACAGTCGAACTTTCATGCTTGTTGTATATTTATAATGCTTATGTACATATACAAATTATCTGAGTTGAACTGAGGTCAGTATAAATTAAATAAGTGGGGGTACCTACCCTTAACGAGTAATTGTGATTCTTGAAGATTGAAAGTTTCATCAAGATCGAGCGTCATACTAACATCAGCTGTCGTCGTAATAGGTGCTTTCCACATCTGATCCCTTTCATTTAAAGAATGGCGATGATGCAGGTGCTCGGGTGTTGGTTTATTACAACTGCTAGAAGCATTGTTATTATCCTTTGCAGGTGGATGATTAGTTGCTTTTGACGTTATGGTGGTTGACGAAGTTGATGAATTCGGTGGTTGTGCTACTGTTGAATTCCACCAGTTAAGTTTTATAAGATTATTCTTTGTGGCATTGCGAGGAATATTAAACGCGGATTTTAGCTCAGTTACATCCGTTGTAGTATTTTGTACACTGGTGCTATCGAAAATTGGTTTCATTGGCAGGAGCTCCGGGTAAAGACTTGCGTTACGATCTTCAACTATAACAGCGGCGGCTGCGGTACTTGCAGCAGGCATGATGAGAATCGGGATAATTTGCCCCTATTTTCGTCAAACTCCTTGAACGTGTTTGAAGATTGCACGCAAAATATTTTGCAACTTTTGTTGCACTGGGAATGTCTTTTACACAATGCAACTTCTAGTTTTTACTGATTGGACTGGGCGTTAGTAAAATGAGTCAGGACAAATAATATATACTAGAAAGTTAACTATTTTTCCTATTAATATTAAGTAATTCGAAATTTGTTTCGATTTTGCTGTGGTGTATAGTCTCTTATCAGATATCAAAATCGATAGAGAAGTCACAATCCATTAACAACGCGATGTCAGCTGTACATCTCTTGCATTTTGCATCCGAAGTCTGCAGTGCGAATACACCAATGCGAATAACAATTGCCGCATTTAACAGGTATGAATACAGGCATTATTTTTTCTGTTTTTTGAAGAGCACATTTGACTTGTGACTTTATAGCGTTTTCGCTTACGCCTCTGCCGTAAGGCGAGTGTGTGTAAACCTTTCCGACGAGGTCGACTGGTAAAAACTGCTTTGACTTTGTCTTTAGGATTGGGTGTAGAACTGTAGATGCTACCCCAAATGATGCTTAATCATCCGAAGCTTGAGCTGGCGTCAACCAAGAGTATAAGCCGCCACCACGCAAAGTGCACTTGAAGTCGTCTTCGTCCTTGTCCCTGTCCTCCGCTGCCAACGCTTTTCTCGAAATAAAATTGTTTCACGTAAACCTTCTGCAATAGTACTAGATCCTGCAGGATTACGAGAACGCCTTCATAATATTGCTCAGCAGTGAGTAGAGGAGTTTTAGCAGCAGTTTCAACAACTTTCGACGCACTGTGAACGTCTCGACGTAGACGCAATCCTCTTCGATATGATGACCCGATGTGCTCCTGCTGCTGCTCGGTGGCCTTTTGAACTGAATTCATTACGGTTTAACTAAAGGAATTACAAAGTTTTTTACAATCAATGTGTCTTAAATACTTAAAATCGTCTGGATCTATCTCTTCTTGTTGTTCGTCGCACAGTTCACAGGTTTCTACAAATTCATGTCCATCTACACAATATACATACACTGATACATGTATACAATACTTTTTTTTTAATTGATTATCTATTGGAATCACTGTCGACAAATGCACTCTGATTGCGATTTCCGATACCGATTACATATCCACACACATGCATATGCACGAAGATAAATATAATATACATACATATGGCATAACATATTCATCGTTTGACAATATTAATTGGTTTATATAATTGGTCATGATTGTTCGATAACATTTTGTTATAATTCAAATTGGTTAATAATTCGTTTTGAATTTCGTTGGTTTTTTTTTTTTAAGCAATTGACATTTTTTTTTATCTGGTTTGTTTATTCCTTTGAGAGAAACATTTAATTGTGCTCATTATTGACATACATACATATAAATGTACATGTACCTGACGCAAGTCAAAGATTATCTGTTTATTGCTCCCATGTTAATGGCATCAGTTGTTGTAGTCTGAAAACAGTAATACACATTATGTTCACCAATGCACAATTTAAATAAATGTACTACATTAAGTCCTGCGCCACACTTGATGATTTGCGAATAATCGATATTAGCTTACCTACCTATTAAGATTTTATGACTTTACAAACTTACAACATAATTCCCAATCGATACTTATTCGATTCCCGCTAAATTCTACATAACGTAAATAAAAGAAACAAACTGTAAACATGTGACTCTCGATAGACTTTGCACATATATTTTTACCGATGTCAGCTCAACTATTTATGAATTGTCCAACACTTGACGTGTGTTCAGATATATACAAATATTCGATAAACATTAATTCTACTATGCAGCTTGTCAACAAATAATTTTTTTTAAAGCGCTGTTCCCAGGTGAGCGAAATCTAATATTTTCCGCGTATTTCCATATAAATCAATAAGGCGTATCGATACTCCGATACTGCGATGCATGTAGATGTTAAATCCGCTGTCCCAATAAATACATTTACATACATACATATTACTCTTAACGAGACAGTTCCTCAAATGCTTAGTTAATAATATATTATTATATTGTTTAATAATATTTTTGCATTTATGTAGCTCATGCTTAGCGATAGTAGTGCAAAAAAAGGTTGTCTATTTTTTTTGTTTGTGGTACAGTCTATTGGACATCCAATATGTGTGAATATGATTGTATAAAAATAATAATCTCGATAATCAAGCATGCTCCGGTTTTCACTTTTGGTTTTCGTTTTGAAAACGAAAAAATTGGTGCTCCCGTTTTCACCTTCACAAGATTCTTTCGAATTGCGAAACGAGAAATTTTATTTTGTCGAAATGAGAAATAAATGGATTTTTCTATATTAAATCGGATCTTATTTGCAAAAGGATAAAAAGTAGTTGACTCATTGGTTTGTTGTCGTTCTTTTAAGACCGCTTGAAGATCAATTAGGCTTGTAATTATTTTTAAAACGACTAATTTCTGACCCCATCTCAAATTTTCAAATAAAATTTTGCCGTCGGCAACAACAATTTTCGTTTTGGTGAGCGACCGATAAATCCGACACCATGAGTTATCGCCTAAACTGCCATACTTTTGATGGAATGAAAAAGCAATTTAAAAATACTGGTAAAATGAAACGTGTGGCACTAAATTTGTTGAAGTTGGGTAAAATATGTTTTTTAAAAATTAATTTATTTTATTTAATTACTTAAGTGCTAAGATTGTATAAAAATAATTTGTTGAAATCACCGGAATGAAACTGATTAAAAAGGTGGCATCCCCTTTTTTTTGTGGGAAAGAGCTGATTGGCGTTCACTGTTTTTTTTTTTAATATTAATTACAAATTTTTATTTGCAAAATACACAAATGCCATATATTTCTTTCAGGGGAAAGCTTAAAGCATCTATGCAGGAACTTGGGCATACGAAAGGCATTTTTTCGCATTATTTACTTCTGACCAAAACACAAGTCAGCTGTTTTAGCAATAAGAAATGAAACATTCCGATAGCAGAACGATGACCGAAAACTTGTGAAAACCGGAGCACCTAAAAATGAAAATCTCGGTTTTGGTGCGAAAACGAAAACGATAGTGAATACCGGAGAACGCCTGTATATCAGATGTGTTTGGTCTGCACGTATCATTAAAGTTGTTGTATGATTTATAAATAATTTATTTCTTAGAAAATTAAAAGAAATATGCATTGCTTAAATTTATTAAAAATATTTAGAATTGATTGACCTTTTATTAATTTTTCGTGTATATTGAGCAATTTGCCAATGCATTAGCTGCATATGGGTAATTCTCTGGTAAATGTCGCGTGCGAATATCTTTTCAGAGACAAAAAAACATAAACTAAAACAATTTTAAAAATAAGTGAAGGTTATTTTTAAAGCTTTGGATTAACAGTATTTTTAGAGCTAAAATTGGATTTTCTCTGTTCTATTTAGACAACGATTTGCTGCGGGATGGCTTAGATACGCTTGGGTAATAAACGAGCGTTGGACCCTTGTGCCCTCGAGCCTTGCACACTGAGCCTATCCTTACAACGCAACTCTTCTACTGAACACAAAAAAAACACGTTTCTTCGTAGAAGTAGATCCGATGACTCGTCCGGTTCCTAGACCCCGTCTACGCCATACATTAACTGCGGTTCTACACAAACCCCTGCTCCAATACCGTCTTCGGCCAACTTGTCCTGTGTGTCTCACGCTCGCAAGAGGACCGAGGGTTTTCGACCCAACTCATTCCTGAACTGTTGACTTCAAACGTCCTCTCCAGTCCTCGAGATGAAATCCGACCCGGACCAGCAAAGTCTAGTATATTCTACACAGCGCCTCAATCGTGCTGGTAAAGAAGAAGAATGGGCAGTGAATGTGTGTGAGCTATAGGCAGCTTAAGAAACAGTTTATGCCCATACCATAACGCGACGCGGCCTTTACCAATGGCGTTCTATGCAGTTTGAATTACATTAGGTTTGGATTACATTCACACCGATTCTGTTCACGAATTAATTCCCCCGACCAACTAAAAAGAATTACAACAGTGCCAGTTGTGCAACCAATGACTAATCTTCTCTTGTCCCGACTATCATAGTGCGGTTCTGACCTAGGAAATCGAGTGACAATAACGGATAGTATCGTACGTAAGTCGACAATTAAACAAAGCTGAGGAAAACTTATTTCCAATGGAAAGCGAATGTCTCGCCGTTATTTTGGCTATAAGGAAACTTCGTTGCTACCTGGAGGGATACAGATTCGAAATTCTAAACAACAACCCAACAACCTTTTCTTTGTCGAGTGGTTAAGTTCGATTGAGTCGCCACATGGACGGGTAGCGCGTTGGGCTCTGGAATTACAACTATACCTATATGACTTGCGTTATCGACCCGGGAAGCAAAACGTAATCACTGATGCCCTTTTCCGACAACCCCTTACCAGGCTGGCTATGTTGATTGAGTCCCAATCCTGTTGACACGTCCATATCACAGGTGAGTGAGAAACTAAAGCGGACTACGCAATTAGGGACGGCCAAGTTGTCCGTCACATCGTACATCGATAATCCGATAATTTCGATAATGACACTTGGAACCATGCGACTTCGAGGTCATGTTCAGCCAACTGCCGGACACAGAGGAGCGCGCAAGACGATACTCCAATTCAGCCTGCGGTATTTCTGGCCAGGCATGCATTGTGTCGTTTAAAATCACGTCCGACAATGTCTAAGCTGCCAGAAATGTAAGGCATCACATCTCAAAGACACGCCGGTCTCAAGCACGGAAAAAGAGAGGGGAGTGTGACACTCCAGGATGCGGCTCAGCATATATTTAAAATTCTCCGTAGCAATATACCTGAGGGTTTTCTCTCACAGCACTTTAACTGGCCCAACTGTAAGGTGCTAGACGAGTCAAACGAGCTAACAGCGCATGAGCAGTGTTAACAAAACCTAGCGAGCTTACAGTGCATATGCAGTGTTAGCAAAACTCAGCGATCTATCAGCGCAAATTCAGTGTTATTAGAACCAAGTAAGTTAAAAGTGAAAGGGCAGTCTCTCTCTTAGAAAGGGAAACCATTACTTCTCAGACAAGTTACTTTCGGGAGTGAAAACATGATACTTACCCCGTATCATGAGCGCAGTTTACTCTGCAGGTATGTTTAAGCCTAGCGCTGCCCAATTGTGTTTCGTGTCATGCCATGCATGCAAACAGTGTCCGCCAACGAGACTGGTGTTCGCGCACGCCTACTTTTCTTAAAAACTCTTGCAAATTTACGTAAGCTTGACCAGTTCCTGCTAGAAGTCTGGTCCTAGATTCGGGATTTTTTCTTGAACATGTGCTATTATGTGTATCAAGCGTTTTTATACCCGCCACCCATAGGGTAGAAGGGTAGTATAACTTTGTGCAGGCAGGAAATGTATGTAACAGGTAGAAGGAGGCATCTCCGACCCTATTAAGTATATATATTCTTGATCAGCGTCAACAGCCGAGACGATATAGCCATGTCCGTCTGTCCGTCTGTGTGTCTGTCCGTACGAACACCTAGATCTCAGAGACTATAAGAGATAGAGCTATAACTTTTTTTCGATAGCATTTGTTATGTTTGCACGCAGATCAAGTTTGTTTCAAATTTTGCCACGCCCACTTCCGCCCCCGCAAATCAAATAAAATCGATTAACAAGCGTAATTTTAAAGCTTAAGCCGCGAATTATAAATTAATAACAATAGTAGTTATGGTTCCTGAAAATTTAGTTGCGATCAGACAAAAATTGTGGAAGTTATTGAATACTTTTGTATGGGCTAAAACGACTACTTACTGGGGGTCTCAGTTGCTTTGGCCGACAATCTGGTATATTATACCGTCTATGGTATATTTTGAATGTGGTCCTATATTGGTATACCAAATATACCATTTGATATTTTTAGAATCTTGCAGTATTTTTGGATATATTTTGAAAATAACACCGCAATATTTTGCTTTTATTCAAAATGGGTAGCGGGTATCTCACAGTCGAGCACACTCGACTGTAGCTTTCTTACTTGTTTGTTTTGTGAGTGCTGTACGAAAAAGTTTACTTTTTTTCTGCGCGTATCTTATAAATAATTAGATATAAGTTGTTAATATTTTTGAATTATTATTTTATTCTGATTTAAATTAACTTTTATATTTGAGTTTTGAGGATTACTAAAGAGCTGTGCGGGATGCATTGTCCAGGAAGAAGTAAAAAAAAAACGGCGGAATAAATTAATATTTTGTTTTGCCTATTAGATTATTTAGTTTAAATAATATATATAAATTTAAGTAATCATTGGATAGATGTAATTATAATTACAATAAACATTTTAAGCTGATGTCAGAGTGCGCGCGAGAAGCGAAGCGAAGCGGTGCGAGAAGCGATGAGCAAAGCGAGAAGATGACAGAGTGAGAGCTTTGCGAGAAGCTAGCTATATTGTTATTTTTTAAAGTTAAAGTGGAAATAAACGGTAATTAAACCACAGAATGCAGCAAAACAATTGTACGCTCTGAGCGAGTTGAAGCGATAAAGCAAACTGCTCTCTCGCTTTCTCGCTTGAACTCGCAACTCGCGTCACTCTCTGACATCTTTCGAGCGATTGCATATGAAAAAGATTGCAGTGGTTTATCGCTCGTTCTCGCCCAATATTATCGCATCGCTTCTCGCGCGCACTCTGACATCAGCCTTATTTACTGTATATATTTTTGAACATATTTTTATTTTGCATATTCCAAACTACGCACTAGAATCTAAACACAGTATTTTCTGCATGACCTGGACACCAGACTGGTTGATAGACACGTCAAGTGTAAATTTCTCCAGCGCAGCAGAGGGAAATTTAAATTTCCCTTTGGCTGACTAGATACTTGACGAGTCTTGTGACTATCAGTTCCGCATATACAGCAAAACGAAGCGGAAATGTGCACTGAATTCCTGTGTCTAAAAATGACGGCACTGGTGGAAATCCGCTATGTTGTCTGCTAATAAAACACAATTAGGTTATTACCTTATTATTAGGGGTTACACCCCTAACATTATTACCTTCCCTACTTCGGTAGTCGTTTCCGAAGTTATTCTGTTATTATGCAATGCGTTGATGAGTAGGACAATACGAATCTTACCCTTTCAGTTCAGCTTTAATATCTTTTATTACCCTTTTAGACAACACTTTTTTTTTGTTTAATCACGATTAAAAAAATTTTGTTTTGTGTAGTATGTGGCTTTAGATATTATCAAGAACGGTTGTCTTGCTAAGATACTTTTTTATCCAAAAAAAAAAAAACAAAACGTGTAACTCAACCAAAAACAATTAACACATTAAGATACTCTTATTTCACGCATCAAAAATATTTCATTTTTGAAAAGTTTATCTAACTATTTAGAAGTTAAATAAATATTTTAAATTACCCATAAAACTTTTTTTTATTATTCGATTACAATTTCTTATTGGTTAAATTAAAAACCTAGAAGGCTTTTTGTTTATAATTATTTGAACTTTAAAATTGGGTTAAAAAGATAAACGATTTTTTGCAATTACAAAACATATATTTTCAAATAGCTTGATTTCTTTAATAAACTGTATTAATGTTTTTTTTTATAGAACTTAAAACTTTATTTTTGCAACTGGCTTTCGGAATACTGTGTGACGTTTCATCGCCGTGCACTTGATGGGGGTTTGTTTTGCCAAACTCAAAGTTTTGAAAATAAACGCTCAATCCATTTACTCCTGGCTCCATTTGTTTACAGACCGTTTTGGCACTCGATTTTAATTTAATAACAATGCACAATATTTAACAATTCTTTTCCAACTCATTGATAATGTTATACTGTTAAAGGTCTACAGTTTATTGACAGTATGTTTAGCAGAATAATTAGAAACCATTACGGAATTCACGAATAAATAAATAAATAAGAAATATTCGAGTCAAATAAATATTCAACTGGAGTTTGGTAAAAACTAACTCGACATATACCAAAAATATTTGTGATATGATATCCATCCGAATAGTCGTTTGACTCATTATATATTGTATATGATTCACAATATGAAATATTCAAACGAAGGTCCGTTTGATTGTTTACGTATTTAAACCGCCTTCATATCTAAAATAAAAAGAAGATAAAACTTATAATTGAATGACGCTAAATTCCAACAAATGGTGAGTACAATACTAACCTTGTAGCTCTGATTTCGGCATAGTTCTAACTTCGTCGTTGTCGCTATTGGTTTCGATGAATGCTGCAATTAACATTTAAAATTTCTATGTTAATATCAGAGAAAAGAAATTGCATTTGAAATGCAAAAGAAGGCATCTTATCCACTGTTGCATCTATCTATCTATAACAACTAAAGTTTCGAATAAATTAAAAATGGCTTCAATTAATTAATGTTGAAGCTGTTATTATATTTTGGTGCGTGCAATAGCACAGACAATTTAAAACATTTTTGAAAAGTTTCGAAACTTAAAAAAAAGTTGACGAAGAATTCTGCTCGCTATACATTTTAACAAACCCATATCAAATATACAGATAAAATTCTAAAATATGGCTAGCTGAAAAATTATGCTTGCTATTCAAAAGTTGGCGGTGTTAAAATCGAAACTTTAATCGACAAACTTATATTTCTATCTTTTACGAGTCTCCGAGATCTAGGTGTTCATACGGACAGACGAATATAGCCATGAATATGGTCTGTTCGTCGAGGTAGCGTTGATTAAATAAGAAAATTTTTTTATTAGAAATTTTGACTTTTACAATTACGTTTATTGCACTTGAAAACTACACTTGTGCCGCTTTAGAATAGTAAACATATGATAGGCAAAAAGCACTCAAGATGGGCAGGGTGATCAACATCAGAGGAAAAACTATATCAGTGTGACTGCGTGTGTGGCAAGGTCACACGCACAGTATACTAACTATTGGCGCTATCGATATCAATCGATCACGACCACACTGTCAGCTGTTTTGGGTGGTCACACTTGCCATCATCTGGCATCAACATGGTCCTTCTGTGACATACCTGTCCTGTGACATACATTTTCTGCAGGAACAAAATTATAATACTCTCCTACCCTAGCAAGTATATAACTATAAATTTAATTTTAGAGACTATCGCAAATAGAATTTCTCACCATTATTTGTTTGATATTCCATCGCGTTGATTATTTTTTCGTTCAATAAATCACTAGCACCATCGTTAGAAAGTTCATGTTGAGGTGACGACTGCATTCTCAATTTAGCTAATCCCCGTTCCAATTGATCCGTGACTGGATGCAAGTTAAACATGCATTGCTCTACAATATCGTTTCGTCCCATCTGATCTAAAGCCTGCGATATTGAATTCCCAGTAGCAGTCGAACTGTTTTGTGACATCCAAAGTCTTAGCATCATCAAGCATTGTTGTTCATCATCCTGATCAGAGTACTCAGCTCTAACCAGATCGATATCAGTTGATGGAACACCCAAATGTTTAGCCAAATGAGGCCAATCACTGCCAATCAAATTGGATATATCAGATAATTTCATATCGGCACATTGTATACTTTCAACAGCATCAATAGAAATGGCTTTAGAACTGGCTTTGATATCGGCATTTATCAGATCCTTATAGGTCAGACCTTGATCTATATTATTATATATATAATTACTTATAGTTGGACATTCTTGTCTTTGATCATTATTAAAATCATCGGGATTGAGCGAAATGCTTAGAGCACAGATAGGCTGCAATGGCGGCTCACCAGGTCGCACTTTCGGTTCGCTCATGAAGCTGATGCGGCTGAGGGGTTGCTCTTGGTCTTTAATGTGAACTAAAAAGGATAAGCGATTTTCGCGAAAAGCTTGAAATTTTGTATGTAATTGTTCTCCCGATTTCAGCATGGGCACTAAATTGCCAGCAAACTCAAGATATATATTTTGATCTTGCAAAACCTCAATGTCCCGACTTCTGGCTACCTCTTTGAAGTACTCTTGTTGCTCGAGTGTCTTATCCTCTTTGTCGTCCGTCATACAAAAGACAGATAGCTTTGCTTCTGTGCTAGAAATTTTCTTGGCAAATACCACAAACTTGGCGACAAATGGTACCTGTGCCATGTACGCATAAAGCTCTGTTGCCATACGTCCAGCATCGGCAACATTGCGGCAATCCATTAACCAAAATCGCGCTGACACCGTTGTGGTGAAACTAACACTGCTCTTGATGAAAGCCAATGGCGTTGATCCTGTTACATCCTCCCAAACGGCATGATTCTGACCACCAGTTATGGAACACAGAAGACGTAGTGTAGGCGCATTCATAGCTCCACCATATGATGCATTTACCATTCCCTGATTGCAGGTTTGTGGTGCTGGAATGCATAATGTGATTGCTTTGTGGAACTTACGGCGACGTGGCTCAACGGTCACCACAGGTGAGACAGCTACGCTCTGTCCCAAAAGCTTTGAGCAACCAATCAAATCTACTGGTTGCGCTTGCAGTCCAACGCGTATTTTTTTGGTAAGTGCATGTGATGGAAATAAAGCTTGGACTTCGGGGACAGAAGTAGAGCGAACAGTGCCGCCATCTGGCCCAATAACATGTACCTCTTGACGGATGCGAGAGACCACGGCAACGAAATGCGGTAAATTGTTCGTAACAATGCGAATGATACGGTTGGTGTGTAAATCCTCTAAAGGATTCAATTCGGTATCAATGGTTTCATTCCATTGATGGTCCTCATGCTCGCGCCAACTTTCTCCGTTGTCCGATCGTAATATAATAATCTCCCGTTCCCTCTCACGCAACGATCCAAAATGCGGCACTTCCAAAATAATTGGGCTGAAATTATGAACACAAGTTTAATATGAAGCTCTAATTTTTTTAATATTATTATTATGATATATTTAATAATCCTAATGGCCCTGAAATAATGGTTTTCGAGAGAAAGGCAATTTTCTGGACCTTATACAATATGTTATCATAAAATAAACACAAATATTTGCAGGTAAGCTTTATCTACATTTTATATATTGAATGTGCTAATATCACACTCCCCACTTTCACAGTAGATTCCCTACGACTTGAATTGTCCGTCGGTACAAAGCCAACTTCAAAAGCACATATGCAAAACGTGTGGGTTGTATTTTGCAACACAAAAATCAGCTACTCGGCATGCAATAATTCACAAAAATGTAGCTGTAAGTTTCGATACAAAATCAAAAAAAAAAACCCTTTACCGTGTGGCTGGACGGCCAAAGGGAGAATGCCTAGTACAGGGGTGCTCAACTCCTATATACTGAGTGCACTTTTGTTTTTGTAGATGCTCTGTGCTTATGGGTAGTGCGCCCATAAGCACCGTGCATATGGGCTTCGATTTGTTTCTCCATTACATTTCTTTCCGTCGTCACCCTTCGCTGACCGCAATGTATTTTGTTTTTGTTTTTTCCTCGAGCACATGCACTGGAACTTATTGTTCTGTCTGCGTTGGCTTTTGATTTATTTCGTGTTATGTTAAATTTTTTGGCGGGTCAGAAAAACGGGTATCGGGTATATCGCAGTCGCAGCAGCAAACTCGACTGTAGCTTTCGTACTTGTTTCGTTTATTTTTCTATTCAGTAGAGTACGTTTGCCTTACCTTAGAAATATAGTCTCAGTTGGTGACATTTCCAATATGCGACTCACCAATGCCTCACCTTCCATTAAGGGAGGGGGATTAGCAACTCGTTGTGGCTTGACATAACGGCAAGTGATTCGCATTGGTTCTGCGCAAGCTTTGGGTGGAACAATAATGCGAACACCACTGTGACGACAGCCACGCATTGAGCCTCCTCGCGCGTCAACCAGAAATGAAACGAGAAATCTGCAATACAATTTGGTTTCATTGTTCTATAAGGCTTTTTAATTACTACTTCGATCAAGAGCTCACCCCAAATGGATAGGTCGGACGACATTTACATTATCCGACTTCTTTTCTGCATATGTATTGTATAAATTATAATCAATTATTTTCGAATTTTCTGAAATAAAAATGGATCGTAATTTTATGGATTACTTATAATTTAAATTTCGTATTATTTATGAATACTGTTTCAAAAAAAAAATTTTAAATTTATGCCACAGTAATCATAAACAAGCTTGAGCATGAATGATTACTGAAGCAGCATTATTCCCAAACCTTCCGTAAGTTCATGCGCATGAATTAAAATAAAACTCCGAAAAATGTTTGTAAATTAGTCTTAAGCTGGTCATCAAATAAATAGCACGGTTCTCGATAATTCTTTTTCTGTGTTGAACTTAAGCTACATAGCCAGGTCATTCATTCGACTTGAACGTTAGTTTTTTGAACTGACAGTAGAAGTAGAATTGAAGAATTGAAGTAGAATTCTTGCTACTATAAGGAAGAGAAACCGGAGAGTTTTTTTTAGCAACAAATTTTTTTACTAAAAGGTGTTCAGGCCAAAACTGTTTACTGCACATCATGTTAAATTGTTCAGCGGGAACACTTATTTTAAAAGATGAAATCTCCCGTTCGTCAAGAAATTAAATTTATCCACTTTAACCCTGGCTTGGGATTTGGAGTTAATATAAGCCCGAACATCATCAGATGTCGTTTCAGAGGAAAGCCTTGAGACAAAAATCTGTGTTGCGGACAACTGCGGGACGGAAAACTAAATGACATTAATTCGCCAGCAAGTGGTACGGATAAACTTGGAACATCAACAAGCACAGAAAGCTCGATTGGGGCAATCGACAGACGCGTATTGAATTAAATCCAGTTCTCATCTCCCGTAATCATACTTTTGAGCTTGTTCTGATAGTCAGATAGCATTGTTTCACACACATCAACGCAACGACTTTTTTGCAAGAAATTGTAAAAATCGAAAAATGCACTCTTGGCACACAAGCTTAAATATATTATTGATAATGACATTGACATGAAATTTGGCCCAGATATCATCAACAATCCTGCCAACTCAAGAAAAACAGAATTCGCCCGAATTGCGAAGGCCCGCGAAGTTTATATTGAAAATTCACCTTACTTTTACTATTATATGAGCTAATGCAATTCACCGAATATATAGAAGATATTGAAATGAAATTGTTAATGGTTTTTGCTTACCAATTCCATAGAATATGCATAAAACGGGCAAAATGAGGTAGGGCGTATAAAATATGATTAGCATTGACGGCGGCGCAACACTTTCTACAGGAATGTTGTTACTAACAAATTTGAATTAAAACCAATAAAATAAGTTCAAGAGCCCTTCAGAGAAGATTTAGAGTGCATAACGCTCATAGTTATTTTTTCAATATTTAATATGAAAATGTATGAAAACTTAAGAGTACAAACCTGTTTCGCTTACTGGCGCCATAGCTGATCCATCTAAGAAATCATGGCCTGGATTAGTGGTATCAAAGTTTTTATTATCATGGTCATCAGTTGGGTTTCTCAACTCTTCAGTAGCCATATATTTGTATTGATTGTGATCAAAAAGTTCGTCACAACACCCTTCGTCTTCGGAATCAGAGAGCAGTGCTTCATGCATGAATTCTGGAGCGACCACCTTGTATTTCTCCTCCAATACTCCGGTCGTGGTATCAATTACAGATACTTCAGTTACGACCTTTAGAGTCTCCACAGCAGTTACGTAACCTAGATTATTAGCAATATCTAAAGCTGTCTGTCCATTCTAAAATACAAAATCAAAATAAAAAAATGTATTAAGTAAATGTATTAATTAGCATAAATCAACATTTTTAACGAAAGCAGAAAGGCAAGTAAATGAAAAAATGTACTTTCCAGGTTAGCGTTTAAAATTATTTGTATGAAGCATTCTCAAAATTAAAATAAAATTAACTTTGGAGTCGATTTCGTGGATGCATATTAAGCAACTCAAGCATATTTCAAATTGGGTATAATTAAAACTACTATGTACACAATATTTTACCTAAAACTATATATAGATCTACAAATATTTAAAGAAATAAAATTCATGAGCACGCGAGTTAACATGCCCTCTCTCCGGCTACATGGAATAATGCAGATCCGGAAACTCCAAGCCTACTTAATGCAACTTTGACTATAATACACTCATACATAGATTCTGACATACACACATGTTCATCCCTTTTGTAATAAATTGTCACTGACGAAATAGTCAGTCTTATTCTGTTCTCCAAACAGTACAGTCCCTTTTATTTGTGAGTATTTCTAACATATTACAGAATTTTCTCGCAAATGAGACTCCCTCGGTCACTGGACTGGTAACTCGCGCGATCTTTATACCTTATTTTTAATTTTTACAATTTTGATTGAAGGAAAAAAAAATAGGCGATTTTGAGAATCAGAACATCTTGGGAGAAATGACTTCGTCTAAAAGATCATCTGAACTCGTTCACTTCAGTTCACTTTATTATCTTCCTTTTAATCATTTATTAGAAATAAAATATATCTTCACTATTGAAATTAAAATAAATTGATAATCGAATTATCAGAATGTTTTGTGATTATGGAAATAAAATTGATATAGCTAAAATAAATTCATTTAGTTTTTTTCGAATGCATCGCAAAATTCATTTTTTTTTATTATGTGAATACAAATAAGATCAGCTATCTGTTAAGGTATTTTCATTAATTTGGTCTAATTGTAGTTTTCAATTAAATTCATAGTACACCATATCCACCAAGCCTCCAATTGAAGAGCAAAGCACGACTAGATCAATTTAGTATTTGTTGCTGATTTAGAAAAGTCTACTTCTAAACATATGATTGAGTAGTATATATATATGTGGGAATGGGTCTGGCAACGCCTATCTATCCACCTATCGATTAAGAGAAGAAAGGAGTAACGATTGGGAGAGAAGTCGATAGAAGATACTTTTTGTGACGACGATGAAAAAAGCAAGACGTGCTAACGACGACCGCGCCGAATATTTTCAAATAATTTAAAATAATAATAGTTAATCAATACACCAAATACAATACTACTTAAGGATTAAACTTACGAAATAATAAATAAACATTATCATAAAACCAATCCCACATATAAATAGGAACTTACTTTTGTAACAGCATTAGGATTGGCCCTATGTCGAAGCAGCAGATTAATGACCAGAGTATGGCCTTGCTGGGCAGCTTGATGAAGTGGCGTGTAACCCACATTAGTGGTCATCTCAATATTGGCATCATTTTCAAGTAAGAATTTAATTTCATTGATTTGATTATTGTGGGCGGCAATATGAAGTGGTGTATATCCCGATTTAGTGCGCTCTGAAATATTAGCGCCCGCATCAAGTAGAACTTGTGACACTGCAACATGACCTTCCTGGGCAGCTAAATGTAAGGGTGTTAAACCATTTTTAGCAGCAATGTTAGCATTCGCCTTGTGCTCAAGCAGCAGCTGAGCTAAATTAACATGACCCTCCTGCGCGGCCAAGTGCAAAGGCGAAAAGCCCGATTTGCTTAGAGTGTCAACTTGAGCCCCGTGTTGCAGTAGCTGTTGTGAAATTTCCAAATTATTCTTCTTGGCTGAAATATGAAGAGCACTGTGTCCATTACGTGCGGTAATTTGCGTGGATGCGCCATGTTGCAAAAGTAACGAAACAACGGATAGATGGTCATAATGCGCGGCCACATGTAAGGGAGTGACATCATTCTTGCCCTGACAATCGATGGCACCACCCTTTCGCAGTATCAAATCGGTCACTTTTGTTTTGCCATATTTACTAGCCAAATGCAGTGGAGTGAAGCTCTTCTTTGTGATTGCATCGAGCTGTGCCCCGTTTTCGATTAACAATTGACATACTTCCTCATGTCCTTCCTTTACTGCAATGTGCAAGGCTGTGTACATGTCCTTCGTTTTGGCATTAACATCGGCACCATGCTGTATCATAAGCATAATGATGTCAATGTTTCCAAGACGTGCGGCGACATGCAACGGTGTTTGCCCTTCACGAGCAATGGATTCTACCTTGGCTCCATTTCGCAATAATATTCGAATAATATCATTCTGCAAAAAACAAAAATCAATCATTAATTAAGCGTAGTACAAAATAATAATGGTATCAGTTAGCTTGATTAGCTTAATATATATTTAAAAATTTTTTTTTTTAAGTATTGATTAATTTCGTCTGCGATCTCCGGTTGGCAACTCAAAACTTTTCCCTTGCAATCTTGTATTTCGATATAAATATTTCGAAATAAAAACGATCCTAAAATTAATCTTAGCCTTAAATATAGTGCTAATCCAGAGCTATAAGAATATCGCTTATTTTTAACATTTTTTGAGTTGATTTTTTCAAATCTAAATGATAGAGCATTACCCATATATAGAGGAAATAAAATAAACCTAATTACATAGATTATTTATGATTTCCCCTGAAAGAAATATATTTGCATTTGTCTATTTTGCAAATAAAAATTTGAAATCAAAATTAAACAAAAAACAGTGAACGGCAATCAGCTGTTTCCCACAAAAAAAGGGGATGCCACCTTTTTAATGGATTTCATTCCGGGGATTTCAACAATTTTCTTTATACAGTTTTAGCACTTAAGTAATTAAATTAAATAATTTAGCTTTTAAAAAACATATTTTACCCAACTTCCACAAATTTAGTGCCATCCGTTTCATTATACAAGTATTTTAAACTTGCTTTTTAATTCCACCAAAAGAATGACAGCTTAGGCGATAACTCATGGGGTCGGATTTAACGGTCGCTCACCAAAACGAAAATTGTTGTTGCCGACGGCAAATTTTTATTTGCAAATTTGAGGTGGGGTCAAAAATTAGTCGGCTTAAAAATAATTACAAGCCAAATTGATCTTCTAGCGGTCTTAAAAGAACGACAATAAATCAATGAGTCAACTACTTTTTTTCCTTTTGCAAATAAGATCCGATTTAACATAGAAAAAGGCATTTACTTCTCATTTCGGCAAGACAAAACTTCTCGTTTTGCAATTCGAAAGAATCTTGTGAAAGTGAAAACGGGAGCACCAATTTTTTCGATTTCGTTTTCAAAACGAAAACGAAAACCAAAAGTGAAAACCGGAGCATGCCCGTATGCTTTGACATTCTGCTTTTCTAAACAACTTTATGGTGGCACTAAAACGCAAGCTAGCTAATAAAAGTACTGACCTGGTTTGCCCGTGCAGCCAAATGTAGTGGAGTCTCGCCGCGTACAGTTGGCATATCAGGATTTGCGTCGTGTTGCAGCAAGTATATAACGATATTCATGCATCCTATAAAATAAAAAATATTTTTTAAACATATGTGCTGTTTATATTGAATCAGGACTTCATGCATCCTATAAAATAAATAATTTATTTTAAACATATGTGCTGTTTATACACTGCTGGTCTTAGGTTAGACGCACCCACTTTTATTTTAAATAAAATGCTATATTTATAATAATGCTTATTCTAATTGCCCAAAAAGCCTTTCTTATCAGAGTTCGAATCTTGTTAGAAAAATATGTGCTCTCAGCTGATTGATTGTACATTCGAAGATTCCAGAAAGTTCTATGGCAATCACGCGTGTTTTCGGTTGGTCATTGAAATAGACGCACTTTAGATTTCTTTGTCTTGCGTAAGCAAGTGCAGTTTTTTGTATTGAAAATTGCCTTTAAACGTCTTGACTGACTCTGTGGTTGCATTTATATGATATACAAGGTAAAAAATTTGTGTTCTGCATTTTTTATGATTAACTACTTTCCCAATAAGACGACATACTCTGTCTGACATAGATCTCAGGAATTAAATGAAAATACTCCGCGTTAACGGGGGGTGCGAATCTTCCACTCGAATTTCACGTCTCATTTATTTAAATATGTACCGAGTATTTAAAAATCCAGCTCATTTTCTTATTGGCTTCTTTTTTTATGTAAATGCGAAATATATAGAATAGAGGCACAAATAACTTTAACTGAGACAGAGGTATACTTTTGTCGAGCACTCTTGATACGATAAAAGCATTGTTATTTTTCTTCCTTAGTCTCGAAATTCGCACTGCATACAAAAATTTTATATTTGACGCTCATTACTACTACAATAAATATAATATTTTTGTAATACTACTATTTACTTTGAATGTCTAAACTTACCCATGAAGCTTGCGACATGCAACGGTGTCAGTCCAGATTCAGTGGTGGCTGAAATGCTAGCGCCGTGTTTCAATAGCAATTCCACCACCTTCAGGCGATTTTTTTTGCAGGCAATATGCAAAGGTGTAAATCCGTTTAGAGCGCGGGAATTCGGATCAGCTCCATAGTCTAGCAATAACTTGGCCACGAGCACATGGCCACAATGGGCGGCAACATGAAGCGCTGTCAAATAGTCGATGGTGACTTCGTCAACGGGTGCCTTATGGTCGAGTAGAATTCGCGCGGCGTCGTCGTGTTCGCCCTGAGATGACATATGAAGTGCTGATAATCCGTTCTTTGTTTTCGACATAATCGGTGCATTCAGAGACAACAGGAGCTCTATAACATCAACATGACCGGAGCGGGCTGCGCAATGAAGCGGAGTAAGACCATCTCGAGTAGTGCTATCAATTCGAGCTTGCCGAGCAAGTAAAAGGCGACAAACTTCAGTCTTACCCCACTTGCAAGCGACGTGTAGTGGCGTAATGTTGTGTTTTGCAGTAAAATTTACATTAGCCCCGTGTTCGAGCAACAATTCAGCAAACTCACGATTACCATAATGTGCTGCAATATGAAGGGGGGTAAAACCAGATTTAGATACAATATCAGCATTTGTATCTTGACGCAACAGCATAATGGCGGCATTGATATCATTCTTCTTGGCCGCAATGTGAAGAGCTGGCAAACGCACTTTGCCGCGCACATCGCTCTCGAGTAGCACAGCCACAACCTTGTCATGTCCTTGCTGCATTGCAACGGCCAACGGAGTAAAACCATCTTCAGTGGCCAGTGATGGGTTCGCACCTTTACCAAGCAGAAGACGACAACAGCCATCGTGATTCTCCTGCGCAGCCATATACAATGGAGTAAATCCATTCAGTGACTGCACATTGACATTGGCATTATAGTGTATAAGCTGTTTGATAACTTGCTGTTGACCAGCTAACGATGCAATATGTAGAGCAGTGTTGCCTTTTTTTGTTGCACTGTTTACGTTGATGCCACGTTTTAAGAGCTCATTGCAAATATCAACAAATCCATCCTTTGCCGCCAGATGTAAAGCATTCAAACCGTTCTTTAATAACAAAAATGTTAAATTACAAATTACGAAACCGAACTTTTTAAAATCACCGTTCTTTAATAACAATAAGGTTAATCGTAAGTTGTTTTGCTAGCGTTGATTACCTTATTGGATCATAGCACAGTTACCCAAAGGTAACTAAGTATCAAAAATTTATTTTTGTCATATAGAAGGTTATTTTTTGGGTAGCATTTTACTATTGACAAGATGTAGTATAGTGTTTGAACTAAGCTCATTATATTTTTTCTTAAATTTACGAATAAAATACTTCACTATACCAAATACTATATTTTGTATATTGAAATACAACTACATATAAGATATATACTATACAGTAAAGCAAATACCACCAAAATAATTACAACCCGGCATTAATAGCAATTTTTGCCATATACAATCAAATTATAAAAAGAAAATTTTAAATTGTTCCTGTAATTTTTTCTCCTGCGTTCATGCTCACTGGTCAAGCCCAATGTCAAGAATTATACTGAAAAATGCTGCTTAAGGCGCAACACCTCTTTCAAATATTGTAGTTTAATTTGCATAGATAATACGCCAAACTATTTAAATTGATTAAATTCATTTATTTTAAAAATCAACTTTAACTTTATATGTAAAGAAAGATTTTGGCAAGCAACTTATAAAATTTTCATTTTTCCAGAATTGTTTAAAATAAGTCCTTAACATTCTATTTGAAGTCTTAAATAAAAACAGAACTATAAAAATTAGCAAACTGTAGTTAATAAATCAAACACAAAAAAAAAAAAAATAAAACAGGTATTTAGGAAAAGCCACCTAGATAAGTGACACGAATTCATAATTTTCACGATAAGGTTTTTTTTTATGGCGTGCGCGGTGTATGTTTTCTTATACTTATACCTATTTCATACTTATACTTGTACTAATACTTATACTTATACTTATACTTATACTTATAAATATACTTATACTTATACTTATACTTATACTTATACTTATACTTATACTTATACTTATACTTATACTTATACTTATACTTATACTTATACTTATACTTATACTATATACTAATGGAGCTTACCGCATTACAGCTATTAATGTCCATGATAAGTCCACCATTGATGAATTCAAGTACTTTTGCAATGTCACCACTACGAGCTGCTCGCAGAAATAAAATAGTTTCGTCGTTCTGAAAAATCATAGAATGGCCTTTATTTATACTATTGGATTTTATTTTTCATTCGTAATTCTAATATATAGGATCATTTCTTGACATCAAATTGAACTAAGGAGCGGTTAATTTAATTTGAAACAGCAATAAAATTACATTTAATGTCAATTAATTGAATTTACGCATAAGATTTGTTTAACTTTTCTGATGACTTCTGAAAATAATTGTATACACTAAACTACAACGAAAAAATTGGTGCTCTCGTTTTCACTTTCACAAGATTCTTTTGAATTGCAAAACGAGCAAGTTTGCCTTGACGAAATGAAAAGTAAATGCCGTTCTCTATATTAAATCGGATCTTATTTGCATAAGGAAAAAAAATAGTTGACTCATTGGTTTATTGTCGTTCTTTTTAGACCGCTGGAAGATCAATTAGGCTTGTAACTATTTTTAAAACGACTAATTTCTGACCTCACCTCAAATTTGGAAATAAAAATTTGTCGTCGGCAACAATTTTCGTTTTGGTGAGCGACCCATCAGTAAAAAATTTGGTAAAATTGGGGTAAAATATTTTTTTTTAATTAATTTATTTAAGTGCTAAAATTGTTAAAAAAAAAAAATTGTTGAAATCACCGGAATGAAACCGATTAAAAAGGTGGCATCACCTTTTGTTGTGGGAAACAGCTGATTGGCGTTCACTGTTTTTTTTTAATATTGATTTGAAGTTTTTATTTGCAAAATAGACAAATGCAAATATATTTATTTCAGGGGAAAGCGTAAATCATCTATGCATGATAAAATTATCCTTATGTGAGTTCTATCCTCGCAGGAAATTGGGCATACGAAAGGCATTTTTTCGCATTATTTACTTCTGACCAAAACACAAGTCAGCTGTTTTAGCAATAAGAAATGAAACGTTCCGATAGCAGAACGATGACCGAAAACTTGTGAAAGCCGGAGCACCTTACAACGAAAACTCAGTTTTGGTCCCAAAACGAAAACGAAAACCAAAAGTGAAAACCGGAGCATGCCTGTTAATAAATGTAATTCAATAACATGATTTTTTCTAAGTAGTATACATGCAGAATCATAAGAGAATGTATAAACCCTTGTGTCGCTGCTACGCACAAGCAAGAGTGCCGATCACTGATAAATACGTCAATTTTTAACAGCATTATATCGCGGTATTTTTTTTTTTTTTTGCAATATCCTGTTCAATTGTGAAAAATTTCGTCGGTATAAGCAGATTGTCGCTAAAAGCGGAAATGTACTTAGCGTAAGCCCTTTCATATAAGTTATATGGGGACCAAACAAGCTATCGAGTTTTCGTCGCAATAACCGGAAGGACACTATAAGAGGAGTCGTTATAACCGAATTCAACTGTATATCGCTTGGCATTGGAAGTCCTAAAGACCCTATTACCACTTTTCTCACAACTAATACCACAAATCGTGTAAAGCCTCAAAATATAATATATGAGGTCAGGTACTTTAAATGTAAATGATTCACATGTTGACCTTTCAACAACTCAGTAATCCGACAAACTGGAGCATATACAAAAAAATCGGGTTTTAAAGTAATTAAAACGATATATTTAATGCTTTCAATAAATAGCTGGTCGAATATTAAGTAGATAACTGTTAGTCGGAGAAATTGAGCACGTCTCGACGTAATACTGGTGTATTGGCTAAAAATTCTTATTACATCATATCTAGTTTATTAATTTGTAAAATTTGCAGTTTTCATTTTGATTGGAATTGGAAATGCAAATTTCGAAATGAGTACTATTCTCTCTTGTCCGCTACAATAAAATACATAATAAATATTCAACTTAAAATATGCCGCAAGAATACAAAACTATAGCGAAGGCTATAATTGGTATTAGATATAGTATTCATTACAGTAGGCATTTCGCCATACTAAAATAACTTCGCCAAATTTTCAGGAAGCATATATGTATATTGTAACAGTTATTATTGTATGCCCAACAAATCTTCTCTATCTTCAATATTACGCTTGCTACTTGGTATTATTTCCGTTTGAGGGGCAAAAGAAAAATTCTAAACGAAATTTGATATTTGTGCAATAACAACGGATATAATTAGCTATAAATTAGGCTCTTAAAAGTACTGTACCATTTTCTATTGACCAGAAAATTAGCCTATTTACGATTTTAAACAGTTAACAAACTTTAAACAAAACTCTGATAGAAAATGCTTACTTGAAACAAGTTTGTACATATGTATATAAAAATGTATATATACATACATATGCAAGTGATCTCATATTTACCATATGAATTCTAGTGGCCATTAATTTTAATAATACAATAAACTACTACGTACAATAAGAACTATCTTATTTTTAAGTGCTAATTACCTTTTGAGGATGCTTTGCATTGCCATTTGGTTTATCGTCGCATCCATTATCCATAGAATCGCTACGTTTAGTCAATTTGGTATTTCTCAAAGACTCTGCTTTCGCGTATCCCTGAACAGTTTTTTGTTGGATTTGTTGCGCCCCTTTCTCGTTTTGATCCTCCCCAAGAGTCATGGTTTTACAATTGTTTCCTGTAAATTACCAAACTGTCATTAACTCAGTGTCTCCCGCCCTACTTATGTATGAATATATATATATATATATATGAATGTACATAGTTACGAATGTGTAGTACATAAACAATTATAGATATATGTATGCCATGAAAGAATTTATTTTCCACATATGTATATACGTACAAACACGCCCATAAACAATGAGATATGATAGGATGATAATATGTTTATGATATATCGAAACACAAAATACACATTAAAAAAAACCTTTACGCTCATCTGAATACTTTTGTATTATTCACTACTATTGCTTTATGACGTCATTCCCCACCTACCTTACGAATTTGTGCGTATAAATGAAATTGGGAGGAACTTGTTCAATGGTGTGAAAGAATTGTTCAACTGACGAGGGTATAAAATTGACACACTAGACAAATATTATATTTGCGCAAATGTAGAACCAATATTTAGCGTTAAATATCGATAGAAAATATCTACTGTTTTTGAAGACTAAAATTTTATGTTTTTGACGGGCTTTCTCGGTTTACTTTTTAAGTATATTTAAAATTTGTTATTTGCCCCACGTAAAAACGAATTACAAAAAAAAAATCGGCTTTTACACATTCGTGAGCTGCGTGAAAATATCGGACACACACGTAAGAATTTTCGGTAAATATACATACATGTATTTGCGCAAAGCAATGCAAATTGCACAAATAATTTTTAAAACTCATTTGTCTTGAGATAGTTTGATCGCTCACTTAATAATAAAATAGTAGGAAAAGTTTGTTTACATTCTGCACTTGCATCAGAGCGGTCACATAAAAAATTCATCATTGCCCATTATATTGCACTTTTTGTTGCAAAAGCGGAAAAACCTGTTCTTGATTAAAAAAACAATGTATACAACTAATTATAATATATATATTATAATATTATAATATATATATATATATAATTATAATATATATATTTTCTTTAGTATATATTGTGTTAATATATAGAAAACTATTTTAGTTTACAAACCTCAATGCCGTTAAATCTTCAAAAAATAAAAAATAAATGAAAAATCGATATCTGAAATAAAAAACCTATCCTACACATTTTCTACTAAAAAAAAAAAAAAAAAAAAAAAAAATAGCTTACCCGTTTCAACACGACTTTATTCGTCCAATTATCACATCGAACATGAAGTAAAGTGTAAACAACCCTAAGAATCCCGCCTATAAACAATCATCGCTGCTGGAATTATCGCAGACCGCTTACATCTCTATTGAAAGTTGATTGTGAGAAGCGTGTTGCACGTGTTTTATTTGCAAGCCTAAAATAACGAAATTTATTGAATATGGGTTTCGGACGTCCTCAAGGAAGTGGCGGAAGAGGTTTTTTTTAACTGTATATTATACTGATTGAGTACTTATATATGTTTCAATCCCATTCAGGTTTTCGTGGTGGTGGATCCCGAGGTGGAGGCGGAGGTGGATTTAATTCTCGTGGCGGATTCAAAAGAGGTGGTCCACGTGGAGGTGGTGGAGGAGGCGGTCGTGGCGCCTTTGATCAAGGACCTCCAGAACGTGTTATACCATTGGGCAACTTTAGCTATGTGTGTCAAAACGACTTAATTTGCAAGGTTGAGATTGAAGACGTACCATATTTTAACGCGCCCATATTTCTTGAAAACAAGGAACAGATTGGCAAAATTGATGAAATCTTTGGGACTGTTCGAGATTACTCTGTATCTATCAAACTGTCGGATAATGTATACGCAAATAGCTTCGCTCCAAGCCAAACTTTGTTCATTGACCCAGGAAAACTTTTACCAATTGCAAGATTTCTACCAAAACCACCACAGCCGAAAGGAGCAAAGAAAAGAGCAGGTGGAAGTGGCGTGGGTGGCTTTCGAGGTCGCGGAGCTGGAATGGGTATGCGAATCGTGGTTAAAATGTCTAATGAAAAAAATATTATATTTAATTATTTATTCAAAGGTAACCGAGGTGCTCGAGGCGGTGGTGGTGCATTTAGAGGTTCAAGTCGTGGTGGAAACGGTGGTGGATTCAGTAGGGGTCGCGGTGGTGGAGCCCGTGGTGACAGGGGAGGTCGTGGACGTTGGTAATTGAATACCTTATTTAAATCTAAGAAAATAAAGATTAATTTCCATGAAATTGTAAATATTTATTTCAATTTTTTACATATTATAGATGCGAGTTTTCTGTGCACTCATTTTAATTCGCCACTATAGGAGAAATTAATTTGACTTTATAATTTAAATATGAGAAGTTATAGGCCCTTTATTTTGGTAATATTTAAATTGGCGTTAAGTTTGTAATCAATATGGTTGGAAGTCATGACCATATTGTCTAGCGAATTATTTTTCATATTTAATATTTGTGGTGAATTGAAATTTCCTTTGACTTTGATAATTCCAGCCGCACTTCTGTTGTTGTGCATGGTATTTTCAATACTATAATTATTATTGTAGCCAAATAATCTCATATACGTTCTTTCTGCCCAAGGTTTAATATCTTCCTGTCGATTCATCTCAGCCGGATGTAGCAATTGCTAGTGAAGATGATTAAAATGGGATATATGTAAAAAAGTCAAGAAACCAAAATTTTGTTAAAAATTTGCTGCGTACTGTGAAACTATTGCCTTCGGTGAAGTCATCACTATTCCTAATGATCTCCTCCGAATGGGGGTGATAATAGTACTGAGGATACTGGCTCTGGGTCTGTGAATATCTTCGAGTGCTGCCAACCACATCGCCATTGTGATTGTGGTGTCCAATATTGTTGTTTGTGGGGTTAATGTAACTATGCGTTCCACTACCAAATAAATCTTCAACAATATTCAACTCGCTTGGATAGATGTAAAAGGTTGCAATCAATATGACGGAAACTATCAAGTGAAAGAGCATACACGTCCAAATAAGATTGATCTGGAATTAATATACATTTGTACAATGCAGTTATTATATTTCAATAGAAATGTAAATATTGGAGTGGGTTTTTGGGTTCACGAAATTACCTTTTTTTTGCGCTCATATGATGTAAAAGTGGTAAATGGAACTAATGATATTGTTAAAAATGCTCCGCAAGCAACACCAGAGAGCAAACCAGCAAAATTTAATTGATATGGTAGTGTGCCGATGCCAAACAGTACTGTACATAAAAGTATAAATTTAATCAATGCCACATATGGCTTGTGCAGATGCTTCCAGTGCATTAATATCAGTAGGGAAATTAGGGCTGAGACTACTCCGCAGAGTGAAGCAGATGGTCCCACCTGAAGATTAAAAATAATACATAAAACATTACAAGCATAAATATATGTATATGTCGGGTTAGCATTATGATTTTCCATATTTAATTGCGCAGATTGAGAGTGCCCGCCAGCATTCTAGCATATCGAAAATGCTTTCCAGAAAATGCTGCAATGAACATACTAATTGCATCTCTGTCTCTCACAGTGGCTCAAGCATACACACACAACAATCGTAGTGCGTATCTCTCTCAAACCTCTAAGCTCACGCAACATCTCTCTCTCATTTTCGCATCGAACTATCCTGACCATGACACAAGGTAGTCTCGTCGGCAAAAGCTGCACACTATCTATACCATACATAAGTGCGAGTGAAACGACTGCGCCTAGTGAGTGCGAAAGAATCGACAGTATAGCTTTGTATTTAACCCTTAAATGGTGCAGAGGGTTTAATTGTTCCACTATATTAAAAAGAGTTGAATTGTTTTTTATAATTTAATTTTTAATTGTTTGGAATCGGAAAGTAATCGTTTTGTTTTTAAAGTATATACAAATAATAAAGTAAAATTTTGTATGTCTATATTAATACATCCCTAGCAGCTAATAATAATTGTTCCTATATATATATATATATATATATTTTTTTTTTTTGGATTTAAAATAGCTTCAAACAATATTGAGACAAACAATTTTCATCCGTTTGATAAAATAATATATACATATATAAAGCATAATTGCAAACTGACATTTTAGCTTTGCAAAAGGGTTAATGTGCAGGGCAAAATCGTCCGCGCACAACCTTTCACTCCAACAAGCACGAGCGCACTGAACGATAACATCCTGAAGCCGAAGGAAAAGGCACACGACAAGACTACCTTGTGTCATTGTATCATGATTCTGACCATCTGACGAATAGATGGAACAAAGCGTATTAACAAACAATCGTTAGAGTTCAGAGACGAGAATTGTCGCTTGGTACGCGTATTTGATTTAATTCTTTTACACTGACTTCCATAATTTAAGATCCGACATATGTAATATTACGAGTATTATATATTATTCCAAATTCGACTGTTGAATGTTTGTTAATTTAATGAGAATTTGTTTTTAAAATGATTGTCATGTCATACATATAATCAGCGGTCAAGGACGATTCCAGTTATGATACTTACTTCCGGACGATGTGGAGCGAGTACTGCACTAGTGAGATTGCCCACTAACCCAGATGTTATGTATACGATAGCTGTTCGCATTGTTCCAATTAAACGTTCCAAATCGGCGAGAAACAAATGCTGGACTATCAGAGTAATTGCGAGATGCAGGATACCGGCATGCATGCATAGCGAAGTCAGTAGTCTATAAAACTGATCTGGAATTTCGACTGAAAAGAACGGAAACATGCCACAAACGTTGTTCAAGCAAGATATCTGTGGAGTACAAAAAAAAATGGTTAAATTTATTGAATAACTATGTATTTAGGGAATCGGGATTTTTTTTGTTCAATGTTTACTTGCGAGCAAAGTGATGCTTCTTCATGAAAGTAACCACTGACGAAATCACAATATTCTCGGGTTGTTATGCGACATTCCCCATAAAGGCCAGTACAACATGGATGTCCAATTACTTCACAAACCATATGCTCTGCAGTATGATCTTTGTAGCGATAACGCTGCGAAAATGAATTGGTTTTTCGGCAAATCGGCCATTTGGTAATATCATCAGGCCACTCGTATGGCGCAATCGACGCAGGCGCGTCACAATATTTGGGATCTAAGCCGCACACTGATCCCGATATACGACCGCCAGGACCGGATTCGCCGGGTGACCATTTTTTCCAAGTCGATATGGATTTCTGTAAAAATGTGCAGAGTGTTGGCGCATTTAATTAGATTAATTTAAGAGAAATTTAATGAAGTTCCAAAAATGACATTGTTAGAATTAGGGCGAAGCGAGAGCGCAATAAAGCTTTCGTTTTTGCTCTCTGAGCGAATTCACCTCGCTTCGCCACTCTAGTTAAGTTAGGTTTAATGTAAACTTAACAGAAAATTATAAAGTAGTTGAAATTAGAACTCATCAGCGCGTTGTCACTCGTATTTTCGTTTCGTTTTCGTTTAAAACAACAACATTAGGTTCATCACTTTGTTCGCGACTAACTCGAAAATTAAACATTGCAAAAACTCTTGTGATTTTCCATGGCGCCCCTAAGACTCTAATTGTTGTTGAACGCGAGTGAAATTAAGAAACCAAAAACAAAACAAATTCGCGTCGGTTGCTAAAAGTATAAAAAAAACTGACTTTGTGCTGTGTGCAGTGATCTGTTGTTCTTGTGTCATCGTTGGATTCTCTGCATCATCGCTGGAGAATACCCTGTACCTGCAGAAAACGCAGAGGAAAGTGGCTGGGATCATTAAAGATCGCCAATTCCAAGTACTGTGCGAAAAATTGAAAGCAAACAACAGAATTGGTTGCCGAGTTGCAAAATTCTAGTGACGCTTTCAATTCTTGCCACATACCTAATAGTAGAGCATTTGTATTTAAATTTTATATTTAAAATTAAATAGTGAACCGATTAGGCAAAACATTTGTTTTTGTTTTCTTAAGTGAAAGTGACTAGGGAAAATTTCTATTTCCATTGCATCGAACTTATTCTCTGAGTTCGTTGCAATTTTTCGCTTTCGTCGCCCCCTTTGTCACCAGATTCGTAGTCGCTATTACTTCAGCGCACATACATATATACCCGCAAGCCAACATTGCACCGGTGAATTTTGGCTCCGTAGTTTGTTGTTGCTTGCATTTCGTTTTCGTTTCGCGCGCTCAGAGACAGCGCACATACACACAAACATACGTTAGCAAGCCAGCATCTGTACATTGCATTGCGCTCTGTAGTCTGTGTTGTTGCTTGCACTTTTCGTTGTCGCGCGCTTAGCAACAGCTTTGCAGTGCGCAAAACTCGCTCCCCCACATTCGTTGGTTGAGTATATTACTGCGATATCTCGTTTGCTCCCTCGAATTGTGTACTCCCCTATAATTGTCCGAGATAGCTTAGAGGTTGCTAGGACAACTTAAACAAAAAAAAAGTAATAATAAAAAATTAATTAAAAAATAATAATTAAGAATAAAAAATGAATTAAAAAATAATAATTATAAATAAAAAATTAATTAAAAATAAAAAATTAAAAGAGAAATATAATTTTGTTTTGTTTTTAGCTTCCTTTTGTTGTTGATTTGTAGCAACAAGATTTATTTTGAGTTATCGTTATTTCTCGTTTCCTTTGATAATTTTTAAAAATGAATTCAAAAGAAACACTTGAAGGCTCTAAGAAGAAACTTGCTATTTGCGTGAGGAGCATTAGCAGAATTCACAATCAAATTCTCGATGAGACTATAGGTCGAGATTTGACAGAGCTAGAATGCAGGTTTGAGATGTTGTCGTCTCATATTGAAAATGCTCTCCAATATCAGAGCAGAATTGAGACATTTGACGAATTTGACGAATATCGGTGCGAGTTAGAAGAGCTTTGCATTTCTGCAAAGGCAAGGCTGAAGGCGGTGGTGAAATCATTGAGCGATACTTCACCCGTATGCCTAAGCTTCCATTGCTAAAGTTCAGCGGAAAGTATTCCGAATTTAAAAATTTTATAAGTTTGTTTGAGACTCTTGTTGACAATGACCATTCGATTCCACGCATTAAGAAGTTCAATCATCTCATTTCATGTCTCCCTGGTGAGGCACTTGGAACAGTGAGAGCGTTTCAAGTCACCGAGGACAATTAAAAGAAAGCAATGGCGAATTTGAAAAGAGTATATGACAATGATTGTCTGATATTTAATGAAAATATCACAGCTCTTTTCAATTTGCCAAAGATTTCGCAGCCCTCCGCTTCAGCGTTGAGGAACTTGATTGACACTGTCTCTGCGATATACGGATCATTGTTGTCGATAGGTGATGATAAGAAGATTGCAAATGCAATCCTTATTCACCTGGTCATGCACAAAGTTGATGCAATGACAAAAAAGAAGTGGGATGAGCAGCTAGATTAGAGTGAGTGTGAAACTGTGCTTAATCGTCGATATCAGCACTTGTCAGCTGAGAATTCGACAAAGTCTGATATTCAAGCCGTTTTCGTCAAACAGCTTAATATAAGCTCGTTTTCGTGTACGACTGTCAAAGATAAGATTGATCAAAAGACCCAAAATTGCGTTAATTGCAATTCCGAAGAGCATTCCATCGCAAGTTGCTCGATGTTTGCTGCCTTGGCAGTCAAACAGAGGTTTGACTACCCGAAAATAACTGCATTATTCATAAATTGTCTTCGAAAGGGTCACACTGTCGCCAAATGTAAGGCAAAAAAGTGTCGTGTGTGCAGCCGTTCACATCATACGTTGCTGCACATATATTCTGCGACTACAAATAGTAGAGTGTTGCCACCCCCGAGTCTCTCCGCTGTTGAGCCTGAGCGTCCATCCTCGCATGCAATGCATGATTCTGGCCACAGAAGTCATAAAAATAAAGATGAATTCAGGCGAGTTCATCTTAGCCCGAGCTTTGATGGATTTTGGGTCACAAATTAATTTTGTGACTGAGGAACTAGCTCAGCGACTGCATTTGCGTAGAGAAGACTCGTGCATCAGCTTGCTTGGCATTGGTGAATCCAATTCTCAAGTTAAGAAAAATTTACACACTGTGGTGAAGTCGCGAGTTGGCTGCAACGAGTACGCGATCGATTTATGGATCCTCAAATCGATCTCAGGATATCAGCCAGATCTCACTGTGAACGTCAGTGGCTTGAAGATACCTGATAATCTTCAGCTAGCGGATCTCTATTTCTTCAAACCGCAGACAACTGATCTTTTTATCGGCGCTGAAATATTCTTTGACCTATTGTCCGTGGGCCAAATTAAGCAAGGTCCAGAGTGTCCAATCCTCCAAAAGACAAGCCTTGGGTGGATTGTCTCGGGGTGGTACACTCCTGGTGAAAAATTTCACCCGAATATGACTGTCAATCTGAGTTATCAGGAAGAAAGTTTGAGCTCGATTGACAAGACCTTGCTAAAGTTTTGGAATGTTGAAGATGTGCGCTCTCCCTCCAAAGTACTTTCCGGTGAACAACAAAGTTGTGAAGATCATTTCACGAATAATGTGAAATGATTGCCGTCTGGTCAATTCGAGGTAAGGCAGCCGTTTTAATCAGATCCGCACCAGCTTGGGTGCTCATTTGAAGTTGCTAAACGACGGTTTTTGTCGCTTGAAAAACGCTTAGCTCGAGATCCCAAATTAAAGCGAATGTACTTGGAATTTATGGAAGAATATGTAGAGATGGGCCACATGTCTGAAGTGAGTCACATCCTTCCAAGTACTCCACATTACGTCATACCGCACAAATGTGTATTTCGGCCCAAGGGCACTTCGACAAAGCTGAGGGTCGTAATTGATGCTTCGTATCGCACTTCGACACATAAAACGTTGAATGACATTCTTATGGTCGGACCGACCATTCAAGAAGAGCTGTTTTCGACTCTGCTTCGTTTTCGATTGCATAAATATGCATTAACGGCCGACATCAAAAAGATGTACCGCCAAGTTATTGTGCACGAGGCAAATCGAAACTATCAGCTCATAGTGTGGAGAAAAGATCCATCAGACTCGTTGAGATTATTTAGATTAAACTCAGTAACATATGGCACTGCGCCAGCGCCATTCTTGGCCATACGGTGTTTGATCCAGCTGAGCGAGATTGCGAAATCATCGCACCCCATGGCAGCTGAGGTTATCAGGCAAGACTTCTACGTTGACGATATGTTGAGTGGTGCCGCATGCGTCGAGGACCTGAAGACAATTAAGTCTGAAGTGTCGCAGATACTGCTAGGAGCAGGTTTTGAACTTGCAAAGTGGTTCTCGAATGCTCCTGGGTTCTCCGCATCAGACAGTACACCATTCATGGGTCTTAAAGCGACAAAACGGAACATTCTCTCGGTGACATCGTGGTTATTCGATCCGCTTGGCCTGTTGAGTCCCTTAATCATAAAAGCAAAGATACTGCTTCAAGAGCTCTGGCTTCAAAATATCCTTACTAACCACCAAGTCAAAAGTAGCGCCCCTCAAAACTAAGACTCTTCCTAGACTTGAGTTGTGTGCAGCTCACCTTCTCGCAGAACTCTGTCACCGCATCCGAAGGCTGATCCGATCATCAAGTGAACGAACGGTTATTTCTTCAGATTCGGAAGTCACTCTTCATTGGATCCGGTCACATCCTTCCACTCTAGCGACATTCGTGTCGAATCGGGTGGCCGAGATTCAAGAGTGGTCAGAGAGCGTGGAATGGCGTTCTGTTCCAACAAAGCAGAACCCCGCAGACATTGTATCGAGAGGATACGATGTGACTGAACTGTGCGCGTCAATGTGGTTTAGTGGTCCGACATTCTTGAAGGAACCACACGACGCATGGCCAGTTAACCACCATTTCGTGTCTGAAGAGACGCGCAATTTGGAAGTGCGTAATACAGCTGTTGGACTGACAGCTGTGGTGGTAAAGTCAGATCTAGTGGAATCGATCGAAAACTTTTTGTCGCACACAAGTCTGTTGAGCGTGTTCGCTTATGTGTTCCGCTTTATTCGAAGATGCAAAGACAAAACAGTTCAATTTGAACTAGTTCCAACGGCATCAGAACTAAACGAAGCATTCAGTAAAGTCGTAGAAGTTCTGCAGAATTTCGAATTTAGAGACGATATAGATAGGGTTCGTAAGAGTACACGTGTGAGCTCGAGTCTACAACAACTCAATTCTTTCATACATGAGTATAAAAAATCTTGGTGTTCGTTTTCGTTGTTGCGAGTTGGGAGGCGACTGGTAAATGCTCCTATATCGTGTGCTGCTAAGTTTCCGCTTCTCTTGTCGAAGCGCTCACAATTTGCACGTAGCTATGTGAGGTACCTTACCACTTAACCAACTGTCACGCTGGCCCAAGAGCGCTCGTGAGCATTTTAAGAGAACTACTTTGGTTAGTCAATGCTCAAAAGCTCTGTCGTCAGACAGTCCGATCGTGCATTCGTTGTTTTAAATGCAAACCTCGGTTGCTTACGCAAATAATAGGAAATTTGCCTGCTGATCGGCTCCGAGGGCTCCGCCCATTTTCAATTTGTGGCGTAGATTTTTGTGGCCCAGTTGAGACTACCTATAGGATTCACGGTAAGCCGCCGTACAAGTCGTACATATCTTTGTTCGTCTGTTTTGCGTCAAAAGCGGTTCATTTATAAATTGTGTCTGATTTGTCAACTAATACGTTTCTAATGGCTTTCCAAAGATTTGTTGGTCGAAGAGGATGCCGAGCCGAGTCCATTGCGTGAAGTCAGCAAAGCACCTACTTCAACGGACGGAGGGCAACGCCCTGCTCACGGCCGAGGAGCTGCAGACCGTGGTCGTGGCGGTGCTCAACTCCCGCCCGCTAGGAGGGAGGCGCTAACCCCAGGGCACCTACTGGTGGGCAGCCCACTGGTGACACCGGCAGCAGCGCGGACCCCGGATCAGGAGGGTCTGACTTGCTTAAAGCGATGGCGAGCTGTCTCGTCGCTCAAGCGAGCGTTTTGGCGTTCTGCAGTATGTGCTGGGCCTGCAGGCACGGACAAAGTGGGACCAGTTGCAGCTAAATCTGCAAATTGGAGAGCTCGTCGTCGTCGCAGAAGACAACCAGCCGCCGATGCAGTGGATGCTGGGTCGAGTCGTGGCGGTGTACCCATGAGACGACGGGGCGGTGCGCGTCGCAGACGTGCGGACTAGCGCGGGAGGCGTGTACAAGCGGCCAATACATAAACTGGCACCTCTGCTAATTGGATGAAGGCACAGGCGCCGGTGTTGGCGCATTTGATTAGATTAGTTTAAGTGAAATTCAATGAAGTTCCAAAAATTAAGTTGTTAGAATTAGGACGAAGCGAGAGCGCAATAAAGTTTTCGTTTTTGCTCTCTGAGCGATTTCGCCTCGCTTCGCCACTCTAGTTAAGTTAGGTTTAATTTTAATTTAAACTTAACAGAAAATTATAAAGCAGTTGAAATCAGAACTCATCAGCGTTGTCACTCGTCGTCTTTTCGTTTCGTTTTCGTTTAAAACAACAACATTTAGTTCATCACTTTCTTCGCGAAAATTAAACATTGCAAAAACTCTTGTGATTTTTCACTGAGATTAGTTAAATTTGTGTGGTAATTTCAAATTATTTTGTTGCTTACAGTTTTTGAGTATCTACAGTTCGAGTCAAATAAATGAATAGTTTCAAAAATATACGAATTATATTTGATTGCACAAATGTATGTACCAGAGAGCTGCAATCACAATTTTTTCAATCATTCCCGATCATTGACTCGAATTTTTTGTGACGCAAAACTTTGCTTCAACGAACATGAATTGATCGTAAGCAAGCGTGTTCAAAGCGAACATTTAGTTCCAATCATGATACAAAATATACAAGGTAGTCTCGTAGGCAAAAGCTGGTTCCCTGTCTATGTAAGCAATGAGTGCAAGTGAAAGAGGCACAGCGTGGTAGTGTGTGCGAGACGACAATGAATTTGTGCATTAACCCTTAAAAGATGCAAGGGGATTAAAGTCGCCAGTATTAAAAAAGAGTTAGATTTGGTTTAAAATTTAATTTTAAATAATTTGGAATTTGCAATAAGGCATGGTTTTTGTTTTTTGTAAGCGTTCTTTTCCTTAGGTTCTTAATCCCAAAAACAAATCAATTTTTTAAAAAAAAATTATTTATATGTAAATTAATATTTACATATGTATCTAGAAGCAAATTTTAATGTCTCTTTGGCATTTTTTCAAAAGTAAATTGTTAATGAACATAACTTAAAAATGATTGCAATGTATGCCGTAAATTACAACATAGAGAATTAGAACATATCTCTATGTTGTAATTTACGGCGTACATTGCAAAATGACATTTTGCACAAGGGTTAATTTCAGAAAATATTCATCCGCAGACAACCTTTCTCGTCGAAAAACGAAGACGACCTGACGAAAGCTTTTTTCCCACGGGACTACCTTGTATAATTGTATCATGGAATCGATAGTCTTTTTCTGTACAATCATTTCCGATCATCAAACCGGTACGCATCAATCATTTGAATCAATAAGCAGAGCAATCAAATCAATTATACGAACTGTTCGTTTTGTACACGAAGATCGATCGAACAATTTTGTCGCGAACAACTTATTGAGTTGTGACGGGTTTAAGCGAGGCTGATCGAAACCGACTCGATCATACTCAATGCAGGTCTCTGCTATGTACAAGTACAATCAAATCACTCGCAATGATATTTACAAATATGAATCCAAACATAAACAAGTTGAATTAGATGTACAAAACTTACTGCTGGATACAGCCCGCGTATGGAACAATCGGCCTGTGAACTCTGAACGCATCCAGAATCATCGTTTCGTATGCAACACGCGGTTTCGCGCTCTTGTCGCTTGGTTTTAGTAAGAACGTCCATGATTTTCGTATCTCTACGCATGCAAGCTGCAAACTTTGCTCCCATATGAACCAAATCATTGCTGCGAGGACCTATCCAAAAATTTCGCGGCTCAACGTGTTGTACGGTTTGAAGACTTAGACTGGTCACTAAAACCTGGCCAGTCTTTTGTTCCGTTCCAAATCCAATCGGTGCAATGCCATAACAAACAATGGAAAGGAACAGTACAACAATTTGCACAGTATTAATCCAGTATGTAAAAAACGGGCGATGATCGGTGCGATCATCCAAATCGTTGACGGAAAAATATTTAATTCGTCGCATTGGCGGACGCCGGGAATTTTCCAAAACACCATCAAGTAACTGTGCACTGATTCTGGTAGCCCGATTATTCGACGGTGCAATCAAATTGGAGGCTCGAGTCGGGTGTGGCTGACTCTGCAGCGAATTACTTATATTCATTGGATTCGTTTGGTTGATACTATGTGCATCATGAGACGAACCTATAAAATGCACACCATTGTTGGCCGTATTTAGGGCAGAGGTTCGCCAACCATTGTGATGACGCTCAGTCATATAGACGCCAACGCTAGCATCTATGCCCAATCCCAAGGCTACAGTTTTATTTGCTGTTGTTTTCTTCCGATCTATATCTGATGTGCCGATGATGGCTTCATTATTATTAGTGTTCGCCGCCGCTAAAGTTGCATCACTTGGATTATCAAAGAATAGCTCATCTTCAATGATTGCAGCTATCATACTGGTGCAATCATTCACATCAATTTGATCCATTTGTTGATGATGCCGTTCAGCATGCTCATCTCGATCTGGCCGACCATGCACATGAATGGGGGCAAAACTACGTGACCATTGGGGTCGTTTATTATTACTACTACTCCTACTATTACTAATCTTGTTTGTTAGCCTAGTGTTAAAGATGTTTATAACATTACTAACACCAGTTATTAACATATGCACAACCGTTGCCTTTCGCTCGATATACTCAGCAGCAGCATCGTAATCATGATTCGAATTGAATTTATTACGCCATCGACTGGAGGCACCATAAAGCATAATATCGTTAAATTGAGCATCGCGCGCTGGCAAAATATCGGGTGGCAAAATATTGCGTTGATTGTTGCCTCGACATCCCATTCCAGCAGCAGTAGTTGCACTTGCATCACGAGTATCATTTAAATTAGTTGCATTATACTCAAGTTCTTGATTGGTCTTTAATAGACCAAAACGCCTTATGGCCAATCGTTGTTGTCTTCCGTGCCAGAGCATGAAGTCCGCCGCTTCAGAGCTGCTCTCGACGCCAAAAAAGCGTGCGATTTCCCGTCGCATATAGATGCTAATACGTTTCTTGCACGAATAGCGGTAAGTTTGTTGTTGTGATTGCTGCTGCTGCTGCTGCAATGAGGGCTGCTGTTGCTGTTGCTGTGAAGGCTGCGCTAAAACTTGCAACTGCTGTTGTTGCAGATGTTGCTGCATTTGATTTCGTGGCGAGCCTACAATGAGTTGTTGAGATGGTGCATACATTTGATGAGAGTGCGTTTGACGTTGCAATGTTGGCAACTTGTTGTTCGTATTGTCAGCATGTTTAAGAAAAGAAGCGTCGGTGGTCATTTTCGAATTTGTCAACTCTTGTTCGTGATGCTTCATTTTCGACAAATCATTGATAGCTGCCAATTTCATGGGGACGAGTGGCATGGCCACTGGAACGGGACTAATCGGTCCAGTAGTTTGCGTCGTTTGATGCACTCCTGTTGTTCGACGAGCCGTATTACAGTGCAAACAGGTTGTGGTGTTATCCTGACTTTGACTTTGACCTTGTCCTTGACTGTTTGTTTGCTGTATAACGATGACAGAGTCGCCTTCATCGGACTTGGCACGCAGCTTGTTGCACGACGACGAAACGCTTTTTGTGCCAACTATCGGGGAGCAGATGTTGGGTGGTGACGGGGGTACTGCTGCTGCTGTAATAGATACAGCAGATATGCCCGATGATGTTGCTGGCGATGGTGATGATGGGCATGGACAGTTTTGGGAAGGTGATGATAATAGATTGCTGTTACTAGTTCCATTATATGTTTGCGCACTCTTCGAATGCGCTATTGATTCCTCAATAGCATGGTGACAACACTTTGTGGCTCGATAATTATGTGGCAATGGCATATTCAAATAATGCGTCGATTGGATTGGATATGAAGTTGAAGTTGATGACGACGCCACCGATGTCGATGACGACAAAGGCAAATCTGTATAGAGCAGCTCACTGGCCAAAGGAGGCGTTGGTACATAGCGTTTAACCGGAGTGTGCACCGTTGAGCCCAAATAGCTACTGTATGCTTCGTTGCTACATTGTACTTTCGCAGGCGGCAGAAAATAACGAGTTGTGGATGGCACTGATGATGTTGATTCCATTCGATTGGCCGTTGCATCTCGATAACGATCTAAGCGATATTTCGATATTTGTTGGTTCGATTGCTGATGCCCTTGATGTTGATGTTGATTTTGATACTTATTATTTTGTCTGTTATTATCGGCACTACTCGCTAATGCAAGAATGCATGGTTGCGACTTGGCGTTGCCTGAATTATTATTGTTGCACAGTGATGTTGTTGAGTTTGACGATGGCAACGGATTGTAGATATGACTGTGATGACCGCCGTGCTGACGCTGAAACTGATTTAAATTCAGTTGTTGCATTTGTTGCTGATTAGCCTTATTATTGCTCTGCGATTGAATCTGGGCATAGTTCGATGACAGACAATCGCTACTTGGCGCTGGCGATGGTGGCGGTAGACAGCCCGCAATTAATGTGGTATCCCCGAACTTTTCAAACTGCTGCGGTATAGTTAGTCTGGCCGACTGTGGCAAAAATATTTCATTGGGATGTGGACTGAAGCGTCCAGTTGATGGCAGCTTCGTGCTAGTATCTCCTCCATCATCATTATCGTCGTCAACTGCCGCTTGCGATTTGAGTGACAACTGCGTTTGATAATTCAGCTTCTTTCTTTGCCCCCCATTGCTGCATTCATTGCTATTAAAACTTCTGCGTTGATTCGCAAAAACATTCGATGATTCACTGCCAATGGGGTTCATTTAAAAAGGTGGAGGTTGTGCTCTTTTAATTTCTAATATTCATCTGAAATACAAAAAAACATCACATTCAATAAGTGAGCGCTTTATAATGAACGAATGTAAAGTATATTGATTGTTTATTTGAATGGTAGGTAACTCAGAAAGTTAAAAAAACAAACGAAAATACATTGCTCAATATTTTCTTCTTATATTTTTTGATAGCTGAACTAAGTTAGACGCACTTTGTATCTTTTTTCAAAAATAAATTAAAAATTACCATCAAATCATTATTTCGCATTATTTGATTTTCTTTACCATAATATTGAAGCTTGAGTTACAGGTACAGAAAATAATACCTATAGTATTTATTTTCTGATCGATTGTGTAGAAGTTATTAAAGAATCATATTAAAGAAATACTTTTGTATGGCCAAAAACGCTTACTGCAATCAGATATTAATTGCTTTGGCTAAGAATCTCGTATATTTCGTATATATATATGTATATATATTTGAAATGAATTTAAGTAGTTATCTACACATGATAAAAAGCTGTGGTTATTATTTTACCAACTATCATGCAATTGTAGAAAGAGAGGACAGGCGAAGAAACGCTGGTTTGGAATCACAAACATTGGGATTATGCCAAAAAAAAAATGTTTTTTACTGTCCGATTATCCGATACGCAAAAAATTGAATGATACCAGAAATGGTAAATATAATTGGTTTATTTTTATAGTTATAGCGCACTTTAGTTATGCCAAAGTGGTATCCGATTCATATAGTCAATGCATATACAATATATGTATGTACCACATACATCTGGTATTTTAAGTTTTTATAAACTCGAAAAGTTCTTTCGATTTTAACTAGGGCTTTTCATTGTTTTAGTATGTATGTACAAGTTTGCTATTTTAAGCTGAAATTATTTGTTTACTCAAATTACTTGATAACACTGGTATGTCACAATTTTCCAAACAATTAAAATTTGTGCACAGTATTTTGAAGTAGAATGAAATTAAAGCCCGATTCACTTACGAATGTGTGTATCCAAATTTGTACATATATGTTATATGGGTACTTTTAATGGAGCCTTCGTAAATAAATTGTGTATATGTTTGTTTTTCTATTCGCCTTATCTATGTAATTCTTTGGAAATAAATACAAAACCTTTTTGTTGTATTTCCAGCACTAATATTAAACAGATGCACTATAATTAAACTATATAACTTAACTTTAAATTCGACTGATTTAGTTTTCTTTCAGTGTTCGCCAGTTTTGCAGGAATGCGAGAAAAATTCTCCAGTACATACATACGTTCATATGTCCTTATGTATAAGTGCATGTGTAAAAATATGTACATTATCTTCTACAACATTCACCTGAGAGCCTGTAATGTCATACATTTCGACCATACATAAATAAGTGTCTTACGCGCATGCTCACACTTGTGACGTCATTCAAAGACATAACCATAAAAGTAGGTTTTATCAAAAA
Source organism: Drosophila niveifrons (assembly GCA_035046325.1). Classification (NCBI taxonomy): domain Eukaryota; kingdom Metazoa; phylum Arthropoda; class Insecta; order Diptera; family Drosophilidae; genus Drosophila; species Drosophila niveifrons. Next base: position 769,896 of record JAWNOC010000058.1, on the reverse strand, counting down.
AAAAAAAAATAAAAAAAAAAAAAAAACATTAAAAGCAACGCAATATTGAGAAAACACACACACACACAAAGATAATGATGAGATGTATGTGGGAGATATCTTATATGTAACATGTTTTCAGTTGCTTGAAATTATCTATCGGTATCTTTTTTGTCTTCTTACATTTAAATTGTTGTCTACTATCTATCGATGAATTTCTTAATAAATTTCGTTATTTCTTCACTTATGGTTGAAATATTAAGATCTTTGTGAATATTCGCATTAGATACGTAGAAAGGAGCATTGAAAATTTGTCGCAAAGTTTTTGATTGGTAATGCTGAGATATGTTAATATTTGAATTGCTAGCAGTCCCCCAGAGCTGTATAGCGTAGGTCCAAACAGGCTTCAGTATAGATTTGTAGAGGCGAATTTTGTTTTCCAAAGTGGTTTCCGATTATTGTCTTATCAACCAGGACATTTTGAATGTTGTAACTCGGCTTGTAACTGACATGCCGGTATAATAAATATACCGAAGGCCATATATGTTATATCGATAAACTACTACAAACGAAATTTCCGATTATTTTCTTATCAACCAGGACATTTTTAGTGTTGTAAGTCGGCTTGTATATACCGAAGGTCATAAATGTTATATCGATAACTACTAAAAACGAAATATACGATAGAGTGAAAAGTATACCAGATCCTCAGCTGAAGCATCTAAGACACGTAGAAAACGTTTTTGCTCTTTAAAAACTTCTACAATTTTTCCACGTTCGATCAGAAATGATAAATGCTATAATTATTTTCTGTACGCAACTCTAGCTTCGAAATTACGATTTTTATTTGATTTTTGACGATTTGCGGGTGCGGAAATGGGCTAGGCCAAAATTTGGAAAAAAAAAAACTTGATTTGCGTGCAAGCAATACAAGTGCTGTCAAAAAACTATATTTATAGCTCTTATAGTCTCTGAGATCTTGCTGTTAAAACAGACGTCCTTTCATCTGACAGTCAGACAGACGCACATATCGCCTCGACTGTTGACCCTCATCCAGAATATATATATACTTTATTAGGTCTTAGGTCGGAGATACCTGCTTCTGCCTTTTGCATGCATTTACTGCCGGCACAAAGTTATAATACCCTACTACCCTCTGAGTAGCGAGTATAAAAACAAGTAAGAAAGTGGCTTGATATCGCTCCACTTTGCGCATGCCTGCATTTGCGTTTCCGCTGCCACAATGTCGTCGCATATTCCCGCTGCATTCGTTGTGATGTTAGTGTTATTTCTACTAAGTTTTACGATATTTAAAAAAACAGGGTGTTTATACCCGCTACCCATAGGGTAGAAGGGTATTATAACTTTGTGCCGGCAGGAAATGTATGTAACAGGTAGAAGGAGGCATCTCCGACCCTATAAAGAATATATATTCTTGATCAGCGTCAACAGCCGAGACGATATAGCCATTTTCTTCTGTCCGTATGAACACCTAGCTCTCAAAAACTATAAGAGATAGAGCTATAATTTTTGTTCGACAGCATTTGTTATGTTTGCACGCAGATCAAGTTTGTTTTACATTTTTGCCACGCCCACTTCCGCCCCCGCAAATCAGAAGAAATCGAATAACAAGCGTAATAATAAAGCTGGAGTCGCGAATTTTGGGATATACATTAGGAGAGTCTCTGTGACTCCTGAAAATTTGGTTGCGATCAGATAAAAATTGTGGAAGTTATTAAAGAAATACTTTTGTATGGACTAAAACGCCTACTTACTAGGGGTCTCATTTGTTTTGGCCGACAATCTGGTATATTATGCCGTCTATGGTATTTTGAAAGTGGTACTATACTAAATACTAAAAATATACCAAATGATATATTTGGTATGTATTTAGTATTTTGTTGTATTTTTGGGTATATTTTGGAAATAATACCGCAATATTTTGCTTTTATTCAAAATGGGTAGCGGGTATCTCACAGTCGAGCACACTCGACTGTAGCTTTCTTGTTTTTTTTTGAGTTAGGCCTTGTGCTAAACTGACAACTAAAAAAGTGAAATCATATGGTGATAATGAATTGGTGGTGTATTTCAGTGTTTAAAAAACTGCAGCAAGTTTATTTCATGTGATTTAGCGTCTGCTTCTGCTTCTGAAACAAACAGAAGTCGCAGTTGAAGCAAAAGCAGAAAACGATCGCCGACGAAAAGCGTATCAGCAGCAGTCTGCTGCTGCTTTCGCGAAGCAGCAGCAACTGCTCGACTTCTGCAAGTCATGAAAAAAATGAATTAAAAAAAAAACAAATTGTCAAACTGTTTAATTAAATAATAAATTTTTAGAATACAGGGGGAGCAAAAAATAGCATAAGCAGCAAAGTAAATCTCGACAGTAGACGCGATTTTGTCAATTTGTGGGTGCGAAAGTAGGCATGATAACAATTTGAAACAAACTTCATTAATTAAATCTATCTCTTATAGTCTCTGAGATCTAGGTGTTCACATGGACAGACGGACATGGCTAGATCGTCTCGGCTGTGACGCTGATCAAGAATATATATACTTTATGGGGTCGGAGATGCTTTCTTCTACCTGTTACATACATTTCCTGCCGGCACGAAGTTATAGTACCCTTCTACCCTATCGGTAACGGGTATAAAAATCCTTTGTTAACATGCCTGGTAATCGTCTGACATCTTTACTCTTCTTATATTAAAAACATCAATAACCAAACCAAATTAAAAGTATTCCAGTTTTGGTTTTGAGCTTCAAACAAGCGTTTCCAAATAAATTAGTAATTTTGGTGTTTTTTACTTATATATATTTATATTCAGAAAATTTTTATATATACACTAGATTGTTCCTTAACTAAGATTTGATCAATTTACATAGACAAATAATTAGTTATTTACGACCTTAATGTACACAACTATGTCGAATTTTGTAATTTATCTTAAACAATAAAATTTAAAACTACAAAAATATGCAAAAAATATTTTATGAAATATGTCAATATTTCTCTAAATCTTGGTAAATTGGGCAGTACTCAATGAACAAATTTAAATATTCATGATCTAAAGAAAAAATCTGAAACGATTTAAGCATAGCTTGAAAATTGTAAATACAAAAACTGTATGAAACAAATTAATATTTTTGAAATAGTACTTAAGGTGTTAAGAAGATATTCGATAAAAAATCCTTAATATAATACATATCACATGTTTTAAATTACTAAACTTATCATTGAGCCCGATTAAAACAATCTGCACAATAATTCACATAAAGAATCATAATCTCAAGCTATGGAAATGTCTTATTGTTTTTATCGTAATACTCTTTTTTTTTGCTTATTGCAGAATTCATTATCCAATACGGCATTTGTTGTAATTCAGCATATATTAATTCATTAAATTACAGTACAATCATGAAAGTAGAGATGGCACTCCATCAAACTAAATTGCACTTAATATTAATAATATATTATATTAATATATATGAAATGCAAATTCATCATTAATTTTAACTATAAATAACTACTGTTTTGCATTTGCTTCCTATAATGTATGTCAAGTCTTAGTACTAAAAATTAAATTGTAGTATTTCTGTCTGCAGTAAATTTAGTTTCCAAAGTCTAACAGATTTCATAAATTATATATTCTGTACAGTTCAGGCTAATAATGTATATCGATGCATTGAAAAGTCTATTACCTACAAACTACGCTTACAAAATTTCTACATAAAGTCCTTCATGAAACATCATTTGTGTGTTTCTTCAACTTAAGTCTATTATATAAAAATCATGTTCTTAAATAATATTTAATAAAATTAATTAATATAAATTAATTATTGACTATTTTGAATATGTTTCGAAATAATATAAAAATTAGTGCAAATGAATGCTAATAGGAAATTTCTGTATAATTTTAGCAAATTATTGTGTTTAAATATTTTCTCGATGTATGTATTAAAATGTGTTCGTTGTTAACCAAATATATATATATATATATATATATATTCAGATCAAATAAGTTAGTAAATGTGGCTAGGCGTTGTCTATTGGAGATGTATTGTAACAATGAATATTACATTACGAGATGACAATTCATGTCAGCAGTTTAATGTATCTTCTCCGTCAAGAGTACACGCAACATTTTCAAGTTTACGCGCTAGATACATTTTTTTACAATTTGGGTCCGCATCTAGGGCATCCATAATCTAAAATGTTGTACATGTTATTAAGACATGAAAATACATTTAACATTAATAGTTATTTCCACTTACCTGTTCTCTATACTTTGTTATATAAATATACAATTCCTTCAAAGCAGAAATTGTATCAAATTCCTCGTTTTGTTGTACAGACAATTGCTGCATGGCTGTGCTCATTTCCTGATCACTTATTTGGGGCAAACGCGCTACGTCTCGATAAAATTCTTTAACCATGATTCTATAGTTTGGAATATCCTGTAAACGATAAGCCAGCAACAATCAGAATATGAATATCATTTATATCAAACTTAAAAAATCACAGAACAGCAATATTGTATACAAAACAAGTAAAGCAAAATAGTCCTACACATACTCAATATTATTTTTGGTATGTTGACACAATGTACCATAAGTGCAAAATATACCAGATTGACAAGTACCAAAATTCGAGACTTTAATTTCAAATTTCGAAATAAGCTACGAAGGTTGTGGTGTTCCAATCGCAATGCTGTTAAAAATGATGATGCATTTTGCTTCATTATATGGTTAGGTCTGCTAAATTTCAGATAGACCAAATAAACTTAAATTGCGTACAATAAAAAATATTATTAAAAAGAGTTGACGCTGAGACCCGAGAAAATTAATATATACATATATAATATATATATATATATATATATATACATATATATATATATGTATGTAAAATAAAATAAAATAAAAATAATAATCGTTTTACCTTCCGGGCTTAAAAATGCAATCGAATACAAACCTTTGCAAAAAGAAGCTTGTTTGATGGCGAGTCCTTGCCTAATCGATGTTCAGTGGTAGAGCACGAGTCCATAAAAGTCTGCGCTATGACACTTAAGCAAGAATCCACAGAATATGTTTTGTTGACATCGAAAATAAAGTCCGGATTTTTGATAAAGTTTACCCAGAAACGCAAAGGCAAACTGTTCGATTTCCAAGCGTGTAGAATGTCTGAATCAGCAATTTCGTGACGTCGAGCGGCTTCATCAAGCAGATCAAACAACCATTTAACTGCCGGCGGCAATTCCTCATTTACCGTTAAGATAATCGTAAAGAAATCGTCAACGAATTTCTGAATTGTACCTTTTGTAGCGAGAAGACGAGTCAGATAGACTTCTGGAATGGTTTTGTTTACCCGTTCATTGTTGACATTTCCAATACAATGTGCTGTTGATTGGCCTGAAGATGTCAGAACACCAGATATGGAAGAGTTTTTAATGTTCATGTAATGATCGGGAATCATCGGCTTAACCAAATGGTAGAGTCTCGGTTGTTGAAGTCCAGATTCAATATCATTGTTGATGATTATGTGACTCTGTGAGTTATTGATGTAGTAAACTGTAAAGAGAGGGAAAGATATATAATATGTAAAGCATTCATTCGTTCTCTTTCATTTCGTTCAACGTCCCAAGCTATGAAGCAAAACGCGAACTCATACTGATACAATGTCGTTTCATTTCTTGCATTCCACTCATTCCATTCCATTTGAATGTATTCAATGAGACTTATGTTGTGAGTGGTCTCATGCAGATGTCTAATACATAATAATAGTGACTGACTGATTAATTACTTGAACTATCAATGCACAACCCAAATAGTAACAGATAGAATACTCAAAATTAGTTCACAATTGTTTGCTTTCATAGTTTAGTCAAGAAGGATAAAGAATTGTAAGATAAATACAAATTACTTACAATTGTGATAAGGCGCGATCTGTTGTTTCCCATACGACATATTATAGTTATCATTTTGGCGAGCAATAAGTGACATCACAGCCGATTCCTTAACACCATAATGGTTTAGGGTATTTAAACGTTTCCAACCGGAAATTGTTTTTGTGGTAAGATCCTCATCCTGCAAAGTTAAATGACCACCACGTCCATGACGCCATTCCAAGTCCACTTCATGCACCGATGGACGCATCGAGAATGGTGTATTCTTGAAAATTGCATCCAGTATCTTCAGCTTAACCTGCGAGATGGTGTCCCAATCGTTGACCCGACACTGCACCTTTTCATCCAAGTCATCTTGCAGAATGTGCAAAATAACCACAGAGTGTGCAACTTGTTCGTGCAGTAAACGGTCTTCAGATAGCGAATAGCGAGCATCATCAGTTATAGCATCGACCAGGCCCTTTTCAACCTGGTGTTTAATCGCCTTGAATAGCAAAAATAAACTGGCACCGGCATATTCTTTTAAATAATCATACATGCAGATTGCCAAATAGTTTGTTAACATTTTCTCCACAACGCTTTCGGTGCGCCGTAGCATTAAATGTGGATATTTACTTCCAAGCGATTTGTCAATGAGTCGCAACAACAAAGATTTTAATATTTCGGTGGCATACTCCATTTTATTCATTAGAACTATCATGAGCAATGAAGCGACATTAACACGATCCCGTATTGAGAATGAAGATCGTTGGGCCTCCAGCGTCTCGATAAATGTTAACAAAAAGTATTTATTACTAATCAGCTGTTCGAATTGCATCATGGCGGCATCATAATTAGAGCTTCGAATTTTTGGTGCATTCAGTATGGGATGGTCGGAGACACCGGGAAAGAAAACTTTCATAATATAATTGACATGATCAAGAGTCGGTATGCCACTGCTTTCAAGATCAGCCGTTAAATCGGTCATATCTGTTTGGAGCTCGGCAAACGCTTGTTTGCATTCAGAGCGTACGTTACTTTCGAGTGTTATCATCTGTATTTGAATTCGTTTGTACTCGCGCTCGGCTTGGGTGGACTTACGACGAAATATAATTAGCACCACCACCAAGATGACAATTAACAATAATACTGCCAAAATTATGCCAGTTATCAGATGTGGCATTGAATGCGTTTTATTCAAATCATACTTAAGAGATCCAATGACAAAGCGAAGATTGCGACCAACTTTTACAACGACTAACGGCAAATCATTTTGTTGATCTATGCCATTCTCATCCGTTGCTGGCGGTTGACGCTCGGGTGGAATGCAAAGTAATTGAGTGAGTGCTAAGCTCGTGATATTACATTGTGCTGTGCCAATGGTGACATTAACATCATACTCATCCGCTGCGATATTTAAAAGCTCTCCTTCAATCACAAGAGTATCGCCTTTATACAGTTTAATGCCATCATCGTTAACAAATGGCAAATATTTCGGATCGTTTAGATACACAATCGTGCTACGAATATCATGAAAATATTTATTCAAATCTCGCACCAGTTGCACATTGTCCATGACAAAGCTCATTTGTAAATTCAATTGGGTCTCGTGCACTTTCACAAAGGCAGCCGACAAGTTTTCTAGGCTATCCAAGTGGTGATCGCCGACAAAGTATTTGTCATTATAGTACGAATTTCGTTTGTGCTTCGATTTAGTGAAATTGTATTGTGCTAAATCCGAATCCAAATCCTTTTTTGACATCCCATTTTTAAGCAATTGAAATTGAAAATTCACTGGCGGCGATGGACACTCCATTTGATTGTTATTGATCACGGTGCAAGCGGTTTTGTTCACGCGCACATTTTCATAAAACACTTCCAATTCGGGGTTTTGTATTGAGTCAAGGTGCATTCCATGCACCGTTAATATACGACCGCCACTGACAAAGCTGCGAAGCGGTTTAATTTGCATAATACGCGGATCTTGTGTGTAATTGAAAATGGAGCACGGCATCGGAGGCGCTTGCCAAAATTCTCCAAAGTTATTCCGGGCGACACTGATACTACTGACAAAATGTGGTTGTTCACTTTGACAAGTAAATGTGCGATTCGCACCATCGATAACCAAACGCAGTGAGCGGATAGGCTCCGGCTGTGTAGACGCCGATGTGGTGCAGGACAATCGAGATGATGATGCTTGTGTCAAATTTATATGACACTCGTATTCATCAAGAAATGCACGTATGTTGGAGCCAATGTTTAGATATTTGCCTAGCAATGACAACTGCGTGCCACCGGATTTTGGGCCCACCATTGGATATAACCCGGTCAATTGCACATCCTTGAAATGGAACTGCACACTGGATTCCGTATAGCCGGCTTCGTTGGCCACTTTAATTGGTGCTGACATCTCACGCAATGCGGCCCTTGTGCGGCATTCGATCCGCACCGATATTTGATAGTTAACCAAATCGCAGGGTACGCTGCCAATGGAGATTTTGCCACGCACATCCTCCTCGCGTATTCCCAAATTGCTGCCTTCGATGGTAATAAGAGTACCACCCTCAACAGGACCAGTCAGTGGTTTTATTATGTCAATTCTAGGACGAGGACATTCATTTTGCAGTAATGCATTATTGTTGGAGGAGGAAGATTGCGAGGCGTCGGATCCAGAGCATGTTTCATTGTAGACACAGGAGCCTCCACACCACGCGCATTGGTATTTAGGATCACGTGTCACACATAAACTGCAATCAGCATGCTCCCGATGAGAGCCCAACACATCGCATTTATACAAGATTATTGTGGCTGTATCCACGTAATGCTGACGATTCCAGGTAATGTCCACTTTAGCCTCATACTCATGAGTATTAGTCTCATAAAAATATGGCGTCTTCTCGCATACGACAATCTTGTTGGACTCAATATGTGCTGGCAGAAGCATTTGTGCGGCTTCGATTTGAATTGTGCACAAATAACCGGCATGAGCACTTTTCGGTTTGGGTAAATTGGCAATCTCGAAACGTATTTCTTTGGGTACACGCACTGGCAACAAGATGACATCACGTTGCCGCTTCAAATGTGGACATTGTCCCTCTGAACTGATCGCAATTTCCATATTGCGACACTGCTCCGACTGGTGAACGCATTTGTTGTCAAATATACACCAATTGCAGCCCCACATGCTGCGCACACAACGCTGACAGTTACTATGATGCGAGCAATCGAAAAATGCAAACGATCGCGATACAAAGTCTTTATTTGTTTCGGAGCTTCGCACGGAAAGCGGCACGAGTACATGATCCGTATTGCCAATGATGGATGGCCGTTGATCAATTGGAGGAGTCGCACAACTCAAACCATGTTCGAGTATCTCAGCATCAATAGGCGTTGAGTTGCCAAAAACACAGCGATATTTGGCATTGAATGGTTCGGGTAAAGTTCTTATTATTAATTGCACTTGGCTCAACTGATTAATTGGTATTTGATCGGGCACAATTGACTCAAAGTCAATGCATTGCTGTCCGCTGCCCAAGGATAGCCACCGCGACGCGGACGTGTCACGTTGGCAAGTAGAGCGAACCGTACACCGTTTCTCCAGGGAACACCAGCCGCAAAATGGATCACGACTCTCCAAACAGGCTGAGCAATTTGTATACATCGAGCAATGCTCAATGCGCAGTTTGGTGATTGTACGCAACGACAACACATAGAGGAAATCCTTTTTGGGTGACATCATAGTGTTGGGTAAAATACGATTACCGGGATCAACAACAATCTCCCCATATTCACCCGGATGCTGACCAGACAACAAAACCTTCTTTATAGTTCCTCTTTCGGTGCCAAGAAATGCCAAAGAATGCTGCTGATCCGTTGTTGTTGTCGCCGTTACGGATGTAATAGACACATTATCGAAATGGAATAATGCTTGAGCAGATATCGGCGAAACACCGCTAATTTTGAGTCCCACACTACAAAAGTTGTAGATGTTACCCAACGAACCCACAATTGGACATCTGCCATCATTGATTGTGCCCGATATATAGCCAAGATTGCGATCCTTTATTGTGCCATTAAAGCACATATGTATATTCTCAATGAATACATCTTCAATATCCTTCAGACTATAGATGCACATGGCCGATTTATTTTGTGGTTGATCGCTTATCTCCTTGGATGGCGAAAAAACTGTGACCAGTACATGGTCATCTCGTTTGATACCCATTTGATGAGCTAGCTTTTGACTGGCGTGCGTGATTTTTGCATCACGCAAAATATTGTAATCAACATGCTCATCGGTGGCCATGCATTGTATAGTTATTTCTGTATAACTATCATAATTGGGATCAGTTATACAAATTCTTGCCAGTCGAGTCACATAACCGGCTTCCTCAGCCAAATGCGATTTCTTTTGTACAAGGACAAAATATGCATATTCTGATGAATTGAAACCATACACGTAATCGACCAGAAAATGATCACGATACTTTACGTCGATGTTAATAATCGACTGTTGAATTGAGAATTCGGCATAATTTAAATCCTCAAGTCTGCGCGATGATATCGCTGGCACATCATGACGATAGTCACCGACATTGGTAAATGTTGTGCCCACATAAAGAATGTCTTCTTCTTTCCATGAATAACGCGCTGGTCCAACAAATGCGTATGTGGATGCATACTCATCATTCGCAGCTAGCGGCACAGCAATGAACTGAGCCGCTGCTGGAAATCTCATAAGGTTGTAGATTTCACATGCACCTTAAAAAAAAATTAAATAGATCAAATTAATAAAAATGTATTACTAGGCGTTAAAAAACTAATTAGTTATCTCATTATTTTTTTAATAGTAGAGAGTTACTTGCTAATTATATATAAGCAACTCTCCAGGTTTTTTTTTTGTAATTTTTTAATCCTTACGATATTTTTAATTATTCGATAACTCTTTTATGTAACTTTTGAGTGCATAAATACACTAGCTGCCAAAATAAGCTATATTGGAAACGTTCACTGGTCCACTGCATAATTAATTTGCAAAAACTTTTAGAAAGACAAACAAATCTGTTTTGCGGTACTAGCCACCTTTAGTTTATGAATATTTGAAATATTTGCGTAAATTGAACTAAGGATGAACCCCTCTTTTTTTTGGATTTCCAAAACTGTGTTTTTGGGCAGTGAGATGATTAATTAATTTCAATATTTAAAAAAAATTTATTTTGAGAGCCTACTTCACTTTTTAAATGGTCTCTGTATACTAATTAATCAGTCATATTTTTCGGAACATATTCAATGTAATATTATTACTATTAATCAATGTCAATAAAAATTTCGAATTTATCTTAAAAGTCAAGGAAAATTACAAATTGCACATAGATGGTAGTGATTATTAAAAATAACACAACTTTTAAAAATATGTTTGAAAACAAAAGTTAATTATTTTCAAATTTAGAAGAATAGAATAGAAACAGCTAAAAGGACCATCCCTATCAATCGAATAGTGATTCATTCGAAGATTTAAAAGTCTCATTCACTTTGTTTAAATATAGATTTTATTGGTGAAAAATATTTAGAGTCTAGGATTGGTACCAAAACGAAACGTTTTATTAAAAAGCTGTCTTCGTAATTTATAATAAATTAGTCATAAAAATAACCAAATTAGCCCCCTCCCAAAAGGCAATAGGGTGCGGACCGGTTCTACCGGCCATGCCAACAGGGGGGAGCGCCAACGGTCCGCTGAGAGTCCCAAGCAAGGGGCTCCAGTGAGCAAGAGGCTGCAAGCACCTGGACAGCAACAGACAGCGACAGAGAGCAACGGTTGCACCGACAGAGGGGACGACCCTAACGGGAAAATGTCTGCAGAGCGGTAGCGGTTGAACCACATCAAGCTGGTCGACGCACTGTTTGCAGGATGGAGGCACTGGCTGGATAAATGGTGTCAAGATCCTTTGGCTGAACGGACTATGGGGCCAAGCTGGACGTGGTAGACAGGAATAATATTCCGTCCATGCCGAAGGCAAAGGTCCTGTACCCTATAGCCGTGCAGGGCGAGCGGGCGCTTAAGCTGCTTAAGAAGCAGAACCCGGCAATGCCGATGAGTGATTGGTCCGTGCTGAAGGTTAATGAACCTTTACCCAGTGATGGGTAGCACGTGATCATTCAGATCAATAAGGATACCGACGATCTGCTGTATAAGCGCAAAGGGAAGATGACGTTGGACAATGTATCTTTGCCCAAAAAAAAAAGCCATCCAACCGACAAGGACACTCACACGTTGAGGTCAGGTGAGGTAGAGGCAGATCTCGATCTAGACAGCATATCCGACGCCACCCTGCTCCTCAACCGTACGAACGAGACGAAAGAGGTGGGGGAAGAACTGTCAATGCAGAGGGTCCCCAGTAAGTGTGCAATTCGCTAATGAGTGTGCAGCAGCTTAACCTCCATAAATAGAAATTGGCTTCGACGGAGTTCCCCCAGGAACCGTGGATAGCGTCGGACAACATGGTCGCAGGGCTGAAGTCGCCAAACTACAATCTCTACGTCCCGATTGTCATCCCGGTAAGGAAGGGGTTACAAGAAGGGATGTTGGAAATATATCAAAATATCAATATGTCGATATTTTTCCTCTTAAAAAAATATTATCATCGTGATATTTTTTGGGCAAAAGTAGTCGATATTGATAATTTAGAGTTGATATTTCCGATATTTTATGTTTGGTTACTTTTAAGCCAGAAAGTGAGCAGGAAAGTTGTGAAAATTATTTCGGCAAAAGAGGTGACATAAATTAATTATAATATATTAAATAAAATTGATTACAATGAGTTGTAGTCTATACCCTTTCCCTAATAATTTTGTTATTATTTATTTCAAAGAACGTAAATAAAAGTTTCTTAAGAGTGGGTCTAAATATTTTTTGTTTTTCCAATTCACTTTTTAAAATAAAAAGAGTTTATTGTTTCACAAATGGCTCTTATTTGCAGATTATGGCGGTTGAATTCAAATATTTCAACGTTTTTTAATTATACAAATTTACAGCGACAGGAAACCTTCATTTAATTTTAGCTATTTATTAAAAAATATTAAAAAAAACTCGATATATCGATTTTTTCTTGTGATATTTCTTAATATCATCAAGTGATATTTTTTACACAGCAAATTTCATCAATACGATTTTTTTCAAAATCCAACTTACAAGCTAATCTACTACCTAATTTTAGCACTAACGATCGGTGGAGAGCTGTGATGGATTTTTGCTGCTAGCATCCTGCTACATGGCGCACGACGAACCTAATTACTAAATTATTGTTTGTATAGGAAAAAACTCCTACCTACTACGGGTCATAGTTGCAATCTGAAATATTTTGTGCTCTATGGTATAATTAAATGTAGTATTATATAAATACACCTTTGGTATATTTTTGTATTTTTGCAATACGAAAGATTTCTTACTTTTTTTGATAACACATGTTATTGTTGTACGGAAATCATGATTCCTTGCCGGGTCCTTATTTTTTGGGCTAATAATTTCTTAACCATATTAAAGGTTAATTTTGAATGGTTCATTTGAACAACACCACACTTTTTTTGTCTGTGGCTTTCTCCCTTATTTTGGCAAAAAAAAAAATACATGCATCCAAGAATAGCACCACTTAAAATATTTTTGTTGACATAGAACTAAAATAAATCACTGTTTTCAGTACCCAACACTACAATATATAAAAACAATTTCGAAAATACAGTTGTTATATAAATTGGCGAACAATTTCAAACCTACTTATAGATTAAATTGGTTGTCATGCAATTAGGATATGAATTTTAGCTACGAACTAGCCCATCGCAAACAATATGGCTAGTTCTGCAATGAAAAAGTTTATGTATTCTGTAAATATCATTTTGAACTTTCTATTAGTTCAAGTACTCAATATTTAAAAAGAGATTTATATGTAAAGTTTTGATTACGTATTTCAAGACGATAGATTTTTGCTGTTGCTATTTGAACTATTTTGGGTCTATTAATGTAAACAGAAGAACAAGTTGTGTGTGAAGAGCTCTTATTTTATTATTTTTATTTTGCTTTTGCGATATATGATTATTAAATTATAACTTATCTAACCGGAAAACACTTGATCGACAACTCAACTTAAAACCAAGTAATCAAAAAAAGGCTACAGTCGAATGTGCACGCCTAAGAAATACCCTCTATTTTGAATAAAAGCAAAATATTGCGGTATTTGTTTCAAAATATACCAAAATAATATACCACAAAAATGTCAAATGGTATATTTGGTATACTGATATGGTACTGCACTCAATATATACTGATTTTCAACCAAAGCAACTAAGATCTCGAATTGTGGGCGTGGTAAAAATTTGAAACAAATTTGATTCGCGTGCAAACATAACAAATGCTCTTGAAAAAAATTATAGCTTTATCTCTTATATTACAAACATTTCCTGCCGGCACAAAGTTATAATACCCTTCTTCCCTATGGGAAGCGGGTATAAAAAATGAAAACATACCTTGTCGAATACTTCCGCACGATATGAGGATGCCGTCATTATGGGCATAACTGACAACTAATATTTTATTAAAATTGTTTACTAGAGTTGTCTCCACATCATCTGGACAACCACCTGCGTGACACTGAGGTGCATCGTGTTTGGGCCCAGTCACCGCCTCGGACAAAACGCGCAGATTTTCATTTAACTTGAGAATCTTATTAGTGGCACCAGCGTACATTACATTGTGAGTGTAATCAAATGTCAGATGCGTGAAGTAGTTTTTCGATTGTGAGTTTGATCCAATTCCTGATTTGCTTGATGCAGCAGACGTTGTACGATTCACAAAATTGATCGGCGTCGAAGTTGATGTGGTTTTGCCAAAAGTTTCCTCTCTGACTGTCCCTCCACCTTTTGTAAGCGTCGGCAAAACAAATTGTGCAATAATATCACTGGATAGGAACTCCTTGGGCGGTACCACCGCTGCTTGTCTGTCTCGTTCTATACGCGACCGAACGTCTCGGACACCGTTCACAACTATGCTGCAGTGCACAACATATAACATTTGAAGAACAACATAACAAGCATTCATCTTAAATATCTTCTTTTAGCCAATATCTTAGTGAACTCAAAATATAATTTTTCATTTAGCTAGATAGATTGATACTGTTTTATCCAGAATTAAATCAAGCTTTTATCACATTCTTGCATTCAAAGTTACAGATTAGAAGCATATTTAAATTAAATATGAACTTTTTCTAATATACACTGAATTTCCCACACACGTACCTAATTGAAAAAAGGTATACATTCTAAGAGTCGCTTAACAATCGATTGCAATTTTGGAATTTATCGGTAATTTGTTATTTCATTTAGCCTTCTACACTAGATACACAACAGATGTCATTAAACTTATTTACTACAAATTGAAATCCAATATACTAGGACTTAAGCTAAATTACATTTCGGCGAAATAAACACAAAATCTTGGTACAAACTGGCTTTTCGCTCTTTACTTTAGAATTAACGAATCTTTGTTTTTTATAAATATATTTTATATATCGATATTTCGTGTTCGATAGTCTGTTCGAAGAAAACAGAAATGATTTTATCTTCGTGGTGTTCGAGCCAACATGTTTGCCAATGATTTGCAAAGTTGGCATGAACATCATTTGCTATTATATGCTCTTTAAACTCTGAGCTGCATCATAGAAAATTCCCTTAAGTAGAATCTTCCGCCGCATCATTCTGTAAGCGGCTGTGTGTAAGAGAGGGACAGCTTATGGATCTGTATCATTGATCGCATGATCAATCACGATTGGTAACTATGAAAACGGGGCCGTATTTTGGTATATTTAACGAAAAATCGCGATATCGATGTAAATTAGCTGGTTATTGCACTTGGAAATTTTGGCGCCTAGTATTTCAATTTCAAATTGTTTTGCAATTCTTAGAAAAAAAAATAAATAAATAAACAGGCATGCTCCGGTTTTCACTTTTCGTTTTCGTTTTGGGACCAAAACCGAGATTTTCGTTTTTAGGTGCTCCGGTTTTCACAAGTTTTTAGTTATCGTTTTGCTATCGAAACGTTTCATTTCTTATTGCTAAAACAGCTGACTTGCGTTTTGGTAAATAATGCGAAAAAATGCCTTTTGTATGCCCAGCTTCCTGCGTGTATAGAACTCACATAAGGATATTTTTATCATGCATAGATGATTTATGCTTTCCCCTGAAAAAAGTATATTTGCATTTGTCTCTTTTGCGAATAAAAATTGAAATAAAAATTAAACAAAAAAACTGTGAACGCCAATCAGCTGCTTTCCACAACAAAGGGTGATGCCACCTTTTTAATCGGTTTCATTCCGGTGATTTCAACAAATTTGTTTTATAAAATTTTAGCACTTAAGTAATTAAATAAAAAAATTTAATTTTTAAAAAACATATTTTACCCAACTTCAACAAATTTAATGGCATCCGTTTCATTATACAAGTATTTTTAACTTGCTTTTTCATTCCACCAAAAGTATGGCAGCTTAGGCGATAACTCATGGTGTCGGACCTATCGGTCGCTCACCAAAACGAAAATTGTTGTTGCCGACGGCAAAATTTGATATCCAAATTTGAGGTGGGGTCAGAAATAAGTCGTTTTAAAAATAATTACAAGCCTAATTGATCTGCTGACGGTCTTAAAAGAACGACAATAAACCAATGAGTCAACTACTTTTTTTCCTTTTGCAAATAAGATCCGATTTAATATAGAAAAAGGCATTTACTTTTCATTTCGGCAAGTCAAATTTTCTCGTTTTGCAATTCGAAAAAATCTTGCAAAACGATCAGGTTTGTCTTGCTGAAACGAAAAGTAAGTGCCTTTTTCTATATTAAATAGGATCTTATTTGCAAAAGGAAAAAAAAAATAGTTGACTCATTGGTTTTTGCCGTTTTTTTAAGACCGCCAGAAAATCAATCAAGCATGTAATTATTTTTAAAATAACTAATTTATGAACCCACCAACAAATTTCGTTATGGTGAGCGACCGATAAACACGACAACGTGAGGTATCGCCTAAGCTGCCGTACTTTTGGTGGAATGAAAAAGCAAGTTAAAAATACTGGTATAATGAAACGGATGGCACTAAATTTGTTGAAGTTGGGTAAAATATATTTTTTAAAAATTAATTTAATTAATTTAACTGCTTAAGTGCTAAAATGATATAAAAATAATTTGTTGAAATCACCGGGAAACAGCTGATTGACATTCATTGTTTTTTTTTTTTTAATTTTAATTTCAAATTTTTATTTGCAAAAAAACAAATGCAATATATTTCTATCAAGGGAAAGCTTAAATCATCTATGCATGATAAAATTATCCTTATTGAGTTATAGTTCAAGTTCACATTACGCAATTGAACAGTTCAACAGCGACGATTAACCGTCCCAACGCAGATGTACGCCATCTTAAGCGATTGCTCTTCTATTGGTAACAGCACAGCGTGCTTAAACTGGAGGAGTTAAGCTGCTCGTTTCCAATAAAGGGACGGTAAAAATAGCTGACGACTACAGCAGCTGTGCGGCGGAGCACCTCAAGACAATGCCGTCAGTTTTGACCAAGATAACAGCCTCCGACTTGATATTCAATAGACTAGATTGCAAAATATGCGCCATATGTCAACCTTGAGCGGCAGACTACATATCTCTTTATTTACCGAAGGTAAGAGACAAGGGAGAAACTCAATTTATGTATGTATGTATCTATAAGTTAACACAAAAAAAATTACGAGACTCAAATCATTACGAATGTGCAGACTCAGCGTCTAAGCAACTTCCTGCCCGCGCCGAGTGCACCTGCAAGATTCCAAGAAGACCAAAACCAAGTTCCCCAACACATCCGCCACATGTCGGTGCAAGGTATTCCAAGAACATCGAGCAATGCACCCAATTCGCCAACCAGAAGCAGCACTGTCACCACCGCTGCTGAAACTCACAGCTTTATATAGAGCTTTATATCAGAGTTAATTTTTAGTCTCTAATTTGATTTCAATAAGGAACGGTACCAATCGGAGCCAATCAAATATATTTTTATTATTATTTTAAAATAAATAATAAACTTATATGCAATATATTAGAACTTTATAAAGCATTATTATTTAGACAATAGCTATATTGGTAATATTAAATATACATCATTGGAGTATTTTTAAGACGCCTCTCGAAAACATAGTACATAGCAATATTTTATGAAATACATTCGATACCTGACCAAATCAGATATTATATTTAGCCAGCTGATTGCAGCTCCTACCATGGTGAATGCCGGTATGGAGTACGCGCATTGATATAGTAGATTTGCGCACGAATCTGCGCCTATGACACCTACAGTTTTGTGTCAGCACTTCAGAACCGACCACTACACTTAACATAAGAGCGTGATTAGGATACCGTTCCATTTCAATTGGTGTTGATGCGAGCGCATTGTAGGTGAGTGGCACACTCTCCGTTCCGCCGACCGAAAAGCACTCGATGCTTTTCGCTCACGCGTAAGAAAGCACTCAAGATCTAGTGCTCTTAACTTCTCTCTCTCCCACAACTATCCACCGCAGGGCTCGGCGCTAGATCTGCAAAATGCCAACGGCAACAGCCCCAACTCTGTGCGATTTAACAATCCGAAAGTTTCCAAAATATATATTAATCATTTGTGCCATAAACGCGAGTGTTTTATTTGAACGGGAATTCTTTTTGTCGGGACTTTCAGCGCCACTCCATTATTTGGTCCTTCGAGCCGGCTTATCATCGTTTCTCCAGCATTCCGCAGATAAGTACCACAAAAGTTTTTTCCTTTTTCCCAATCACTTCTTCCACGGTCGTCCGCCCTTTGGTTGTCCGCCATATTGTCCAAAAAATTTCAATATCTTTTTCCGAGATCCTTTCTTTCTTCGCTTCGGACGACCTTTTATATATATATATATATATATATATATATATATATATATAATAACATCATATATAACTATAATAACATATTATTATATTTTCTTTTTCCTCCAATCGCGTACGTATGTATGCATGTGTGTGTGTGTTTTTTTTTTGTAAGTGCAAGTGCAAGTGCATAATAGTGAAAAGTTATTAAGAGAGCTACTAAAGTGCAAATATAGTGTATAATTGGTTTCTGTATGTATATTGTCACTAGAACAACCTGTTTTGTTGTTTCCAAGTTGAATTGGAACTTGACTTATTCAATTAAATTTTGTTGCCTATATTTTCTCACTAAATGGCCCATATTTATTTACCATGTGCTGTAATTGACATCAGTCATATTTTCGTACTTTACTGACTTTATTGCGACAATTGGTTTTAATCCGATATCGCATATTTTGAATGTATTCTAGACAGATTCCCCCTTATTTTCATCCGTTTATTGCCGGTTAATTTTTTCGGAATCTAATGCTTGCGCCTATGCCTTTATTTATAACTTTATTGATAAATTTTCGGGGAATATGCACTACAGACCAATCGTATGGGGAACTCTCACTCCAGCTGGATTGTCGAAAATTGGTATACCCGCTACCTATAGTGTGTAACAGGTGTGTAACAGGTAGAAGGAGGCATCTCCGACCCTATAAAGTATATATATTCTTGATCAGCGTTGTTGAAAAATCCAGTCAATCCAATCCAATCCTCACAGATAATATTTAGACGAGTACGGCGACTTCTCTTTCATAAATCCTTCAGTTGTATCACTTAATATTTCCATATACTTTTATTAAGTTTGTCAAATAAAAACACATTTATTTATCTTTGAGCAACTAGCGGACACGTCTTTATTGTACGATGGTCAACGACGAAAGAGAGAGAGTTTAAGAAAAAGTGAGACCATGTAAGGCCAAACATCAATCGATATTCATATGTATATATGATATATATTTGCATACAGTATGATGCTACATTTCCACAAGCGTCAACAGCCGAGACGATCTAGCCATGTCCGTCTGTCTATCTGTCCGTATGAACACCAAGATCTCAGGGACTATAAGAGATAGAGCTATAATTTTTTCGACAGAATTTGTTATGTTTGCACGCAGATCAAGTTTGTTTCACATTTTTGCCACGCCCACTTCCGCCCCCGCAAATCAAATAAAATCGAATAACATGCGTAATTTTAAAGCTAGAGCTGCAAATTTTGGTGTATATAATAATAACAATAGTATTTATGATTCCTGAAAATGGTTGCGATCAGATAAAAATTGTGGAAGTTATTAAAGAAATACTTTTGTATGGGCTAAAACGCCTACTTACTAGGGGTCTCAGTTTCTTTGGCCGACAATCTGGTATATTATGCCGCCTATGGTATATTTTGAATGTGGTACTATATTGTTATACCAAATATACCATTTGGCATTTATTAGTATTTTGCAGTATTTTCGGTATATTTTGAAAATAGTACCGCAGTATTTTGCTTTTATTCAAAATGGGTAGCGGGTATCTCACAGTCGAGCACACTCGACTGTAGGGCATAGCGACATATCTCCGCACGACATATCTCCGCTCGGTACAATTTTTGAGCGGAATTATGTCGTTTTTTTTTGGCGGAGTTATGTCGCTTTTAAAACGACATATCTCCGCTGAACAAAAAGCGACATATTTCCGCGCGGAGTTATGTCGCTATGAAAAGTTACATCTCCGCCGATTTATTAGCAACTCATCTTCCAATAGAATAAATTTAATGCTTTTTTAAATTAATTTCATACAGAAAGTTGAATAGAAAATCTTAATAATTTAACGATATTATCAATCCCTTAAAAAACGCAGTTTCCCACAAGTATTTATTAAGTATATGTATTATTTTTATTAATTTTTACATAAATCAGTTCAACTTATATATTATACATATGAACAATTCTCTGACCGAATTTGTGTGAACGTCATTCCCACTCATACATATGAGTGGGTACATACTCATCAGTGCTGCCATCAGGTGTGACCAGATTAAGCAATAATAGTATCGCCTATTTCCACTGCACCAAAAAACCTCGGTTTTTTTCGTTCACGTCGAATGTTACGTTCGCCCAATGTAAAAACCCATAAGAAAAAAAGTCGGTTCGAACGTAAAAGAACTGAGTGGCAGTGGAAGTAGGCTATACTCAACAACAAGAGGCGAAATCAGAAGGTATATCGGTAATCGAGCTTGGAAACTAGCCAAGTGTTTATAGCGCGCTGGTTATTTGAGCAGATTTCTGTTAAGGTCGCTGTCTCTGCTGTTCAATTTGAGCGTCGATAACCCTCAATGGGGAATATTATTTTGCTGCGTATACAAATATATTTTTGTTGACATAATTATACATGTGTATGTTCATACGTATGTACAAATACATATAGTTACATATGTTAATAACAAACGTGTATGCATGTATATGTACGTATATATTATATATTATACATAATACATTATTCATTCAAGTGTAAGATGAGTCTCTAATAAATCGGCGGAGATATGTCGTTTTAAAAGCGCCATAGGTTTAGGTTTAGGTAGGACCGGCTGCCCCTAAACGGGGCAAAAACATAGACCAGTGGAGGTCCGTAGCTGTACCGGTAGTTTATCTACGTCTCAGAAATCCAGTAGTATGGATGCATTTTTGGCAAAAGCCAGCAGCATCCTAGGAGGTAGCCATGAAACGTCCCGAAGGTCGTTGTGGCACGGCGAATTAAGGTATTTCAACCGGAGTCGGGATAACGCTGGGCATCTACAGAGAAGATGCTCGAGTGTTTCCTTAACCCCGGGTTCGTTGCATTTCCTGCACTGATCGCTGTTCGTGATGCCCAGCTTTACAGCATGGGCAGCTGACAAACAGTGTCCAGTTAAAATGCCTAGCATTAGCCTGCAGTCTTTCCTTGAAAGCTGCATGACGAATTTGGTTAATTTTTTGTTAGTAGAGGCACACATCAGCCTTGCAGTTTTGCACGAGTTGGCATTACGCCAGCTCGCGTCCCACTGAAGTCTAGAGCGCACCTCAAATTAGCTGCCTGGAGTTCGCAGGGATATCGGGACATTGCACATGTTACCGACATCGAGCCCCACTCCCTCTTTGGCGAGAGTGTCAGCGATCTCGTTGCCATCGATGCCCTGGTGGCTTGGGATCCAATAGATTCGCACGACCGCAGATGCGTTCAGCGACTCTATTGCTCTTCTGCTGTCCAGGACAACTTTGGACTTGACCACATCAGAGTGCATTGATCTTATTGCAGCCTGGCTGTCAACAAAGATGTTAATAGAAGTTCGATTACGTTGCAAACCCCGAGCAAATTCAGCAGCCTTGCCAATGGCAAAAACTTCCGCCTGGAAGATGCTGCAGTGGCCTGGGAGTTTATAGGAATGTTTGGAGACCGGGTCTGGACAGTATACGGCCGCTCCGACACCATCTTCCATCTTCGACCCGTCGGTGAAGAGGTTGAGGGCTTCGGGAATGCATAACCCTTCCAGCCAGCAGTCCGGTTCCAAGAATATTGTTTTAATATGGTCGGTATTGGTAAGGGGGATAGTATAGTCCAAGTCTCTACTTGTCTCCCTACCAATGGCGCTGTGACCATAGCCTAACAGACCCAGATTGCCTGTTGCGGCAATCCTTAGGGACGATTTTGCGGCTATGGATTGCGCGTATAGGTTTAGCGGCTCGACGCCAGCTATTACCTCGAGGGCTTTAGTTGGCGTCGACCTAATAGCGCCTGTGATACACAGTAGCGCTTGACGCTGTGTCCTTTCCATGATGGATAGGTACGTCCTTTTCTCCGTGGCCTGCCACCACACTATAACACCATAGGTGAGGATAGGAAGAACAACTGAGATGTAAATCCACCGCATTAGACTAGGAGATAGGCCCCAAGTGCAACTAAGCATCTTTTTCGCCATGTACAAGGCTCCGGTGGCTTTCTTCACCCTTTCTAACACGTTAAGCTTCCATGACAGTTTGCTGTCCAGGACCACACCTAGGTATTTAACTGCTAGGCTCGGCTTTAGTTTGGTGCAGCCAATTTTTGGGGGGGACCACGCAGGTACCTTATACCTCTTCGTGAAGAGGATAAGGTCCGTTTTGTCCGCGTTAATGCTGAGCCCGGCTGATTCGGCCCATGCCTTAACTTCCCGAAGAGTAAGCTCCATTACGGAACTAAGGGTGGTTGGGCATTTCCCAGTTACCAAAATGCTTATTTACAACCAAATTCCAAAGGAGAGGCGAGAGAACCCCACCCTGGGGAGTGCCACCTCGCTCTACCTTTGTAATGGCCGCATCGCCCCACGTAGCACCACCCGCCTGTCGCAAAGAAGGCGGTTGACCCACCTGTGGATCGCTGGTGCCGTGTTAACTGAGGTAAGGCCCTTCATAATAGCGTCAGTGGTGACGTTATTGAAGGCGCCTGAAATGTCAAGAAATGCACCTAAGGCATATTCTTTGTAATGGTCTGCTTTTTCAATGGATGCTACTAGAGCATGGAGAGCTGTCTCGATGGACTTGCCCTTTGTGTACGCATGCTGATTTAGGGACAACAGATGCATAGAGTTGCTTCTGATGTGCAAATCAAGTAGCTTTTCCAATGTCTTTAGCAGGAAAGAGGTTAGGCTGATAGGCCGGAAGTCATTTGGGACCACATGACTGCATTTGCCCGCCTTGGGCAGGAAAATGACTTTTGAGGTCCTCCAAAGAGTGGGGAGATGACCCCATGCGAGGCACGCCGAATAGATACCCGATAGCCACGGAACAATCGTGAGTTTACTGGCTTGCAGCATTGCTGGCGAAAGTCCATCGAGACCAGGCGACCTGACCTTCGCAAAGGAGTCGATAGCCCAGATTATTTTATTAGCTGTAATTAGACCGGCAGGGGGTCTCATAACTGGGAGATAAGGAAGGAGCTGCCAGTCACTGTTCTCCATACCAGTACATCCCGGGAAATGAGTTGAGAGCAGTGCTTCAAGAGTTTCAGCACTGCTCTCCGTCCACACTCCATCGCCCGATTTGAGCAGACTAGGACTGGAAGCCTGCTTGGACAGCAGCTTCCTCAGTCTGGAGGTGTCTTTGATGTTGTCCAGGCCAGAGCAAAAGGTCCTCCATGAAGCCCTTTTGGATGATCGAATCATCCTCTTGTAGACTTTAGGAGAGACCTGTACTCGTCCCAGACATATTCGTTGTCCGCCTTCTTAGCAAGTTGAAACATGCTAGTAAGCTCCGCCCGAAGCGAAGCTTCCAGGGTGGCTTCGATCTTCTCGTCGGTCTTGAGAGCCTACAGGATTGGCGAAACGCAGAAAGTAGCCCTGCTGAGAGGACATTGACATTTGTTTCTAGGTCCTGTACCGAGTTGATGTTACCCGGCGGACCAAGAGACTTCGAAACAAGGCTAGAGAATTTCGCCCAGTTGGTATTTCGGGGATTTCTGAACGGCTGAGCCGCAGGTACCCTATTAATAGCAATGGTAAACTGAATGTACTTATGATCCGAGAAGGAGGGTCTGTCCAGGACCCTCCACTCTTCTACATTGGTACACTCAGTCGCAATCGTTAGGTCCAGCACATTACAAGAGGTGGGACCTACGAAGGTAGATACCTCACCTCTGTTGGCTAGTCTAAGCTTATTGTTAAGAATAAAATCAAGAACTGACTCACCCCTTTCGTTAATGTCGGGACTTCCCCAAACGCTATGGTGGGCGTTGGCGTCCGTTCCGATAATAAGATGTTTTTTGGAGGAGCAGACCATGTCCACCAGCCTCCGCAGCTCGTCAGGTGGAGCCGGCTTGTCGTGGGCCATGTAGCAGGATGCCAGCAGCAAACATCCATCACGGCTCTCCAGCACCACCACGGTAAGATCGTCATTGCTGTAATTAGGTAGTAGATGAGCTTTTAGCCCCTTTTTAACAAGGATGGCAGTTCTCGATCTACTTACCAATGTCGGGACGTACAGATCATAGTTAGGAAACTTTAGCCCAGCAACCGTGTTGCCCGACGCTATCCACGGTTCTTGGACCAAAGCCGCGTAGGCGGATACTTCCTCCATGGCAAGGAGTAGGTCCGCCAAAGCCGTTTTAGACTTATGGAGGTTGAGTTGCAGCACACTCATTAGAGGTTAGCAAACTCGCGGGGGGGCCCGTCTTCATGGACAGTTCCTCCCCCACCACCTAACTCCGCGCGGAGATATGACGTTTTGAAAACGACATATCTCCACCAAAAAAAACGACATAATTCCGCTCGAAAATTGTACCGAGCGGAGATATGTCGTGCGGAGATATGTCGCTATGCCCTACAGTCGAGTGTGCTCGACTGTGAGATACCCGCTACCCATTTTGAATAAAAGCAAAATACTGCGGTACTATTTTCAAAATATACCGAAAATACTGCAAAATACTAATAAATACCAAATGGTATATTTGGTATAAAAATATAGTACCACATTCAAAATATACCATAGGCGGCATAATATACCAGATTGTCGGCCAAAGAAACTGAGACCCCTAGTAAGTAGGCGTTTTAGCCCATACAAAAGTATTTCTTTAATAACTTCCACAATTTTTATCTGATCGCAACCATTTTCAGGAATCATAAATACTATTGTTATTATTATATACACCAAAATTTGCAGCTCTAGCTTTAAAATTACGCATGTTATTCGATTTTATTTGATTTGCGGGGGCGGAAGTGGGCGTGGCAAAAATGTGAAACAAACTTGATCTGCGTGCAAACATAACAAATTCTGTCGAAAAAATTATAGCTCTATCTCTTATAGTCCCTGAGATCTTGGTGTTCATACGGACAGATAGACAGACGGACATGGCTACATCGTCTCGGCTGTTGACGCTTGTGGAAATGTAGCATCATACTGTATGCAAATATATATCATATATACATATGAATATCGATTGATGTTTGGCCTTACATGGTCTCACTTTTTCTTAAACTCTCTCTCTTTCGTCGTTGACCATCGTACAATAAAGACGTGTCCGCTAGTTGCTCAAAGATAAATAAATGTGTTTTTATTTGACAAACTTAATAAAAGTATATGGAAATATTAAGTGATACAACTGAAGGATTTATGAAAGAGAAGTCGCCGTACTCGTCTAAATATTATCTGTGAGGATTGGATTGGATTGACTGGATTTTTCAACAGGTTATGGGCCCAGGCACCCATCAAAGATAAGTACACGTGAATTATAATTCTAAAGATAGAGAAATCTAAAAGAAATATTAAGCCGTTCGACGGCGAAAAATATGCCATCTGGAAGTTTAGAGCGCTTTTGAGTGAAAATGACTCAATTAAAGTAATTGACAACAATCGAGGAGAAGAAAATGATGAAAATACGGATGAGTGAAAGAAGTTAGAGAAATTGGCCAAAAGTACAATAATTGAATATCTTAGTGATTATTTTTTAAGTTTTGCCACAGACGAATGTAGTGCTAAAGAAATTTTGAATAATCTAGATTCAATTTATGAACGCAAAAGCTTGGCAACTCAGTTATCAAGCCGAAAACAAATCATTAAAATTAAAAACTGATATGGATTTGATAAACCATTTTTATATTTTTGACGATTTAATAACCGATCTATCTGCATCTGGTGCAAAATTAGATGATTTGGACAAAATCAGCCACCTTATGTTTTCTCTGCCTGTCTCGTATGATGGTGTCATTACTACCATCGAAACACTTGCAGAGAACAATTTGACTTTAGCTTACATAAAAAACAGATTACTTGATCACGAAATTAAATTAATGCAGAAATCTAAAAATACAAGTTTAAAAGTTTTGCAAGCTGTGAATAAAGTAAATAATTTTCAAAATAATTATAAACAATTTCAACATAATAATAAACAATCCCAATACAAAAATAATAAGTTTCATGATAAAGCACAGTTCAAATCAAAGTTCAAATTTAACAATAATAAACCAAAATGTTTTCACTGAGGCAAGATAGGGCACTTAAAGAAGGATTGCTATAAGAATAAGAGAGAGAAAGAAAAAGAGAAAAATAAAGAAAAACAGGCACAATTGGCTCAATGGCAAAATGAAACAGAAAGATCTGGTTTTGCATTTATGCTCAAACGTCACAATAATATTGGTGATAAGCATATTTCTTTCCTATTGGATTCGGGTGCATCTGATCACTTGACCAACAATGCAAATCTGCTCTCAAACATTCGCCATCTTGAATCACATATCGAAATTGCTGTTGCAAAGTCAGACGAATTTATAACCGCAACTAAAAAGGGATCAATGGAATTGATAACTGATACTTTGACCAACATCACCCTAAACGATGTATTATTTTGTCCGGATGTATTAAAAAACCTTATCTCTGTTAAAAAGATGCAAGATGCAGGTGTTAAAATTGTATTTCATCCAGGAGTAAAAATAAAATAAATATTATGAACGCACATTTTAGTGATAATGTTCCTTCTGTTAGGTTTACAATACCTAAAAAGGTATTTGTATCAAATAAAATAAATTATAACATATGGCATGAAAGTCTGTGAAAATTACTCGAAATCAAAAACCATAATTTATTTGAAGATACTAATATACTAACTAATGTTAATCCAGGTAATGATTTATGCGAAGCCTGCATAAGAGGAAAACAAACTAGGCTTCTTTTTGAAAAGTTTAAAAATAAAGATCACATATATAGCCCATTATTCGTAGTACATTCCGATGTCTGTGGTCCGATAACTCCTCCCACAATAAATAAAAAGAATTACTATGTTGTTTTTATAGACCAATATACACATAACTGTGTAACATATTTGTTAACTTACAAGTCAGATGTTTTTGCTGCCTTTATGGATTTTATTCTAAAGAGCGAAGCCCATTTTAATCTGAACAGAAGTCCAAGTAATGCACTTAAAAATTTCTTGAAAACACCATATGAAATGTGGCATAACAAAAAGCCAAGCTTAAAATATTTAAAAATTTTGGTTCCACAGTATATGTTCATAATAAACTACCTAAAAGGAAGTTTGATGAAAAATCTTGGAAAGGTATACTTGTAGGGTATGAACCAAATGGATATAGAGTGTGGTGTGTTGAAAAAAAAATATTTGTAACAGCAAGAGATGTTGTTGTTGATGAAACAAATATGGTAAAGTCTAGAGCTGTGGTTGAGGAGGACATGCATCTTAATAATGAAGATGGTGAAAGTATTCTGTCGAATACTGATAATGAAAATGTCCTCAATAATGATAAGAATTCTGACCAAGCAGATGAACAGCCTAGCGACATGGTAGATTTTGAGAATGCCGATCCAGAAATTTCTGTTGAAAAGTCTTATGAAAAAGGAGACTTGGAATCGCAGATAAATATTAGAAAAAGTGATCGAATAATGAATAAACCAAAAGTATCTTATCGAGATTTAATAAATAATTGTGTGATGAATACTCAGTCTTTAATCTATTCTGTACCAAATAAATTTGTCGAGGTTAAATACAATAAAGATAGATCACATTGGGAGAAAGCTATTAAAAAAGAACTGGACTCACATATGTTAAATAAAACTTGGTCAATTGTACAAAAGCCTAAGAATAAAAATATAGTGGATTGTAGATGGGTTTTTACAATCAAACAAAATGAATTCGGTGAACAAATAAAATCAAAAGCCAGACTTGTTGCTCGCGGTTTTACGCAATAATACTTAGTTGATTATAATGAAACATTTGCACCTGTAGCGAGAATATCTAGTTTTAGATTGATTATATCCATAGCAAATCAATATGACCTTTTAGTACATCATATGGATGTAAAGACAGCATTTTTGATTGGAATATTAAAAGAAGAAATGTTGTTTTCAAAACGTCATATCTCCGCGCGGAGTTATGTCGCTTTTAAAACGACATACATATCTCCGCTGAACAAAAAACGACATATCTCCGCGCGGAGATATGACGTTTCAAGGCGACATATGTGTGACAAGGCGACAAAGTGTATGACTTTATAACATACACTTTATGTTGTCATAAATGTACTCAGAAATCGATTTCTCCTTGTTGTTGGCGGGCGAGCTAAATTTTCTACTGGGGCTTTGCCAGCGCATTTCCTACTGGGTGTTTGTAATCGGTGATTCCCTTTTGTGCATTCAAATTTCACCGTTAGACCCGCTAAACGTAGTAATGCAGCTGCAAATTTCGGCAGCGTGTTTTACTTTGAATTTGAATGTTAGCCCAAGCAGAGGCAAAATATTGTGCACAATAAAATAGGGATTTGAAGGTGTGCGCAGAGCACGAATGTAAGTAGAAATACGAAAACTAATGAAATGTATAAAATTTAATGAAGAAAATAAAGATTTCAGCAGATCTTGTTTCACTACAACATTTTTGTTTTCGAGTAGTGGACTACTCGAAGTACGAGCAAATACACACCAACCAAGGCACGGATCCGGTGCCAACACCAAACAAAAAAGGAAAAAAAAACTTAATAACAAGTGCATTTTTAAAGCTAAGTATTCATGGTAAGAAACGATATCGCCAGCTAAGCCTGACCTGGCGCTACAACCTCCTAGTCATTGAAATCACTAGACGAACTCAAACAGTTTGAACTCTGCTATTTATGCTGATAAAGAATAAATACATGTATGTATACACTTTATGTCATTGGAGATACCTGTTTCTACATGTACTCACAAGTCGATTATTCCTTGTAATACTTGTGACAACAAGGCGACATATCTCCGCGCGGAGTTAAGTCGCGTTAAAACGTCATATCTCCGCGCGGAGATATGTCGTTTTTTGTTAAGCGGAGATATGTCGCGCGGAGATATGTCGTTACCCCGACTGTAGCTTTCTTACTTGTTTTTGGCTTAAGAATGACGGCAGATTCTCTGCTAATTTAGCCAATAAGGAATTGGCGAAAATTTCGGGACTGGCCTGATACAGCTTGAGAGTCAGCCCAGCCATCAAGTTGTAGATCGAACGCCGTGATGGAAGATCTGTATAACAGTTGTAGTCAGCAGAAAACCTTGTGCGTAAACTGCCAGGAACAATTGTACATTAGCTGACTGGGAAGGAGTGGACTGTAAGATTGGAGTGGGATTATTAGCTATCGGTGTCGTGTTGGCTCGATTCCAGAGTGTATGATGACGACCCTTACACGTACAACAACTGTGTGCACTTGTGGAATCGTGCGAAACAATTTAAGCTCGGCTTTTGCTTACACGACGCCTTGCGTAAGGCTCTTGAAACCGTCTGAACGTTCGTGCTTGATGTCACCGCTGTCGCCTCTCGATTCTTGCCAATGAAATTGAAAATAAAAATTAATAACAGGTGCATTTTTAAAGCTAAGTATTTATGGTAAGAAACGATATCGCCAGCTAAGCCTGTCCTGGCGTTACAACCTCATTATCATTGGAATCACTAGCCAACAGCGGCCTCGCATTCATATTAACGGACTGAAAGACAGGCTGATTCAAACAGTTTGAACTCTGCTATTTATGCTGATAGAGAATAAATATATGTATGTATACACTTTATGTTATGTTATAAATGTACTTTTCCAGCGCATTTCCTACTGGGCGTTTGTAATCGGTGATTCCCTTTTGTGCATGGGAATTTCACCGTTAGACCCGCTAAACGTAGTAATGCAGCTGCAAATTTCGGCAGCGTGTTTTACTTTGAATTTGAATGTTAGCCCAAGCAGAGGCAAAATATTGTGCACAATAAAATCGGGATTTGAAGGTGTGCGCAGAGCACGAATGTAAGTAAAAATACGAAAACTAATGAAATGTATAAAATTTAATGAAGAAAATAAAGATTTCAGCAGATCTTGTTTCACTACAACATTTTTGTTTTCGAGCAGTGGACTACTCGAAGTACGAGCAACGACACACCAACCAAGGCACGGATCCGGTGCCAACACCAAACAAAAAAGGAAAAAAAAACTTAATAACAAGTGCACTTTTAAAGCTAAGTATTTTGTAAGAAACGATATCGCCAGCTAAGCCTGACCTGGCGCTACAACCTCCTAGTCATTGAAATCACTAGACGAACTCAAACAGTTTGAACTCTGCTATTTATGCTGATAAAGAATAAATACATGTATGTATACACTTTATGTCATGAGAGATACCTCTTTCTACATGTACTCACAAGTCGATTATTCCTTGTAATACTTGTGACCTCATTTTTAGAAAGAACAAAAAAAACGGACGTAAGAACTCATTTTCATTCAGTATATAGTATTTTATTATTGTTGTTGACACATTCAAGATTAATGTAATTCATTTGGGAAGACACATGTAAATAAGTCGCATAGGTTTGAGTATATATGTTAAAACTATGCTAAATTAACGTATATGGCTTATTTAGAATGTAGCTTGAAGACACTGGGATCAACATACGGATCCTTCATTATGTTTTTTACAATACAAGCTTAAAACTAAGTGCATCCGTTGCTATTTATTTGTTGTTCAACCATAGTTCGGAGGACGGAATACACGATTTAAATTATACATATACTTAAACCTACAAACCTCGACAGGTGGGAAAAACAAGTTTACTGTGTTTTTTGTGTGACCTTTACGCGACTGAAATTTACTGATAAGTTAGTTATCTTCTTCTAATTACAATCGCTAAGCGAGGCATGGATTCACCTCAATTACATTGATGTATTTATCTCAATCGAAATTTGACAACTTTGCACATATTCTAAAGTACGCAGATTATATACCCCGGTAGGTGGACAAAAAAAAACATGTTTACTTATTACGTTAGAAAACATGAGTAAGCAATATGCTATTGAATCATTTGCAGATATCGGTTCTCTTCCAATAAAGAGCTTAGTGATGTTGTCATATCATTAATGATCATGTTGTTGCTGGGGCATGGATGTGTAGAACTGCTTACATCTGGCCATATCAAATTGCTCTTGTTGTGGCTATTATTGCAAGCAAGTGTTGATGTACTATTCGTCTCCATCCAATTTTGACAACTTTGCACATATTCTAAAGTGCGCTGATAAGTATCTGACTGCATAGATGTCGGATTACTTACTGCTTGTTGCTCAACAAATTGTTTTGGATCTGATATTGCCATGGTAGTATCAGAAGCAAAAGGACTCATCGGTAAATAACAATTGTGATTCTGATTAATTGATTTCGCATCAAATGTTGCTTTAATATTAGTGGTCGTTGGTGACAATTGAGATTGACTGACTATCCTGCATTGTATCTCCGCGTTGCCATTATTCAGTTTTTGATCCTGCTGGGGTCCTGCACGATATGCAGTAGATAAAGTCTGTATAGGTAGTTCAGGCATGCTGGTCATTGAGGAATCGATGGTCTGTGGCGTTTTATCATTTAGTTGGCCAGTGGCTGGAATCACTATAAATCCTGGATTCGTTACGTGAGGATTACTTGGCGAATCAATTGTGCTCTTGCGGCTGCAGATAACAGTATATCGATGAGACTGAGGTAAGATGGTGGTAGACTCTGAACTTCGTTGAGCATATGTAGGACAATTAATTGTAGCGGAAGCTATAGCCGATTGATGGCATTTCATATCGTTTTCCGGAGCTTGTTGGTTGCTGCTTCTAAGTGCAACGGACGATTTTATACCTGGCATTGCCATATCATGCATATCATTATCGTGATATTTCTCTGTTTCCTTAACCAAATTTAGATACTGCAGCATTTCATCTGGCAGTATCAGTTCTTCGACTTCATCCAAATTTACCTTCTCATTTGGATGATGATCCACGGTTGAACTACTATCAGTTTTGGTCACATCAGTGACAATTTTACTGTCCTGTCCTGCAGAGTCTGCGCATGCTTTTATTTTATTTGGTGGACAAGTTGATACAGTTGTTGAGCGATTCGAAATATCTGTTCGATTCTGGAAGCCATTATTATTAATTGCAATTGACGAGAGATTCGATGTAGAAATGCTCGGAAATTTTTGTTCGGCTAATATTGGTTCTGACTGCCGTCTGGAATAATTCGAATTAGAATATTGTGAATGACTTTCGCCATCATATAGTGAACAGTAAATTGAATTTGTCGTTGGGCTGAGACACTGTGAAGTGTTTGGCACCGAATTGGTACGTCCATGAAAATGCGAGGAACTTGATTCACTCGATTGTAAGCGTTGCAAATGTGTGGCAATTACATGCGACGACGGCGGTGGTGGCAAGCTGCTACCATATGGAATATCTGATATATTTGTCATACGAGCGTCAACTTCAGCACATGGCGCGTCCATCGTTTGAATGTTAAAACTGTTAATAATTGCAGATGCTTGTGTGTTCGCAGCCGCAGCAACGCCATTTGACATTTGACTGGAGCGTCGTGAACAACCTGGTGAAATTGGATCGTAGAGCGATGTCGAATAGGTAGTATTATTATTATTATTATTACTATAAACGGGACGGGGTCGCATTGTCGATATGGAAGACCTTTGTGAAGATTGACTGCTGCGACGACTTGGCATGCTGCAGTAATATGTGCTAGCATTCGAATTTTGACTATCGCGTCTCAATTGCGACGGGATAGATGGATGTTGAATAGAGCTGTTGTTGACTGATTGCTGCATAAATTGAGTATTATTATTTATTTGCAGCTCAGTAAAATGATCAGACGACGAATGTTGAACCGAGATCACAGATTGAGGCGTTGCGGTACCAGGTTCCATTTTGAGCTCGGTGATGCGCTGATTTAGCTCGGACATACCAATGGGTCGATTACTCTCAGGTATATTCGAAAGCATCGAAGTGCCAGCCGAGTGAAACACCTTTGATTGCAATCGACTGCGAAAACGCTGACGTACATTGGCACAAGTGGATCCTCCATTGCCTATATTAACCATGGCACGCAGCACAATTGGCAAATCGGCCGCGTCTAAATCCTCGTTATATGGCCAACTCTCATCATCCTGCCGATAAGAATGCATTAAACAATCATTTGGTAGTAGTTGCCCAGGAGAATTGACATCCGATTCGGACTTGATGCTAGGGCTAGAAGCACTAATCGTTTTGCCAGATTTCAAATCATCGCTGCAAGGGCTGGAATCGATATTTTGCTCCTGCAGTTGATTGCTTCGGTTGTAATGATGCTGATCAGTAGTCTCCCTACTACTATTAGTTTTGTGCTTCTCTAGCCCCGAGTTGACATCATGTAGTGGCAATCCCTTGTGCTTTTTATTCGCGTAGAACTCGGCACCGTGCACCGTCTTCACATGTTTTCGCAATGAGCTGGGATCTGTGTAGCGTTTGGTGCACCCAGGTGCTTTGCAAATATACGGCTTCTGTGAAGTGATGATAATCAAGAATTAATACAGCTTATTTCAAAAAAATAACCAAAAAACAAGTAAGAAAACTACAGTCGAGTGTGCTCGACTGTGAGATACCCGCTACCCATATTGAATAAAAGCAAAATATTGCGGTATTATTTTCAAAATATACTGAAAAATACTAAAAATATACCAAATGAAACATTTGGTATAACGATATAATACCACTTATTAAATATACCATAGACGGCATAATATACCAGATTGTCGGCCAAAGCATTTGAGACCACCCGTAAGTAGGCGTTTTAGCCCATACAAAAGTATTTCTTTAATAACTTCCACAATTTTTATCTGATCGCAACCAAATTTTCAAAATTTACGCTTGTTATTCGATTTTATTTGATTTGCGGGGGAAGTGGGCGTGGCAAAAATTTGAAACAAACTTGATCTGCGTGAAAACGTAACAAATGCTGTCGAAAAAAATGTATAGCTCTATCTCTTATAGTCTCTGAGATCTGGGTGTTCATACGGACAGACGGACATGGGTAGATCGTCTAGGCTGTTGACGCTGATCAAGAATATATATACTTTATAGGATCGGAGATGCCTCCTTCTACCTGTTACATACATTTCCTGCCGGCACAAAGTTAGAATACCCTTCTACCCTATGGGTAGAGGGTATAATAAATTGACAGCATTTTCGTGAAATCCGCGAATCGAAACTACCGCCATCAAAATAATTGTAACCTAGACGAAGTTTTTAATGCCGTGAAGAACAGTTTATACATGGCCAATACCAATATCACTTTTTATATTCTTTATCAAGGTGATTCAAGGTATATTCAAGGTATTCGATTATTTCGCAGTCGATTGCAAATAATAATAATACACTCAATAATAAAGTAACACTTCAATTATTGTCAATTTTTACTCAAAAACAACTTACCTCATTACTATGCGTTCTGTTCTGGTGCTTAGCCCGATCGCTCGCATTACTAAATGCCTTGCTGCAGCCGGGATACTCGCAAGTATATGGTTTCTCGCCAGTGTGGGATCGAAGATGGGTTTTCAAATTTTCTAAGCGCGAGTAAGCTTTGAAACAGCCTTCAAACTATATGTCCCGATAGAAAGAATTTAATAATTAAAGAATTAATTAAATCAAGAATTAAAAAAAAAATGCACATTATGCAATCATTCTGAATCTTTCAGAATACCCAGATATCTTAAAACTGCTAAATTAAAAATAACACTACTTTGAAAAATTCTACCACTAAACTCGTTTTACTAAAAAACAACCGCTTAACATAACATCCCTACATATAACGAAATTAACTAAATTATATATAAAAATGAGTTTTTAAATATTTATCACAAGAATCAAATGGGTACAAAAATGTGTATTTTAAGCTTAGAATTATTGAACGCTTAGACGGAACATTCTTTTTTCTTTGTTGCTCGGGTCATAAGACTTTCAAATTCGGCAACAATTTCATAAATATTGCAGACCGACTTTTATACATATTATATGTTATGTACGTACATATCTCACAATCTAGACTGATGATCTACTGTTTTTATTTTATTGATTGCATATACAGTGGATCACAAACTGAAATTTATTTCAACGCCGAATTTTAGTTAAATTTTTCAACTTGATACATACTCGTATTACTTCATTTATTTTCTTCCTTTAATTTTTTGTATAAATTTTCCACAAAAAGAAAACAGCTTTGCAACTGTGTGCGGTCAGTTCCAACGAAAATAACGGTTCTATTGCTTTTTGCATAGTATTCGCAATGCGTAGAAGTTGAATTTTTGTCATTTTAAACTTTCGATCGCAAGAGCCACGTATAAACACATGTCAAAGCATACGAAAAAAATGTGTATACTCGAAAGATTAATACAGTTATTCGAATAACCGTTATATCAAAAATAAGTTTTGCACAAATATTAATTTTACTGAGGTATTTTGTAAAATGGGTCCGGTAACCACTATTGAGCATCGAGAAGCATTTTCATCGAAAAATAGCAGAAATTATGTGTCTAAGTGAGTCGACGGTGCAGAACCTCATTTCACGATTTAATCGCGAAAATAGAGTGCACGACAAGGGTAGAAACGCACTCAATAAATTTGTTAACGCGACCGATGAGCGTTATATTGTCTTTAAAATCGGTAAAAATCCAAAACTTTGGGCACCAAAAATGGCCAGTGAGGTAGAGGCGGAACTGGGTAAGACAGGCCACCCAGAAACAATTCAACAAATACTGATTTAAAGCAACTTTAATGATAGAATTGCGCGCAAGAAGCCGTTTATAAATATCAACAATCAAAAGGCTCCTTTAAAAATTTGCCCAGAGGCATATGTCAACAAAGATCTAAACTTTTGGAACTCAGTAGTTCTATTTGCGGGCGACTCCAAGCTCAAAATTTTTGGCTCGGTAAATGTGCGGAGACTTAAATTGATACTTACAGTGCATTTGTGAGGTTTTTCTCCTGTATGGCGGCGCATATGGACCACAAGCATGTACTGGGCCTTGAAAGGCTTTTCACCGCGTGAGCAATCTTCCCATCGACATACAAATGCCTTTTTGTTGCTCTGAATATGATCGTTATTGATATGCTTGACGAGCTCATCCTGTGTACCGAATTCAATATTACAATTGCACCAATGGCAATGCGTTTCGATAAAATCGCCTGGTTCATCCTTAATATCGGTTGTGTCTGCTGTTGCGCAATCATAATCGATTAATTGATGATCACGATCGAATGTGTGGCTTTCACCACGGCTGTTTGCTTTTTGACGCCGTTCGGTCACATTTGCCGTTGCACTGTCCGCTTCAACTTGAGCAACGCATCCTGAAGTAGATGACGGTTGCTCGAGTAGCCTCTGAGTGTTATTAATGCTGCTGCTATTTTTAGCTAAACAATTTGAGTTGTTTCGATCGTCGTAGTTCTTGAAATAAAAACGTATAAATATTACAGTTTTTTAGCTTACAATATAATTGCATTAAAGTTTGTAATCTATTTAAAAGTGTACATACAAATTCTTTGGCAATAATACACGTATGTTAACATTAGAGGTGGAGAACTATCAATAGCACTATCGGGACTATCGATGGTTGGTATTATGTGGTATATTGTTTTCATATGTTTCGAGCAGACTCCACTGTAGATTTCTTGTTTTTTTTTTTGTAATTCGAACTTTTTTGTATCTACATTTTAATTTAAGTATGCTTATTTTTTTTGGGAAGCTTCTGTTTCATCTTGTGTTCAGCTTTAGTGAGTTTATAGACTTTTGTATAACTAAGTGTAATGTTTGAATATAATAAATATGACTATAAAGATGACCTCAAATGGGCTCGACCATGGAATATTGCGTAATTACCTACCTGTTTTGGACCGTTTGGTTTAACTGTAGTCTCATCTGGAGTTGCGCTTATAATTGTCGAAGTTGGCGTCGATGTTTGGCTGGTACTGCCGCCGCCCAACGTTAGTTCTTTTGAATTTGCAGAGACCGACTCGGATAGGCCGAGAGCAACATGACTCATCGAATAACTTGCCGCCGCTGCTGCTGCTGCCGCTGCCGCGGCCTGTTGAGGCGTTATTGCTGGTTGCAAAAGTCCCGCGCTAGCGCGTAGCAAATGGGCTTGCAGCTGTTGCAAATGTGGCGTCACATGGGTCATAGGACTGATTGTGCCAGCAGATAGATGACCGTATGAACCACCACTTGCGGCGCTGCTTGCCCGCGATCCATTCATTAGCGTGGCCAACGAGTTGGGAGAGAATCGTATCATTGAACTAATATCAAAAGAATCAGAGTACGGCGACAAGGAAAGTGCGCGTTTTCGACTAACGCTAGCACGAATGCTTCCACCGCCTGCGGGCCGGGGGCCATCCATACTAAAATGGAAATCAGTGCTTGCCAGTGATCCAGCAGCAGCGGCAGCCGCCGCGGCGACCGCAGCATGATGCAGATCGCTCAGCGAGCCCATACCTCCTCGGCTGCCTAAGTAGTCGCCAGAACCAAGACCTAAGCCAGTCAGGTGAAATGCCGGTGAGCAGTTAGCATATGGATCTGTGAAAGATTTTCTGTGTGGTTACTTTTACGAGTATGTGGCTTAATTCATTTGAGTATCATAAAACGTTTTTATAATTATAACTAGAGGTGGAGAACTATCGATAGCACTATCGGTACTATCGCTGGTTGGCCACTATCTACACGCTCTCGATAGCCGCAGGCACTTTCGATAGTGATCAATCGCTATCGTCGATAGTGGTCGATATTTTTTCAAATATCTTTGTATACTAGCTACCTCCTTAGTGTCGGAGAGGGTTTTCAGCACAGCAAGGCTAATCATTTCAAATAGGCGTACAAAATTATTGGTTGAAATAAATATATAAATAGCAGTTAAGGTAAATCCAATAAATAATAATTATTTATTATTTTAGATAGAGATTGGAAAACGAATTTTATACTCCCATACTTTCAATAAATATGGATTATTTCAAAAACTAATTAAATTATTATCGACGATAGATTTTCCTGGCTATCGTCGATATTCGATAGTTTATGGAAACTATCAAGCACTATCGATGGCGCAGACTATCGATAGTTCTCCATATCTAATTATAACCGCTACCCATAGAAGGTAGAAGGGTATTATAACTGTGAAGTTTGTCCACATAAAAATACCGTATATTACCGTATACCGTATATTACAATATTATTAAAGTTCGATTACCATGATAGGAAGCCGATGGACTGTTGCGCTGCATGGCATAGAATTGTTCCATGTAGCCAGGAATTCGATAAGCCGGATGGAAATCGTGGTTTTGCGTTTGACCAGCAGCGGTCATACCTGTGACTCCACCATGGAATTGATGATGATGATGATGATGGTGATGTCCGCCCACATTACTACTGACTAATGTGTGAACATTTGGGGCTGCCGTCGAATCAGGAACCGTTGTCATTACTGACGGAGCAACTAATACTGGCACCGTGCTAGTCACATCGGTTGAGGGAGAGGATATATGATTATTAGTCTGGGAGTGCGTTGTAGGGATAATCGAGGCTGCAGCAGCAGCAGCGGCTCGCCGAGATGCTAAGAACTGCAGTTCCGTATATCTGAAAGAAAATTGTATTTATTTAGTAACATACAAAAAATTTACTTAATTAACTTTTGTACCCACTACCCTAGGGCAGAAGGGAATTACAACTTTGTGCCGGAAATGTATGAACCAGGTAGAAGGAGGCATCTCCGACCCCATACATACATATATATTCTTGATCAGCAAATAACTAGCGTAATTTTGAAGCTTGGTAACATTAGTATTTATTCCTCGGAATTTGGATGCGATCAGATAAAAACTGTAGAAGTTATTTAAGAAATATTTTGTTTGGGCAAAAAAAAATCTTCTTTCTAGGGGTTGCTTAGTTGCTGTAGACCAAATGCTACAACTGAAGTTTAAATAAAATTTTAAAAATGTATTTTTATAGAATTCATTTTATGGTTCTTTCTATGATAGGCTACATACATACTCGTAAGTTATATTTTTAAGAAATTAATTTCGTTGTGCTAAATCAGAAAAGAGACAACAAGCACCACCACCTAATACAAAATAAATCAATTAAAAAATTTCCATCAGTATTAATTTAATTACATTACGGACAGTTGGGAACGCTGAGATACAAAACAAAAACTGAAAGCAAGACGTTATTACAGATTTTATATAGCTGCAAGATTTTTTGCACGATGTTGGGAGAACCTTTTTTTTTAGAAATTTTTAATTAATTTAGAAAAATAAATATACGAGTAATTTTGTAAAGCTATGTTTTTTGTCTAAATTAATATGCACAATTCCACCAAACAAATGTTAATGCCCGTTTTCTTAATGTGGACAATCTTCAATCGTTTCACCTTCCCATTGAAATACATATATAAAAACCACACAATTTGTATTTGTATTTATCGTTTCGTTTGTACATATATATTTCCAAAAACTCCTTTAGTTATTTAAATTTTTTTACCCGCTGCCAATAGGGTGGAAGGATATTATAACTTTGTGCCGGCAGAAAATGTGTGTAACAGGTAGAAGGAGGCATCTCCGACCCTGTAAAGTATATATATTCTTGATCAGCGTCAACAGCTGAGACGATCTAGCCATGCCCGTCTGTCCGTATGAACACCTAGATCTCAGAGACTATAAGACATAGAGCTATAATTTTTTCGAGAGCATTTGGTATGTTTGCACGCAGATCAAGTTTGTTTCAAATTTTTGCACGCCCACTTTAATTTAAAGATAGAGTTTTGGTACATGCAATAATGACAACAGTCTTCATTTTGGATGTGATCAGATAAAAATTGTCGAAGTTATTAAAGAAATACTTTTGTATGGGCAAAAACGACTACTTACTAGGGGTCTTAGTTGCTTTGGCTGACAAACTGGTATATTTTGGACTCTATAGTATATATTGAGTGTAGTACCATATTAATACACCAAATATACAATGTAGTATATTTTCGGTATTTTTGCGATATAGTATTGTTGTATATTTTGAAAAAAAAAAAAAACAACCGCAATATTTTGCTTTTATTGAAATGGGTAATGTGTATCTCACAGTCGAGCACACTCAACTACAGCTTTCTTACTTGTTTAATATTATAATATTTAATTCTGTCATTGGTAGTTAAAAAAAACCAGTAGCTGCTTAGTGTAGTAAATCGCTTCAGTCTTCAAATTTTTTAAAGAAATTACCTAAAAAGGTTATCGTCATGCTGGGAAAACTCTTCTTCGAATGCATTTTTTTCATACACTCGTATAATTTTCTTTTCTTAAATATATTTATAAAACTACATTCCCACGATTTTTATATGAAACGTTATTAATCAAATCGAACACGTCTTACACTTCCAAATTTTTTGCAGA
This sequence comes from Drosophila niveifrons, assembly GCA_035046325.1. NCBI lineage: Eukaryota > Metazoa > Arthropoda > Insecta > Diptera > Drosophilidae > Drosophila > Drosophila niveifrons. The sequence goes on along the minus strand of JAWNOC010000058.1, from coordinate 728,878 downwards.
TCTTCACAGTGTCTTTCATCTTGCTTGAGCTTACAATCCGTTATTTTGAGTACTTGAGGACTTAAACTCAGCATTTTTTCAATCATGAGTGCTTTCGAAAAGCATATGCTTTGAAAATTTCTACAAATTTATATGTTTACTTTGCAGACGCTCATAGGGTCTTTTGAAACACACAATTTAAAATATCCCCGGACTAGAGGATGCAAAGCAATCTCAAAGGAAATAACCGAAATGTCTCACAAGATGATAAAAAATCAAATATGGTGACCGCGAATATTGAGTTTTTGCGTAAATATTATTAGTTTACAAGTTTACTGTTTACTGTTAAAATGTGCTCTTGTATAATGCTTTGATTACATCATTTGGAAAACACATTTTAATGGTGCTAGTTCAGATTCAAATATATAAGGAGTGATTTGAATAGAATTTCATTGGTAACTCATAACAGTTGAAATTCCAAATTACTACATTTAAAATATTTAAGACATATTAGACGAGAAAAACTAAAAAAAAAATTAATATTTTCTTTTTCTAGCAGGAATTGATTCAACATATGATCCAAGACGAAAATGGGCTCAATTGATCAGTCGGAAGACTATAAAAAGACTCTTTTGTGATTCAAAAAGCTTACTGAAACATTGTAACTATCTTGACCATCTTTTCACCGGATATCCGTATAAATTATTGATAAGCGTCAAAAGCTGAGCTTGTTCCACACGCTCATCAGATTAATTATATATTTTTGCCAAAGATTAAGTATTTTCTTACATATGATAATAAAGATATATTCCTGACATTAATTTACAGCCTGTTCGTAAATTTAATTTCGTTTTTGTTGTAAATTTAATTATTTATAGTTCGCGCATATACATTGATTAATTTTTTCTAACTAAATCAAAACTCGCATTTAAACGAAAAATGTGACTATAAAAGTAAAAACTATGCAATTAAATTAACTAAAAATTCGATATTGAAATTTTACATACATATAAGCTATATTTGGTTCATACATTTTTATATGCGTACTTTACACACGCATCATGAAATGCAAAATTAGATATAATTTTCTGGTCCGTTTTATATTCAAGCCAGCTATTAAGATACAGCACCTGAATATCAAAATTTCCTCTAGAGAAAAGTACTTTAAGCAAGTAAGAAAGTTTCAGTCGAGTATTCTAGACTGTCAAATACCCGCTATTATCAATTAAAGCAAAGCAGAACGATAATTTATTATAAGATAATAATTATTTTTGGTTAGTATTTATTTACTATCACGTTCATAATAAAATCGAAAGCAATTAAAACCTGAGAGCAGCAACCTTTTCCGATACTCATAGAGCATAGAAACTATTTAACAACCAGAAGGTGGCTCCGACCCTATACAATATACATATATATAAGCGAGATTGTTTTAAACTTTTACAACTCCCACTTCCGATCCGCAAATCAAAAAATTTAACAACAAAGAATTTTTTCCTGTGGTTAGCTCGATTTTAGCGTGAAGCGTGACTCTAATCTTAATCCAACTTAATCTGATATATCTGTATATAATTTTTCGGGTTGAAGATGCCGCCATCTTCCTGCTTCATATATACATGTATTTCCTGTAGGCCCTTCTATCTACTTCACTGATGTTTCATATTTTTCTGCGTTTTTCACTGTTAGAAGCATAGTCTATAGTCCTCAAATGGTGTTCGCGTCGGTTAAAAAAGACGCGAAACTGTTCGGAAAACATTATAAAACATTTTTTATATTAAAACTGTATATGGGTAATTCCATGGCGAAATTTGTTCCGTGCAAGACTTTTTACAGTGCACTGCAGTGAAAATAACATAAACTGAAATAATTTTAAAAATAAGTGAATGTTATTCTTAAAGCTTTAGATAAGCACTATATTTAGAGCTAAGATTGATTTTAGGAACTTGTTCTGTTTTACGATAAAATATATAAATTCGTTCATTTTTTGGTTGTGCGTACGAATTGGTTAATTTTTGCAATTATCACAACAGAAAACAAAACAGAAAGAAAATTCCAAAACTATTCTTAGCTCTAATTAATGTAGTTATCTAGAGCTATAAAAATAAACTCTTCTTATTTTTAAAATTGTTTCAGTTTATGTTATTTTCAATGTAAAGAGTCTCGCATGGGAAAAATTCCGTCATGGAATTACCCATATGTATATGTACACAAATTTATTATTCAGATTCAAATATGTACTTTAAATTTTAGATTGTAACATGCATATAAAAATATAATGGAAGCAATATTTAATCTAGACGTTCTACTTACGCCAGTGGGAAGTAAGTTGGTAATGCGTATGCGTCCATTTTAATCCAGTGTTTGTAAATTTGTAATACAATTAATAATGAGATATTAACGTTATCCAAAGTCAAATATTTTCCTTTGAAGAAAATTTGGCGACATCAAATTGTGGAGTATTTTCCATTATCACATATGCCGATTAATAAATGTGTATATGTATGTTTGTATATAAATAGGCGGCAGTCTAACCTATTTCATGAACTATGTATGTTTACACTAAAGTTATGTCTTTATTTGTGACTTTAGCTCGAATTAACAGTCCAGTTCATAAAGTTTGCATTTTTATTTTACAGAGTAATTTTTCAAAGCACCAAGATTAAACAAAATGTTGTGACAAACAATAACAGCGACCGTGCGACGGTGTCTAGGCAGTGTCTCACTGCCTTGTTTATTCCCATCGGACTAAAAGGCGGCAACGCAGTGGCTGGTTTGATTTAGCGGGAGCAAGACGCTCTGCTCTGCTCACGCATACCAATGTAAAATGTTTCAAGCAACAATAAAAATGAAAAAACAAACAGGCTCCTTCAACAGATACCTCGATACACACAGACACACACAGATGTGAAACCGTGCACAAGTGTACTCACAGCCACAGGTCACGATCTTCTCTGTCTCTTCCTTCTTTGACCGCTCATATGTAGTTGAGAAAAGGCGGGGAGATCGAAGATGGCCATACTCTCTTCTGTCAAATTGTCGCTCTTTTTTCATCAGTGATGCCAAAAATATATATATTTATATACATACATTTAAAATGTTTAAATTTGAGAAAGCAAATTAATGAGTGGATATCAATATTGCAACAATCATGTAGTACAGATCAAATCTTTGTAAACTTACACATTTTTTAGTTAGTGAGCTTCCGATCGAAAAATCCTGAGAGCAGCTCTATTACACAATTATAACTGTGAATCCAATACGATCCGCAGTGATATGCAAATGGGAATAATAAATATTTATTTCATGATTGTATCATATAATATAGTAGTATATGTTTACATTTCCAAAACGTGGTTCAATGTTGCCAGCACTGATACACTGATGTATGTATGTATTCATTTCGTTCATACGCCTCTGGTTCGCTCGCTCTCTCTCTGACTCGCTCTCTTTCTATCCGAATGGGACTCCAACATCAGGTATATCATTGTAGTACGAGTTTGTTGTCTCATCTTCCCTATGCTAACCAAGCTTCAATAATTTGCTACTTGTTATGCAGCAAACGTTTAAAAGCATTCAGACGGGACGATCTTTTAGACGCACCCACATTATAAGTGGGAAGCGCTCTCTTAAGTGTTTTCTCTCGTTCTATTGCATGTCTGCTTAATACCTCCATCTCGCTCCCTACTCGAAGCTATGCTCTTTTTCTCTATAATTTTCAGTATGTGAATTGACGTTGTGTATATGTATACAGCCACATTAAGAAATGTATGTATATAATCATGTTTACATTACTGCTCAATTAATGCTCCAAAACAATATTATTTTTGTAGCTACAAAATAATCATGACTGGGCACAACATCCTTCTGATCGGTCAATAAAATAGAGAAAGTTGCGCAATCTAATGTTTATATCAAATTCAAAGATAAACTTGACAATTGTCTCAAATTCATATTAATTTATAAACAGACAACACGCTTGTGCTGATATCACTGGGTCAGTTATTGATTAAAAATTGTGTTTAAAAAATCTTTTTGTGTAAAATTATCATTGGTAGACCTTTTTCCAAAATATTCTTTCTAAAGATTTTGAAAGATTCTATATATGTATGTACATATGTTATATGTTTACATACATATGTTAATAGTAGTACAGTTGATCGTGATGGTATTTAAAGGATATTTAGAAAACATTATTTTTTATTGGTAATATGCTAGTTGGTTTAATATTTTAAGATCTTATGCCTGTAAAAAATTTAAATTTAATAGCAGATTTAACTTTCCTTAATATTATCGCCTTTATCATCAATATTAAAATATTTTAAAGAAATCTACTATAAGACAGATTCTAAGTAAAACAAAAAAGTAGATAGTTTATTTTATTCGATTTTGTGCAATTTGGTTTTTAAAAGAAAAGGATCACTTCACGGCCATATCGATGTGATGTACGCATACCAATGCCTTCTTCAAGACTGCTTTACAGGTCCATACATAACAGTAATATACAAAGATTTATTCATTCTTTGTTAATCGAATATCCTCTTTTATATATATTTTTCGTCAAATTAAATGTATATTATTGTTGTAAGTTTATAAACATATACATGTCTACATATTGATAACAAAAAAGTTCACAGATGTGTGCATGAAGAAATAACTACATACATACATATGTCCTAGCAACTCTTAATGACTTGATTATTGTACTCCACATTTCACTAGTGAGATGCAAGGCAAAAAACATTTATAAATTTGAGCGTATTTTCATGTACATACATAAATGCATGTGCCACAGATATTTCTTAAATATGTATGTATGTATGTATATACATAAAATAATACACATGTGTACATGCCTACATAAAAACACAAAGACATACATATACATACATACATACATCAGGTTTTATGCTGTTTCCAAGAACCGTTCGAAGTTTCGTCGTTAAATAAGGCATACATATGTGTGAATGAATATGTGTGAGTGTAAACGTGAATGCTTTGTATCCACACAACTACCATCGAATCGCAGGCAAGCGCAGGCAGGCAGGTTGGCAGTCATGGAAGTCACGGCAGGGAACGGAGAGCAGGGCCCAGGGCGCATAGAACTCACAGATCGCAGTTCATGTTGTGTATTCAACGGCGTACCAAAGAATTTGAAACGACTTGAATAAGACGTTAAATTACAAAAGGAGCACACACACACACACACACACACACAAATATAACGAAACGCTGCGCAGAAGTCAAGAACATTTCCATATTTTTTTACTCCCGCTGAGTTCTCTCTTTCATTTCATACAGAAGAGTATTTTAGCCGGCCGTTCCCATAAACGTCGTTGTCTCCCTAATGTTTTTCAAAGAATATATTGTAGATCACTACAGGCTTCTTCCCAAGGTTCGCTGATGACGATTACGATGACTTGCTTAACTACCATTCTTTGTCAAATATACATACATGTACATACAAAAAAAAAAACAAATAGATACTTGCTGCTACAAATATGTACATATCACAGAAATAGAAATACCTCTATTGAAGTTTTCCTTGCTCTGAAATAGTATGGTTATTGCCTTGAATATAATTTGATGTTACAACTAATAATAATCGCATATGTTATACATATGTACAAGTATGTACATATGTATACCTGCGAAATTCAAAATAGCGCCACTTTAAAAAATTGACCCGATATAAATATTTTCCAAAAAAAATTATTGCTTCTCACAGCATCTCAATTTAATGTTTTTATCAATTAGAAATAACTACATTTTATATAGAAAATATTGTTTTTGGAATCTTTATTACATGATCTCTTAGTTGTATGTAGGCAGAAATACAAATTAGTGCTATTTTAGATTATAAGTAAAGGAAATAAAAAAAAGGAGAAAATATACGCTGTTTTGTTTTACACTGAAAATAAGAAACAATAAAGGGACTATTGCTAAATAGCTTGGTAGCTAGAATCTTTTTATACCATCTTACCAATTTCTCTTTATAAAAGTTTCTTATATTTCAAAAATAGATAGAGAGTCCAAAGTTACTAAGTTAATTATTTGAAATTATTATTATTATTATTTTTTTTAATATACATAGTTTAAGTTACATAATACAAACAATATTCATCGCATTTATGTATAATATGACCACACATACACATTCATACATACTTACATAATATAGAAGTCAAAATCAAACTATAATGATCTTCACTACTGTGCTACATACAACCTACCATACTTTCGTTTCCTCTCTTTTACATTTCTGTACACACACACACGAATGTACATATATGTATGTGTGTACATGTGTACGCATGATTGTATGCAGCTGCAAAGCGATGAAGACAGGCCAAATGACTTTATTTTCATGTCTTGCGTCTGAATCTTTGCTCGGTCCGATTTTAAGGGCTTAATTAGTCAGCATATCGCGGAGGCCAAACAAAGTAGTCAGCGTCAGAGGAGTTGGTGCGCTTAATATCAACTCTCGTTCTCAAATCCAGTTTCATTTATACACAAGATATATACATATATACATACACATAATCTCACAAATATATGTATGTACATTAATACATATACAAAATGTTTCTGTATGTATGTACGTACGTGTACACACATAAAGAAATACATATATGTATGTATGTATGTACATGCTGGAGCATACAAAATATACACGTACAGACGAATACAGCATCATCATCACCGCCAGTAAAAGATGATAGGCACTGGGATTTTTATGTGGCATGGATCCACACGCATACACATACGAGCATACATATGTAGGTATGTATGAGTGAAACTACGTAAGTGTGTATGCATGAAGGAAAAAGGTAGAAGAGCAACAACAAATTCAAGTAAATTGTTGCTTTCGTCGACCTTTTAACATGGGTGGCTTAATAGGTTTATGCTATGCAATACACATGCTTTAATTTAACCATACATATGTACATATGTATGCAGAAGTTCCAACAAAAAATGTATGTGTATGAAATTTCTTGTTTGAATACTTAAATTTTTTTAAAAATTATCCCGAGTACATTTGTTGTTTACTATATTTTGCCTTTAGCATGCATAATTGTATCAGAACATTTTAAGAGGACCGTGCAAAAAAATTGGTTGCTAAAACTGTGAACCAAAGCAAGTTAAGCCCCATCCGATACGATCGCATGTTTTCAATCGCGCTCTCTTTATTACTCCGGCATTTGGGACACGAAACTCTTCAATACAACCACAAGCGCACCATCTCACTCTGTGATGGTGATGGTGGTGGTAGTGATCCGGTGCCGGCTGCTACTACTGTTGCTGATGATGAAGACATTATTATTTATAAAGCCAACCGCAACGAATGTTTCTGTGGCTGTGTCTGTGAAGAGTTAGGCATCTGTGCGTGCGTGTGTGTGTGTGTGTACCCCTTTAGAGATCGTATCGTCGTCGTCGTCGTCGTCGTCATCAGCTCCTTTTTATTGGACATTTTTATAGACATACAAACTTACATCTACATATACCCACAGATATTTAGAAATATAACAAATATACAAACATTGATTCATAAAGAATATTCGATAGACATTCCTACCTATGTATGTATACATATATTCAAACTTCTCTATGTATTAGGGGTGAAGTTTGTAAGTATTCAAATCTTGCTTATATAGTTGTTATTTGAAATCTTGTTGTAAGTAATTGCGTTTATTAAAGAGTCTTTTAGAGCGTACATATGTTATATACATATAAGCTATATACACTAATAAATGTACTAGAATAGTTAACATAACATTTGGTTGACCATCCAAATGTTATGTTAATTTTATGATATGTTATGATCTTGTATTTTATGTAAAAGACAATTTTTTTGTATTGCAACAAATATAGCAAACGATAGTTTAAAAATGCTAATATGTTAGTATAAGGAAATTAAGAATTGCACCACTTTTTTAAACTTGTTTTGTATATAAAATAACGAATGCTTAAGATGGTAAATGCTTTAAAGCTTATTTTATTTTATTTTATTTTATTTTATTACGAAATTAAGAATACCACTACTTTCGAAATAAGGTTTTCTAATTCGAATCAAAATGGATTATTATTATTATAAACTACTAATTTCAATATTTGTTTTAATGGTTTATTACTAAATATTAATATCAATGTGATAAATTTAATATGTAATCGGATGGGTATCCCTTATTGACAAAACCACATGGGTTGTCCTCTCAAGGTCTAATTGAAATTTTCAACCAAATGAGTAGTTGCCCACTTGGCATTCGATCAGATGCTTATAAGATATAGACGCCATGTAACGCATAAAATATATCGGGATAAGTTCCAGTTTGTAGTAGTACTGAGTTGTCCGAAGACATACATTTTGGGTATTTACTATTATACATGAGCCACCATATCTAAGTCTGCGCTATAGTCGAGTGTGCTCGAATGTGAGATACCCGCTACACATTTTAAATTCAGTACTACTTTCAAAATATACTATTGAGTGTAAACTATGTTATGTATATGAAATTGTCAGCCAAACAACTGAGACCCCTAGTAAGTAGGCGATTTGCCCATACCTATGTATATATTTATACCCGCTTCCCAGATGGTAGAAGTGTATCATAACTTTGGGCCGGCAGATCAGCGCCAACAGCCGAGACGATTAAGACTAAAAGAGATAGAGCTCTAATTTTTTTTGACAGCATTTGTTATGTTTGCAAGCAGATGAAGTTTGTTCTAAATTTTTGCCCATAGCTCATAAATTCATACATACATACATATACATATACATATACATATACATATACATATACATATACATATACATATACATATACATATACATATACATATACATATACATATACATATACATATACATATACATATACATATACATATACATATACATATACATATACATATACATATACATATACATATACATATACATATATAAAATTTGTTGTTTTTAATTTCGGTGCTGTTAATATTTGTTAAGCGTGGAAAAATCAATACAGTTTGATAGTTTATGGAGCCGCCAATAAAAACAGGTTAAAGAGGAGGAGTTAAAACAGGCTAAACAAAATGGCAAACGGCGCTTTCATTAGAGAGAAAAAGAACACATCACCATCCTCCACAAAATATCACTGCCCCTTGCATACAAAATTGAAGCACTAGATTCGACATGATAGAGCGAAACGTTTTTGTTTCGTCGATTATACATAAATGGAATGCTTTATTAATTTCATCCAAGCAAAAGCATAATGAAGTAATGCAAAACGTTTTGCTTTTTTGATTTTATCATTACCGCTATCATAAAAACGGAAGAAAAACACTTTCATAAAATTTTACTCACATAAAATTTTATTTCAACATTTTTTCGATTTATAAGTTCTTTTCTTATTAAAAATTATTACATTTTTTTTTATTGAAATAAATTTTAAATTTTATTTAAAAAAAGTCAAAATCAGTCTGGCTGGTTCTTTATTTATTATACCTGCGACCCATACTTCAACCCTATGTGTAGCAGGTATAATAAATAACTTGATTTTCTAGATATATTTCGATATACATATATTCTTGATCAACGTCAACAGACGAGTCGATATATAGAAATATCCATCCGTTTGTTCGTATGAACAGCTAGATCTCGAAAACTATAAGAGATAGAGCTATAATTTTCGACAGCATTTGTAACTTTCGCACACAGATTAAGTTTGTTTTCGATTTTTGCCACACTTAAGTGTTCCATGGGGTCTAATGTAAGTACTTTCCTTAAAGACCCTAATATGTTGCACTATTTCACTAGTTCGTGGGTAATCGAGGCGTTGGCGATTGACCCTATTTGCGGACATTTCATACAAAAACGGAAATTAAACAAGTAAGAAAGCTACAGTCGAGAGTGCTCGACTGTGAGATACCCGCTACCCATTTTGAATAAAAGCAAAATATTGCGGAATTATTTTCAAAATATATCTAAATACTGCAAAATACTAAAAATATACCAAATATACGATTTCGGTATATTTTTAGTATTTAGTATAATACTACTTTCAAAATATACCGTAGGCGGCATAATATACCAGATTGTCGGCCAAAGCAACTGAGACCCCTAGTAAGTAGGCGTTTTAGCCCATACAAAAGTATTTCTTTAATAACTTCCACAATTTTTATCTGATCGCATCTAAATTTTCAGAAATCATAAATACTATTATTATTATTATACACACTAAAATTCGCAGCTCTAGCTTTAAAATTACGCTTGTAATTCGATTTTTTTGATTTGCGGGGGCGGAAGTGGGCGTGGAAAAAATCTAAAACAAACTTGATCTGCGTGCAAACATAACAAATGCTGTCGAAAAAAAATTATTGCTCTATCTCTTATAGTCTCTGAGATCCAGTGTTTCATACGGACAGACAGACAGACGGACATGGCTATATCGTCTCGGCTGTTGACGCTGATCAAGAATATATATACTTTATAGGGTCGGAGATGCCTCCTTCGACCTGTTACATACATTTCCTGCCGGCACAAAGTTATAATACCCTTCTACCCTATGGGTAGCGGGTATAAAAACGCATTGCTAGACGCCACTTTGTAAGTAGTGGTGGTCTGCTGGTAAGTGCTTATTTCACCAGCAATGAACTATCGCTCAGAACTGCAGGGTTACTTCCGTAGTCATAATACCATCAAGTACAAAATATACCAGATTGTCTGCTGAACAAAGTAACTAGGACCCGAATGGTACAGCCTTTTTGTAATATATAATAACATCTTAAATAACCTTAACAATTATTATCTGATTGCATGAAATATTTGGAAGTCACAAATGCTATAGGTATTATTAGTGGTATGTATGGTATCACAATTTTAAAACCTTTTTTTTGGCCACAACCGTAATTTTAAAGCAAGAAAGTTGAAACTTGGAGAATTTGCTACTCATATTATTTGTGAATTTCGATTTTTTTTATTTTACTTTTTTTTATTTTTTTTTTAAATTTTTTTTTTTTTTATTTTTTTTTAATCACCTCCAAATCGTTTTCCGGAATCATTTGGAATTACGTTGACGCAAACTCAGTCAAAAGTAGCGTTGACGTTGCGATTTTTATCCAGCCAAGCTTCTAGTAGTCACCTCGACGAATAGAAACCTTGCTTGCATCTATTGAAATATTTAACCCCCCGGCAAATTCCCGCAAATTATTTAAATCCTATCTGAATATACACATAATAACTCATACTACCACATAAGATGTTATTTGAATCCTGTTGTATCTTGCTAGATATGCTCCATGAAACACAAATATTTTAAGGTTAGAACCAACAAAACTACTGCTTACGTATTTCATTTAAAACATGACAACACAAAAGCACATATAATTAAACACTTATACAAATATGTTTTACATACCATGCAAAACATTTTCCAATTTAAGGTATTTTAAGGTATTTTAATTGGTCAAACTGTTTAAAAATATGAGAACGCCAAAGTTAAGAAACTTTATTAGTCAACAAGCTTGCACGCACAACGTGGTAAGAACAGCTTACTTTCAATGGCTGGTGAAAGACGAGGACTGCACAATAAAATGCAAATTAAATATTTTCGATGTCTATAGACTTTTCGTAGCTTAAAATAATTGATATATTAACATGAACTTTTTAGGTTTTGGAGAAAAAAAAGGCATTTTATCCCAATGTGCATTGTATTATCAAAACGTCTGTTGGACACGACTAAGAATATAAATTGTTTATGGGATTGGAGATGCCTTGTCCATATATTCCCTTTAAGTACCAAATTATAATACCCTGATCTATTTCTTGTTCGATGAATGCTTTTATTACAATCACAAGTAACGTGCACACAAGGATCACACTGTACTTAACGAACATCGAAAACAAACGTCTACCACACAGAAATATAATCACTAAGATCAGTATCTACATATAATTCTAATTATTTCTGATGGATTTTATGCTTTATCTCCTGACCCTCACTAGGAATATTCTTGTATATCTGGCTGATACATTTCCTGTTGGAACTAAGTTGGCAAATAATTGAGACAACTACATATACGTAATTTATTTAATACATTACTCGGGCTTTTGAGAAAGTTATACATATAGTAAGTTTTAAACAAGCCGATGGATATTGTGCTTGAATTGAATAGTTAAAGAATTCATGTACTGCTTAGTTTTGCTTGTTCGTATCCCTCTCTACCTCAGGATATTCTAATTTAGCACCTGGCTCGCAGCTGAAGATGGGACAGCAAAATGGAAATTGTGCTGTCTTATTAGTCTTCTCGGTATCCAATTTACACTTGTCGTTCGATAATGACAACGGCAAGGGACCACAATCCTCAACCAGTTCTAGAAGCCTAGAAAATGGAAAATACTTTTTATAGTACCACAAAAAATTATAATATTCCAATATTTGATCAGCTAACTTGGCCGGATTCTCTTCGTTCTGAACACAAGTTGAGCGGCCGCAAAATGGCGTCAAATCCCACGACTTTCCCGGCTCGACAGTAGCACAGCGTGTGGATGCAAAGCACATTCCTGGAAAATCTAAATACAAACCAATAATTTTGTATTAATCGAGATTTCGAGACAGTTATTATTGTTATCGATATCATTCGAAAACGGCCAAAACGGAACAACTCGCGATTAATTATAACAAATATATGTATTTAGTTAATTATTAGCTTTTTTTATTTATATTATTATGTTATACAGTTTTCCTTTACTTGGCCCGTACTTGGTGGCAATTGATGCTAGTGCCAACGACGAATAATTTAGTATTCCTTTATAGAATGGCCTTGGTCCACAAACCCAGACAACAGAAAAATAAAATATATGTACATGTGCATGATTTGCTATGGACTGTTGAACTTAGTGGCTTTCAAAACATCTCAAGCGAGTCTACATTCATAGTATGAGTGGAGAATGGGAGTTGGTGTGTGTGTGTGTATAATTTGGAAGCATAAGTATTTGTGGTCAAATCTATGTGTATGTACATTTATAGTAAATAACTATGAAGACTGAGAAAGAGTAGTCGTAGATGCACTGGTATTACGAGATTTTGTAATGCGCTCACCTCTTAAGACATCTGCTGGAATCAGACGCTTATAAATTTTAATTTCATCATTTTTTGTTTCATTGATTGATGATGGTGTTTCTAACTTCTCAGCTACCGAGCCGGTCAAATTGAATGAAAACGCTAAAATCGCAGAAAGTACTAGTAATAATATACTATTTGTTCCATTCATTGTAACACTCTTTATAATATTAATTTAAAGACTTGTTAATTGTAACGAAAAACCTGCAACAAAGCAAGCTTATATTTGCGAGAGTAGCGTCCACAAAACGAGTCCGCCTAAAGCGAAAGTGAAGTCCAAATTGAAACTCTCAACGCAATGACACTACTATTTATAGACGATATTGTTGATTTTCGAGTTTTTCTAACATCGCTTGTGGTCGTTATATGCACAATGGACGTACAAAAGTACATATGTAGTCATATGTAGATCCCTTGCGATCATTGAATTTCTTTATTATATTTAATATGTACATATCATGCTATTCTTATTGAAACTGTGAAAAGAATGACCTGGCATGGAAACGGGTAGCAGTGTCAAATATACATATATTTTTTTAGGTTGAAGATTAAAAATCGGTATCGCAAAAATATACACAAAAAGGTTTCTCCAACAGCGTTGCCAATTTAGCTAATTCCCCGCTAGATGTGGCATTTTTCAAAAGTAAAATGCGGGATACATTGAAAACTAGCGGCTAGCGGGAATTATAGCTATTTTCAACACTTTTATATTTTTGAATTGGAATGGTAAAAAAAATTTCAATATGCCAAAAGATCATTACATTTTTATCGATTCTTACTAGTTTTTTACCATCATCATCTAGGTATTTCACAAGCAAATCTAGCATTGGTGCAAATCTTTGCGATTTGCACGCCCATGAAAAAACAACCAAACATAAGTCTTCGTCAACTGCTTTTTCACAAACGAACAATAACGCTGCAATAACGTTTGTTATATCTAACTCTTCAAAAGCCTGCCAGCAAGAGGCGGCATTATTTTTATATATTGCTATTCATTCATCCGTCAGCCCCATTAATCATTTGGGATGGTATTACAACAAAAATTTGGTTCCAAGTTTTATATCGCTATTATTGAAGGTTTTTGGTTTTTGGTTTTCACTTTTTTATGTCTAGTTTCGCTCGAGGAGGGCGTCGCGAAAATGATTGCGAATTTAATTTACTAAATAAATAAATTAATAAAAATACCGTTTCACTTACGTAGCTTTATGTTTTAGTTATCATACGAATTTTCTGGCGGTTTATAGCTTTTTTCATTTGTTACTTTAGCTTTTTTATGACCAGAACAGTTGGCAGCACTGATTATGGCACAATTCCAAATTCAATTGGTTTGCAATTTTCGCAATAATCACAAAAATTGAATTTTTTTAAAACGACTCTAACGATTTGAATAAAACAAAAAGCATTATATTTGTTCATTTGATTCGAATTGAATGAAACAGCGCGACATGGCCGACAAGTTCTGCAAATATGAAGAATAAAATAATAATAGAGTTAACAGATTGTTTCGCTGCTAACAGTGGACAAGTAAGCTGCAAAATTATGATTTTAATATGAATATAAAATATAATAAATCAATATATATGTAAATATAGTAGTTAAATGTAATATTAATTTATAGTTATAGTTTTTTCAATCAGTTATTTTCTACAAGTATTTAAAGACCCGCCAAATCCAAAGGGTGTTATTTAACACTAAAGTCTTCCGATTTGAGTCGGCTCTGGCCTGATTGGTTCCGCGCTGGTTCCAGTTACTTAATGCACCGCGCATAGTGCGCGCTATGACCGACAAGAAAGCACAAAAAAAGTTATGGCCATTAATCGGCAACATTGATTTTTTGGGCTCATTTTGTATGGGTCTGGAGCTAAGGTTATTGTACTTTTCCCGAAATATCTCGAAAACGGGTCCAGGGAAATTTATGATTTTTTGAGCGTATATTCATAAAACAATACTCTATAACTTGTCATAAGCCGATATGGCCGACAACTCGTCAAAGTCGAGATATTGGCCAAAATGTTGCTACATGCTACAATACTGCATGCAATTTGACAAACATGGATTTAATAGAAAGATAATTTAGTTTTCTATTGTTTTGCATTTAAACTATTTTAATTTATGCTTAAATATCACGTAAAAAGACGAAAATAAAAAGTTTTTTTAATCCGATATATTCTTATCGATATGTGACGCTAAAGTTGCGGAGCTATCTTGACGTACATATCTTGACGTACATATGAAAATTTCAAATTTAATTGTGCGATTAATAGGAACAAACATCGGCCATTTCAGAACTATCGCTTGTTCGATTGACATTTAGATGCTGGTGTAACACGTCAATTTTTTTGTGACAAAGTTTATGTTGCATTCCTGAGTCTTGTGAGGTTCTAATAGTTAGTTGTGATTCAGGGGAACTAAGTGCAATGGGATTAACAATATCAAGTTTATTAACGCGGCTTTTTGGCAAAAAACAAATGCGTATACTTATGGGTAGGTTTCTGTTTAAAATTAGTAGACATACATACATGTGTACATTATTGTCGTGTATGAGTGATGAGAAAGCAAGAACTTCTTTTGTAGGAGTTACAACTCATAACTTCATATACATGTGTATACGTATACATATTCATTCAAACGTAAGTTTTCATGTAATGCAGTTTGTTAATGTGGAAAACAATCTTTTCAAATTATTTGCATAGTTGGTCTGGATGCAGCTGGAAAGACAACCATACTCTACAAATTA
This sequence comes from Drosophila niveifrons, assembly GCA_035046325.1. Taxonomy (NCBI): domain Eukaryota; kingdom Metazoa; phylum Arthropoda; class Insecta; order Diptera; family Drosophilidae; genus Drosophila; species Drosophila niveifrons. The sequence goes on along the minus strand of JAWNOC010000058.1, from coordinate 713,062 downwards.
AAGCTGGGCGAAATTGTCACAACAATTCCAACAATCGGGTTCAACGTGGAGACCGTCGAGTACAAAAATATTTGTTTTACGGTGTGGGATGTTGGCGGTCAAGACAAAATTCGACCGCTATGGCGCCATTACTTCCAAAACACACAGGGGCTTATTTTTGTTGTCGACTCTAATGACCGTGATCGAATTAATGAGGCTGAAAAAGAACTTCAAAACATGGTATAACTTTTTTATACATCAAATTACTTGAGTAGCTAATTTAATAATTTATTTTTTATTTTTGTTTGGTGAAGCTCCAAGAGGATGAGTTGAGGGATGCTGTTCTGTTGGTTTTTGCTAACAAACAAGATCTTCCGAATGCCATGAGTGCTGCCGAGTTAACAGACAAGTTGCATTTGAATCAATTAAGAAACCGCCATGTAAGCGATAAGAAACATTTTCTTTTTCAATATTTTTATATTAGTATTTTTTATACAGTGGTTTATTCAGTCGACTTGTGCTACCCAGGGTCACGGCTTGTACGAGGGACTGGATTGGCTATCAGCTGAACTGGCCAAAAAATGAGTATATATCGAAACGGCAATGTTATCCGACCAAACGCAAAGAAAAAAATGAAGAAATTAAATATTCATTAGATTTTAAATAAATACATATGTGTAAATTAATTATTTAAACGCTGAGCTAGCCAGTTTCCCAGTAGCTACATCATATTTACCGGTTTAAATTGCGGCTCCGCCCCCTGACTTTATTTCACTGTACATGTAAATTTGTGTTGGCGAGAAATACATATGTGTAATGCCCCATTTCCACAGCCGTTGAGTTTTTTATACCTGTTACCCATAGGATAGAAGGGTATTATAACTTTATGCTGGCAGGAAACGTATCTAATAGCTAGAGGGAGACGAAGGAGTTAGTATTGAAAATCGCAACTCTAGCTTTAAAATAACGCTAGTTATAGGTAAGAAATACTTTTGTATTGGGAAAATCGTTTACTTACTATGGGTATTAGTTGCTGTGGCTGACAATCTAGTATATTTCGTAATTTATGGTATATTTTAAATAGTACTATATAAATATACCAAATGTAGCCTTGGGTACATTTTTATTCTTGTGGTATATTTTTTAAATGATACCGCTTTTATTCACAATTGGTAACGGGTATTTTACAGTCGAGCACACTCGTAACTTTATTACTTTTTTGCTGTGGAAACGGCAAAACGGGTCTATATAAGATTTGAAAAAACTGAGTGGTTATGGAAATGGGCCAGTACATACATTTCCCTACGTTTGATGGTTATGAAAATTTAAATGGTGCTGCAGTTCAAACAAACAGTGAAATAGCAAACGGTAAAACGGCAAATAATAATTAAGGCTTGTTTTCATTCTGGGCACCTGATTTTCGCCGGAGCCAACTCACTCAAAATTTATCGTTGCCCGTTTTTCGCGGTGGATCAAAGGTCAAAAAATGAGTCACTATGGAAAAAGCGTATTGTACAATTGTACTCTTTGGTAATCGATATATTTTAATATTTGAGGTACAATGGTTTAAGAATTATGCCAAACTGTTTTTCCGGAGTCCAAAATGCATTCGACGATCAGCAAATATTTTTAAAGAATCATTTGATTCTTTATATTAATGATTCTGCCTATTGTCCCATTCATTAAAAAAAATTAAGCGAATAAAAAGTCTAACATTTTATTTTCTTTTAACAATCAACAGAATCAAACTACGCATACCACAAAAAAAAAAAAACAGTAAAAAGTATACGTAGTATTGGTTGTTTAACAAATGTATGACTTGTTACTAAAAAGGAAAAACAAAAACAAAACAATTGTGTATTTATTACATTTGAGGGTTTGAGTAGTGCAAACATGTAATAAAATTAACATAGACTTAAATTAAAAATTGCAAACAAAATATATATAAATATATATTTACATGTATATTTATTTAATGATAAGCGCATTTATATAGTATATCTGGCTATTTTGTTTTAATATTGGAATGCAATTGTATGGGCTTGTAAATGATTAATTGGTTTGAAATGTGATCCCTCTTGTCTTTGTGGAAGTAACATTATATAAGTAATACAAAAAATAAAACATACAATTTTTTCCATAATACTTATGCCAATATATACACCAAATTCATGCAACACTCTAGCATGCAAGTGATATACATAATATTAAACTAGTTCGCAATTATTTTGAACTATGGTTTTTGTTTTTGTTTTAGTTCAAATTTGAATGACTTCGCAGCTTCCTAGTCTCCAAGGTGATCAATATCTAAAGTATCTGTCGTTAAGAGCATGGGCTCGCTGTGGGTTGACTCATCCACCAAAGAAGATAGTGAACCATTCATTATTGAACCTGCTAAGTCCACCTGTTGGTGGTCATCATCATCCACCGCTCCACCATGCAACCGATGCGATGCTGAAAGTAACGGGTCGTGTCCACCAGACGAATCACAATCATTAAGCATATTAAATGAAGCACCATTATGCTCGCTGCTGTGATGATGATGGTGTGGACGCTGATGCTCTCCTTGCCTTGATTGATGACTAGAGTGTTTTTCTACACCCTCAAATGGCACTTCATTGCGTTCACAACTAAGCTGCTGAATAGCTGCTGTTGTCTTCGCTCCAAAACTATTGCAACACTGTTGCAATTGTGTTGAAATAGGGGATTGCGGTGCCGACAGCAAATGACTGCTGTGAGAGGAAAGCATTGGATCTCCCCCCTGTACAGGGTGTTTACAATCTTCCATCATCAGCTCATCAATTTGATTTAAACCCAGGTTGCGATCGTTACCAATCAATGGTATCTGCAAAAAAAAAAAAAAAAATACCAATTTATATTATTACTTTTTATTATTAACCATTATTATTATTATCTCGCAGCTTCGTGGTTAAACATAATTTGTTATGTAGTATATATGTACATACATAGTGATCCTAACAATTCTCTTCGTTGGATGTCTGAAGACGGCCTTAATTTTTAAAATATAACGAAATTATAATAAATAATTAACAAAATTTTACATTTAAAATAGATAAGCAAAATATGACCTATACGACACAATGTTCCTTAAACAGTTTTAAACAATTTTTTTATTGTTATTAATGTCTAGACTTTAAAATTTAAAATTACACTCTTTAATTACTTTAAAAAACGAGTAGTTGTCGTGGGAATCCTAAGAACATTTCAAGTTCGCTAACATTCGAAGTCCTCTAAACTTAATGGCTGTGCATATATAAAAAATTGTTTGTTGCATAAAAAATTGCCAATAATAGATCACTGCATCTCAATTTAGCAATGTTTGATGGTTTTGTATTAATCTGTGTATGTTAATTGTGCTGTGTGCTCAGGCTAATATAATTTTCAAAACAACAGGGCAATAATGATTGTAGAATGGGAAATATAATGAGTTAAACGGTGAGCTTAGTGCTAATCCAAAAACACAAAAATTCAACTTCTTGCAACTCAAGTGATTCTCTCTTTAAACAAAAAAGAATAATCTGCTTTTTATACATCAAACATTACAATAAGATTCCTAGGTAAGTATTTAATTGGTAAATCGTGAAATCTTCTTGTATTCATATATAAAATAATTTATATATATAAATTTATATACATAAATGAATTTCCTTTTTTTTTAACAACTAAGAAACATACCGTACTTTCGATAACTTCCTCCATTTGACAAGCAGAGGAATGGCGGTTTTGCAACATGGAAGTAGATAAGGGTGATGGAATGGAACGCGAGCCCTTAAGATACGCCATGGAGATGGCTGATGATGTTGGCGCCGATGCTGATGTCAGATTGTATTCAGACATAGGGATGCCATGGGATTTGGCCTGCATTTCCAATTCCTTTGAATTAAATTTTTATTATTGAATTAAAGAGGTAATTGATTAATTAATTACTAAATACTAATTACCCGTATGCGTGATGTAAGTTTTCGGTTTTGAAGTTCCATTTGGCGTTGTCTGGATTCATTTTGTCTTAAACGGGATACTTCGTGCTTTAAGCATTTGATGTAATCGACAGAGGATTTGAGAATCGTACCCTTATTTGGACGAATATCACGTACAACTTCGTAAAAAGCTTCACTGCCCTTGGGCAGTAATGTGCCAAGCTCTTTGATCCTATCATTAATGTTAAAGCGACGCCGTCGTTCGACTTGTTGTATTTAGAATAGAAATACGAGTTTCAGTTGAAATGTAAATGCATATTCAGGGGTGCCACAGAAATCAGACAGGTTGTGATTTGGGAAAGCACCAAACCAAATCACTGAAGAATTTTCGCTATGCCACAGAAACACAAATGATTTGCTTAGACGAAAACCTTCGATTAAGGTGCAGTACAAGAAAATTTAGAAAATCAACATTTTACTTAGGATAAAATCCTACTTTTCTAAAAATAATATAACTAGTAAGAAAGCTACATTCGAGAGTGCTCGACCCATTTTGAATAAAAGCAAAATATCGCGGTATTATTCTCAAATTAAATATTAAAATTTTACTAAATGGTATATGGCAAATGGAAATCTGGTTACAGATACGCAGTGCACGCTGAGATTATGGAGGGCGCATTTCTCCAATGGACAATGTGGATATACCACTACCTAGCCATGACGAGGTCCGAGTTGCTATTATGCGACTCAAAAACAACAAAGCAGCCGGTGCTAATGGACTGCCTGCAGAGTTGTTTAAGGCCGGCGGCGAAGAGCTGATAAAGTGCATGCATCAGCTCTTCTGCAAAATATGGCTAGAAGAAAGCATGCCCAACGATTGGAATCTCAGCGTCCTTTGTCCTGTGCTGAAGAAAGGCGACCCGACGATATGCGCCAACTACCGGGGAATCAGCCTGATTGCCATCTCATATAAGGTAATATGTGAACGACTGAAGCCGTATACCAGCACACTGATCGGACCTTATCAGTGCGGCTTCAGACCTGGTAAATCCACCATAGACCAGATCTTCACATGGCGCCAAATCCTGGAGAAAACCCACGAAAATGGAATTGACACACATCATCTCTTTGTCGATTACAAAGCTGCATTTGATAGCCCGACAAGGGAACGCCTATGTCACCATGTCTGAGTTCGGTATTCCTGCAAAACTGATACGTCTTTGCAGGATGACATTGAGCAGCACCATCAGCTCTGTCAAGGTAGGAACGAACCTCTCCGAACCTTTCAATACCGTTCGAGGTTTCAGACAAGGCGACCCCCTGTCGTGCAACCTCTTCAACTTCGTGATGGAAGGGGTCTTGCGGAAAGCCAGTGTACATCGAGCTGGCACTATTTTTTATAAAAGTGTTCAGCTCCTTGCTTACGCTGATGATATTGACATCATTGGCCGCAGCAAGCGTGATGTCACTGCTGCATTTTCCGCTATCGAAAAAAGAGTCAGCAAAAGTGGGTTTGGCGGTAAACGAGGGCAAGACGAAGTATATGCTGTCGACAAGCATGGAGGCGCGGCGCCTAGATTTGGTAGCGGACAGCTATACGTTCGAAGTGGTCAAGGAGTTCACGTACCTTGGCATTGCCATTAACACCAAAAATGATGTCAGCCTGTGGATCAAGCGAAGAATCACACTTGCCAATAGCTGCTACTTTGGTCTGAGTAGGCAAATGTGCAATAGAGACCTCTCTCGCCGAACAAAATTAGCACTCTACAAGACACTCATCCTACCCGTGCTCTTATATGGCGCAGAAGCATGGGTAGTGTCAATGACAGATGCAGCAGAGCTTGAAGTGTTCGAAAGAAAAATTCTTCGCAAGATCTTCGGTCCCGCTCGGATTGGAGACGACTTCCGCATTCGGATGAACCACGAGCTGTACGAGTTGTACGACGACGTGGACGTGGTCCGGCGCATCACGATACAACGTCTGCACTGGCTCGGCCACGTTGTGCGTATGGATGAAGAATCTCCAGCTCAGAAGGTATTCGAAGCAAGAGTCGACTACGGGCGACGACGAAGGGGACGACCAAATCTTCGATGAAAGGACCAAGTAGAGCAGGACCTCAATCTGCTGGGTATTTCCAATTGGAGGAGGCGCGCGAAGAGCAGAGGCGCCTGGAGGGAGACGCTAAGGTCGGCCAAAACCCGAAATGGGTTGTAGTGCCACCTAATAATAATAATATGGGTGCAAGATATACCAGATTGTCAGCCAAAGCACCTATTATATTTTATCGACAATTTGTATATGACTAAATTTTTAAGAATCACAAAGACTACAATAGACTAGCTTTAAAATAACGCTTGTTATTCGATTTTTGTTTGAGGGGGCGGAAGTTGGCGTGGCATCAATTTTTTATGTACCAATGACATTTTGAAGTCAAAGTCAAATTTCTTTAATGTTTTTAGCAAAGGCACTGGCAAAATAAATAATGTTTTTAAGTCCACTGAAAAAAGAGTCGGTGGCATCTACAAGAGAAATTCAAGTGGAAGTGTTTTCTGTCGCACCCCTGTGGAGACGTTTTCAAATTAATTTACTCACTCATATTATGATTATCTTTTTTTTGCCGATCCTTAGCCAACGCGTTTATTTCGGCGTCTGTCAAATTTTGTGGCTCCTGTTTAATTGATAACTCCGAGTTGAAGTTTTTATCAAAATTAAATGAATCGTTCTGCAGAATGTCGTCAAAGAGATCCTCTGCCTAAATATAAAACAATAGAAAAACAAAACAATTGAATTTTTAGCAATTATCAATACTACGAATATGCAAAACAAAATCAGCCAAAATGTCTCTGCATGGAGCAAAAATTTTTAACAAACTTGATCTGCGTGCAAACATAACATATGCTGTCGATCAAAAATTATAGCTCTATCTCTTATAGTCTCTGATATTAGGTGTTCATACGGACAGACGGACATGGCTAAATCGTCTCGGCTGTTGATGCTGATTAAGAATATATATACTTTATAGGGTCGGAGATGCCTCCTTCTGACTGTTACATACATTTCCTGCCGGCACAAAGTTATAATACCCTTCTGGATCTCAGAGACTATAAGAGATAGAGCTATAATTTTTTTTCGACAGCATTTGTTATGTTTGCACGCAGATCAAGTTTGTTTCAAATTTTTGCCACGCCCACTTCCGCCCCCGAAAATCAATAAAATCGAATTACAAGTGTAATTTTAAAGCTAGAGCTGCAAGTTTTGGCACATATAATCATAACAATAGTATTTATGATTCCTGAATTTGGTTGCGTTCAGTTAAAAATTGTGGAAGTTATTGAAGAAATACTTTTGTAAGGGCAAAAACGCTTACTTACTAGGGGCCTCAGTTGCTTTGGACGACAATCTGGTATATTATGCCGCCTATGGTATATTTTGAATGTGGTATTATATCGATATATCAAATATACCACTTGGTATAATTTGCAGTATTTTTGGTATATTTTGCAAATAATACCGCAATATTTTGCTTTTATTCTAAATGGGTAGCGGGTATCTCACAGTCGAGCACACTCGACTGTAGCTTTCTTACTTGTTTTTTTTATGGACAATTTTGATCTGATCGCAACCAAATCAGGCATCACAATTTCTATAGTTATTATATACATAGTTACATCTCTATATGATATAGTGTTAAAGATCTAGGTGTTCATATAGACGGACGGAGGCTTTTGAGGTTGATCATGAATACGATAATATGGCTAAAAGTGACCTAAGCCATAAATATAAGTAGCGGGGGGTATGCCACCGTCCTGCTTTTATATACATTTCGTGGACAAAGTCATAATCCCCTTCAAACTATGGGTAGCAGGTAAAAAAAAAAGTATAAAAATCCTGAGAATACTATTCTGACTGTTCAACATTCTCAACAAGAATGTTCAAATATGTTATTTTATTTTATGGGTATCAAATTTTTTCAAATGCACTTACGTCGCTATCAAATGAGGGTAGCTGAAAGCAAAAGATACATAATAATAATTACTTAACTCCATGATAATTGTAAATAAGCAACCAAATGTAAATCTTTTTCAAAGACTGTTACGAAATTAAGAAAAGGACCATTTTTTTTCATTGTTGGCTTATTTAAGAACTAATGCTTAAGGTAGAAAATGTTTCAAAACTTAATATTTAAAATACTTGAGTTTTTCTCTGGAGTATTAAAACTTATCAACTTATTTTTAATTCACAATATTCACGTCATTTTGCGTTAACAAATTGTAGTATTAAAAAATACCAAGAAAAATTTGTGGTACATTTTTGATAAAATTTGAACATTTTTTCAAAATTTTGGTACAACAATTTTTTTTTTTTGGAATGGCAACCGTGATATCAAGTATACGAAGGACTACCTACAAGGACACAGTCGGCTGCAGTGAGCATTAGATTAGATTAGAGAAAAGGGTGTCATGACATTCTGACCGGAGCTCGTGCAGATTAGTTTTGAAAAATTCAACAATGAGAGATTTAATATTTTTTTTTTGTAATCTTTTGTGCTCTCTCTACAGTTTACTAATTCTCACAGCATTTTTGAAAAGAATGCTTAGAGTATATTTTTACTTTTTGACAGCATTTGCTATTTTTTGCAAATTAAATACGTTGGTATATTTATATACATAGTATCAATTTACCAAATATAGCGTTTTGTACTCGTATGTTTGCGGTCATATGGTCTTATTGAAAATGGGTAGCGGTTATCTCACAGTCGAGCAAACGTGACTGTAACTTTCTTATTTGTATCTTATCGATCGCTACAAATTCTTCAAGTCTTATATTTTTTCTGCGCATCGGAAACATTTTCTACCGACTCCAATATTCTCTACCATATGTATTTAAGCATTGTTTAATGCAAAATTAAATTATAAAAATACATTTGGCTGAAATGGAACAGAAAACCATGCATCGCTTACCTCTGAAGCGCTTGTTGCGACTGAGCTTAGACTTGGTGACATTGGGGCCGATGTAGATTGCAGAGGACTCGCTGTACTCACTCCCGGAATGTTCGATATGCGAATTGAATTAACTAGGCCACTAGTTCGGTTGATTGTTAAATTCGCTTTGCCTGAGGAAGCAGCAGTTCCTCCACCATTTAATGCTGAACTTTGGTAGTCCATGCTGCTGGCAAGGCCAAAGAAACTGGAATTGCAGTTGCCGTTACCGTTACTTGTACAGCTACTACTAGTAGTGCCGACAAAGGGTGAAAATTGAATGGAGTCCGAGTCTGAGTGCATTGATTTGCGTAAAACAACAGCGTCACCTCCAAAGCTATTTGATCCCTCATTTTTATGAACCATCGAGGAGGTGCATTGTAGATTCCCAGTCGATGCAGAAGTATTTTCTGGTTTATTCTATGATAAATTGCAAGAATTATTGTAAATATTTAAATTCTAAGCTTTAAGATAACAAAAAAAAAAAAAAGACTGACTTACTTCAAAATTTTGGCAAATCCACGCCGATGGTTTGAACGATTCGCTAAGATATTGTCTCACTTGATTTTTTTGCTTTTGAATGACATGGTATCGAGTTGGATTCTCAAGCACAGTACTAACCTGTAAAAATATTAAATATTATTTATATCGAGTTCATTTTATTAGCATTTTAAGCTTTTCGTAATATTGTTTTTTAAAAAACACATACTTTTCTATTATTGCCTAAAATTGTTCCAAGAAAAACATTGAAGGCTATATTTGGTATATTCATATAGAGTGTAAAATATACCAGAGTGTCAGTCAAATCAGTATAGACCCCCAGCAGTAGGCGTTTTTGTCATATAAAAGTATTTCTTTAATAGGTATAAGAATACAATTTTTGTCCGATCGCAAAAAAATTTTCAGGAATCATAAATACTATAGTTATTATTGTATGAGCCACAAATCACGATTCTTGAAAATTACGGTTGCTAATTGATTTTTTTGCAGGAGCGGGAGCGGAAGCGTGGCAAAATCAAAAAACAAATTTGATTAGCAATGTTTTCGAAAAAAGCTCTATATCGGCTATTGACGCTTTTTAGTTAGTAACGTTTCTACAGTTTAATATAATATATAAATACAAAAGAATAATTGCCTGTAGCACTTGAGGAGGAACATCGACACCAATGCTTTGCAAAGGCACTTTAAGAGCAACTGGACTGGAGACAGGTAATCGATCTTTATGAGTTAATTGTGATTGTTCAAAGCTTGATGATCCACTGCCACATGCACTCGTGCTAGTGCTATCGATAACTTCAGATTCCATGCAATCGTTAGCCATACTTTGGAGCGCGTTGTTTTGCATTCCTGCGTCCTGCTGTTGATGCATTAACATCTGCTGTTCTTGCTGTTGTTCGCGTTGGAGCTGCAGCTTAAGTTGAGTACGAGACGTGGGTGTTGCAGTTTTAAAAGTTGGTCTATAAGTATAAAACATTACAAGTGGTCATAATTAAAATACTAATTCAATTAATGTAATATGTAAAATATATACAAGTGTTCATATATATACAAAAAAAGGGGATTAATGAATACCTACCCACCCATTTGTGGTGGCAATCCGACAACTCGGGTATCTGTGGTTTCTCTAACTCCAACTATTTCACCACCCAAGTCTACAATACTTGGATCCATTTCGAGAATCATTTCCAAATCCTTATCTATACCAACAGTAACACGAATATTCGTTGTTTTTGGAACACCACTTTGCTTATTGTATTGTATTGCTGTATTATTGCTGATTATTGAAGCAGTATTGCTTTCGTCAAACTCCATTAATGATGATGGCTCTACACCGACTTCGATTGCCGCGATTCCTAACGAATTATTTTCGGACAGTTCTTGATTTTGGGTTGCGTTTAATGGTGACATTTGCAGTGTTTGGACACGTCTTAAAAATTCTTGAAATTCCGCAAAGCGATCGTCTGAAGAAGGCGACAATGATTTAGCATTTACACTTTGTATTGGATTTTGTTCTGCTCCTTGACAAAGATCCTTAACATTATGCGATTGTTCAATAAATATTTGGGCATTTGGATCTGGATCTTTAGAATGCATATCCTCGCCCTTTTTCGTTTTTTTACCCCAATAAGAAAACATATTTTAACACGAAATTTTAGAACACATTTGCGATATATGTATCTGTTTTAGTTCCTTGACGCTTTAATCCACTCTATAAAGGCCTTGATCTTGCCTTGCTAGACAAATGCGGAAAAACTTATATTTCTATGAGAGTACAGTTATATGTTGAATTTTCTATATATACTGAATATATACCAATAAAATGGGTGCTTATTAAATTGATACATTCATATGCCAATTGGTGAATCACGTTAAACATTTCAAAAAAGTACAACTTTCAAAATTTTAAGGAAAACTGTGACCAAGATATTGGCTTTAACTTTGTAATATAATTTATTTTTGAGAACCCTGTTTTCCACGATCATCATATGTAGCATATGCACCATGTTTGCATATACATACATACATACATACATGTAGAGGCTTATACATAAAATCTGGCTATTGTACGCGCATGCGTATTATTTATAAATAACTCCTATTCTAGCTTGCCAACTGAAAATAATTACATCGATCAATATATTTTACAAAGCAAACAATAAATCTTTTTATTTGGAATTTAACTAATCCGACCAATTGAACGTATTTATTATAATTTATAGCTACGAATATAGTAGTGTAACTTAGTTCTTTGGTTGAAATAAAACAAAATATTTTAAGTTCAAGTAATGTTTTAGTCAGTTTATTTTCTCTTAAGCTTTTCTTTATAATTTGTTATAGGTGTTCACTTTCGCGATGCACAAACAATTTTTTTTTTTTAAATAAAATTAAAAAAAAAAACATAACTTGAAAAATATATTTTGAATTTGATGTTACCGTGTGAACATCTAGATCTCGGAATCTATACGAGCTAGATAATATTTTTTTTTACATTACTTGTAATTTTACACACAGATCTAGATTTTTGAAATTTTTGCCACGCCCACTTTCGCCACTGTAAATCGAATAGCAAAAGTAATATTATAACTAGAGTCACGATTGCATACACACAACAATAAAATAATAATAAATAAAACAAGTAAGAGGGCTACAGTCGAGCACACTCGAGATGCCCGCTACCCATTTTGAATAAAAACAAAATATTGCAGTATTATTTTCAAAATATACCAAAAATACTGTAAAAAATATACTAAATATATCATTTGGTATATTTTTAGTATTTAGTAGTACCACTTTGCAAAAATTTGAAACAAACTTGATCTGCGTGCTGATTAAGAATATATATACTTTATAGGGTCGGAGATGCCTCCTTCTACCTGTTACATACATTTTCTGCCGGCACAAAGTTATAATACCTTTCTACCCTATGGGTAGCGGGTATAAACAGTATTTGCGATTGTGATATCAGAGAAAAATTGTGAAAGTTATTCAAGAAATAATTTTATATGACAAAAAACGGCTATATACCGTATATTTTGATTGTCGCACTTTTTTCGAAATACCGAAAAATAGCCTTTGATATAATAAAGAATATTAACTTGGCATAGGTTTACGTTCAGTGAAAACGGGTGGTGGATTTCTCATAGTAGAGCGACCTCTGTTGGACTTCAATGGCATAAACTACTTCTCGGTAATCAAACGAGAATAAATTTGTGTTATAATCTTCCTTTTCGTGTTTCCCAAAATTCCGACTCCTATACCTTAAAAATATGCATCATCACCCTTCCTGATATTTAATATACATATGTATAATAATTTATTTTACGTTTCTATACAAAAAAAAAACAATTCCCAAATTAAATAAAAGTTAAACATTATTGAAAGTAAAAGCTTTATTAACTCCATTTAAGATTTTTGGTATTATAATTTGAAAGTAAGAGAAAAACAGTCCGAAGCAAATTCTGGTATCCACACATAAATACTATTGTAAATCGATGTGCAAATTTGTTTAGCACATTACGCCGAATAGCACCACCATGGTGATCCTCAATAACAAAATCTCCAGCGTTCAACATTTCGTGCACGCCCTTAACATATGTATATGATACATATATATTGTGTGCATATACTATGTACATAAGGTAATTGGGTTTCATCACACCAAATCGTCAACTCATTTGATAGTTAGCTTCAATCAAACATCATATGTACATGTTTGGAAAAATGTATTTAAATGTGTGACTATACATTTTTGCTTATAAATTCATATGTACAACATACATATTTATACAAGTGTGTGTATTGATATGCACTTATGAATATATGTAAATATAAGAATATGCACACATACACACATATGTACATAAATCCCCGCGATTGGCGATAAGATAATAAAAACCTCCCAAATAATTAAAAAAAAAAACAGCCAATTTTATACAATTATGTACGTCTGTATAGCAATTATAATTGTACATATTGAATATGTACAACCATCTATATGTATATGTATGAGCTATAAGTTATGTACGCACATACATGTGTACATATATATATATATGTACATATGTATATCTACTTACATTTCGTCAGTGCGCAATGAACGGGTCGATTTCAATTCGTAGAACTCCACATTCTCCGTAGTACCAGCTACCATTACGTTGGGCAAAAAATCCATGTTTGAATCGCTATCGTGCAGCAAATTTAGATTTAAATCAAATTCTAAATCGAAGCCCAGATCAATACCAGACTCAGCCATGTCTCTGGAGAGATCGTACTTTGTATGTGAACAAATTCTTTTTCATAAACAAGAAACCAAGTCGTGCAAACGAAATTTTTTGATGTTTAATTAAAATCAGTAAATAAATCTGTTTGAATCAATTGGATAGCTAGTAACATGATCACAACAATATTTCCACGCTACTTTAAAACTGTAATTCCATAAACACTAGAATTAAATGCGTTAAACCAGTGGAGCGGCGAGTGATCAAAATAACTCTAAAATATTAGTTAATGCATCGGTTAACAATTATTAGGTGGCATTATGAAAGCTGATAACTATCTCTTTCTAGCTAATGGTTCTTTTTATTACCGTCAAAGTCAAAAGAAGAGTGTTTACCCTGTCACACTTAATTACTGTCCATACACCCAAAAGAGACAACCTTTTATTATTACACCATAGTGACATCGATAAGATATCGATATATAATAGTCGACAATGTTGTCGCGTTAGGCACACTCGGTCGATATTGAGATTTTCATTTTGGTATCGATAATTGTATATAAATTTTCATTATTGTTTGGTGACACTGTCGACAAAAAGTTTTTACTGGCAATAAAAGAAATATATAAATTTTCCAATAAAGTTAATAATGCTTATGTCATTAGTTATATTGCTGATATAAGATATTTTCGTTACACTCATTGTACATATTTATATTGACCGGTAGTTGCATCTTAATGTACGTCATTTCTGAGAACAAAAATATACATATGTATGTATATATGCTCAATATTTGCATTTGGCTAAACGTTTTTGTATATGCTTGAGTTCTTGTACGTTCATGCATACAATGTGCGTGCGTCTAATAAGTATTGGTCGTCAACGTTTCTAAATCCTAATCAATAAATTTGTTAATTTTGGCTTTCCTTATCAATTTCCATATATGACTTCAATAGCATATTTACGCATGCAAATATCTATGCTGTGTGATTACATATGTATACAGTGTTCCCGTCGATTTTCTATAAATTTATTGGATTCAACACTTTAATATAACCAATTACCTTTCTTTTTAGCCAAGTTTGTAAAATGGATAAAAAGATCTCTTCAATTTCACAGCCACGCATTTTAAAAAAGAAACATTTTCGGGTAAAGCATCAAAAAGTCAAACTTTTTCGAGCCAATGAACCAATTCTCAGTGTATTTATGTGGGGAATAAATCATACTGTAAGTATTATGTATATATAATAGCAGTATGTTTAATAACAGTTTATCTTTTTTCCAGATAAATGAATTAAGCCATGTAAACATACCAGTAATGTTGCTGCCGGACGACTTTCGGGCGTATTCGAAAATCAAAGTTGATAACCATTTGTTTAATAAGTAAGAATGTGCATATGAAATTTTGCATATGCATATGCATACATAAACGTATGTACGGGTATCATTTTAATGTACTTATATCTATATATCTTTTATGCATTTAGAGAGAATATGCCGTCACACTTTAAAGTAAAAGAATACTGTCCTCTAGTATTCCGCAATTTGCGTGAACGTTTTGGTGTCGATGATGTTGATTACCGTGAATCATTGACCAGATCACAGCCTGTGCAAATTGATTCATCTGGCAAATCTGGAGCACAATTTTATCAAAGTTATGATAAATTCTTTATAATTAAGAGTTTAAATTCCGAAGAAATTGAACGCATGCATGCTTTTCTCAAACATTATCATCCAGTAAGTTAAAATACGTTTTTCGAGACACTGAAAAAAATAGTAATATCTTTTTACTGCAAAAAGTACGTTGTTGAAAGACATGGAAAAACACTATTGCCCCAATATCTAGGCATGTACAGGATTACTGTGGAAAGCATGCAATACTACTTTGTTGTTATGCGCAACGTATTCAGCTCCCAGTTGACTATACATAAGTAAGAAAAATAATTCATTTTGTGGCAACATATCATATATTTCTTTTAAATAGAAAATTTGACTTGAAGGGCAGTACAGTTGATAGAGAGGCTTCTGATAAAGAGCTGGAGAAGCATTTGCCGACACTTAAAGACAATGACTTCATAAAACAAAAAGTCAAGTTGGAAATTGGAGATGAACCGAAGAAAAAATTATTGGATACTCTCAGCAACGATATTGATGTAAGTATTGATTCGCTTATATGTATAAGTAAATGTAGTTAGCAGTAAAATTTGAGTCGATGGTGCACTTCTTAACCACAAACGAATTCATCTTTAATTCGTAAATTTGCTTAATCTATTATTATTTACAACTTGAAATACAACTAAATTTAAGAAACTAAAAGTGGAAATTAATTATTTGAAATTATTTCCTAAAATCAGCCTGATGACTATAAGTAAAAAAAAGTAATTATGCTTTTTTAATCTTCTTTTGCTTAACGCACATTGTTTAAGCAGATCTTTAACATTTTGGAACAACAAGGAAAAAATTTGAAAAGATGACAATATATTTTAGCACTATCCATGTCTTCATGTCTTGAAGTAAATACATATAATTTGAATCAGCAAGAGAGACGAACGCTGCGATTAGAGCCCCAGAGCATCTTTATGCTCGCCTCGTATGTGTATGAATGTCAATTTTTGCTATGTGCAGTTACCGCAAATATTAACAGCTAGTGCACGTTCATTATGTTTTGCCAAGACAAAATATCGCGTTTAGAAAAAATATCAATATGTATATATTCTCGATTGCCAATCGAACTCGCACAACATAATATGCTAGGCTTACAAACCATCAGCAGAGCCAAAACTGTTCTTGTGGTGGCGTAAGTTAACTGTAAACATCTAAGACACGAAAAATTGCTGTTGTCTGAATTTTAGAGACTTTCGTCGCAGCAATACGAAATTTACGTGCGCTAGATGTTAGTCGGCGCGGCAACTGCACGTTGCATAACAATATAGGCGAGCGTGTAGATACATACCAGAGAACGGCTTCGGGTAAATGAAAAAAATTCGTACGCGCTCAACAGCCGAATAATTACACTGTTCGGATCAGCCGATCAAGCTTGCATGCGCTCACATTTTCGTTGTAGATTTTAAATCCACTCGGGTGCGAGCGATTTTTTTTTTTTAACTCCAAATTGTTCGGCTCGTGTTCAGCATAATGATTTCGGCGCTACTCATTCGGTTCAACAAAACGCGCAGCAAACGGTCCTTTTTTGCACAGATGAAATGCGCGAAGAAGAAGGTGAAACACAACACAATGTATTACATACATACATACAAATGAAGCACACCGCAACGAAATGTGCTCGCGTTTATCGTGCATGAATGTGCATGCGCGCTGCGTTCGAACCTAAAATTTCGAAATGAGCAGAAGATGCTGTGGGGTTTCTTATCGCAGCGCTCGGGTCGCAATAAGGCTATTGCAAATAATTCATTTTGCTTTCGTAATCAAGAGTTATCAAGTTATCGCCTAAGATGCCGTACTTTTGGTGGAATGAAAAAAAAAAATAGTTAGAAATACTTGTGTGATTAAGCGGATGGAATTAATTTTGGTGAAGTTGGGTAAAATATGTTTTTTTTATACCCGCTACTCATAGGGTAGAAGGGTATTATAACTTTGTGCCGGCAGGAAATGTATGTAACAGGTAGAAGGAGGCATCTCCGACCCTATAAAGTATATATATTCTTGATCAGCGTCAACAGCCGAGACGATCTAGCCATGTCCGTCTGTCTGTCTGTCCGTATGAAACACTGGATCTCAGAGACTATAAGAGATAGAGCTATAATTTTTTTTCGACAGCATTTGTTATGTTTGCACGCAGATCAAGTTTGTTTCAAATTTTTGCCACGCCCCCTTCCGCCCCCGCAAATCAAAAAAATTGAATTTTGGTATATATAATAATAACAATAGTGTTTATGATTCCTGAAAATTTGGTTGCGATCAGATAAAAAATGTGGAAGTTATTAAAGAAATACTTTTGTATGGGGGAAAACGCCCACTTACGGGGGGTCTCAAATGCTTTGGCCGACAATCTGGTATATTATGCCGTCTATGGTATATTTTGAATGTTAGTATCACATCGTTATGCCAAATATACCATTTGGTATATTTTTAGTATTTTGCAGTATTATTGGTATATTTTGAAAATAATACCGCAATATTTTGCTTTTATTCAAAAGGGGTAGCGGGTATCTCACAGTCGAGCACACTCGACTGTAGTTTTCTTACTTGTTTTTTAATAAATCTGTATAATTTAATTACTTAAATGCTAAAGCAAAATATAGCCTTCGAAATATTTAAGATTTTTTTGTGTATATTTGAAAAAAAATTTCCGCAATATTTTGCTATTACTGAAAATGGATAGCTGGTATTTTAAAGTCGTGTAGACTCGACTGTAACCTTGTTTTATCATGTAATTTGTCAATTATAAGACGTTTTATAATTTATTAAATTACTAGCGATTTTTGTGGCACGCGTAATTAATATAGTAAGGTCGTTCTGAGCGAGTTTAAGCGAGAAAAATTATTAGAAGATTATTAACGTTAATGGTATATTTGCTAAAGCTTCTAATAAAGCTGCACATTATGGATTATTCCTTACTGGTTGGTATACATGACTGTGTGCGAGCAGAGGAAGAGGCTCTTCATGGAGATAGTACTTTAGCGACTGGACGAAGTGAGAATAGCGAAAGCGAAGAATGCGATAGTGGTGAACGGTAAGTTACATAATAATAACTTCTTCTTAGCTAGTATAACTAAAAGTTGAAATTAAAAAATTTTAAGCTGGACGTATAACACACCACCCGATTCGCCAAGAGGTGCGCAATATAAAGAAGTCGTCTATGAAGTCGATATCTACGCTATTCCAAGTATTGAAGGTATATGTTATCGAATACGAGTAAGTTGATACAAATTGGTCTAAACGAACAACGAAACTGTTTTACAGAAAGACGAGAAATCTATTTTATTGCAATCATCGATGTTCTCACACAATACGGAGTCAAGAAGCAGGTAACGAAGTCAAACATGAATTTAATATTCTTTTCTTAATTTATATTTTAATGGTATATTAGGCAGCAAAAGCGGCAAAGACAGTAAAATACGGTAGTAATGTTGATGGAATATCAACATGTGATCCTGAACAATATGCCAAAAGATTCCTGGAATTTATGGATAAAGCTATAGAATAGAAAATATTTAATTGTATTTGCCACATTTAAACTACACATCGTGAATAAAATAAATACATATGTCGTTGCATTTTTGAGTTGTTTTATCGTTACAATAATTGTTACTCATATATAAAAATATGTACTTAAACAAAAAAGAGCACACCATGAATATTGAACACATCTAATAGAAGTCGAAGTCATGAAACTAGGTTGGTGCTTTGAAAATCTTGCTTTAGCCAATCTTATTGTGGAATATTAAGTTAATAAACAGACACGCGATTTGAAAGATACGAGTAGTACTAGCTTGGCTATTCCGCTATATTTTGGTTCAAGGATCACTGTGGATTAATGTTTTAGTTTTAATTGTTGGTAGTACTCTGTTTCTATGAAGGATATTGCAAATCATTTGAATTCAGCCAGCACAAATATTTTTCTGTAGACATACACTAATATGATATGTTCTCATTTATTGCATGTTACTGAAATATACAAAAACACGAATTAAGTAAAGAAAATCAAATGTATTGAAACAGTTACTCACGACAAAACGATTAATCGGATGACGTGGTCCACTTTGTGATTTCCTTTCGAAAGTTGCCATATTTTCAAAACGCTCGCGTATTCTAAAAATGAAATAATGATGAAAATATAATTATAGTTTTATTTTGAAGCTCACGTTTTAGCGCTCTCAATTGTGGAATCGTCCGAAACCTGCTGTGAATATATATCCACCAATCCTTCATTTAGCTCTCGTTTGATTTCATTGTCTTGCCATTTTTCAAATTTGGCCCGAAGCTGCTTTGCCCGAGCAGCATTTTTTGCCTAATTTAAAAGCAGCAAAATGAATATGTATGTTATAAGTAGGCTTTAAACATATACATAATTTAAGTGCGGTAAATATGTATGTACTACACACACACACGATTATATTCAAAGAATAATAAAATATATAATAGAATAAATAATTCTATAGAGTTGTTTCATGAAAAGCATACCTCGATGAGCGCCGCGTCATTTTTGGAATTAAGTACCAGGGCTTCATCGTTTTCATATTCGTCACTTTCCTCCTCCTCAACCGTATCCTCTTCGCTTGAAATGTTATAATGATGTTGTCCATCGCCAAGAGGAGGTGGCGTGAAACATTTTAATGGTCGTGGTCCCATTAATTGAGGGCCTCTGGTTTTCTCGAGCTCCATTTCACGAAATTTATTTAGCATAGTGGATGTGGTCTGGGTTTTCTGTAGCACGTTATCATGAAACGATGATGATTTCATTTCCTGGTCAAGGTTTTCGGTTTCGAAACTTAATGCTGATAGCTTGGCAACTTCCCGTGGTGGCGATGTGCGTAATTGTGATGTGTTTTTTTTTATATTATCGTTGTCCCGATATGTTTCAAAAAATTTAAACTTTTCACTTAATTCGTCTGTTGCAATTTTAACGTCTTCTGCTTGTGTACCACATTTGACAACGTCAATATCGGCGATCTGTTGATAAATATATGATTGTTATTAACAGCAATGCAAAAAGTACTATTTTTATTGAATACAAAACACACAAGTAACATAAGCTATATATTATAAAAAATCTTTTAGGCTATTATCAGTTTTAAAGGACTTAAATCCAAATAAATATGAGAAATTTAGATTTAACAGCATAAGATAAGAGCATACCTCTTGACCAAGTTGTTTTCCACTAAACGCTTTTACCAAATTGGCTGATCGTCCTTTTTGTAAATCCCTTGGAGCATTTGCACTTGTCATATTAGCGTCAAGCTCCATAAAAATACTTCGCGATTTTTTACTGATCCCTAAACACAATTCAAATAATAATGAAAAGTATATTGGCTAATTACATATTGATGTATGCATACCAGACTCGAAAACTTCGGCGTCCTCATGCACATTCGATCTCATAGAGTCCACTAATTTGTCGGTAAAGATTTCGCCATTCTCAAATTGATTCTTAATGGAACGCGCATCCATAAGGCCAACAATATTGATATCCGGTGTTTTTCCAACAGATGTAATCACCTGCTCTGATTCGGCAACAGCTTGCTGATACATTTCTTTGATTTTCGCTTGCTTGCCCAAGAATAAGCGCGATCTTATATTTTGAATTTCGTGCTTGCGTTCTTCGCGGCGTTCTTCCTTTAATTGAGTGTTACCGTTCTCGAATCGAGTCTTGATATCATTCATTGCATCGCCAATGCCAATTGGCCGCTCTCTTTGTGTGCATTTCTTCGAAAGTATCAAGTCAGCATCGTTTTCCGCATCTTCATTGTCCTTTACTTCGTCCTCAACCTCGCCATTGCCATTGCCATTTGGATTATTTTCGTTGAATCGGAATTGTTTGAAAACGGAATTGTTTCTTCTAACAAAAACATTTTTTTGTTGTTGTTGAGCTTGTTCTTCTTCTTGTTTTTTCTGGTGTCCATTTTCAAATACTTGAAACCTTGAGCGGACATTTAGTTGATGCAATTCATCTAGCCCCAAATCCGGTTTATCCGATGCTGTAATCAAAAAAAAAAAAAACATTTTTCAATAAATGTACAAAAAATGTAAGCACACAAATAAAGAATATGCTTACCACGTACAACGCCAGGCGGCAGTTCAGTGGGCTGACTTTCACGAATTATTAGTTCCGCTTTCCGAGGCCTGGGCTCATCCACATGATCTACGACTTTAGGTGCAAAAAGCCTATAGAACAGTTTAATGACAGGTAAGTTAAATATTCAACTTTAAACAAAGAATTGTAAAAGTTAATATTATATACTTGGGGTGCTCAACGCCTATACACTGAGTGCACTTTTGCTTTAGTAGATGCTCTGTGCTTATGGGTAGTGCGCCCGTAAGCGCCATGCATATGGGCTTCGATTTGCATGCGCAAGAAAAAAAATTTTGCTTGTTTCTCCATTACATCTCTTTTTTAAGCAAAAACTATAAATGCGAAGTACTATACGTAATATGCTTTGTAGTTCTGGAGGTAAACACAAAATACAATCGTAATAGGCGTTTGCAAACCGCCCATAAAAAAATATTTAAAACTGTTTTTTTTTTTCTCTCTGCGCCCCAACACAAAAGCGCAGTTACATATGTACACGTTTTCTTGTGTCTGTGTTAGTAAACGCACTGCCATAAAACGAATTTGAGCACCCCTGTCTTATTAGGTCTTAATTTTTTTTTGGCATATACCATGTGATATTTTATACGCGATTTGATCGTGATTTCATTTCACTTAATAACAAAAATATATATTTGTTTTGTACGTATAACAAAGACATTGTGCGACCTTTACAATAATAATGTATATAAATGCATGTATGCCTAAAAAAAGGAGGATATCAAGATTGATTTGCTGCACTTACAATTTGAAATGCACCATGCAGTATAGATTACCTTCATGGGTCTGATAATTATCGAATCTAGACAGATTTGGTTTTAATTAGCTTATATGTTTTTTTTTTATAATTTATTTCCGTTTTTGAATACGTACTTTAATTGCTTCAAACAATCCTTGCATCTCATGCAAGACTTGTGATAGATACCTTTTTCTGTCTTAAATTGAACGATGATTTCCTCCATTTTGTAAACTGGTTTAAAGCATTGTCTACAGTTCACTTGCTGGTCGGTCTGATCCTAAAATATATATGTATGATTTTTTTTCCCCCTAATTTTATTATTTTTATGTACGAAATGGGCTTTACTTACATGACAAGTATCTTGAGCCATAGTGCATTCCCTTGATCGGACTTGAGTTAAGTTTCGTTTTTGGAGGGCATCCAACTTATTTAAACTGCTTTTCTAAGAGAAAATTATTATGGTGAGTCAGCATGTACTAACCTACATAGCGTAATTAATTTACCACCGATATATTTTGAATATCATATTCTTGTCTCTTAGATTTTTTTGATTTGCTCTTACACTTTGCGGGAACAATTCCGTTCTTAATATCTTTTGATTGGTGGGTGGATTGATCAGGTGTTGATAATACGTCATTAACAATAGATTCTGTTTCGGTACCAACATTACTAGTTTCCATTTTTTTAATTACACCAATTTCTTTGAATTTTGTCGTTTTTTTTGTCGACTTCGAAACGAGATGCTCCTCTTCTCTATTTATTAGAGTTTTTAGCTAGAAAAACATTATTTAGAAAATGTTATATAATCCTCATTCGACAGTATATTAATAAAAATAATTTTATTTTTACTAACAAATAAATAAAACAAGTAAGAAAACTAGAGTTGAGTATGCTCGACTGTGAGATAAATAACTTCTACAATTATTATCGCAACAAAATGTTGAGGAATCGTATAGAGTCCGTTTTTGGTCAAATTTAAAGAAAACCCCGTATCTTAAGTATTTATTAAATAACTTCTACCATTACCTGATTCCAGGATCAATTTTATTCTGATCGCAACCAAATTTTCAAGATTCTTTAGTACTATAGTTATCATAGCTTTAAAATTACGTTTCTAAATCGAATTCGGTCGATTTGCGGAGGCGAATCGAACAAATTATGGATATCTCTTATAGTCTCTGAGAGCTAGATGTTCATACGGACGGTCAGGCTGCCAGATATAATACCCTTCAACCCTATGCGTGGAAACTGCAGCGAAAAGTAGGCAAACGTATATTTTACTCACATTTTTTGATTCCATAATGTCAGCAGGCAGGGTTCGTCTAGCTTCCAACTATCTATTAATAATTAAATAATAAAAAAATCTCCCACACCTGCAAATTTAAATATAAATGTAATGACAGTTCGATGCGAATGACAGAGTATTTATAAAATTGAGTAGGATTTTAGAACACAAAGCATTGCACCACATGGGTATAAACAGAAGACATGTTCGTTCGCGTTTATTTATACACACACTATCATCGACGATTACCTGAGTTCTACACATTGCAGTGTGTGTGTATGTATACACAATTGTTCGGAATTCGGGCATCTCTTATATAAATATGTACGAGTGCATGTACAATCAAATTTTATGAACATTTGAATGTAAATGGACCACCAGAGAAGTGACTCCAAAATCTAGTGTTTTTTTTTTACTATTTTTGTTAATAGTGGTTTCGTGTTGTTGTTAATAACATAATTTTGTTTTACTTTTGTCATTTAATTTTAACCAAAAACACTTTTTTTGGTCTGAATTTTAATAGTGCTAACGGAGAACCCTACCTATATCATACATATGTGTGTGTAATTTCGATGAATATAAATATATTTAAATCTTGCAGTGTTAAATTTTTGTTCCTATTTTAGCCTTTAGATCACTAGCGCTTTTCTTTTACTTTCAATATAGCATACAAATAAAATTGGAATTACAAATTTGAAAATATTGTATGAATTTATGAGAATACGAACTAAATTCACAGTAAAAAAATATTTTTTTTATTATAAATATTTAAGATATCTAATTAATTTTATTTAATTGCTGTTACCTTTGGCAAACGAAAAGTAGCAAGATTTCAATGTTTCTGTTTCCAACTATTCGAACTGACAACTGCTCGGATCCAAATAAAAGAGCAGACAACTAGCTATTTTGACCAGACTCTGTAAGCTTCCAAAGGCAATTGCATATACATAGTATATAGTATACATGCTTAAAAGCTTTTCAGATATTTTATTTCGTTGACAAGAAAGTTTTTCAAATGTTTTTTTTTACTTTCTTCGGTTTCAATACAAACAAAAAAATGCACAAATGTAATTAATTTAGTTTTTATTCGCAAAATTCGGGAAAAATATATTCAATACAAAACACAGTTAACCGATGCGCTCAGAACAAAGTCAGAGTTATAGCTTTAACAATTTATTTTAACAAATTTCTAATTTTCATGAATATTTTGTTTTTATAGAAAAGTATTCCTTAAATTCCTAATTATCTTAAATTAAAATAATAGAAGACGTGTAGGATACGCAATTTTTATATTATAAATAATAATAAATAAATAAATATTAATATGAAAACATTTGATTTCTATTAGTTATAATTGAATTAAGAGCTGTTGGCTGAAAGTTTGAAAATTCTAAAAGTTTCTAACGCTATTTATTTGTTTTTAGCCTTTTAAGTTAAGTTATGTGACCTAACAAGAATCAAAGGAATGAATAAAAGGCAATGATAGACAGTATCAAGATTTGATAATACTGCAAGAAATGACTTTGGAGTGTGAAATTAAAATGCAAATATTTGGGAATATATTTCCATGTAGTTATAAGCCATTGGAGTTTTATCAAATTTGTATATTATTGGGGATGACGGAAATATTATGCTCTCTCAAACCTAATGAACAATCCTAGCTCTATCCTAGCAGGATTACAATACTAAATAAAAAAATAAAATTAATATAGGTCTGTCTGTATATGAATCGTTTATTTTAGTTATTTTTGTCAATAAATGCAGTAAAGAAACATGAAAAGGAATATGTAACAGGAGTATTAGATTGGCAGGTAGATGTTAAAATCTTATTAAGTTGGAAGTGAATTAAATCTAATGGTGAATTAAATTTAAGCTATTAAATTATATGTTATTGTTGCTATTCATATGTATTATGTGATTTCGACTGTTGAGATCGTTGTCTAATTTTTAATTAAGTGTTTTCCCTTTGTTTCATGTAGTCGCTAAATTAGAATACTTCCGAATCCATGGGAAGTTCAGCCTACAGTCGAAATTATGTACATGCCCACTTATAGGAAGACTGTCACAAAAGAAAATTAAGAATGTAACCTTTTTTATTACAAATTCAATATAAATTTAATATTTTAGGACATGCCCTTTATATATATATAGGTAAATTTTATGTTAAATTAGATATCGATCTTTTTCGAAAAAAAATCCTTGAACAAAACCTTTTTCTTGAAACATTGGTGGTAGAAAATTATCATCAGTAAATGAAAATATGCGTTGCGTTATTTAACATTAATGTTTGCAATTCTAATATCTATTTAAATTAAATAAAATATATATTAAACATCTATACATAGATATTAGAATTGTAGATCTATACATTGATCTTAGATTTGTAGACATTTTATGCTGTAGAATGTCATTCTTACATAAAATATTGTACACACTCTTTTAGAATAGTTTCAACATATATAAATTAAAATAAAATTATAAATGTAAAAAAAATCGTGTAGAAAATGTGATTAAACAAAGTTAAACTAATTTTACCGAATGAAAATCTTTCATATTCACACAACTTTCAAGAAAATTCGAGTCGAGATTTTCATTATCGAATTTGTTTTTGTTTATTTTTGAGTCATCTATTAAGTCATACACAATGATAGTCTTCCTGTAAATGAGGGTTATATGTATGTATGTGAATTACATATGTAACTCTCTATGACTTTTAATATATCTAGGAATCTTATATGGCAGCTTGTGTTGTTAATGGAGTGGCTATCGTCGTAATAACAATAACAACAATTACCGCCTTTCGCTGATTAAACCGACAGATGCATTACAATAAATTTACATATATTTTGCTATATATTCTGCGGCGATTTTAAATTTTGTGCCTGGGCGTTTAATTGTTGAATTGAATTCGGTTTATGCACCGGTTTATTAACAGCAGCATAGACTTTATAGGAATTCATATCCATGTGTAACAAAGCCTGTTCATCAGATAGATTGTTAGCAATGCATAACTCAGCAGTAGCAGCGCTTCGAATTGGTGTCGTAGTACTAGATGAGGTACTATAAACGGCAAATGAACCCACTGCCATTGATTCCGGTAAATGGCTTAGAGATTTTGTGACTCCGCCGCCCTCATTTAACGCGGGAGTTTTTGAAGAAATGTGTGACAGGCCTGCAATGAAAGGCGCACGGTTAACAACATTTTTATAGTGTACCAGCATCGTATGGACAAACAATAAGTAACAAAATAGCATCGAAAGCTACAGTCGAGTGTGCTCGACTGTGAGATACCCGGTACCAATTTTGAATAAAAGCAAAATATTGCGGTATTATTTTCAAAATATACCGAAAAGGCTAGAAAAATACTGAAAATATAACAAATGGTATTTTTGGTATATCGATATAGTACCACATTCAAAATATACCATAGACGGCTCAATATACCAGATTGTCGCCCAAAACAAGACCCCTAGTAAGTAGGCCTTTTACCCCATACAAAAGTATTTCTTTAATAACTTCCACAATTTTTATCTGATCGCAACCAAATTTTCAGGAATCGTAAATACTATTGTTATAATTATATACACAGCTCTAGCTTTAAAATTACGCTTGTTATTCGATTTTTATACCCGCTACCCATAGGGTAGAAGGGTATTATTTTTTTATTTGCTGGGGAGGAAGTGGGCGAAGTGCTGTCGAAAAAAAATTATAGCTCTATCTCTTATAGTCTCTGAGATCCAGTGTTTCATACGGACAGACAGACATGGCTAGATCGTCTCGGCTGTTGACGCTGATGCCTCCTTCTACCTCTTACATACATTTCCTGCCGGCAAAAAGTTGTAATACTCTTCTACCCTATGGGTAGCGGGTATAAATAGTTTATATTAGCAAATAAGTTAAGTTATATGTGTGGATCTTTGAAATAACTTACGTGTACATTCATTAGCTGAATAGGGCATATGTGATGATAGGGATGAATGGTATCTGGAGGTTATTGAGCCGTTGTCGGTGTCGATGTCAGTAAGTTTATTGAAAACTCGCTTGCCTGTTGCGAAGTCTGCTGCATTATTCTGTATTGCAATTAATGGAGAAGTACCAACGACACTTTCCGAAGATGTATTCGAATGAACGGTTGTTTTACTTAGAATGTTGGTTAAAATGGAGACCGTTGGTAAGCTGC
Organism: Drosophila niveifrons; assembly: GCA_035046325.1. Lineage (NCBI taxonomy): Eukaryota > Metazoa > Arthropoda > Insecta > Diptera > Drosophilidae > Drosophila > Drosophila niveifrons. The sequence goes on along the minus strand of JAWNOC010000058.1, from coordinate 685,476 downwards.
TAGTTGGCGAGGTCACTGATAAGCTTAATTTGGCGCTTACACCGCCATGATGCGTTCGCCCATTGCAATTACTTGGCTCTCTGTCACTCGCCTCAGTTACTCCAGTTATGTTATTACCTGCGAAGAATATCAAAGCCAAAATTAAAATACATGCTGTACTTCGGGTTGGCAATTGTAAAATTTATACTTGGGTTTGGGTGTGTGTATGTATAAAAAGAAAAAGATCGCCCAGCACATCCGCTATGTACGAAATTTTATTTGCGATTAACTTCGTTAAGGTATCGTGACAATTGATAGTGGTATTACAATAATCGATAAGTCGCAAGTTACGCGTGCAATGAAGCGAACACATCGAGTTTCAATAGCAATAATGAAGAATATAGTCTTTTATTTCTATTAGTAAACACTCTGCCCGCTGTGTTAAACGGTAGTGCTGTATTTATGTATGTGAATGTGTTACACACCTTTCCAGCTTTAAGGTTAGATCGTTAGATATCGATAAACCCTTTTAAATTTTGGATAAGCATTTCGACACTTTAAAAAAAGGGAATACAAAGAAAAAGTTACCTGTGACCGGCGATTGCTCGCCACTAATGCTGCCACCTCCTGCGCTGCTACCGCCACCAATGCTGCTTGATCCGCCTCCTCCTCCTGCCCCGCAGCCACCGCTTGTACTACTTGGCGGCCTCGGTAGTCGACGACGTAACCACGGATGTTTTAGAGCCTCAGATGGTGTCAGTCGCTTATCGGTATCCCATTCCAGGCAACCACGAATGAAATTGAGAAACAAAGGATCCTTGCATCCGTCCAATGCTTTAGAGAGGCTCTTCGAACAGGGTGGACCACGTGGTTTGCCGCGGCGTGACTGGCCGCCAATCAGAACGACCATGCCATCGGCCATTGTGCGAACAGTGCAATATCGTGGATATCCTTTTGGGCTAAAGAACGTTTTTGTTCGTTTCGCGTTGGCCAAAATCGCTTTACTTGGCATCCCAAGAACTTCAATTATACAAGCCAATTGATCGCTCTCATTTTCGCCCGGAAATAAAGCGTGCCCCGATAACAGTTCCGCTAGTATGCAACCCAAAGACCACATGTCGATGGCCCGTCCATACTTGGCTCCCAATATAACCTCAGGAGCACGATAAAATCTCGACTGAATATATGTGTAAACACGCTGACTTTCGAAGCACGAAGAACCAAAGTCAATTACCTGTATATATTTATATTGTGTATATATTTATTTTGAGTATGTAATGTAAAGCTGGAAATTACATTACCTTTATGCCGGATCGACCTTGTTGCTTTAATAACACATTTTCAGGCTTCATATCACAATGGATTATTTCATTTTTATAGAGTGCATCTAAACATTGGAGCAACGAATGAGCAAATTTCCGGACCAATTGTAAGCTAAAGCCCTTAAAACCGTTCTTCTTGATCAATTCATATAGATTAATGCTTAATAGTTCGAAAGTAATACAAGTGTGATTGCGAAAAGTGAAATAGTCAAACATGTGAATAATATTCATTGTATTGTATTTGTCATGCCGCCTCAAGTGATGTAGGATTCGTATTTCCTCCTGAGCCTGGCGATGGAAACGTTTCTCATTGCGCACAATTTTCAGTGCAACATGCTCATGCGTCTTATGATCGTAGGCTTTAATCACTTGTCCAAAGCTTCCCTTTCCAATAATTTTCAGCATTTCATAACGATAGGCGACGTGATCGTGTGGTATATGAATATAGGCGCCCTGCTCATTATCATAGTCCGAATTGTTTGGACCGTAAATTCCAGGACGTTTCTTTGCATTGGCGCCTATGAAATAGATTTGCGGATAGGCCAAAATTTCGCTGCGCTCGTATGGCGTTAATTTATGCATGTAGAGAATCATTACTTGTTGCGGCGATACAACCAGTGCTTTTGGTTTATCCTGTAAAGCACTTTTTTGTTGACCAGACATAATTATTTGCTCATGAAATGAATATTGCTCGATTTTAGTTGCTTCTAATGACTTTGATTGTGCCCATTCAAACCCAGTCACTTTAAGTGGTAAGCTGCTTGATGGTTCCAACTTGATTATGGGTGAGCCCGTTGGTACTTTCAAATGTAAGCTGCCTACAATGATTATACATTAGTAAATGCTCTGAGCTGACAATGTGCTATTTGAACGAAAAAATCGATTAGATCTTCGTTAACATACAATATCATCAAGTGCTCTTATCTAATATTTTGGAGTTCTAGTATTTTGATAGTCTTATTATTAGCAAATTTTGCGTAAACTATTATTGTTTAAAATATTTCTATGTTCGACAATTTCTTATTAATTTTATCTCTGGGAACATTATTTTGATTATTATAAGCCATCGCAAAAACAGATATTACATGGATACCACGTGGTATCAAAGCGTGATCAATAAATTTTAATTTCAGGCATGCTCCGGTTTTCACTTTTGGTTTTCGTTTTGAAAACGAAAAAATTGGTGCTCCCGTTTTCACTTTTACAAGATTTTTTCGGATTCCAAAACGAGCAAATTTGTCTTGCCTAAATGAAAAGTAAATGCCTTTATCTATATTAAATCGGATCTTATTTGCAAAAGGGGAAAAAATAGTTGACCTATTGGTTTATTGTCGTTCTTTTAATCCCTCTAGAAGATCAATTAGGCTTGTAATTATTTTTAAAACGAGTAATTTCTGACCCCACCTCAAATTTGGATATCAAATTTTGCCGTCGGCAACAACAATTTTGGTGAGCGACCGATAAATCCGACAACATGAGTTATCGCCTAAGCTGCCATACTTTTGGTGGAATGAAAAAGCAAGTTAAAAATACTTGTATAATGAAACGGATGCCACTAAATTTGTTGAAGTTGGGTAAAATATGTTTTTTAAAAATTAAATTATTTAATTTAATTACTTAAGTGCGAAAATTGTATAAAACAAATTTGTTGAAATCACCGGAATGAAACCGATTAAAAAGGTGGCATCACCCTTTGTTGTGGAAAACAGCTGATTGGCGTTCACTGTTTTTTTTTTTTTTAATTTTGATTTCAATTTTTATTCGCAAAAAAGACAAATGCAAATATACTTCTTTCAGGGGAAAGCATAAATCATCTATGCATGATAAAAATATCCTTATGTGAGTTCTATCCACGCAGGAAATTGGGCATACGAAAGGCATTTTTTCGCATTATTTACTTCTGACCAAAACACAAGTCAGCTGTTTTAGCAATAAGAAATGAAACGTTCCGATAGCAAAATGATGACCGAAAATTTGTGAAAACCAGAGCACCTAAAAACGAAAATCTGGGTTTTGGTCCCAAAACGAAAACGAAAACCGAAAGTGAAAACCGGAGCATGCCTGTTTATCTTTACTTTATCTTATTCAAGTTAAGTTAAGTGGTACATAATCGATTGCTACATTACTAGGGTTAAATCCTGCAAAAAGCTTAAAAACTGTGTCAGGGTAACACTTTTGAAGACACAGTTTTACTTCAAAACAAGTTAGAAATCTACTTTCGTGTGGGCTCTGCTTTGAAATAACCGATACATATTTTTAATAAAATTAAAAGAGGTATGGGTTATCGGTTAAACTACATTCAAACTTCACTTTAGAATACAAAATATTCCACTTTAGAATACAAAAAGCTGTATAGCTTTGCCGGCAGCGGCAGTCTTTTTTGCCATATAAAATTATTTTTCGAATAACTTCAATCATTTTTATATGACTGAAGTTATTATATTGTATGCATCAACAAGTTAGAAACATGCTGGCGATTGAGCTCGACTTTAAATCTAAGATAAACTTTATCTGCGTTCAATAATAAAAAGTGATGTCAAGAAAGTTGTGGATAATATCTCTTAAAGTTTTTGAGATTTACGTGGTCATACGAACAGACGGATATGGAAATATAGTCTGGCAGTTGTCGCTGATTAGTAAAATGTACTACTTTATTGGCTTGTTTAACCTTTTACTTTTATTTCTAGCCGACGCGGATGGACTTAGAAATGTCACATTATCCACAACTACTTCTATCCATAATATACAGGTAAAAGAAAAATTAGCAAAAGATTACAAAAAGTCCTTATCTTTTATGTTTGTTTAGCTTTATCCGAAAATATATGTACTGGGGTATTTCGAATCCGAAAAATATAATGCGTTAAACGCTGTTTTGACTTAATATATTGCAAAAACTTACCTTTAACCCCAGCGCATCCATCTTGAATATCTGCGGACAAATTCTTGCAGGAGATATCATCTATTACAGGCGTTGCTTTTATTGCCGGTTTTGCGATCAGTTTATTATCATGAAACATTATAGCCGTGCCATAACTACTGCTAAAATATGGAATGGTAGCCAAATTATTTGCATTACCATTTTCTAATTCCAATCCCAATCCCATGGCCATTCCTTTGTCACTGTCAGTTTGCGTTTTAGTTAATGCGAGCAGCGCAGGCGGTGAAGTTGCTTTGTCTATGCTCTGCATGTTCATTGAAGGGTTAGATCGCTTCAAGTCCGCTCCGCTCCTTATTGTACTCTGTTGTGTGCCAACCATTTCGTCGATGCAATTATTATTGAACTGTGAATCTGTTGGCTGGGTATTTGTCACTGGTCCAATCTTTATTATTAATGAATCTGTAGTTTTTAATTTTGCAGTCTGACTGCTTATGCGTGTGATCTATTACTATAAAATTGATGTTCTTTTACAATGTAACTTTTTTTTTTTTTGGTTGTATCATCGATGTTTTAGTGGACGATAAATTCAGACACTACGATTCATGTTAGAAGTCAATATTATTGTTTGTCTGCTGTAAGCAACTGTGCAATGGCATCACTGACTTCTCATTATCAACATTGGTTATCAATAAAATCGAATTTGAAATGCAAATAGTAAGTCAATGCATTAAAGATCAGTATATGACGTTTCAAACTGCAAAACCAATGCACCATACGTATTCCAAATATTTGGATAAGATTATATTCAATTTTGTTGGATTGATTGTATTAGCACTTCCTTGGAATATCATTTCAAAGAGCATTTTTGATATTAATTGACCATGAGCTGGTGTACATATATATTTTAGCACTTTTATTGTTAAAAGCAGCATCGGTCCCATAACAAAGACCGTTTAATACATATTGCTAAAGAATTTTTCTGCAATTTTGATTTAATTTTTTGGGTCTGTTGCTATATTCACTATGTCCGCACATCAAGTACAAGCAGGCAAAATCGCACCACTCCTATTTTGGCTTAATCTGCGTTTATTATTTAGTTTATGTTAACGATTATATGAATACAAAGTTAACAAACTTCGAATGCATGTACAAACCAATAGAATTATACATATTCGTATTCGTATTACCATTTAATTAGTTTAAACTCCCAGACAACTAGCACTTGGGAACAATCAATTCACAGTACAATCTGTATACGAGTGAAATAATATATCGATATATAAGTTTCAAAATATCGATGAATGAATTTTCATTTTACTGAGTGTTGCAAATTATAAAATCTAAAATGTACAATGCAGAACTTTAAATTTGTTTATATATTAAATGTATATATATATATTATATATATCAATATTAAATATTACACACAATTTAATTGTCTTTTGTTGGTTTGGAACAACAAATTTTTAATTTATTAGATTTAAATTAGAATACTATCATTAATTTTCATTCGGGTAATGTATTTTCGTTTTAGCCAACCCTGCACTTTACACACATATGCTTCAATAATAGCGTTGCCAATTCGATAAAAATTTTAATACAATTATTCCGTATCATTTTTATTAGTAGGTTGAACTCAAACATTTTTTAATTACACATAATTTAAACGTCTTAATTTATCAATCACCTAAAAAAATACAATTAAAACATTATTCACAAACGATAAGTTGATATTATAGCATTGTCCTACATTGTTGGCAAAAGTTTCAGTTGAGTGTAACATGTCTATCGGAGACCCACCACAATCTACTAAACTTGTACAAAAGTTTTTAATCAATATTTATTAAGAAACCCTTATCGAAATAGCAGAATTTAAGTCTAACGTAAAACTTGATTAATATAAATAAATAAAATATTAATTTGACGATTTGATACCCTATTGGTCTATCTTGTGAATTTTTTTTCACAAAAATGTGAATCTCAAGGATTGGAGCGAAATCTACATTCAAACCTAGTAAATTTATATCCACGAATTTGAGATTACAAATTAAAAAGATTATGCAAACAACTATAAAATATTAGCCTAAACTGTAAGTAAACCAACCATTGACGTTAGAATCAATTGATAAAATCATCTAGTGATAATTGCATTTGTAAAGGTATTGTAAGGACAGTGCTACAATGTTGGTTCACATACATACATACATAAATATGTGAGTACATACATACATATGTATGTATTTATGTATGCATGTAAAAATTTATTAAAAATCTACTCATCAAATTTATATTGCTCAATATGACATTAAATATTAATTGGTATTTATTGTCTTTGTACATGATGTTTCGATTTTATTTTCGGTTGAACAATTTTCACCCTTATGGTGTTAAATCTGGTCCAAGATGGGTTGGGGATGTCATTGGGGTTGAATTTAGCGTGTGATACACGTTTAGTGTAGTTGTACATAAATAAATATATACAGTGACTTCATAAAATATTCGGATACCACTTTTGCAAATCCAGCGTGCCTTGTAACTACCTAGATTTATTTACTTATATTTAACACATAATGATAAATCAGGATTTTATCTAAGATTTTAGATAAGTCAATAAAATCCTAAGATTTGGTTTCATAATTTTTTTTTAAATTGGCCACCCATATGATGAATAAAAGGGTATTTTAACTCTGTGCCAGAAGGAGGTAACTAAAGTATATATAATATTGATCAGCATCAATAGCCGATAAGCGATAGCGATGTAAATTTTTTTATTAGCACTTGTTATATTTACACAGCTGAAATTTGTTTCAAATCGCCACGCCCATCTACGCCTCTACAAATCGATAAAAAAAATTTTTTATTAAAAATCGAATAAAAGGCGTATTTTTTAAGCTAGTCGATTGTTGTATATTCAAGTTATTAAAGAAATTGAGTATGGGAAGGACTCTTACTAACTACGAGTCTTACAAGCTTTGGCAGACAATCCGGCATATTTTGTATTCTAGGTTGTATTTATACCCGCTACCCATAGGGTAAAGGTGTATAATAATTTTGTGCCTGTAGAAAATGTACATATGTATGTATGTAACAGGCAGAACAGTGGTATCTTAGATTTATAATTGAGTAAGAAAGTGTATGACGCTTTTAAGAGTTAGTTTGGGGCCTATTGAAAACTATAAAATATTAAAAAGAGTTGAAACTCTTTTAGTTTAGAATATTCACAGATATTTTTATTGGTTTTTCTGAATTTCTGAAAGAAATGTTTAATATTATTTGTTAGATATTTGTAAAACATTTACATAAAAATAAATACATAAATAATTAAGGTAGTTATTGAATTTACCTCCTCATGTCTATTATTATTTTTAATTAATGATGTTAATTGAATATTGTAGATTCTTGAAAACTCTCTGGATTGAGCAAATTTTCTATTATGATAGACCCAAGCTCTAGTGAAGAAGAGGGAGAAGAAGATAGCGTCATTAATTTACCAAGTAAAGGGCGTGTTTCAGTTCCACATAAAGCAACGACACTTACCGCAGGGGGACCATCATCAATAAGCACTGCGACTTTACCAACTCTGACAACCGTTCCGAGCGTCCAAAATGATGATTTTATTGGAAGCCACAGACCGTCGGGATCAATACCTGGGAATACCAACGCAGGAATTGGAGTCGGAACATCTAAAAATGATCAAACTCAATTCAATACGGAAAGTTCTAATCTTGAAGTGCCCAACAATGGAATTCCAAGGTATAGACATTTGCAAAAATTGATTCTGCGTGATGGCAAATTCACCGATATAGCTGTTTACGCTGATGAATACATACATAGGTTTAATGCCGGCACAAAGTTATAATACCCTTCTACCCAAAAAGAAGTGGTTATTAAGATTTTAGTATGGCAAAATACGCTCACTGCAATGGGTTCTTAGCTGCTTTGGCTGAAAATCTGGTATATTTTAACTTCAATGCTATGTTCCCAATATATATCTGTTTTAAATATGGGGGAGAGCAGTTTTTTAACAATTTTAGCTGAGGGTCGTTAACAATTGCTTCATAATAAATTTTAATTGTTATTTATTAGCTTGCGCGTACATTTTCCGGATGCTTTTAGTATGCGCCGTAATATTGACCGGGTCAAAAATCTAGAACTTAAAGTTAGCTTCCAAATCAGTTGTAAACAAGTAAGAAAACTACAGTCGAGTGTGCTCGACTGTGAGATACCCGCTACCCATTTTGAATAAAAGCAAAATATTGCGGTATTATTTTCAAAATATACCAAAAGTACTGCAAAATATCGAAAATATACCAAATGGTATATTTGGTATAACGATATAGTACCACATTCAAAATATACCATAGACGACATAATATACCAGATTGTTGGCCAAAGCAACTGAGACCCCTAGTAAGTAGGCGTTTTAGCCCATACAAAAGTATTTCTTTAATAACTTTCACAATTTTTAACTGATCGCAACCAAATTTTCAGGAATCATAAATACTATTGTTATTATTATATGTACCAAAATTACGCTTGCTATTCGATTTTATTTGATTCGCGGGGGCGGAAGTGGGCGTGGCAAAAATTTGAAACAAACTTGATCTGCGTGCAAACATAACAAATGCTGTCGAAAAAAAATTATAGCTCTATCTCTTATAGTCTCTGAGATCCAGTGTTTCATACAGACAGACGGACAGACGGATAGACAGACAGACGGACAGACGGACATGGCTAGATCGTCTCGGCTGTTGATGCTGATTAAGAATATATATACTTTATAGGGTCGGAGATGCCTCCTTCTACCTGTTACATACATTTCCTGCCGGCACAAAGTTATAATACCCTTCTACCCTATGGGTAGCGGGTATAAAAATAGCCCAAAGACTTAACGATAGTCTTTAAATATGTTTGTGTAAAAAATTCAGTTTATTACAAATTGCATTAAACATACCAGTATAGTTTAGTCAGTGAGGAAAAAAGCTGAATATAAGTATCTATATTGCCTGCATAATCCTCTATACAATATTTCAAGTGGTTTCTAATCACAATTTTTTCTTTATTTAGTGGTATATCCCAAGAAACTTTGAATCAAAGTGTCGGATCGTCGAGAGCCAACTCGTTACCTCGCCCACTTTCGCCATCTTCATCGCTTGCTAGTGATAAACATGATGCCGGAGATCCTCACGTAAGTATTATCTTATAAAAATTGCCATATGGTCAGTTACTATCTTTAAAATAAATAGGAAAAACACGAGCGTGAAGAGGAGGAGCGGAAACGACGTATTCAGTTATATGTATTCATATCACGGTGCATATCTTACCCATTCAATGCTAAACAACCAACGGATATGACAAAACGGCAACCAAAAATCACAAAGCAACAGTTGGAGTTAGTCACACAACGATTTCAAGTATGTGTTTCATAAAAAAGTTTATTTTTATGAGCTTACAATTACCACAGACAAATATGGCTATTAATTACATATATAGATCACTAAGTTTTGCAATTGGCAATAGCTATATCACATCTACTTCACTTTTCCAATGATCTCATTTAACTTAATTATCACAATTAGATTGCGTTTTTTTATTTATTACCCCAAAATCAGAAAATCAAAGTAAAGTGTCTTAGATAACTGAATTCGAAGTTCCTAATAGGCACAGACTACATTTTTGAACGGTATTAAGGTTAGCCATTTAATGGTTTTTGTATTATCCATTGTCATCTTGGAACCTTAAGCTTAAGCAAGTTAGAGTTCGGCATGTTCTCTTTATTCTTTTGCACTTCGCTATATAACTTATGTACATCCAAAGTGTGGTCAGTGCCGATCATTTTCTCGTGTATTGCGGGTTTCGAATCTCTTCTCTGACCTTAAATGAAATTTGCATTGCTCTATTCCGGTTACTTTCTGAGTAATTTTAAAGGAGCACAGCGGATTAAAGATACGTTCATGAATATTTATTGAAAGTGGCAATAGAAATAACTAAGAATGCAACAGTGGAGTAGGCTCGACTGTGAGATACTCGCTATTTTACTATATTTGGTAAAATTGATAAAATACTATATTTAAAATGTACCATAGTATTTCTCATTTCTTAAATAAGTTTTATAATTTGTAAATAATTTAATAGTATTGAGTGTAGTATTATATAAATTAAAATACTACTACAATATTTTTATTCAAAATGGATAGCGAGTATCTCACAGTCGAGCACACTCGAATGTAGCTTTCTTACTTGTTTTTGTGATAACAGTCAAATTTACAGGAATCATAAATACTATAGCTATTGTAGTTAAATTACGCTTGTTAGTAGATTTGAGTGGCCGAAGTGAAGCGAAGATCGCTATTTCGTCTTGGCTATTGACCCTGATTATGAATATAGTATGTGTAGGGTCGGATTTGATTTCTTCTGCCTGGTCAATACATTTCCTGCAGGCACAAACCTATAATACTCAATGAGTAGCGGGTATAAACAAATTTTTAGATTTTCGTATTTTCAAAATTAATTTTTTTTTTAGATTTCGTTAACAGTTGTTATATAAACTTGTTTTCCTTTTTTGTAGGCTTTTTTAAAAGGAGAGACGCAAATAATGGCTGATGAAGCATTTCAAAATGCAGTTCAGAGCTATCATGACGTCTTTTTGAAATCGGAGCGTGTTTTGAAGATGGTTCAGTCTGGCGCATGCTCACAACATGATTTTCGCGAAGTATTTCGTAATAACATTGAAAAACGTGTAAGGTAAGTTTTTCTTCTTAATTCTTTGTTATAGACAACACAATTGAAAATATATGCTGTAATTTGTCTTAAATTTAGATCTTTACCTGAGATCGATGGTCTTAGTAAGGAAACAGTGTTAACATCGTGGATGGCAAAATTCGATATTATTCTCAAGGGCAGCGGCGATGAAGATACAAAGCGTCCATCGCGTATGCAGCAGTCCTTAAATAGCGAACTTATTCTATCTAAGGAACAACTTTATGATATGTTTCAACAGATTTTATCTGTGAAAAAGTTTGAACACCAAATATTGTTTAACGCCCTAATGGTGAGTATAAAATACCAAAAATTGACTTACCAAAGAGATTAGGAGTGTTTATGAATGAACTATGAACTTATCCCGATACTGTCGTGTTAATAGACTAGCTTTTATATAGTCCATACAAAAGTATTTCCTAAATAACTTATACATTTTGTATCTAGTCATTATCAAATCACAACGAATATATAGTTATTATAGTCTGTATCATAAATAGTTTCGTTTGCATGCAGATCAAGCTTGTTTTAATTTATTGGGACATTGCACACATTGCTCCCGCAAATCGATAAAAATAAAAAATAAGCGTAATTTCGAATCATGGCGTTTTTGGTCGTAAACACATAGAAATTGCAGAAGCTAATAGTTTGATATGGGCAAAAATGCTACTTTCTACGGGTCTCAGTTACTTTATGGTATGTTTCGTACTTTATGGTATATTTTAAATGTAGTAATATGAATATATCAAAAGTATAGCCTTAAATATATTTTTAGTGTGGTCTATTCATTTGATATATTTCAAATTATGGCAAGCTAAACTTAGTAGTTCTAAGTGATTTTAACATATATGTAGTTAAAGTTAAAAGTTTGTAATCTGCTTCGAGTACCTCTATTAAATTTGTTAAACATTTTTAATTTTCTCGCATTAGCTGGACTCTGCAGATGAGCAAGCGGCGGCGATCAGACGAGAATTAGATGGTCGCATGCAGAAGGTTGGAGAAATGGAGAAAAACCGAAAGCTAATGCCAAAATTTGTGCTTAAAGAAATGGAATCTCTTTACATTGAAGAATTGAAATCTTCAATTAATCTTCTGATGGCAAATTTGGAGTCACTACCTGTATCTAAAGGTAACATGGATAGTAAATATGGCCTACAAAAGTTAAAGCGTTACAACCACAGGTAATACGACATCATCGATGACTGTCAAATGTGTGTATAAATTCTGACGTGTTTCAAATTTCGATTGCTCTTTCTTTTTTCAAATTATTCATAGCACACCATCTTTTTTGTAAGTTTTGTAGAACATTTTGCAAACTGACCTTGTATAATTAGCTTTTATTTTTTTTTGTTTTGTAAAAAGAAAAATGATTTTACGTTCGCATGGATCTTTATCGAAGCTAGAGGGTGATTCTGAAGAAGGTACCACTCAATTGACCAAATTGGACGTTGTTCTCACATTTCAATTAGAAGTGATTGTTATGGAGGTAAAAGGGCTCAAATCATTGGCACCCAATCGTATTGTTTACTGTACAATGGAAGTTGAAAACGGTGAAAAACTGCAAACTGATCAAGCCGAGGCTTCCAAGCCTATGTAAGCTTATAATTTTTTTTCAATATTTTTTTATTATTTTAATATTACTCTACGATTCAGGTGGGACACACAAGGGGATTTTACAACCACTCATCCGTTACCAGTAGTTAAAGTAAAGTTATACACGGAAAATCCTGGAATGTTGGCCTTGGAAGACAAAGAATTAGGGAAAGTTACTATAAAGCCTTCCCCGTTATCATCAAAGGTAATGCGACATTACAATGTTATTTGTATATATCCGACACAAAATATTTACATTTAGGTAATTTTGCTTTTAGTCACCAGAATGGCATCGTATGATTGTTTCAAAAAATGTACAAGATCAAGATGTGCGAATAAAAATAGCATGTCGACTGGACAAGCCTTTGAATATGAAGCATTGTGGGTATGTAAAGTATACTTTACTATTCTATTATATATTAGATAATATTATTAGATAAAACTCTGCTAATTGTTTTTTTTTTTTATTTAAGGCATATGTAATTGCAAATTTCAATAACATAATTAAATTAATTGGTTTTAGTTTTGTCCAAAGAACTTGTGTACACGATAGCCTATAAGAAATTTATTTAGTTTTTGATTTCTATGTATTAGTTTTAATTTCAAGATTGCTAACAGGTCTCGTCCCAAAATAGAAAATTTTTTAAAACAAAATCAAAAATTAAAAAAATAAAAATATGCTAGTAACTTTGTCGGGAGCAGCAGATAGCGTATGTTAATGCAATGCTATGACAGCGCTGCGACTGCCGGCAGCGCTGCATGCTCTCTGTTAGCGATCGCTTGCAGTTCGATCGGCTAATTGCCTTTCTACTTCTTACTCTTGAATTCTAACTCTCTTGTAATCGTGTCGGTGGCGAAGCTTGGTACTTACGCAAGTCACAGTCAAATAATGTAAAGTGGTTACATATATGTACATATAAACAATTAATTTGAAATTCGCGTTCATTAATTTTAAACAATATTCGTGCAGAATAAAAGCTACTAAAAAAGCTTAGTAGCTCAGCAAACTAAATAAGAATAAAAATCAATTATTTTGTCCAGGAATCTTTACGCAATTGGGAAATCCGTATGGAAAAAGTGGAAACGTCGCTATTTTGTTTTAGTTCAAGTCTCGCAATACACATTTGCAATGTGCAGTTATAAGGAAAAGAAGTCTGAGCCATCCGAGATGATGCAATTGGATGGATATACGGTGGACTATATTGAAGCTGCAAGTGGTGCGTGTATAGTTATTATATAATTAAATTAATCAATTGTTATCAAGTATTTTTTTTTAATATATATTTTCAGCAAATTTAATGTTTGGCATCGATTTGAACGGGGGTCGATATTTTTTCAACGCAGTACGGGAGGGCGATAGTATCGCATTTGCATGCGATGATGAAAATGAATGCAGTCTCTGGGTAATGGCAATGTACCGGGCTACCGGGCAGTCGCATAAGCCAACACCACCAATAACACAGGATAAAAATTCGGCAATGTCCAAAATTCAAGGTGGTAAGTAATAAATCACATAAATCAAAAATAAATTTGCTATTCAAAATATGGTAAAGCCAAAAATGAGTAAAAATAAGATACCCAAAATAACAGTTCGACGAGTGAAGAAGAAGGCCACGCTATGCAAGAGGGAAAGAAAATAATAGAAAGTTATTTAAGAAAGACCAGCTTCCATAATATAAGGTTACATTACAATTAATTAACAAAGATTACGTTACAATTATATAATCGTATTTGCATATAACTTTGTTTTCAGTAATTTTTTTGACGTCTGCACTCGTCTCAGAAGTTCAATATTTTATGTCTCGTATTGGTTGCCTACCATTTTTATAAAAATGTAAACATTTTGCCATATTTAAAATTTGTTTGTCTTTTCTGATTTTCTGTATGCCGCTACATTTTCATCATTATAATTTTGTCACTTCATTGAATATCTCGATTCTCTCATAAACAATAAGCAATGTCATACAATTTTTCGATTCGATGGGATTGCAAATGTATTTTCTCTACGTATTTTTACATACATATTTTTAAGCATATAATTAATATACGAGTATATAATATTAAGTTATAATGTGTAATTATAATTTAGATGCAGATAAAGCTCGTAAACATGGCATGGAGGATTACATAAGCGCCGATCCTTGCACATTCGATCATGCCAATTTATTTAAAACCTTGCAAAACTTAACGCTCGAATATAGATTAAACGATCCGTACGCATCTCTGGTAAGTGTTTGTATTGTATTTATCCATAAAACTTCTTGAAATTAACTCATTAAACTCATCATCTGCTATATGTTTTTTAGGGTTGGTTTAGTCCTGGGCAGGTTTTTGTTTTAGACGAATATTGCGCGCGGTATGGTGTACGTGGATGCTATCGACATTTATGCTATCTTTCCGATCTTTTGGATCGCGCTGAGAAACATCATATGATTGATCCCACATTAATCCATTACTCGTTTGCATTCTGCGCGAGCCATGTCCATGGCAATAGGTAAGACTTTAAGACCTTTTAATTGCGTTTGTCTAAAAAAATGAGTACGCTAAAAAGCTGTTGATTTTATAGGCCGGATGGAGTAGGCAGCATAACACAAGAGGAAAAGGAAAAGTTTTCCGAAATTAAAGAGCGTTTGCGGCAATTGCTTGAATTTCAAATCACGAATTTTCGATACTGCTTTCCATTTGGACGCCCAGAAGGAGGACTTAAGGCGACACTATCATTACTTGAACGCGTTCTGATGAAAGATATTGTGACGCCAGTACCACCAGAAGAAGTGCGTCAAATGATCAAAAAAAGTCTGGAAACGGCCGCACTCGTCAACTATACACGACTTTCGGCTGAAGCGAAAATCGAAGGTTCTAAAATTATTACTTACTTATAATTTATGTTTGGGGAAGAAAAGAGAAAAATGTTTTGTCTCCTCTCATGAAAGGTAGATAGGTAGGTAGAACCGGCCGTCCCTACTAAGGGTGAAGCATAGACCAGTGGAGGACCGTAGCTGTACCGATGGAGGATATCTTCGTCTCAGAAGTCGTACAGTATGGATGCATTTTAGGCAAAAGCCAGTAGCACCCTGGGTGGCTGCCGTGAAACATCACGAAGTTCGTTACGACACGTCGAATCAAGGTATTTCATCCGGAGCCGGGATAACGCTGGACACCTACAAAAAAGATGCTCAAGCGTTTCCTTAACTCCGGACTTGTTGCATTTCCTGCACTGGTCGTTGTTTGTGATGCCCATCTTTACAGCATGGGCAGCCGACAAACAGTGACCAGTTAAAATTCCGAGCATTAGCCTGCAGTCCTTCCTTGAAAGTTACATGACGAATTGGTTAAGTTGGTTGAAGCTCGCGTCTAAAGCGAACTTCAATTTCCCTACTTAGAGATCTCTTCCTATCCCCTCCTTGACAAGAGTATCTTGGGATCGAGTAGATACGCACAAGCGGGGATGCGTTTTGCGACTCTACTGCTCTTCTGCTTTCCAGGACAACTTTAGACTTCACCACATCTGAGAACATTTATCTTATAGCAGTCAACAAAGATTTGAATAGAATTGTAATTGTGCTGTATGCTCCGGGCCACTTCTGCAGCCTTACCAATGGTGAAGACTTCCGTCTGGAATATGCTGCAGGAGCGTCGACCCGTCGGTGAAGATGTTGAGGGCCCTTTCCGCCAGCAGCCTGGTTCCACGTATATCGTATTAATGTGGGCAGTACAGGTATAGGGGATGGAATAGTCTAAGTCTATGCTAGTCTCCCTACCAATGGCGCTGTGGTCATAGCCTAATAGACCCACATTGCCTGTTGCAGCGATCCTAAAGGCCAATTTTGATGCTGTGGATTGCGCGTATAAGTTTAAGGGTTCGAACCCAGCTCATTAGGGTTCTTTATACCTCTTCGTGAAGAGTGTAAGGTTCGTTTTGTCCGCATTAATGCTGTAAAGTAATCCATAATAGATCTGAGGGTGGTTGGGCATTTCCCAGTTACCATCAGCATAGGCAATTAACTTGGGGGGAGGCCCGTCTTTTGAATTTTTAAAGTAGGCTATTCACAACCAGATTAAAAAGAAGTCGCGAGCGAACACCACCCAGGGGAGTGCCACCTCGCACTTTTGTAATGTTCGAATCGCCCCACGTAGCCATCACCCGCCTGTCGCTGAAGTCGTGTTTACGGAGGTAAGGTCATTTATGATAGCGTCAGTAGTAAAGAAAAGTCCCCAAGGCATATTCTTTAAAGTGGTCTGCTTTTTCAATGGAGGCTAGTAGTGCATGGAGAACCGTCTCAATGGACTTACCCTTTAACCCCTTTGCACTTAGCCGCCTTCGGCAGGAAAATGACTTAAGGGTCCTCCGAGGAGTCGGGATATAACACCATGCGAGACACGCCGAATCGATCCCCGATAACCAAGGAACAATCGAAGATTTGCTGACTTGCAGCATTGCTGGGGAAAGTCCATCGAGACCGGGCGATCTGACCTTCCCAAAGAATACGACAGCCCAAATTATTTTGATGACGATTACTGACATCGTTAGGATGGCGTTTTTGAGGCGAAGGTACACGCTCCCTAAGCCCCACGCCATCTTTGCGTTACATAGTTGTTATACCGATATATAAAATATACAATTTTATTAATTTTAGTATTTTTTGTCTGTATTTTGCTTGGTTTTATGTTTGGATATTTTTATATTAAACAGACAATATAGGGTGACAAGATTTGTAAAAATTAATTCAATTTTGTAATCGACCAATGTAATATGAACTCAGTGTTATAGAGGCTTCGTTCTGCAGTAATGTTTAATTGTGTAATACTTTAGTTTTACGCTCTTTTTAATTTCTAGAGGATTTACGCGGAGAAATGATAGTACCACCACCCAAGAAATTGGAGGATCTTATTCATCTCTCTGAGCTTTGCGTTGATTTGTTGCAGCAGAATGAGGAGCATTATGGTGAGGTAAGGTTGAAAACAGATTTAAATGTTTGTTAGTCGATCAGCCTAAAAAAAATTCCCAATTAACTAAGTTTATTCATATATATACTTTAATATTTTTATATACTGTATCGTTAATCTCAAAAGTTCATCTAGTATCTCGGATTTTTTATTTTTTGTTTTATTGATATATATAATTGTATTTTTAGTGGGTTTAAGTTGACTTATATAATATTAAAAGAAAAATTGATTAGGTAGATACCGAGGTTACGGGAGATATGTATAAATGATTAAGATATTTAAATGTAGGGTTCATGTTTATATATATATATATATATATATAATAGTAAGTATCAACTGTTATTATTCTTGGTATCTCTTGCGTTTGTATCACTTACGCTCTATTACTACTTATGTGATACTTGTATATTTTTTTGGAATAACTTGTACGGTAAATGTTACATTAAATGTTGTCTTTTACAAAATACAAATTTTCGTGTAAAAATGTTTGCAGTTTGATACACTTTATAGTACCAACAATGTACATATCATAAGCTAATATACTCGGTTTGTACTTTTAAATGTATTTGCAAATTTTCAATAATCATTTCAAACACCCTCAAATGTTGTCGCTTCATACATATGCTTTCATATTATAATCCATGTATGTATGTATGCATAAATTTAACTTTAATTAAATTTAGTTTTTAATTTTAAATCTAATGTCTAGATTATCCAATTTTGCTTAACTATAGATATATGTTGTCCATATTATTTCGATTTAATTTGAAATTCTTTTTTTAAATACCATATAAACAAGTAATGAATGCACATATACATATACTATACATATACTATACTATATAGAAATATCCCTGTCCCTATGCTGAAATATATGTATATATAAATATATATATATATATAAAACTAATAGGGACTTAAAAACTGTATGCGACAGCAAGGAAATAATAATAAATTTTATTATACAATGATATTTACTTAAATTTTGTAAAATATATCTCACACATAGAAAAAAAATCTTTTCTTATATATACTAGTATTATAAAAAAAAAACTGCAACTATAAACAAAATTTTTCTGATTAGAATGCAAAATGTAGATTACGCAATATTGAATCTCCGATTCCAAACTCTCATCACCCGCAATTTACAAAATACAGTTTGAATTTATTTATGAATCAAACCAAATATATAACCCACAAAACCCGAAAAAAAAGAAAGTATTTTACAGTTTTGGTTCAAATGGAATATGTTTCTTTAACATCATGCTATGATTACTATTCCAGAGGCATAGATTATTTCGTAGTTATATATTCTTGACATAAGTATTATTACTTCTTCTTAATACTCGCTATTTTATTTAATTTATATATTTTTGAAATTAAAAATATCAGTATCTTAAGATTTAAGTTTCTCAAGCTAGTTTGAAATTACACATAATATTTACTACAATTTATATCAGAATTAAGTTAATTAAAAAAAAAAAACATTTTGAATTGTCTTAATATGTGAAAATACCGTTTTATATATGGTATGTAGTACATTTGTATTTGTATACTCGATTTACATAATATAGCTGCGCAAAAATGATAAAAAGGATAAGGTTAAGACAATCAAGGAAGGCGGTGATACTTCACAAGATGATGATCGTAACGATGCTGAAATGACTGGTACTAATAATGATTTGGGATCTACAAGCATGGATCAAATAACAACGTCTTCTAAAGGCTTATTGGATGCTTCTGGTGGTGCTGGTGCTGGTGCTGGTGTTAGTAATGGACCGCCCCCATTTCGATACTGTATGCCCACACATGCCGTATACAGATCGCCAGTACCAACGGCACGTACTCCACTTTTAAAACTAATATACCACATTTGCAATTTTTTACAAAATTCAGTTCATTGCTTGAAATAACCTTGAAAGATGATAGAAAAGATTGTGTCTTGCGCAAATAAGTTGAAACAAACTTATTTTCGTATATTATCATCTCCAGTATTGATATTAATATACGGGTTTACTTATTTAAGGAGTTCTTTATATCATACTAGCTCACAAATAACTGTTGGCCGTTTTTCTTCTTGCGCTCTCGTTGCGAGCACAACCAAAAAAGAGAGACTCTTGCTGTCTTCATTTATGTTTTCTGTCGAGCGCTGTTCGTTGAGCTCTTTGTATGTCGCTCTCTTTTAATGAGCAGTGCGTAAAGATCGAAACGAGAAAACGCTCGCACAATGAGAGTCAGTCGATAATTCTGTTGCTCCCTCAGTGTTTTTGTACTGTTTGCAGACAACGAGAAACGGTCGACAGTTATTTGCGAGCTCTGCTTTATATACAATTAAATATATGATAATATAATCTATAGTATCGCACTCCTTTTGCAAAAATAGCAAATTGTTTGTACACTTCAGACGAGTAATCTTTCGAAAACAATTAGTTCAGAATTTGGAGCTAAAGAGACAGCTACATAATAATTTGCAATAGCGTATAATAGGAATTCGAAAATAAAAAGTACAATATTTCCATATGTAGCATACATCAGTAGTCACAATTATCAAGTTAAACATAACGTAGCAAAAACTGTCACCTGTTATCTCCACAATGAAATTTATTATTAACAGCAAAAGGCCAAATCCGAAGTATACAAATATTACTAAATTTTACAGATAAGTAATTTTAAAATTCATGGTGAAATTGTTACATTTTATTAGACTGTTCGTTAATTTTTACTTTAACTAATTAATAGAAAAAAAATAAATAAAATAAAACTATTTACTGAAGCAGGCGTGGATATAGGAATTCGATTAAAAGAGAAAAATTTGGATTAATTGTACCAAAATTGCATGTTGAAATGTTGGACGAACAATACCAGGGCATGAGCATGACTCAAAAGTGTAAATGTTCGTGGCTTCTTAACTTTCCTTTTGATTCAATCTTCAACTCTTATGTGTGTGTGTGCGCTATGTATTTCGGTGAATGTGGTCTCATAAAAATGTATGAAGATTATTGTTAAGAGCTAACGCGAATTTTTCACCATATCTTCCTCTTCTTTCTTCTTTGTTGACACTCCGATTCTGATTTAATGAACAAATTTTCTAATTAGGTGTGTATAACATGAATATCGTTAGTAATTTCTTCCTTATGCATGTTTGGTATCTTTTGTTTCCACTTGATATAAAACTAATAACTTACAATAATATATGTTTATATGAAGAATTTTT
The DNA here is from genome assembly GCA_035046325.1 of Drosophila niveifrons. Taxonomy (NCBI): domain Eukaryota; kingdom Metazoa; phylum Arthropoda; class Insecta; order Diptera; family Drosophilidae; genus Drosophila; species Drosophila niveifrons. The sequence continues at coordinate 664,784 of JAWNOC010000058.1, read as the reverse complement.
TTACGTTGAAAATCGAAGTATCACCTATACAAAAGAACCTTGTATTATATAAAATATTTATAATTTTTAATTATTTCGTTTTTAAGTTAGAATTATCGGTGTATTTTTTGAATCCTATAAATAGAACAACAACAAAAAAACAAACAAAAAACGCAACCCAAAACAAGAAGTCCAAATGTGAATAAATTAATCAAATGAAGTGATTAGTTTCCTTTTTGGCTGACTACTTATGACTTTAATTGAGAATATTAAGTAGTCGGCTGTCTTTTGGGAAAACTCGCTCAAAGGCGAGTTAATTTTTACCAATCAAGCGACTTGCAATTCTTACCTACCCGTATAGTGGGAGGCTATACGAGTGCAGTATAATATTAAATAACTTTCTTGTAAGTTTTTTTTTTAGTAAAAATTTTCAAAATGCTGGAATAGTATAGTCACGATGGTAGCTTTCGTATTTATTTTGATAATTTATAGAGTCAAGAAACTAGTGAAAATTACGATTAAAATTATGTATCAGATTAAAGTTGTTATTATTAATAATTTTAGTTATTATGTCGTTTTTAAATTGAATATTATCTTATCTAGAAATATTACTTGCTTCCTTTGTTGTTATGTTTAGGCGTTTGCTTGGTTCAGCGATCTGCTTGTTGAGCACGCCGAGATATTCTGGTCACTTTTTGCTGTCGACATGGATCGCGTATTATCTGAACAGGCACCAGACACTTGGGACTCATTCCCTTTATTCCAAATCCTTAACGATTATTTACGATCTGATGGTAAGTTTGGGAGCATATGTTACATATGGAAAATACTTGATTAATAATTTCGATATTTCATCATCAGATAATTTGCGTAATGGGCGATTTCATCAGCATTTGCGTGAGACATTTGCACCGTTGGTTGTGCGGTATGTGGATCTCATGGAATCATCTATAGCACAATCTATTCATAAAGGCTTTGAAAAAGAGCGGTGGGAAAGTAAAGGGTAAGTTTGAAATCATTCAAATTAAAGCTCCTCATCATCATCAAAGCTCTCATTTAAACAATGTGCATAAGCTCTTCTACATCAATACACCATTCACAGTATTTCAAAACTTGTCCAGAGTAGTAAGATAAACATACATATATGTATGTATAAATTCGAATCGATATTGGTTGTTTTTTTTTTTTTAATTCAATTAAAATCAACTTGTAAATATCACTTCTAAAAATTCTCAATTTTTACAATTATGTATAAGCAGACATACACAAATTCTTTCATAATATTCATTGGTAAAACTTGTTATTATTAAGCTGGTAAGTTCGCGACGCTCTAATAGGTTCAATACTTTTTGATTATAATAAATAAATACAATATCCGTGCCTTATTATTGATGATGAATACTCACTCGTCCAAAGCGCTCTCTGCTTTGTATTTTGACAAATTTATTGTTGAATTATATTCAAACATTTGTAAGTTTACTATAAATTTGGAAACTGAGCAATTTTGACTAATATTTCGAATATTTATCAAGAATAGTGCGTTATAGATGGATAAAATTATTTTAAAATGCTTTGCAACTCTTACAAACAAAAAAAAAAACAAGTAAGAAAGCTACAGTCGAGAAATTTCTCTGGCACAATGACTGTTTTTGGAGGACCTTCACGACCTTCGTCTTCGAGCGAGCATCGGTCACGATAGAATTTATTAAACCAATTTTTCATAGGGCTAGAGGATGGCGCTTCATCACCATACAAAGATTATTAATATTATTGCTCAAAAGTGTTCACGACTTAATTCGATTTTTCTGCCGAGGTAAATTTTTGATTAATCGATTATCGATATCAAACGTGGTCACACATGAAAAAGTTGTATCACTAACCATACAATACATAGATACACCATTCTATACAAAAAATCCTATCCTTAAAAACTGAATTATGGCGACCCCAGTCGGGTCGAGCGCTGCGATTCGAACACTAGAGCGTCTTCGGTTCATTTCGGACTTCGAATTTCGAAGTTCTAGCGCAGCGCGCAGCGTCCGTCGCACACTCAGTTCAGTCGCAGATCAAATGCAGAACGATGAGCACAAGCGTATTTCGTTGCGCTGTGCTGTGCCCGCATATAGGTATGTGTATGCATGTGAAGTTTTGCAACGTGCAGTTGCCTCGCAAACAAGCAGCTAGCGCACGTCAATTTTGTTTTGCCGACGAAGTCCCTAAGACGAAGACAACAACAATTGCTCATGTCTTAGATGTTCGCAATTAAACAGCGTTCGCTCAACGACTGCATTGCAGTGGTGTCATTTCCGCTTTTTCCCCATCAGATCTGGATTTTTTTGAAGTCTGATTGCGGGAAAAATATGAAAACAGCGGGCAGCGGGAATTCTGGCTTTTCGAGCAAATTTACCCAGTTTTTTTTTAGTTTACTTTTATTCAAATTTTAGAGATGTTTAAATTGAATTTAACGGCTGAAATGTTAAAAATGTAACTTGTATCTAATAACTTCCCTCAAAAGTTCGCACCTCAAATATCTCACCAATCCTTTAGTATTTTGGTACTCCAAACATCGATAAAGCTGAACGTCTGTACAACGACATAACCCTGGTAGAGTGGGAAAATGTCGATGATACAGTTAAGTTCTGGGCTGAAGTTCAAAAATATCGGAATTGGCTTCAGTTGCTCTGCAAATGCAGTCCCTGCATTGGTCGAATGCCGATGTCAAGCGGGTATTCAGCCAAGTAAATTTAATAAAAACCAAAATTTAAAGTAGCATGAGCCTTAAAACGTTAAACGCTATACTGTCCATATTTTAATTTATTTGTATTCTCAAATAAGAAATTAATTTATTTAAAATTTTTAACTACAATGTACCACCCAGCTGCCTATCTACAATTGAAGAAAAGAAATTTTATCCATCCGATGATGATGATAATATTGACGACATCTTAAATATACTATAGATCTTAAAGAATTACCCATATATTTTGTGTTAAGTTAAGTGGAACTGAGGGTTTATTAGTAAAAAACATACAGCTCATTGCCTTATAAAAATCGTTTTTTTTCTTAACTTTATTTCTCTGGTATTCTGCTTTTTTTTTAAGCTTTTTTTTCGTTGATCAAGCTTTTTTTGCTTAGAAAAAAATGACACCACTGCTGCATTGGCCGTGTTGATAATTCGCAGGCTCAACGTAATGTGGTGTCCGGGATCAAGTCCCGATCGAAAGTACAAAAATTTTTAGTTTTTTTTTTTTAATACAATTTACATTTTTTCATTCCCCTTCAAGTTAACTGACAGACGAACATTGATTTTTGATGACTTACAATTTTGTACATTTAAATATTATAATTTAACCGTAATTATTTTTTGCAATAAAAATAATACTATTATTATTATCAAAAGCTAGCAATCTTTTATTAAAAAAATACTTTTAAATACTACTTAAATTAAAATAAATATTAAAATATAAAAATTTAAAATATTAAAGTGTAACAAATATATTTAATATTTTATTGTAATTATGTATTTAATATTTTTCTGTAATTGTATTGTATCATATATGTATGTATATTGAATATATTTTGTTTACTTTTCTAAGATGTTATCGTTATATGAAAAATGTAAAAACACAATTTTTAAGTTCAAACTTTTATTTAATAGTGATTGCAAAAATGATTACGTTTTAATTTTAATATTTATATATACAAAATTTTAAGTCATCAAAAACCAATGCGGAATTTGATCCCGGACACCACAACATGTTGAGCCTGCAATCCATAATTGCGAACATCTAAGACACGAGCAATTGTTGTTGGCTTCGTCTTAGAGACTTTCGTCGCGGCAAAACAAAATTGTCGTGCGCTAGCTGCTTGTCAGCGAGGCAACTGCACGTTGCAAAACTTCACATGCATACACATACCAATATACGCGGGCATGTAGATACACACACGCATACATAGAAACGAAAACAACAACGAAATACGCTCGTGCTCATCGTTCTGCATTTGATCTGCGACTGAACTGAGTGTGCGACGGACGCTGTGCGCTGCGCTAGAACTTCGAATTCCGAAATGAGCCGAAGACGCTCTAGTGTTCGAATCGCAGCGCTCGACCCGACTGGGGTCGCCATAATTCAGTTTTTAAGGATAGGATTTTTTGTATGGCATGGTGTATCTATGTATTGTATGGTAAGTGGTTGTATGAAGCTTTTATCGATAAAAGTCCAAAATTTTGTTTGGGTCCTAATATGGCTAGAAGTGACCTAGGCCAGAAACTTAAATAGCAACCGCCTTCAAATTATTTAAAATGCCTTAGGAATTCTTTACAAAAGACAAAATAAGTCGAACAAAAAAATAAATAGACAGAGACATAAAAAAACCGACAAGACGTTCGTTGCTGAGCGAGTCGCTTATTAGGATATAGAAGGGAAATATTCAATTTATGAATAATAAATAAAACTTATATATGTTTTTACTTTTTGAAAGCCCTCAGTGATGCAAAACTTATTAAATTGCTAATTTTTGTTTGTTTTGTTTCTATTGCCGTTGTATTGTTCTTTCTGCTTGAGTTTGTTTACCTTTTTACCATTGCACTTGGTCCAAGTAGAGTATTAAGAACGAAAATCGCTCAGGCGATCAGATTGTCTTTATTACAAAAATATTGTAGTTACAGAACGGATAACTAGATATGAGGCAAATCGGAAATAACTACAGTTAATTAATGAATAATAAAATAAATTTTATTAAATTGTCAATTTTAGGATGATTTGTTTCTTCCTGTCTGCGTTCACTTTTGCACAGCTGTTTAAATAATGATACTTTGGTGTAGGCACTAGCATTTTGAAGGCGTATCGAGATTCAAAATTTACATTTAGTGCCGAGTGCATCTGCTTCAATACATAATTCGATTCTCTGATGAAAGTGTTTACACCAAAGTTGTCACGCAAATATGCTGTTTAGTGGTGGAAAAGTCAACAATCTCGGCGGGAACAAGAAAAATATAATTATTTATAATACACTGAGGGCTTTCAAAAATTATATGTTATACTCATGAGTACCGGTGTTTAATAAGGCTTATACTCATGAGTATAAGTGTCAAGAAGGTCTTATACTCATAAGTATGGGTATCAAGTAGCCCCGACACTCATTGTGCAAGTGCCGAGGCACACTCGGCAATTTGGGATGTGTGATTCTTAGCACTCGGGTAAAGCCGGTGCCGGTAGTTATGGGTGTGTGTATCCGCTACACACGGTAAAAAATTATGAGTGGACAGGCACCATCACATGTACATATGTTCATACATATGTATGTATGCATGTTGAGATGCAAGAAACACTTGGGTGTTTTTCAGAATTTGAGCCGATACTCATAAGTTACAAGCCATTTCGTCATGAGTGCAAAAATGAAGCACGAAGAACAACCACCGGCAAGCCATAAGTGTCTACACGCCGAGTGCCTAAAATGATCGGGTACCGAATAGGCAAGTGAAAGACCTGAGTATGACAATCACTCACACTCGCAGTACTTGATTTCGATTAAGTGTGTATGTATCTCTTACTCGGTTTTTGAGTGCTAAGTAGCACCGGGTGTTGTGAGTTGGGTGTCGAAATTTGCCACCCTTGTTTGTTGTATAGTTTTTTGTTTTAAGAATCACTCGGGTTCAACAACAATTAGTGCTCAGCCATGACAAATTACAAGTACAAGTACAAGAGTTTTTATAATATTATTTTCCGCTTTACTCGCGATCGAAGTGAAATAGACCTAATTGTTGTTGTGAGACAAACCGAGAACGAGAACGAAAGTGACGATGCGCTGTAACTTCTGATTTCAACTGACTTTATAATTCTATGTTAAATTACATTAAGCCTAACTCATGATGCAATAATACAAGGTCGGCAAAAGCTGGTACCTCCATAATCATAACAATGAGTGCGAGTGAAAGAGGCACATCCAAGTAGTGTGAGCGAGACGCCAATGAATTTGTGCATTAACCCTTAGAAGATGCAAGGGGATTAAAGTTGTATATAATTGTTGTGTATAATTGTATCATGGCCTAACTTAACTAGAGTGGCGAAGCAAGGCGAATTCGCTCAGAGAGCAACACGAAAGCTTTATTGCGCTCTCACTTCGCCCTAATTCTAACAACTTCATTTTAGCTTTTGATGCTCTTAAATTACTAGTTTCACCAACTGCGCAAACAGTAGGCGTTAGGGAAATTACGCGCTGCGCTAAGAGGGCGCGTACACCAGACTCGTTGGCGGAAACTGTCTGCATGACGAGTCATCCAGCGATCTACTGGACTGTCTGCCAGTCACGGGCATGGCATGCTCAGACACTCGTGACGATGTCTGGTGTTCTTACTAACAGGTGTTCATACGAACAAAACATTGTACAAGTATGTGGGTAACTGAAACATGGTATTTCGATTTATATTGTGTGAGCATAGGAATCGAATTGAAGTGAGATTTTTACTAAGTACATATGTATGTAAATAGTAAACTAATATAATTTTCTGGTGTAATACTGCAAATTTAATATACTTATCATTGTTTGTAAACTTTTAATAGAGCAGCACATTTGGTTGTAAATAAATATGAATATGACTATCTAATTTAAGAAAGTCCCATGTGAAAGACACGTATTGAACCTATTCAAGTGATGCGAACCCAATGCACTATGTTGGGCTAAATGTATGCATGATTCATTTGTTATTCGAAATTCGAACAATTGGTACCTTAATAAAATGTATTGTAGCTCATCGCTTTTTCGAAATTCTTTCGTCGTCTTTCGTCTAGCTCATTTTCGACTCATATCTTATCTAGAAATTTATATTTTGCTGTTAAGTACATACTACTATTTACGTATTTTTGTAAACAAAAATTTAGGATAAACGCCGCTTTGAATCCAGTTGCATTAAACAATGCAGCGCAGGCGCTGAATACGGCAGCACTCAACCCGGCGGCATTGCTCAGTGGCAAGAAAGAACAAGTCAATTTCTATGTGCCGAAGTTACCTAGGGGCACAGCTAGTACAGCTGCCTCAACTAGTGATGAAATGAGGTTTTTAAATCACCTGTTACGATGCTTTTAAAGCTCCACTAAAATATCCAATATGCATATATTATCTTTGCATTTTGTGTTTTGCCATTTTGCATTATGTATCAACATAGACAAAGAATATGATAGCATATAACCAATTTGTAATTGATTAATTATTTGTTTCATATATAACAGCTACATTTTAACTATACTCGCAATTGAAATAGCAATTTTTTATTTTTTTTGATAATTTTTAAGCTTTGCATTTACGCATTATCCATAACTCGTATATCTGTCAGTTTTCCTTGAGGATGTTTTTAAAAACAAGTAATGCAATTTAAGATTTTTATTGAAAAGTAAACATGCATTAGGCCCGATAATTCTGTTTTGTACTTCGATATTGCCCAAATTGAAAAACTTAGTCTTGATAAATAAATAAACAAACATTCCTCCCAATTATAAATATTATCATCATAAAATGTTGTGGGATGTAAACAAAAAAGTAGGGTTGTGGAAAATATATCAAAATATCAATAAATCGATATTTTTTTTATAAAAATAAATATTTATATCATGATATTTTTTCCCCTGTTATATCGAATATCGTGATTTTTTTTTTTATATATTTTTGATATTTCCTAATTGGTCATTTTGATTTGACTTAACTTCCTGTAAAGATCAGCGCGGCAAAGTTTTTTTTTTTAGAAATTAAAAATCATTCTGCAACCTGCAACATTTGCAGTAAAATAGTCAAAACGAGCGGCAACTCGTCGAACTTGCTGTCTTACCTTAGAAACAGGCATCGGGACGCATATCTAAAGTGTACAAAGGTAATTAAATCATAAAAAGTGGCATGTGTGTATTTCCCCGAAATTGTGAACTCTTGGACGCGTGTGTCTTGTTTTTCTGGGGAATTCCGTGTAAAAGATTTAATAGGCGAAATAAAATCAGGATTATATGTTTTTATGCACATGCATATGTTGATATATACAAAAACCTATAATTATATATTTATTATACATATATATAATTCTACTTTTATTATGTTTTCAGAAATCGACAAAAGTTGACCAGCTTAACAAAAGTATTAAGAAAATGTCGTTTTGGAGTTAAATTTTGGTTAATGACGAAAAAAATAAATAATTAAAAATTAAATATCAAAAATACTTGATATATTGATATTTTTGGGTGATAAATATTTTTATCAATTTGATATATTTTTGAAAAACGATATATCACTGATACGATATTTTTTACATATGATCACAACCCTACAAAAAAGTGGGATATAAATAAGTATGTATGCTTTGCGATAGATATGTGCATATTAGAGGTGGAGAACTATCGATAGCCTGCGCCATCTATAGTGCTTGATAGTTTCCATAAACTATCGACTATCGACGATAGCAAGGAAAATCTATCGTCGATAATTGTCGATAGTGCATTAAACTATCGACGATAGCAAGGAAAATCTATCGTCGATAGTTGTCGATAGTGCATTAAATAAAAAATAATTTAATTATTTTTTGAAATAATCCATATTTATTGAAAGTGTGAGAGTATAAAATTCGTTTAAATAATTATTATTTATTGGGTAACCTTAACTGATATTTATATATATATTTCAACCAATAATTTTGTACGCCTATTTAAAATGATTTGTCTTGCTTTGCTGAAGACCCTCTCCGACACTTAGGAGGTTGCTAGTATACAAAGATATTTGAAAAAATATCGACCACTATCGACGATAGCGACTGATCACTATCGAGGGTGCCTGCGGCTATCGAGAGCGTGTCGATAGTGGCCAACCATCGATAGTCCCGATGGTACTATCGAGAGTTATCCACCTCTACTACATATGTTCCGTGTTTTAGAATTTGGCAGAAATGAAAACTAAATTTAAAAGAACGTCAATAAATTTTTCAATATACATATTCTTGCACAATATATGGCAAAATTAATCGCATTTAAATTCTACGGTATATTATTTCTCGCATACTCGTTTAGTTTAGGTCGCAAGAAAGTTATCAGACGCTTCTTCTTCTATGTAGTGGGTTAAAAAATTTGCCTAATAGAATCGTAGACCACAATTACAAAATAAATAAGAACACATTCACTAACATAATTTTAATTTACGTATGAGATGTTATGTTATATTTAAAGCTAAACTTTTGCAATTTAGTTTTAGTAGATATATCATTATTAAAATTACCCATATTTTTTGCCTTTGTTCCGGCAGAAAATGTACGCAGAAGGGTCACCTCCCCAGAAAGTATATATAATATATTCGTCCGTCTTTCTATCTGTTTGCCCATATGAAGCACTGGATCTCAGAGACTATATATATAGAGATATATATATTTGTTTTAAATTTATGACACAGCCCACTGGGCTGTTGGCGCTGATCAAGAATGTATATACTTTATGGAGTCGGAGATGCCACCTTCTGCCTTTGATACGCTATGGGTTGCGGGTATTTTTTTGAAATACATTTTTTTTTTTTTTGTTAATACTTCCTTGCGTTGCATTTGCGATTCGGAAATGGCACAATGGTTTAGGCGCATGTATTTGTCTGCAAAACCTGTCGAAACGTTTGAACGTTAAATTATCTCCTCATAAATAATACATTAATATGAAAACAATCGTTTATTATAGTAATATATAATATTTAAAGCATTTCGACTAAAAATATTAGTAGATATGGCATCAACAAAAATAATGAATGTAATTAGTCATTTAATATTATTACTAAAAAAAGGTATCAGGACAAAACTAGATTTGACGGAGACCAGTTAAAAGTGTTATGGCCCTAATCTGTCAAAATTAACCTTCAATTTTCCACTTGCCTAATAAACATTTTGAGATTTCCGATGAGAAAAAAAACGTTTTCAGATAAAAATCTTCAAAAATATGAAATCAATAAACTCTGATCCATTAAACAATTAGTAGAGATAATCATTTGGTATAATTTTTGGCAACTCGACGCTAGTTGGCAAATGTGAAAATATATAAAGAATCCTTTTGGTTACTTTTCCAATGAAATTTAAATTCAAATAGCGCTATTAGAAAAAAAAAAAAAACAAAAAATGAATAAAGATAACGAATTAAAAAATAATTAAGTAATAGAAGAATCGTCGTTAAAAATTTCGCTAAGCTCTTAAAAATTTTATATGAGTAATTGAAAATCATAAGTAAATTGCTTTCAATTGTCGTAAATTAATACCCAAACTAGGCGGCATTTACTTCATATTTATATGTTTTACTTAAATTACTAACAACTGATGAAATTCATTTTGCATTCCCTATTATCATGTTAAATTACTTGGGACTCAATTTAAAAAAAAAGTTAATAGCGTTTCTTTTAAGTAGTGCAGAATGTAATATGAATGCTTGCTTAAAAATATGCGTTTATTATATAACATGTATTTACGTGATTTTCTTCATCAATAAAAAAAAATATCAGAAAACAAATATACTCGTATGTATTTTTGCAATCACTAGGAAAGGTGTATTCAAATTGAAGAGTCGAGATTAAATCATTGTATTGTTTCAAATTAAAATTGATTAGCAATTCCAAACTGTATAAAATTAAGTAAAAAGCAGAAACATAATTTTCAATCCATTCAATAGTGGAATGCGTATGTTAACAAACAATTTAAATGCACTACATATTGAGCACAATGCTAAGTAAACTTGATTTAAATATTATAAAACTGTTAATCATATATATCATATAACAAAACATTTAAATATAGTTACGTTGTATATTGTAACTTATTTAATTCAATTAATTTAATATTTTCCTTTGAAAAATATTTGATCTATATATTGCTTTAATTCGATTCTGTTTTTCTTACTCTTCTTATGTACTACTTAGAAATGGTTGTGCTACTTCAGAAGATCTCTTCTGGAAATTGGATGCACTTCAATCATTTATCCGAGATTTGCACTGGCCAGACGCGGAGTTTCGTCAACACTTAGAACAACGATTAAAGATGATGGCCGTAGATATGATAGAACAATGCATACAGCGAACAGATTCAATGTTCCAGTCTTGGCTGAAGAAAAATGTTGCCTTTATTTCAACCGATTATATAATACCGTCAGAGATGTGCGCTATGGTAAATGTGATATTAGATGCTAAAAATCAAAGCTTTAAATTAACTACCATCGATGGTATCGATCTGGTAAGTGTAACGGAACTGCACATTGTAAGTGTTTATATTCGCTCTCTACAAGTAAGCAAAAAAAGAGAAGAATTAATTTTCCAAGTAAATACAAGTAAAGTACACATTCCTGATTATTACCAACAACCAAAACCATATAGTGAAATATATAAAACTATCTCGATATTCGACAATACTCTTTCTATGTCAAATTTGATTAGATTTCTCTTATTCTAGAAAATAGACTAATCCCAATATAAAATATTGATTTAAAATTAGTAACAAGCGGTACAACTTTTAATATCAGTTTTGCTCATTCAAGATTGGTTGGTGCTCAAAATTGTTAAATTCAATAGCTCCATAATATTTTCTCTATTTTACCATTTTTAGTTTTTTTTAGGTTTTTTAAATATCGAACCTTCAACTAAACGATACAAATTTAACTTAATTTAAATGAAACACAAATTTTACTTAATTTAAATCAAAAACGAAAATTTAAAAATGTTGTAGAAAAGTTAATTTTAATATTATAATATAATATTAGGAAAGAAGTAAAATTGATTGATTTAATTTGTGATGTGATAAATGAATTTTATTAAATTTAATTATAGTACAAATTCCATGCGAAAATCGATGATCAAATCGACAAAGCGAATGTAGCAATGACACAAGGTCTGAGTGGCAAACTTATGTCAGTGCTAGAGTCGACTTTGTCTAAATTGTCACGATATGATGAAGGCAGTTTGATTGGCTCAATTCTTAGCTTTACAAACGTGTCGAGCTCAGGAAAGGATCTTGGACAAGGCTACGTTAATTTCTTTCGTAACAATATGGATCAAATACGTGGCAAAATTGGCGATGATCTATGGACCCTTAATTTCTTCGAACAGTGGTATGCTCAGCAAATCAATATGCTATCCAATTGGCTTTCGGATCGAATGGACCATGCGCTACACTATGCGCAGATTACGTCCATCTCACACATTATTAAGGTAACTGCGCAAAACACATACATGTATGTAGCAAAAATAATGGATATCTGAAGAATGGAATGAAACACACATTTTGTTTTTGTTAACCCTGTAATTTGATGGAAGAGGTTTCCATTATTTATTATTAAGGTAACTGCGCAAAACACATTCATGTAGCAAAAATAATTAATATCTTGGGAATGGAATGAAACACACATTTGTTTTGTTAACCCTGTATTTGATGGATGGAGGTTTCCATTCACAGAGCAAGTAATTTAACATTTTTATGCCAGATTCCTACAACTTTGTTTAAATGGTAAATTTCACTCGTGAATTATTAATTGCTTGTACAGCGCCAGATAAGTAACATTTTTAACTTGCGGAAAAGCAATATAATATATTTCGCGAATTCCAAAATTAATAATGTAAAGTAAATAAATGCTTTCCTTTTAATTTTTTTAATGTTTTTTTTTTTGATGTTTCTCTTCATTTTGTCGATCTGAGTGCGGAATAATACTGTGTCTATTGTTTTGCGTGGATCTGCTAATATGGCATCCATTATAACTTTGTATCGGCACTAAATGTATGTAACAGGTATAGGGAGGCTTCTCCTCTCCACCCCATAAAGTATGTACATATATAGTCGTCTCCGTCTGTTCGTATGAAGCACTGGATCTCAGAGACTATAAGAGATAGAGCTCTAATTTTTTTTCCGACAGCATTTATAAAAAACAAGTAAGAAAGCTACAGTCGAGCACACTCAAATGCAGACGGACATGGCTAGATCGTCTCGGCTGTTGACGCTGATCAAGAATATATATACTTTATAGGGTCGGAGATGCCTCATTCTACCTGTTACATACATTTCCTGCCGCCACAAATTTATAATACCCTTCTACCCAATGGGTAGCGGGTATAAAAATTTTAAATTTTTTGGTTAAACGTTCTTCAATATTACAAATTAAAAATTTTCAAAAATTTCCAAGACATTCTAAAGATAAACCGGGTTAGATTAAGATATGTTTTTTCACTCAGTAGGTTTAAATTTAAACATAACATAACCAAATTTCATTCATTAACCCCATTCCTTTTGGTCTAAAAGAAAAATCGCAAAAAAGTGATCTAAAAAAAGTGTTACAACTTTAGTGACGATAGTAGTACCCATTAAACTTTATATATGTACTTATATGCAATTGTAGTGTTCACAAAATAGGAAAGAATATTATTTTCTAATTTTCCAATTTTGCATTAAATAATTATATTCAAAGTGCACTGTATTTCTTTGATATCATTGTAATTAATTTTTTTTGTATATATATTAGAAAATTTATTCAGACTTTGAGCTACAGGGTGTATTGGAGGATAAACTTAACTCGAAAGCATATCAGACAGTTGCCCAACGAATGACGGCTGAGGAGGCAACTTGTGCCCTTTCAATGCCGGATGTTGCTGACGGAGATGAGTGAGTTAATATTATAAACTTCTTATTTATAGAAAGCTAACAATACTTTTGAATACTTTAGACATAGTGATGATATTCATAATGGCGATGTGGAGGATGGTGTCGGCGATGAATCTAGCGGCAATGCATCGTCACGGAGCCTGCCAAAGCCAAAAATAGCAGCCGCTCAAGCAGCAGCTGTGACCAACGTAGTCGCTGGCCGTGTTGGCAATTTGCTTGGCAAAGGCATTGGTGGACTTAGCTCAAAGCTAGGAAGTGGTGGTTGGTTTTAAATCGCCAACATTCGACACTTTCTGCATGTCTGTCTTTGTTTAAACCAGGCGTTCAGTCCACCATACTATAAAATTAGCTTTGTAGTTTTCTGAGCCAAGTCCACAGACGTCGCATAATTGCTTATTTAATACCAGAATGGATAAAATATACAACTATAATTACATCAATAAATCCCTACCTATGTATATGTAAAAAATAGTCTTTAAAACAATCCAAATATTAAATTTAGCACACACAGTTTTAAAACTTTAAAACCAATTACTTATGAACCAATCTACTTCCGGATTTTTTTCAATTTTTGTGCAGATATAAAATCAATTATATGAAACATTGTATCTTAGCTGATTATTTTAAACAAATACATAAATTTAAATTCAATACTTACATGTTACATACATAACATTATTACCTCTTAAATTATTACTATAATGTGAATTGGCTTCAATGCAAAATTCTTTATCAACGTAATAGCAAATTTGAATATTTAAGTATTATATACATATGAACGCTATATTAAAGATTCTTTACTCATACAAACGTACACTTAGTATGAGTATTACGGTTTAAAGCTATGGTATTTTATTTGAATGAGTGATAAAGAAATATGGACGATCTAAGTGTTTAGTTTTGGCGTCTCAAGCAACAAGAAGTTATGAAATTGGATTAAAATTCTCCCAATAAATCAATGATATCGGTTGACATTGTTACATACATACATATGTAAATGATATTATATAGAGGGAAGGATTATCGTGATCAGTCTTCTTGAGTGTGTTAAAGAGCAGGACAAGCCAAACATTTAAATGCAATGACTTGATTATTTCTATAAGTAATAAATTTAAAATATTTTTGTTTTTTTTTTTTAATTTTTACATTAAAAATGTCGTTATTAGTTCTTTTTTGTGAATGTAATCTGCATCCTTTCTATTTCCATATGTATATTAAGCAAATTCATAATCATAATGTTATAAAATTCGTTATGTCCCCTTATAATAAATATTCCTAAAAAAATACTGTTCATTGGAGCACTGGTCAAAGTTGCTTTTTTGTACAATTTGATCAACTCATAAAATAAATATGATTGAGTATGAATGCAAATATTGAGTATACAAAATGCACTTATTTAATTTAAAAAAACAATAATCTTTTCCAAAAGAATTACAGTGCATAAAATACTTAGTTCAGGGGTGCTCAAATTCGTCTTATGGCAGTGCGTTTACTAACACAGACACAAGAAAACGTGTACATATGTAGCTGCGCTTTTGTATTGGGGCGCACTGAGAGAAAATTTATCACTCATTTTTCTGACCCGCCAAAAAATTTAACATAAAACTTGCGATGTTCCACCACGAAATAAATCAAAAGCCAACGCAGACAGAAAAATAGGTTCCAGTGCATGTGCTCGAGGAAAAAACAAAAACAAAATACATTGCGGACATGTAATGGAGAAACAAGCAAAATTGTTTTTGTTGCGCATGCAAATCGAAGCCCATATGCACGGTGCTTATGGGCGCACTACCCATAAGCACAGAGCATCTACAAAAACAAAAGTGCACTCAGTGTATAGGCGTTGAGCACCCCTGATCTAAATACAAACATATATGTATATTTACATTTCTTAATTTAAAATGAGTCTCATTAACTCTAAAGCTGAGCATACCGTTAATAGAAAACTAGTGATGCGAATCAACAGCTATGAAGATGTCAGACTTTTGAATTTTTTTTTTTACTAAGCAAGGAGTGGTTCACTGTAAAATTTCACTAGTATATGTATTTCCCTAAACCACTAAGTTGCAGTCAATATGCGGACCTTGATTTAAAATTAATTAATAAATTTTATCTTTGGTTTTAGTAAATTCAGAGAAAATTTTTCTTGGCCACAAGTTCGAGTTAGTCAAAACCTTTTTTTTCGTAGCTTAAAACAAGTAACACATATATAGTCAAGTGGGCTTGCTACCCATTTAGAATAACGCAAAATAGTACGGCAAGTTCAAAATATACCATAGAGAGCAAAATATGTCAGTTTATTAGCCAAAACAACTACAACACTAGTAAGTAGGCGCTTTTGCCGAAAAAGGTGTTTCTTTAATAACTTGGGCGTGCCAAAAATTAGAAACATACTTAATATGTCTACCTCCTATAGTCTCCTAGGGTGATGGACAGGCTATATCGTCTCGACTGTTGACTCTGATATATTCCCTTACTTTGTAAGGGTCAGAGATGCCTCCTTCTGCCTATTACATACATTTCCGGGAAGCACAAAGTTATAATACCCTTCTATCCCTTATAATATATAAGCTCTTGAAAGTGATATGTGGCTCCGCCAAATAAACTCAGACCAAAACGCTAAAAACGAAATATATATTATATTTTTCCCAACTTGTCGCATGCGACACTATTCACAGTGGAAAAATAAACTGAAACTATTCTTAAAATGAGTAAAGGTTTTTCATTTATTTCTGGATTAGCACTATATTTAAAGCTTAGATTAATTTTACGATGATGTTCTATGATGATAAAATATATAAATTTGTTCATTTAAAACAGAAAAATAATACCAAAGTCATTATTGGCTTCAATTAAAGTGCTAATCAAGAGCCTAAAGATTCATCCTTACTCAAAACAAAAACTTTAGATGAATATATATTAATTAATTTGTACTTTCAGTTTTGCAAGCAATTGTCAACTTATATCAAATTGGAGTTATTGGTTTTTACTAACATTTATTTACTTATATTGTTTACAATTCACATTGCTCAACCAACAATCGTATTAAATCAAAAGTTCATCGATCAATTTCGCCAAAAACAACATCAAGAGTGCCAATAATTGCAACAACATCGGCCAACATATGTTGCTTTCCAATTTTTTCGAGTGCAGCCAAATGAGCAAATCCGGGGGCCTTAATCTTGCAACGATATGGGCGGCTTGAACCATCGGCCACCAAATAAACGCCGAACTCACCTTTTGGAGCTTCAATGGCTGCATAAGTCGCACCAGGCGGTACTTGATAACCCTGGGTGAATAACTTAAAATGGTGGATGAGGGCTTCCATCGATGTCTTCATTTCTGAACGCGAGGGCGGCGTAACTTTTGCATCATCCGTCTTAATTTCACCGGGTGGCATTTGATTTAAACACTGATCGATAATGCGCAGCGATTGGCGCATCTCCTCAATGCGACACAGATATCGATCATAGCAATCGCCTTTAGTACCGATTGGTATATCAAAGTCAACCAAGTGATAAGCATCATATGGTTGTTGCTTTCTCAAATCCCATTTGATGCCCGAACCTCTAAGCATAACGCCACTGAAACCATAGTTTAAAGCTTCCTCAGCCGATACGATACCAATATCTTCAGTTCGTTGTACCCATATACGGTTCGTACTAAGCACATCCTCCACCTCATCTAAACGTTCAGAGAACTTTGATGCAAATTCATAAATATCATCCATTAAACCCAATGGCATATCCTGAAAAAAAAAAAATTTTACGATGTTAATAATATTTTCAATGTACATATAAATGTTCAATTTACTAATGAGACTCCGCCTGGTCGAATATAAGCGGCATGCATGCGGGCGCCCGAAACACGTTCATAGAATTCCATCATTTTCTCACGCTCTTCAAAAAGCCAGAAAAATGGAGTCAGCGCACCAACGTCTAAGGCATGAGTGCCTACAGCCATGATATGATTTAGGATGCGAGTTAATTCAGCAAACAGTGCTGCAATGATAATCAGATTTAACAAAATTAACTAAGTATACAGTGCTATCAACAAATTACTCTATCGGGCTTGCGCCAATTTGCTAAAACTCAGGGTTAAAATATAGTATTTATTGTTTTATTTTAAGGTATGTATATCAAAATGGAACATTCAATTTTATTTTACTGATGTATTTAATTGAATTATATATTTAATAATACAAAATCAAAGTGGCTGTATATGCCAAAATGGACTTAGTTTGTTAAGGACTCAAATGGAGGTATCTACATATCTCTATATATCTATCTTTTCCTTTATGGACTATAAGTGTAATCATTAAAAGAATGACAGGACCTCCAAATTTGATGTATGTATTTTGAAAATAATTCAGTATCGTTTAATCCTGTTGACATTTTATTAATCACATATTCTGTATTATTCGATTTGAAAACGAAAACAAAAAAAGAAAATCATTCTTTCTAGCTTGTTTTGCCGAAATGAAACTTAATTACCTTTTTTACTAGAAGTGCAGAACAATCGATGGCACTGTCGACACTACCGATGGTTGCCACTATCGAACAGCAACACTTACACAGTGCATCAAGAACAGACAAGCTGGACTACAATTGCACCAGCACAGACAAAAGAATTATGAACCAGATAGCGCACTATCGATAGTTTTCTACCTCTATTTTCTATCAAATCATGTAATTTTTAAAAAAAAAAAACTTATTTCTCACCTCACCTTGAATTTTTCGTTTTGATTAGCGAGCGATAAATCCGCTATCGTCAAAAACTTGATTTGGTCCCAAATCGAAAAGTGAATACCGGAGCACGCCTGTAAATCTGTTTATTTAACATCTAGTATACAAAAGGGTCTTCTACTGTTTACTTTGTTAATAAACGATCTACTGTTATAATTAATTTGTGGGTACTTATTTGACAATTTTTTCTTTTTCTGGACTGTGATAATGTACTACACAATAAGCTTTTGGTTATTCAGGGCTATTAGCCGATGCCATTACCCACAGAACTGAGCTTGACTAGAGTTGAGTCATGGCCACCATTTTATAATTAATATGTTCGGTGGCTTGAAGAAGATAAATAAATGATCTTATAATGCTTTGCATATTCAGTCTAATGTCACAATTCATTTAATTTATATTCTGACTATCGTTTAATACACCCACGATCCCGTTGGTCTCAGATTTCATGTGCATTTTTAATCAAAAGTTTAGAAAAAACGATAATTTGTTTGGTATTTGAAACATAAAAAGGGTGATGACTTACTTAATAAAACAAAAATGGAGATACCTACTTCGAATGTATTTGGCACGCAGAGGAACTTCGATGTTGAGTAGCTTCTCGACGGCCAATGAGTAGCATTGCTCATTACACATCATCGATACGTAATCCAAGCGATCAAAGTATGGCAGTGCTTGTGTATAGGTCTTGTACTCAATTAACTTCTCAGTGCCACGATGCAGGAGGCCAATGTGAGGATCTGCTCGCATCACCGTCTGAAAGTAATACAGATTTGCAAAAATACAAATGCGGAAATTCACTAATAATAAAAAGTATAATAATAACCTCGCCATCAAGCTCAAGCACAAGACGCAGAACACCGTGGGCTGCCGGATGCTGGGGACCAAAATTTAAGGTCAAATTGCGAACTGATTTCTCAACCGGTACTACTTTGCCTGCAACCAAAGAATTTAAGGTTTTTACAGAAACGCTAAATTGATGTGTACGTGGACTAAACATACTATTCCATGGGGGCACATGCCACAGGGCGGTAACTTCATCTGGATACATTACTGGACCGCTGAATTGTTTCATAAATTCAGGATCTGGATACCATTTAGCTGCTCCTCTGAATTGATTAGTACTAGTTAAAAGCAAATTTAAGCGAATATACCGCCATAAGTATGGATATTGATTATGTAAGCGAGGGTTTTTTTTTGCCTACCTCAGCACACTGCCACATGCCGCTGTAATCTGCGAATGTCCTTTCAACAAGTGAATTCCGACACCCGCTGATCGCTTTACAATATTGCTAAACATTTTTAACGTCCAAAACAGTTAATTGGCTCTTCACCCAAACAAAGCTATTAAAGAAAAACCCAACCTTTTAACAGCTGTTGAGACGAATGCAGAGTGACTGAAAACTAAATTTAAAAATAGAATATTTTATGACGAAAAATATCAAAAAAAATACTTCAGCCATAATTAGTATATTTTTAACTAATAATTGTTTTAAAAAAAAAATATAAACTTCAAACATACAATAAACATCACCCTTCAAAGTTTTCTATTGAAAGTATATTCTACAATTTTAAATAACTAATTATATTCTATAAAGCTAAGTAAATGCAAAACTCAACTTATTGAGTTTAAAGACTGTAATTGATTTTTTATGCGTAATTCATTTTATTTATTGAGCTGCTAAATCACAGAAGTGGTTGAATTGATTTTACTTAAATATTCAATGGAAGCGAAGAAATACTGATGTATCTAAAAAATACTTGTATACTTAAAAATGGCTTTTAGATACAGATACTTTTCTGATATTCTACCACACTGAACGCTTCATATTATTCTTTTTACGCTTAGCATAGCTCATTAAATACGACTTAAATTTTTATAATTATTTATCTTAAATGAACATGCTTGAAAATATGTATGTGGTGATTATTAATAATATAATATTAATATTAATCTCTTTCAATGAAAACATGTGATTCAGTGCCAAGTTAAATATATTGCCGTAATTTACCATTATGTATGAATAGCAATATGGCTCAAAAGTGTGTAAAGTTCCGTATTGAGTGTTTGAATTTACTGAGAAATGAAGAATAATTTGTTAATACAATAATATGCCAGTGTCGCATATCTGCAAATCATTTGAAAAGTATTACTAATAAAAATAACAAAAGTTTACAGAGTTGGCGAATACACTCATAGATTTCTGCGGCTGTATATGCCCTTTTATACGAGTGTGCGTGCAAGTGTATTATATGATGTGTGTATACAGAAAATCGTCACGTTCGATGTTAAAAAATTGAGTCTGTTTTTAGAGGGAGGAAAATTGAGAGAGCAAGAGAATGAGTGAGAGAGTACCCTTAACGTAAGGCAGAAACAACAAAAATTATCCTGCCAAAACAAGCCATAAAAGTCAGGATTGAACAAAGAATAGAATGGTCATGTAATAATTGCTTTTATAACTTGAATGCAATTAACATTATACATTGCACACGCATGCCAATCAAGCTTCTAAATTAAAAATTAGTGCAATAAATATAAATGCATATGTTGATAGTGTGATGTGTGATAGCGTTGGCTGTTGTTAAATGGGAAAGGTTATTAAATAACTAACAGAATCATCCCATACAGCTAGTAAACTCATTGGAATTTGACATTTAATGGACTAAGTTCAGTGAAGACAATTTTTTAATTCCATAATTATTTTGTTTACTTTCCCATATCGTCACATCAACGATCGCATCGTTATATTATTTACTAATTTTTAAATATATGTGCATAATTTGGAAGAAACTCATTTTTATTTTGATGTATTTTACATTAACTTGTTTTTTAAGTTAATTTTTTTCTTACAATTTTTTTTTGTCATTTTTATCTAGCAATCGAGTTAAAATATTGATTTAAATATAACCCTTCTAAAATTGTTTCTTTTAGAAGGTGAATTAACCATTGTCGACATGTTGCCGGATCCAAATTTAATTGTGTGGCTAAATGGTAGAACTTGGCATTTTCTGAAGTTTCAAACTCCATAACGAAGTTAATATTAATAAATCTAAAAAGACGCAACAAGTATTAAAGGAAAGAAGGTATGCACAAACCGACAACCCATAATAATGAGAAGTCGATGGTAGCAGCATCAGAAAACCATAATAATCAAGTGGTTGTAGTTGCAAAAAACTCAAACTCGATGTCAATACCAATACCAACATTAAAACAAGTAACAAGTCGAGACCAATTACACTCGAGAGTAGCGACTAATGGTAATGGTTTATTATCAGTCACATTGTCGTCATCATCGCAGTGCTACTGCTTGAAGTACTGCCAATCACCAACTGGAATTCACGATTGGCGGGATTGTCAGGTGCCTGGAATAAAAATTAGCAAATCTACAAATGCTTTTCGAACTACAGCCCTTGAGAACTGTACATGCACATCATCAAAAGAGCGAGATCGAAATCAAACCAGATCAACAACACGTTTAAACCCAACGATGCATCGAAAATCCAAAAGTAAATGCAAGACTAAATCCAAGGAAACTTTTGTCTCTGAACTCGTGTCCAGTGGGATGATCACTCAAATTAATCATAGGCACTACGATATTGGCATTAGCCATAATAAGCCCCAACAAAATCCTCAAATTCAGGAAGATACCGAGATTATGGAATCTACTATAAATGTAGAAAACAACCTGAAGAAGATTAGAGATAGCAGCAATAACACCATCAGCAACAATGGCACCACCAAGCAAAGGAAGAGGAGCACTCAAACGCGATTAAAAATGTTAGTGCCGATACCCACGTTGGGCGCCACTTCGTTCGTCACTTTCCTCACTATCATCTGCATAGAAACCGTTCTACTTTCGACCATGACTAGCTGTGCTAAAACATTCTACATGCATTGGAACACGTCGAACAGCATGTGAGTAATTTTTATACCCGCTACCCATAGGGTAGAAGGGTATTATAACTTTGTGCCGGCAGGAAATGTATGTAACAGGTAGAAGGAGGCATCTCCGACCCTATAAAGTATATATGTTCTTGATCAGCGTCAACAGCCAAGACGATCTAGCCATGTCCGTCTGTCCGTCTGTCTGTCTGTGTGTCTGTCCGTCTGTCTGTATGAAACACTGGATCTCAGAGACTATAAGAGATAGAGCTATAATTTTTTTTCGACAGCTTTTGTTATGTTTGCACGCAGATCAAGTTTGTTTCAAATGTTTGCCACGCCCACTTCCGCCCCCGAAAATCAAAAAAATCGAATTACAAGTGTAATTTTAAAGCTAGAGCTGCAAGTTTTGGCACATATAATCATAACAATAGTATTTATGATTCCTGAAAATTTGATTGCGTTCAGATAAAAATTGTGGAAGTTATTGAAGAAATACTTTTGAATGGGCAAAAACGCTTACTTACTAGGGGCCTCAGTTGCTTTTTTCGTCTATGGTATATTTTGAATGTGGTACTATATCGTTATACCAAATATACCATTTGGTATATTTTTAGTATTTTGCAATACTTTTGGTATATTTTGAAAATAATACCGCAATATTTTTCTTTTATTCAAAATGGGTAGCGGGTATCTCACAGTCGAGCACACTCGACTGTAGTTTTCTTACTTGTTAATATTTGATTTATTAACGAGATTACTAAATGCATGCATTAAGAACCATGTACCATTAATATTGTAATTGTTATTCTAACACAAAAATAAAAATCCTGCATATACACAACATTTATACCAAAATACATGCAAATTTTTACAAATTAAGATGCAATTTCATAAAATACCTGCTACATTCCATTGTCATGTGTTATTATATTACGTTAAATTCTCAAAAAGTTTAAGTAGCTATAAAAACACTCAGACTTAAATATATAGTATTACATATGTATGTATGCAAGCGTTTCTCTCTTGAACGCAAGTTACTGTTATGTATACGCATTACCACGCACTTTAGTGGCAACTTGCAGTAGGGGCTTGACAAGGCAAATGTGCACGCACAAAGAGTCGGGGCAGACACCTTTTTTCCACCCTCATCCACATCCTCGCCCAGGTCTTGATAGAGACTCTTCCGTTGTATAGGTAACTTGAAAAATTATTCATGATAACCCTTGCACGATAAAAATATGTCGTGCAAATGCGTTTACACTTTTTGCAATACTATTATTGTGCGAGTTCTCTATAATATTTTAATACCCGTTACCCATAGAGTATTATAACTTTGTGGTATCTTATACCGCCCTCTCTATGTAAGGGGCCTTATCAGGGTGTGTAGTTCGTAGTACTGAATAATTGTTTGACTATTATTTATTTATATTGCCAAAATTATTTATTTAAAATACGCTATGAATTTTCAATCGAAAACTTATCATTTAAAAAATACGAATTGCAATGATTGCAGGCTTCCGACTAGAATACAACCTATTTTCTCTGCTGTAAATATAACGCTGCATGTTTACGCACTAACACTGTATTTAAATAAATTATGGATTTAGTTCAAGGACTTAGGACTCCCAACTCATGTTGATCCAATATTAAGTGAAGGTTATCAATACTTCCAATGATATTATAAGTTGAACTCAAGCATTTTAATTTTTAAACTCACTATATAGGGTAGAAGGCTGTTGATGCCAGATGATTTTATGTGTGACCACTCAAAACAGCTGACAGTGTGTTCGCGATCGATTGATATCGATAGCGCCAAAGTTAGTATACTGTTCGTGTGACAAGGTCACACAGATTTAGTTTTTTTCTCTCATGTTGGTCATCCTGCCAAGCGGCACAACAAGTGTATTTTCAAGTGCAATAAACCTAATTAAATAAGTCCAAATTTCTACTAAAAGAAAAGTGTGTTTTTATTTATCAACGCCACCCCGACGAACATTTGGTCCTTCGAGCCGGATATCTTCGCTCGACCCCCAGCAACAGAAATTGACTAAATATAAGTTATGCATTTTTTTTCCATACATTTATTCCAAGTGTCGTGTTCGCGCCATTTTTTCCTCGTACTATATATATATGTATATGTGACCCAGCGTATATATAAGTACATAAGCGTTTCACTGACAATTTCCGCCATCTTGTGTATATGGTGCACATAGTAAATTTCTAAAAGAAAAGTGTGTTTTTATTTATCAACGCCACCCCGATGAACAAAGGGTATTATAAGTTTGTGACTTTCGAAATATATATACTCTTAATCAGCTAAATCTCAGAGACTATAAAAGATAGGTATATAACTTTTTATCGACATCACTTCTTATGCTTGCACGCAGATCAAGTTTATTTCAAATTTTTCCACGCCCACTTATGAAGCAAGCATTAATGAATTTAATCAAGTTAAAATGTTATAGTCGATTTTGCTTGACCTTCTACAACTTCTCAATGAAACCAAAATAATAAAATTAATTTTAATCTTTTAGATTTTACCTATAAACAAAATAGAATAATTGCAATTCATGTGAATTTTTATACAGATTTCGGATTGACAACACCGATCACATTATCGACGTGAATAAGGGTAATCTAGCCTTTGAGTTTGACCAAGTGCATATAATATGTCCAGTTTACGAACCGGGAGCATTTGAGAATGAAACAGAGAAATATATTATCTACAATGTTTCGAAAGTGGAGTATGAAACATGTCGCATAACGAACGCGGATCCGCGAGTAATAGCTATATGTGATAAGCCCCAAAAATTAATGTTTTTTACTATAACTTTCCGGCCATTTACACCGCAACCAGGTGGTTTAGAGTTCCTACCTGGAAATGATTACTATTTCATTTGTAAGTATACCCTTTTAGGAGCTTTTCTCTTAAATAAATGAACAAAATTGTAAATAAGTTGTTTTTGTTTTTTAGCAACTTCATCAAAGGACGACTTGTATCGACGAATTGGAGGACGCTGTTCAACAAATAATATGAAAGTTGTATTCAAAGTGTGTTGTGCAACAGAAGAGAAAAATCGAACATCGCAGGAGACAACGCTTGGACCGGCAGACAGTGGTGGCGTGTTATCTCTTGGTAACGGGGTGGTGGACAATACGAGTGTTAATTCTGATTACATCTCAAATGTAAATGTTAAGCTTGCCCACGGCCACGGGCATAATCACAATACGATTGGGATTAGCAGCGTCAATACTGGCTTAGTGCCACCAATTGGAATTGGAAATGGTGGAGGCATTCAACTAAAGCCAATTAATGGATTGGATACTTCCATCAACTCTAACATTGATCAATTTAATCGCGTGCCCTTGCAGCCAAACGTAATTAGTAACAATATTGGTACTAATATTGGAAACGGGGCTTCAATTGGCCCTGGAGTTAACAGTGGTGGCATTATCTTATCACCTGGCCATGGCAGTATTAATATGTTGCCACCTGGGCGTGGTGGAGGCGTTCATATGCCGGCCTATCCCGGTCACCATCATATTCAAACGGGAATTCGCATTAATAATGTGCCAACGCAGCAACATAATAATCAACAACAACATCCGCACCATAAAAGCAGCAGCAACAACAATATGAACTCGAATGGTAAGGACACAACAATTAATTCAGATACACAAATATCAAAAGTTGATCAGAATTTTGTGCAAGATACTATTGGCGGCGGCTTGATTGGCAATTTTCATGGTCCATATCAGTTGCCATCAGCTCTTGATATACTAAATCATAGCAATGTTGTAAAAAGTACGATTACCTACATCTTCATCTAACATGATTTACAATTGCAACAATAGCAATAAACCATTCTCATATTATCCAATCCAAAACTAAAAATTTAAGATTTCTTCTTCAGTGAAAATGCTTATCGGACTACTGCATTCAATTGTTCAAAATAAACAAATTTTTTTTTTTTTTTTTTTTGAGGACTTTGCTTTTATTTATTGAATCTTCTTCTAAATTTTGAGACTAACAATAAGTTTACGAATCTTAACATTAAAATTTAGCTAACAGTGTGTTAAAACTGCATTCTGGTTGCGTGTCATTAGACCTCTCGCCAGGTGGTTAGGGTGCAACAGTAGCTTGGTAAAGTACTTTACCTTCTGTTCTGCGATCACTTCTTTGACTGGTAGGATGTTTAAGTCGCGTTGTATGTTTTCGTTGCGAACGTACCACGGTGCCCCGGTGATGGTTCTCAAGATCTTCGACTGAGCTCGCTGGACTATGTCAATATTACTATTGCTGGCATTCCCCCATAATTGGGAGCCGTACATCCATATAGGTTTTAGTACCGAGCTCCGGCGATTTATGTTGCTGAGCCATGTTCGGTTCTTGGTATGCTGATTGCAGAAATTAACTTTTTGAGGCAGGGATAGCCGGTCCTGATTTTAAAGCGCTTGCGTATGTCACACTTTTGTCAGAGTTAATAGGTCCTAGTGAGGATCTGGCTGCAGTCGAGAAGAAGACTTCAGGGTTTGATCTGGAGACTTTCAACGTTTTATTTTGGGTGCGGGCGGTAATTCCTTTTTAATGGATGCGGCTTTTCATATCCTTATAAACTGGGCAACCTCTATAGTTCGCAGTGTGATTGCCACCGCACTTTTTCGAGTTGCAGTCATCTTTGCTCGCTGGGCAGTGTGCGGAGTTATGAAGCTCTCCACAAACTACACACACCGGGCGCAGTTTACAGTATGACCTTGTATGACCATATTCTTGGGAGTTTGCACATTGTACCGGACCATTGCGTTTGTGCGGTTCCTCAACTGTAATTCGGCGGTGCAGAAGGAATTGAAGATTGTATATAGGGTGCACTTCGTATTTCTTCAGGGGCTTATTTTCTGGCTCGAGCTCGACCTTAAAGAGTGGCGCGGCTTTCTATCCCTGTTAAGGATATTGAAGACTGTCTTTGCGCTAAATCCTTTCTCTTTTAGTGCCTTTGTTATCTCTGAAGGCGTAACATCGGATTCTATACCCTTTAGTACGACTTGCAAGCCCTTGCTGCTTTTAAGCTGATACGTGTAAAAGTTCTTTTTATTATCGGTAAGATATTTCGATAATACTCTGTAATTGTCTTCAGACTTCATTTGAACTTTTGTTTCGTGAATGTTGCCCTTTACAAGGGGTATTATGTGGAAGTTATCCTTGCCAATAAGCTCAATGATTTAGTTGACGAGAACATTGAAACTTTTTTCTCGTATATAAATAGGCGGAGGCTTTGGTTTCTTTTCTCGACTTCAGTAGATTCGGACGCCTCAACATCATGGGCGTCTGCCAAGATTTTGAATCGGTTCGAGTTCATGTCCGTTTCTATTGCAGCTAGGCTAGCGTTGCCACGGGTTATTTTGCGTTGAGAATTTAGAGGGCTCATCTTCCTTTTAATTTGAATGTAGCGATCCAATCCAGTCTGCACAGCCGGCTTAATATGTTCATTGTTTTTGTTCTGTTGTTGTTTTTCGGGCAGTGCAGCGGCAGACGTAGTAATGTTTGCGCTGCTAGCTGATGATGTCGTTAAACGCGCTGTCGATATAGTTGCGGTTGTTGTTGTTGTTACGGTTGACGTTGTCAGCATAATTGCGGTGCTGGTTACTGCGCTCTTAGGCTGCAGAGACATCGATGCTAGCGAGGGAGAGCATGAGCGCGCTTTATTGCTCTCTACGTTTAAAAATTCGGTCGAGTTGGGGATAATTGACCGCACTTGATCAGAGCTTTCATTATTTTCGGTCGCTTTAAAAGAGAAGTACGCGTTGTTTCTTTGTTGTGAGAGCCGTCTCTCGTGTTGCTCACGGTAACGTTGTGCACGAATGTCGTTTTGACTCATTGTAATCAAGATTGATTACTTATAGTTTTAATTGTTATGATTTATATTAATTAATTAATTAATCAATATAAACATTTGCGATTTCATCGCAAAGAGCGTCTTTTCGCGTTATTGTAGATTTTTATACCCGCTACCCATAGGGTAGAAGGGTATTATAACTTTGTGACGGCAGGAAATGTATATAACAGGTAGAAGGAGGCATGTCCGACCCTATAAAGTATATATATTCTTGATCAGCGTCAACAGCCGAGACGATCTAGCCATGTCCGTCTGTCTGTCTGTGTGACTGTCTGTATGAAACACTGGATCTCAGGGACTGTAAGAGATAGAGCTATAATTTGTTTTCGACAGCATTTGTTATGTTTGCACGCAGATCAAGTTTGTTTCAAATTTTTGCCACGCCCACTTCCGCCCCCGCAAATAAAAAAAATCGAATTACAAGTGTAATTTTAAAGCTAGAGCTGCAATAGTATTTATGATTCCTGAAAATTTGGTTGCGATCAGATAAAAATTGTGGAAGTTATTAAAGAAATACTTTTGTATGGGTTAAGACGCCTACATACTAAGGGTCTCAGTTGCTTTGTACGACAATCTGGTATATTAAGCCGTCTAAGGTATATTTTTAATGTGGTATTATATCGATATACCAAATATACCACTTGGTATATTTCTCAGTATTTTTAGTATTTTCGGTATATTTTGAAAATAATACCGCAATATTTTGCTTTTATTAAAAATGGGTAGCGGGTATCTCACAGTCGAGCACACTCGACTGTAGCTTTCTTACTTGTTTTTTTTTAAACCAGTCACTGCACTTATGTGATTTTATTGAATATTTTTTCCCAGAGCACAATAACTTTCGAGTAACTTTAAATATTTGTTAAAAATATTAGATTTTTAGATAAACTTTCTACATGAATCATCAGGTTGATAATTTTATTTTCAAAGTAATTATGTGATTTATTGCTTTAAAATTTCTTGAAAACGAAACTTTTTGCAAAAATATTATTTTAGGTTGCGTTTCACAAATACGTCATATGCAGCTCAAAGTTTCGAAAAAAAAAAAACCAATTGCTTAATTGCGGACTTATCTAATTTCAGCAATACCGAAGCAAATAACATTAAAAAAGTTTTCATTGACCCTATAGATTTGCCATGTCATTAGCTTATATTCAAATTTCAGTTGCAAAACGAAAAAACTAACAATACAATTAAGAAAAACTAAACACGCATGTTTCTATCTTTCAAATTCGAAAAACAAGAGTAATTTTGGTACGGAGACTAATAACTGTAGTATTTATGATTCCTGAAAATTTGGTTGTGATCGGATTAAAATTGTTTAAGATATTGAAAACATAGTTTTGTTTGGCAAATAACGCCTACTGTAATCTTGTTTTATTCAAAATGGGTAAGGGGATATCACAGCGAGCACATTCAACTGCAGCATTCCGACTTGGTTTTAAAAAAAAATGACAACAGTTCCTATTTATGAATAGAATACATTCCAAGCTATGAAGCAAAACGCGAACTCACTGATACAATGTAGTTTCATTTCTTGCATTCCACTCATTCCATACGAATGTATTCAATAAGACGTATGTTGTGAGAGGTCTCATGCAGATGTCTAATGTATACTACTAACCGTTACTCCTTTCATATTCTACGCAAGTTACAATAATCTCTATAACGTCTATTGTACTGTTCATTACAGCATTACATACTTATATATTATTGCATACTTATTTATTTTAATTTTTAATCATTTCTATAATTTCATTAGTTAATTTTATTAGACGTTATTTTGTTTGTCCGGGCATTAATAAGCCCAGTTAACAGGATTAGTACTTCAACGTACTAAACAAAAAAAATAATTCTTGCAAATAACTACTCACGGTACCGTTTATTAATTATTAATTGGCAAATGTACTATTAAAAACACTGTTTTGTAGCATTTATATTTTTTTGAGCTGGTTGATAAGTATCTCTAATTTAATTCGATTACTCAAGACTCATTCAATGCCAATGAAAGTCCCAACTTTATGGAAAATAAATGTATAATTTCTCATGATTAATGAACTCATCAAATTGCAGATGACCATCACAATTATGATAAACATCCAAATGAGGTAGTCAAGAATGAGGAGCTCACATATAACAGTGGATCATCGCGACCCGGTGGAACTAGCAATACTCAAAGATACGTCTGGTCCTGGATTTGGATGGGTTTATCAACTTCTTCTCTCAGCGCCAATGCGATTAATTCAACAATTGTGCTTGCTTTACTGGCGGTAATCATATTTAATCTCTTGTTCAAAGCACTTCAAACCACTTCTCGTCATCGTGAAGAAGAAGAACCCATTAGCTGTTGATCGCTGAATTTAAAGACAGTTTAATATAGCTGCTTCATCATTTTGAGGGCCATTAAATTATACAATACGTATTGGTGGAATTACATATAGATAATAATTTTATAGCGGATGAAGTACGAGTATGGAAGAATTTTCGTCAATAAAATTAGTCGATTTGAATATATATATCGATACGAGAAACGGTAGTAAAAAGAAGGAGAAAGGTGAAATAGTATAAGTAATAAGCATATGCAAATTTCAACCGCATTAAAACATAGTTTATAGCGATTTTAGGTTTAATGCATTATTTTTAGGGTAAACAATAAAATAAAGGAAAGAACGCCGATATATACATTACTATTTGCATATTTTTTATTCGATTCAAAAAAAAATAATACCGACATGACCTTATATAATAATGAGAGTCCAACATCATTAAAATATATTTTAGTCCCTTTTTTTATTGTCGATGTTGATAAAATGCTAATCTATCAATTATTTACATACACTTTATTTTGAAGTTGTTTCTCTGATTGAGATTATATCGTATAAACCACAAAATGAGTGTGCAGAGACCATCTCATGAAGTAATTAGAGTCAAGAAATCAATTCCGAACAGTATTGACAAGGCACGCTCATTAAATGATTTCGATAACTGATAACTGATTTCGATAATTGATAACCAATAATTCCAACAACACTCAAAACAAATACAAGAAATAAGGTTTATTGACTGAAAAATTGAAGATAGTATATATGCATTACATACATTTACATACATATACAAAATATTATTCACATTTAAGTAGCCCATAACGTAGTGCGCGAGCAAATTAAAATACACATACATATATACAGATATTTAAAATCCAGTTAAATGTTACAGTAAAAGTGGTGTATGTAAACGATGAAATTTACATTTAAAATTACTATTAGAATATATATGTATGTATATATAAATATATATATATATTCGTCATAAGTATTTTGAATATGGGAAAGGTGAAATTCAAAGAACTCAACTGTAAGTTTTATGTTCTTTATTAAGTATTAAGTTTTTTTCATTTTTGTTTTTTCTTTGTTTATCAATTGAATTGTTTTGTAGATTATATATATATATATACATATATATATAATTGTATTTTTTTTCAAAATATGTGACAAATTGCAGGTGTCAAATGACACAACAAAATCTAGGTGAAATTGATTGTATATTTAACTATAAATATAAAAACAACAAACAAAAAAAGAAAAGAAAATTGTATTTGACAAATATTTAATGCGAGTTTCACAAAAACAAGTACATAAACTCATAGAAAAATTTGCACACGGGCATTTTAACGGTCATAAGTGAAATATGTAATACCCAAACCAAAATTACCTTATCGTTTAGACTGTTTTCTCTTTTGGTTTGTGTAAACTTCATTAACGCAATCTATTTACAGCTTAACACAAACTGTATACAACATCAATTTAATAATTCATACATAATTATCACATTAGTAGTCTCCACTAATCTTAATAACCTCAAATACAAAACAATAGTAATTTAATAAACCCAACTAATACTTACGACTAAACCGAATTTACATCATCCAACCAACAATTCAACTAAGTTTTAATTTTTTTAATATGAGGAGCTTCGAACTCCATTGAACACATCAAAAATAAATCATGCAGTACCATACACACATACACATACACTTTCAACAATAGTATTAAATTTAGATTATTCATATAATAGACTACAATAAAATTCCGTACACATTACAACTCAATAAAACCAAAACATATTTTAATACTCAAATATTCTTATGAGTTATTGAAGTGAGAGATAATTATTAATTAGGTGCATTGATCTTTCTAATCGTTTTAACACAATCCTTAGTTGTGCAAAGCATTACGACCTTGTGGCAAGCGTCAAAACCTTGAAACTTTAAAAAAGAATAAAATTGCTTGATCTATATTATTTTAAAGCCCAGAACAGATTTCTCGATAAGTATCCAATTACAGTGCGTAAAATATTATAGATCTTTTATGTTTCATATGACTTTCGAATTATATTACAATTAATAAAATGATCACTAATATCATTTATTTTTGATCGATAAAAATGAATATTTCCTTTAGTCCTATAATTCCGATCGTTGGAGTGTAGATCAGTATTGTGGTTTTAATAAGTATACTGCACCGTTTATAATAAGAGTGTACTGTACAGTGCGTTGCTCAGTCGAAATCGTTGTTATGCTCCACCGCTTTTATTAAATTTCAGGAAAATTGTATTTAGAAAAATTGCAAAATAATAATATATTCTATATTCAACTTAGAATATAGTACAGTGTTTTTCCAAAATTGGCATAAAACGTGAATATAAAAAATCATAAAATACAACCATCTGATTATGTACAAATTTGTAAGTCATAAATCATGCAGTCCTCTTTAACAATGTGTTGTTAAGACACACGTGCCTATTCAAATATACGTAAATAGAATTGAATGTTAACCATCTGCCATTATCGTTTTGTTACTATTTAAAATTTTGTTTGTCATTTATTGAAATATTTACCAACCATGCGCCAATTCATTATAATTTTTTTTGGATGGAAAAAAAATTAACTACAAAAATTTAAGCAAACATGAATTGTATACACATTTAAACAGCTACACAACCACACACCCAGTCAGATTCACCGCTGCCACACTATACATACAAATATATATATAGTACATTATTGTATCCAATTGGCACTGAAATATTTCAAGGTTTAATGTATAATTTGACAGAGATTGGTGAAATAAACGAAAAGAGGACTAAATTATAGGTTTTAAATGTAGCACAGCGTATTTATATATAACATAGTACTTATTACATTTAAGCTTTAATATAAGTCAGTTTAATGCAAGCAAACATATAGTACATATGTGTGAACAAAAGAATTAATACAAATAAAAAATTTTAAATTAAGTACTCCAAAATATCCGACTTCATTTTTTTATCATATCTTTTATTATATATAATTGTCGGGAGCAGCAGACAGCGCATGTTAACGCAATGCTGAGAGAGCGTCTGCCAGCAGCGCTGCATCTGCCGGCAGCGCTGCATGCTCTCTGTTAGCGATCGCTTGCATTTCGATCGGCTAATTGCCTTACTACTTGAATTCTAACTGTTGTATTAATCTCTTGTATCGTGTCGTTGGCGAAGCTTGGTACTTACTCAAGTCACAGCCAAATAATATAAAGTGGTTACATATATGTATGTACATATGTACCATTTCAATAAACAATTAATTTGAAAATCGCGTGTTTTATTTATAAACAATAAACGTGCAAATAAAGCTACTAAGAAAGCTTAGTAGCTCAACATTTGGAGGCCCCGGCGAGATACATATACTCTCGCTTAGTGTTGTGAATGCAATTGATTTGCATTAATAATTAGTGAAGTGCCTAATAAACAATAACAATTAGTGAAACATTGAAATTGCAAAGTGCTCTAGTTGGAATAGATATATACAGCTGTGAACTTTGAAAGAAAAACTGTTATAAACACAACTTCCAGATAAAATTTAGTTATAACATTATAAAGTATTTAATATTTAATATTTAAACACTTTTTTCCATTTGGATAACTCAATATTTCAGCGAATATGAATAATAACAAATGAAAATGGTTGCTTTATAAATAACTTTGAAATAGCAGTGTCAAAAAAAAAAAATTAATAAATTCAAAAAAATAATATAAATAACTTAATCCTACTACATTGCGAGTTAAATACGACCTTATAATTTGTTATATAGCCTTTATTGGCTATTAGAGCCTCTGGCTTAGACGTCGGGGATTTCTTGGCAACATAACGCTAAAAGACCCCATCAGTTCCCAATCGGATTTAAATCCGGGAACTGTGCTGACCATGGCATTATATTGATTTTTTCTTGTCCAAACCACTCCGTGACGTGCTGAAAAGTCCATATTGAGGGGCATTTCATGCTCAAAATACTTCAACATGATGTTTTTCAATATATTTTTAAAGATATCTTGGGGTATGATCCCATCGATCTAATTTATAGGTCCCACACCACTGTATAAGAAACATGCCCATAACATGATTTTTAGACCA
This sequence comes from Drosophila niveifrons, assembly GCA_035046325.1. NCBI lineage: Eukaryota > Metazoa > Arthropoda > Insecta > Diptera > Drosophilidae > Drosophila > Drosophila niveifrons. The sequence continues at coordinate 630,202 of JAWNOC010000058.1, read as the reverse complement.
CCATGGCTAGCGGTCTTAAGGGTATGGTCTAGGTCGTTTTCGTTGTTTTTGGTCAACAGACATATTGTCGTGAACCTTTCCACCAAATAATACCAGTTCAGACTCATTTGTCCAAAGGATATTACGCCATTTGGTTAGTGGCCAGTTCAAGTGGCGCTTGGCAAACTCCCACCTGGTTTTGAGATGTCCTTTAACAAGGAATTGCACCTTTCCTGGACTTCGGGTATTCAAATTTGTATCCACCAGTCTTCGGCCAATAGCCACTTCACTGATTCCCCAACTCAGCCCTGCTTTAAAATCCCTAGAGGATGCAAAAGGATTAGTTTAGCTGAGAAGCACTACGCATTGGTCCACTAAACTTGATGGTTTTCGTATCGCACCACGGTTTTCAGACTTCGATTCATAATTTATGTCATTGAAAACCATTTTGATAAAACATTTCAGGCGACACAGAACTTTTTTATGCAATTTTGCTCCTTCCTAAGCTCAAGAAAGGACCTCCTCTCTACCTTGGACCAGTGAGGTCCTTTACACACTAAAACTTAATTTTTTTTTTCAAAGTTATAGTGTATTGTCGTTTAAACTACAATAATAAACCAAATTAAACTCACTTTTCATAAAATTAAAAATAATTTCGGCTTTTTTCGTGGAAGAAAAGAAAAAACTGTTATTCCAAAGTGCAGTCCAAAAGTGGTGCACTCACGTAAAAATATCAAGATTTCAGAAAAACTGAACAAATCTAACGGTTGTTGTTGGTTGTTTCCTTTCTCTATGTTCCATTTTACAAAAACAATGTGCCGGGGATCAACTAAAAAAAAGGAATATGCTAAAAATCCTTTATTTTGTTTTTTTTTTGTGTAGCACTGCTATTTCAAAGTTCACAGCTGTATATGTACATATGCATATACACCGACGAGCAAAACGAGTTCATTGTTTCAACTTCAAAGGTCTGTAATTTTTTTTCTAATGCACGCGTTTTAAAGGTCTTGGTCATGTTTTATAGGTTGTATCATCTATTACTATTTAGCAAAATGAAGAGCCATTTCTTATCAAATAAAAACAAGTAAGAAAGCTACAGTCGTGTGTGCTCGACTGTGAGATACCCGCTACCCATTTTGAATTAAAGCAAAATATTCCGGTATTATTTCCAAAATATACCAAAAATACTACAAAATACTAAAAATGTACCAAATATTTCATTTGGTATATTTTTAGTATATTGTATAGTACCACTTTCAAAATATACTATAGACGGCATAATATACCAGAATGTCGGTCAAAGCAACTGAGATCCCTAGTAAGTAGGCGTTTTAGCCCATACAAAAGTATTTCTTTAATAACTTCCACAATTTTTATCCGATCGCAACCAAATTTTCAGAAGTCACAAAAACTATAGTTCCTAATGTATATCCCAAATTCGGGACTCCAGCTTTATTATTGCGCTTGTTATTCGATTTTTTCTGATTTGCGGGGGCGGAAGTGGGCGTGGCAAAAATTTAAAACAAACTTGATCTGCGTGCAAACATAACAAATGTTGTCGAAAAAAAATTATAGCTCTATCTCTTAAAGTCTCTGAGATCTAGGTGTTCATACGGACAGACGGACATGGCTAGATCGTCTCGGCTGTTGACGCTGATCAAGAATATATATACTTTATAGGGTCGGAGATGCCTCCTTCTACCTGTTACATACATTTCCTGCCGGCACAAAGTTATAATACCCTTCTACCCTATGGGTAGCGGGTATAAAAATAACACGCCAAACTGTAAAAAAGTCAAATGTTACAGTTTTGCACTCACAATGCGAAATCTTTGCTTTTTAGTACTAGAGCTTATTTAACCGTTAAAGTTTATTTGTTTACATTTTACTCGCTGAGCTTTGATATTTTAAAACCACATGGTAATTGAATTTGTTATGGCTAGTGAAAGAAATACGAAAATTCTTGATTTACTGGAAGCGGGTGAATCTGTCCGAAAAGTGGCTAACAAATTCGGTGTTAGCCATATGACTGTGCAGCGACTCAAAAAACACAGTCTACGAAGCATTCCAATTAATCCAGGTGTTCGACCCAGAGTTTTGAGTGATCGTGACACACGCCACGTCGCTAACTTGGTAACAAGCAATCCAGACCTCACTCCAATAAAAGCGGCGTCAATGCTTAATTTGAATGCCAGTGCTTGGACAGTTCGCCGAAGTCTCAATAAATTGGTCTTCAAGCGTCCATATAAATAAAAAATTGGATTTCAAAACAGAAATTTCAGTCTATGAAGTGGCCACGAAAATCTCCCGACATGAATCCAAAAGAAAACTTGTGGAGTCACGTGAAATCGCAGCTGGCGAAATATGCAATTCCTCCAAGTGGAATGAAGGAGTTGTCGGAACGGACACAGGACGTTTGGAATGCTATTCCCCCGGAAATGGTACAACGGTATACCCAAAGTATTCCCAATTGCATAGAAGAGTTGGAAAAGTCCAAGGGAATGTGGACTCATTATTAAATAATCATTAATAAAAATATTTGTTAAAAAACTAACCAGAGTGCAAAACTGTAACATTTGACTTTTTTTTACGGTTTGGCGTGTTATTTTCTTTAACTGATATGAAATGGCTCTTAATTTTGCTAAATAGTAATAGATGACCTATAAAACATGACCAAGATCTTTAAAATACGTGCATTAGAAAAAAAATTACAGACCTTTGAAGTTGAAACAATGAACTCGTGTTACAGTTTTGCTCGTCAGTGTATATATTTGAACAAGCCGTGCATTTCTATTCCTCCATTCTCCGTTGTTTGCGCGTGTTCGCCGCTGCTCCGTTGCTTGCACACGTTCTCCGCTCTCCGTCGTTTGTGCATGCTCTCCGCTACTCCACTGTCGCAGCTGCGTGCATTGCCCTTCGATCTTGCTGCTCTCTCGTTTATGCTGTCGGTTAGTGTGATCTAAATCAGCTAATCAACTGATTAACTCTGAACTGCTGCTGTGCTTAAGCAACTCGCGCGCATTGGTGATCGCGATTTTGACGCGTTTTTCGTACTGCGCTTCACTTTGAGCAGCTGCTGGGCTTAACCAACTTGCGCGCATTTGTGACCGCGATTTTTGACGCGTTTCTTCTTGCTTGAACTGCTGCTGTGCCTAAGCAAACTGCGCGAGTTAACATGTCCCTCTCTCCGGCTACATGGAATAATGCAGATCCGGAAACTCCAAGCCTACTTCATGCAACTCTGACGATAATACACTCATACATAGATTCTGAAATATACACATGTTCATGCCTTTTGTAATAAATTGTCACTGACGAAATAGTCAGTCTTATTCTGTTCTCCAAACATTACAGTTCCTTTTATTTGTGAGTATTTCTAACGTATTACAGAAATTTCTCGCAAATGAGACATCCTCGGCCACTGGACTGGTAACTGGCGCAGCCGGACTTCGAACAAATGATTTTCCATGCCCACTACGCTTACCATTTATTTATTTTTTTTTGTTTTTTTTTTTTAATTTTAATTTCCTTGAAATTTTGTGGAAATTATTGTAGTGAATGGTAAAAAATAATACATATTCAAGAGAGAGAAAACTGCATAAAAATATTGACGTGCAAGTGCAAAAGGAAGTGACACACAAAAATGTGCAAATAAAACAAACAAAAAATCAAATTCCAATTGCACACAAGCGATCGTATATGTGTACATCAATCGCTGATAAGGCACAGGGATCGCTTGTGCGAGACAATTTATAACAATTATACCAATATGTTTCTGTTTGTGATGACCGTATATGTGTACATCAATCGCTGATAAGGCACCGGGATCATCAATACACAGTGGTTTACAGGTTGTGTGATTAACGACCGTATATGTGTACAACAATCGCTGTTAAGGCACCGGGAGCGTTTTCATTTATCAACTTACATTCACGCAAATTTACTATTAATTTGTGAATTACACAAAACAATCATAAACAAATGAATAAACCAAAACTGCACAAATATTACAAAAAAAATCACTCACAGTGATACTGCTCACTTCGGCAAATGCCATGTAAACATGTACATATGAAAGAGTAAGAAACAAATAATAATTCAACACTATGGATTCATCTATTCCTACAAGCACAAGCCTGAATCTACACCAATTACTAGGCCTTGTACATCAACTACCCACCTACGAAGGCCCACCTGACAATCTTGACAGATTTATAAGTAGAGTAGAACAACTACTATTGTTAGCCGGATCAGTGGACAAAGCAACATACAGACAGTACTTGCTTGGAACTATCCGTGACAAAATTAAAGGCAAAGCAGACCATGCACTGAGTGTCTGCGATGTACTCCTCAGTTGGGATGACATCAAGTTAAACCTCAAACGACTATACTCCAGCAAAAAGACAGAAGAAATGCTTATTAGAGAGCTACATAATCTTCCGGATGGGCTCAGTAGGGGAAGATTATATTTCACAGCCACGAGAATAAGAAGTGAATTGATGTCACTGGCCAGAGAAGCAGACCCTAGTAGACACTCCCTCGCGTCCAAACGTGACCAATATGACAGATTCTGCCTAAATACATTCCTAGTTGGATTAAAGGACCCACTTGGGTCAGCCATTAGAAACCAAAGGCCAGAGACGATCGAGAAAGCGTACGAGTAGGGACAGCTTGAACTAAACTTTTCTAGAAGTCTGAGTAAACACCCTGGAAACCAATGATACGACAGCTCGATGTACAGGAACCACCCATACGCGAGGGGGCAACCAACCAATGGAGACTATAATAGCCGCAACATACTACCTTAACAGAACTATACAGAATAATCATGACCAAAAGGAAGGAAGCACGAATAGAATGCGGGCGTGACCAAATACTCACAGAAGCAGTTGCAACGTATAAAAATGCAATGATATGATATTTAGGAAAGAAAACTGTAGAAAAAAACTACACAAGCAACAAATTAGGAAAACGTTTAAGAAACTATAACACCAACAAACTAATACATAAAGAACAAACAACGCAAAAATTGTAAAATTCGAAATATCGTCGGAGTTCGTGGCATACACCAACAACACGTCACCGAGCCATCCTTCTCCGTTCCGGCCGTTCACCCTATGGTTGACTGTATGGCCTTCTCTTCGGACTGAGGGGGGGAGGAGTTAACATGCCCCTCTCTCCGGGTACATGGAATAATGCAGATCCGGAAACTCCAAGCCTACTTCAGGCAACTATGACGATAATACACTCATACATAGATTCTGAAATACACACATGTTCATGCCTTTTGTAATAAATTTTCACTGACGAAATAGTCAGTCTTATTCTGTTCTCCAAACATTACAGTTCCTTTTATTTGTGAGTATTTCTAACATATTACAGAATTTTCTCGCAAATGGGACTCCCTCGGCCACTGGACTGGTAACTCGCGCGTTTGTAATCTCTGTTTGACGCGATTTTCTTGCTGCGCTGCACAGTAAAGTTGACATACAAGTGAGGAATTGCCAGCTAGCACAAGTGCGGTTTACTGCTAACAAGGGAAATCTCGATAAACGAGCAAGAGACTACTGTCGAAAATCGCGAGCAGTTTTTCAAGCGGAAGGTTTTATCGCTCTATGATAGCCTTGTAAGACTCGATGCGTCGCTTTCTGAAGCTAAGCTAGCTGCGTTTAATTCATTAGCAGTACTGAATTAGCAGTACGGTTGGAGCTATTAGAACGTGCTCAAGCTTCATTTGACTTAGCTCAGAATGCGCTAGAGGAGATCGACTTTAATGAAATCGGGAGCGAAACGCGGGACACTTTCGATGAGCGTTTCTTTGAAGTGAAATCGCGTGTTCGAGCGCATTTTGACAGTCGTGAGCGTCAATTGATTGCGGCGTGATGAGACCATCGATCCTTCGGCCCGCTCTAATAGACGTCGTCTTCCCGAGCTCAAACTTCCCACGTTCGGTGGAGGTTACACGGAATACGCGAGTTTTTGGTCAATGTTCGAGTCTGTCATTGACAAGGATAACGACTTAGATGATGTTGAAAAGTTTCAGCAACTGCTATCGTGTTTAACTGGTCCAGCGTTGGATGCAGTTAGGTCGTTGGAGATATCGAGGCTTAATTATCGTGTCGCTCTGGATATCTTGGATAATCGGTTTAACAACAACCGACCTGTGTTCAAGTCACACATCAAGGATCTGTTGGGTACCAAGAAGGTAGAATCAGGAGCATCCGTGGCCACAAAACTTCGTGAGTTTAGTGATAAGGTTAATGTTCATATGGGGGCATTGCAGACTCTTGGCCGTCCAGAGGAAATTGCAAACAGCATTCTCATTTACGTGCTGCTGCAAAAGCTGGATGTGGAAACACAGGCGGCGTGAGAGGATAGCAGGGCATTGGACAACCCTGCCGCCGATAAAGTGCCGACTGCTGCTAAGTTTTTCACGTTTTTGGACGAAAGATGTCGGAATCTAGAGAGTCGACAATACGCTATGGTTATTCACACCGCAGGCTCACAGGTGGGAAGGAACTTTAGCCATAATGGCAGCAGGAAGGCGTTTGTGGCCCAAACTAGCCCCAGCAGGGCAAATGTTTGCTTGTTTTGCGACATGGTGTTCCAGTCATGCAGAAGTATTGTCGGAGATAGCTGATGAAGAGAAAGAGTCGTACATGAGGTTCGGCGATGGTAGTGAAATTACGAAAACTCTTGGCTTAGCCTGGGATCCCTTATCGAATCGGCTGCTGTTCTTGCTGTCGTTCTTAGAAGCTGGTTCCAAGCCGTGCAGGCGGTTTGTCTTAGCTACAATTGCACGATTTTATGATCCAAAATATTTCTACAGCAGCTCTGCAAGGATAAGTTGACATGGGATGAGAGTTTGCCTTTGCAGCGGTACACAGCCTGGGTAGAAATGTGCAGCAGTTTTAATTCCATTTCTAGTCTTTCCTTCCCGAGAGCTGTCCTTGCTGCTGGGTGCCGAGTCGAAGTTCATGGATTTTGTGATGCCAGCGAAGAGGCCTACGGCGCTTGCGTATATGTAGTGTCTAGTGGACGAACTTCTCAGAGTCTGCTCTGTGCTCTAAGTCCAGAGTCGCACCACTCAAAACCATATCAGTTCCCAAGCTGGAATTATGTGGTGCTTATCTTCTGGCCAAGCTGCTTCATGCAATTAGAAACATGGGTTTTCTTGATGGGGAGTTCTTTTGCTGGAGTGATTCGTCGGTGGTACTCTCATGGATCAAAGATGATCCATACAAGTTCAACGCTTTCGTGGCAAATCGTGTAGCGTCGTTTCAGGATCTTACCGCCAACATGAAGTGGCAAGTGGTGTGAACCCTGCCGACGTGCTCTTCAGAGGTACAACTCCAGAATGCTTAGCAGAGTCGAAGATATGGTTTCATGGACCTGAGTTTCTTGCTGGAAATCGAGATGAATGGCCTTCGCAACGCTGCTTAGAGTCTTCAACGTTGGAAATGCGTGGCAAGGTCTTGATAGCCACTTCTCCGTACAACGACATCACTCTTTGTTGCAAGTATCTTAACACATTTGCCTCAATGCAGCGCGTATATGCGTTTGTGTTTAAATTTGCTAATAATATAAAGCATCCAGGCCTCAACGTGGTAGATGTCAATAAAGGCACATGGTTGCTGCTGCGAATGGTGCAGTTGTCAAATTTATGGAGTAATGTGAAGGAGGTTCGTTCAAAAGGCTTTGTCAAGAAATCGAGTTCAATCGCTTCGTTGTTGCCTTTCATCGACCAATTTGGGCTTCTGCGTGTTGGCGGTCGGCTAGCTAATTTAACCCTTCCCTACCATGCCCGTCATCCTATTATATTGCCTCGACGGCACTCATCGCTCATCATCATAGAAAGAATCTTCACGTTGGAGCTAGAGCATTATTGGCAAAGATTCGGTTACAATATTGGCCGATTGGCGGACTACGAACTGTGTCAAAGGTTGTTCGCAATTGCATCGAATGCATCAGGGCCAAGTCCACTGTTCTCGAGCCGATTATGGCCAGCCTTCCGAAGGAACGGCTTCTAAATTCTCGTGCCTTTGCAATAAGCGGAGTGGACTACTGCGGGCCGTTTTACTATAAATTTGAAGTTCGGAACAGACCCCCCATTAAGTGCTACATCAGCGTATTTATCTGCTTTGCTAGCAAGGCGATTCATCTGGAGTTGGTAAAGGATTTGACAACTGCCGCCTTTCTGGGAGCACTAAAAAGATTTGCGTCACTTCGTGGGAGGCCTAATCAGATTTGGTCCGATAACTTCAGAACTTCAGGATGTCAAGAAACTTCTACTCAGCAATCCTCATAAGGAGTCAGTTCATCGTGTGTGCCTGATGGATTCCCCGCATTTTGGTGGACAATGGTGGCGCAAAGCACCATCTGTATCGCTCTGTTGGTCGCTCCATTCTCAATTACGATGAGCTTCGCACGCTGATTTGCCAAATAGCGGCAATAATTAATAGTCGTCCATTGCTATCAATTTCAGAGAATCCTGACGATTTAGATGTGCTGACTCCCGCTCACTTACTGTTTGGTGGTCCTCCAACCGTGACTTTTGAGCCCGGCCTAACTTCGCTGGATTACAATCGGTTGGATGGTTGGCAGCGTGTCATTCAGCTGCAGCAGGTCTTCTTCTAACTCTTCTCCAGCAACGATGCAAGTGGCGCACTTCTGATCGTCGCCTCCAAGTCAACGATGTGGTTTTGGTCAAGGACGAAAGTCCTTGGTTGGCCGCTAGCCCGTGTCATGGCGCTCATCCCTGGCAAGGACGGCGATATTCGAGTTGCTGACTTAAAGACATCGTGTGGCAGCACCTGTAGAGCCATAAACAAACTCTGTCTACTGCTCCTTAAGGATGATGTTGAAAGATAGGCTTTCAACGGCGGGAGTATGTCGGGAGCAGCAGACAGCGCATGCTAACGCAATGCTGAGAGAGCGTCTGCCAGCAGCGCTGCATCTGCCGGCAGCGCTGCATGCGCTCTGTTAGCGATCGCTTGCAGTTCGATCGGCTAATTGCCTTACTACTTGAATTCTAACTGTTGTATTAATCTCTTGTATCGTGTCGGTGGCGAAGCTTGGTACTTACTCAAGTCACAGCCAAATAATATAAAGTGGTTACATATATGCACATATGTGCCATTTCAATAAACAATTAATTTGAAATTCGCGTGTTTTATTTATAAACAATAAACGTGCAAATAAAGCTACTAAAAAAGTTTAGTAGTTCAATAATAATATATATATAATTGTTTTCCTATATGAACACTGAAACTTGTTGGAACTCACAAAATTTGAACGAGCTATAAGGTTCAGAATTTCAAAACACGCAAACTTACTAACGTTTGGAGAGCTCTCCTTTGAGTTTCACATTACGATGCACTTGTCCTATTCTAATGCCTCTTGACCTTCTCCTTTTTTTATAACGGCAGGAAATTTAAATAGTGGCTGACAATCCGATATATTTTGAATTCTATGGCATATTTTAAATGTAGTACTATATCAATAGTTTGGTATATTTTTTAGTATTTTTGTAATATATAAATTATGTATACTTTAGCGGGTATCTCACAATCGAGCACACTCGTCTGTAGAGTTCTTGTTTTTTTTTTTAAATTACCCTCTAATGCAATCGAATAATAATTGTAATAATTTGCTTTTAGAATAGTCAAAGTTATCGTGGAAAGTGTGAAAGCCTCCAGCTGCCTCAGCTTCAATATATAAATTGAATGGGGCTCCGGCAATTGTTGTTTGGAAAGCTAGGACATTTGAAGATAAACCCGCATTTGCGGTATTACTAGAGTCGTTGTCTGCTAAAAAATTTCAGGAAAAAACATTAAAAGCTAGTCTACTCGGATGATGAAGCAAGGGACATTGACTCCCGAATATTGGTAGGAAATTGCTGAGTTGGTGGACATTACCGGGCCCTATGCTATCCGACAAAACTGCTTTTCATAACACCGTGTTATAGGGCGAACGTAACATACGACCTGAACGGAAAGAAAATCCATGTTTTTTGGTGCAGTGGAAATAGGCTATAAGCTAGAGGTGAAGAAACATTGAGTTGCATGTCGATAACATCGATGTTTTCAAAACAAATCAAATCGAACCATCGATGGTTCGTGGCCGCCATCGATATTTTTACGAGAAACTCTGGGTACGGCGAGTACAAATTGTAAGTAATAGCCTCTTTCCACCTCTCGGTTTTCTTTGGTTTTCTTTGGTTTTTTCACGTTCAGGCCGAATGTTACGTTCGCCCCATGTAAAATCCCATAAGAAAAAAACGTCGGTTTTTCTACGTTCGCGGGCTACGTAGAAATAGCGAACGCACTTTTTGGGTAATTATGCAATATTTTGATCGATATGACAACGAAAAAGAGCTCACCACTAACAAAACAGCTGACATTAAAGTGCGCCAAGGTATGAAAATAGAAAAATAAAAATTTGATTTTGCTTTTTAAAACAAATTGTTTATATTTTAGATGAGCAAAAAAACTCGCAAGCCGTCAATATCGTGGAGTGGAACATCGCGCTCCCAAAAACACCCATGCCGTTCCTAAAAAATAAAAATATTTATGTAAATATTACATTGCTGCCAGCAATTCTACTTACATAGACCCAAACTGATGGCGATTTCTTTAATAGTGGCAATGGCCTATACTCGGTTAATTTATCAACCAATTCGTAAAAATCCGCATCAAAATCTTGCAATTTAAGAAAATGTTGCATTTTAAAATCCGAGTGCTGATTTTTGAATTTTTCGCCAACTCGTGTTTACATTTGAACAGCTGACATTTCAGAGCGGCCATGTTGAGAAATTTACCGTTGCCCATATTTCTCGGTTCGTGCAGGTGGAAACCCCGAAACGGGACTTTAAAAAACGTAGAAAAACTGAGTGAGGTGGAAAGAGGCTATAATAGTCTATTTCCACTACACCCAAAACCTTGGTTTTTTTCCGATCAGGTCAAATGTTACTTTCGCCCCATGTAAAATGACGCTTTAGGCGAACAATATCGGACGGATAACTGGATTGCATATATGTACATAGTCATTTTTCATTTCCTCCATTAACTGATTAGATTCTCATCTAAAAGTAACGGTATTTGTTTTACGTAAATGAAAATAAAGCGATGAGGTCACACTATTTTAATATTGGTAAATTGCGGAAAATTTTTTTTTGGAACATTTCAGTATTATGAATATCTCACCTCATTGAGCTGTGTTGTATTATCTAAAATTTCAATTTATTTTGAAAAATTAATGTTTTTACAAGTACAATAAATTTAAATTATTTTTTATACCGTACGAGTCTGGTGTACTAAACAACTGTCGATTTTCTCTTAAGTCGCAGAAGAGAAATATATTCAGAGTCACCCTGTGAGCTCTTTTAAGTTTCGCATTTAGCGAGGACTTCAATATATGAGAGAGTAACTAGATGAAAACATTTAATCTCGACGAACTGTTCAATTTCCAACTTAAATATTGCAATAAAAAAAACATGTGCACATATACTTTATAAGTAAATGCAATTATTATTCATTATGTTGTTTTTAATTACTTCATTAATAAATGTGTTATCTCGTGTATATGTTTATAAAAAAAAGCCTCGTATGGCTTCATAATATGTGCATCCATTTGTAAAGGACTCTTTAAGTAGCACAAGGTCACATGTTCTAAGAGAGACGAGAAGGGTCCCGAGCAATACGAAACTGCATCTTCTGACATGACTTAGGATATATATTATTTTTGTTTATAATAAAAGATTTTTTTTTGTATTTTGAATTAAATCATTGAACAAAAACTAAAACTAACTAAAATAGTAATATCTTACTCCAAATATAATGTTTATAAATAAAACTAAAATTAAAACACCAACTTACCTATTAAACCTAGCATTCGAAGATTCTTGGGCCCTTGGATACAAGTGAACATCTTAACAACAAGTCAATTTTTCGGAATTAGCCCTCTCACATAAAATTAAGGGATGCACTTCAAATAGGAAAAAGTGTCACTTTCTCAAAAAAAAGGGGTTAGAAAACCATCAAAAAAAAAAAAAAAAAAACACTATGTCATGGGAGAGCATTGTATCAAAAGATCTACTCAGGTGTGTGCTAATTATTTAATAGATATGTATACATATATGCGTCTCATAAGTTATATTGTTTTAATTTTTATAGCATTCCACGGAGTACTAACTTATCAGCAACACATTTACTAGCCTCACCCGATGGATCACGATATTTATTGGATCATTCGAACGGTTTGTTGGCTTAATTGGCCAGTATAAGTGCACATCTTATTCCATTTAACCCATTTAAATCACACTATTATTAACTACTACTACTAAGTTCATTCAACAGTTCAAAACATGATTGCGTTTCGTTAGCCTTATTTTTGGAATGAAATCTACTTAAAATTCTGTTTGAACATTTTCCAACATATACAAATAATATCAAATATCAGCCAAGCCAACAAGAAAGCTAATGTTAGATGGGATCTTTAATATGTAATATAAATAACCATCAAGCACTTTCTGCTAGGAATCTTCATACGATCTTAAATGTTAGATTTAACATGGTTACATTTTGACTTCAATTTGTGTGAACAATTTTCAGCATTTTAGGTCTTATCGGTTTGGTTGTGTGTTGATAGGGAACTCAGTAAATCAATCAGTTATTCACTCAGCACAAAACAACATAATATATAGATTTTTAAACAATCGTAAAGGGGAAAGTCTTTAAAATTTTTCTTATGAACAAAAACAATTTGTAGACAACAACTTATCAAAACAAGAAATTAAGAAATCTACAGTACAGAATAGTTACCTGCTACCCATTTTGAATAAAGGCAAAACATACTACTAAAGTACTAAAAATATACCAAATAGTTAATTTGGAATATAGATATGGTACTTCACTCAATATATACTACAGAGTGCAAAAATTAGCAGATTGTCAGCCAAAGCGACTCAGACCCCTAGTATTTCCTTAATAACTTCCACCATTTTTATCTGATCGCAACCAAGTTTTCAGGAATCAAAAAAACTATAGTTACTATTGTATAAACCAAAATTCGACTTAGCTTTAAGAATACGCTTGTTATTCGATTTTTGTCGATTTGCGGGGCGGAAGTGGGCGTGGCAAAAATTTTAAACAAACTTGATTTATCTGCAAACATAACAAATGTTGTCGAAAAATAGATCCAGTGTTTCATATGGACAAACGGACAGACTGACGTGGCTAGATCAAGAATATTTATATTTTATGGTGTTGGAGATGCCTGCTTCTACCTGTTACATACAAGTCCTGTTAGCCCTATGGGTAGCGGGTATACAAGCAATAGCTGCACAGCTTTCAGAAACCCTCTTTTTTCGCATTAAAATATAATAATTCTGAAGACTCACTCTTACAGTAGACATGATGACAAGAAAAAAATTGTGTGTGAATTGAACTGTCATATTGTTTATTAAAATGTTTTGTTTTTTTTTTTTTGATATAAATAGTATACGTTACTTAAGAAATAATTTGCGGGGGCAAAAAAGGCTGGCGGGTCTTACTTTGGTTGACAATCTGGTATATTTTGTACACTAAGCATATAGTATTAAGTGTAGTACTATATCAATATACTCAGCTTTTTTTGTTTTTTCTGTAGAATTATGTCAATTTGAAGAGAATTACTCGAGACTTGCCGGTTATGGATCTAGCCCCGAAGATGGTGGATCTCGTTCCCTATGGATACGGCATGGCTTCGCGCGATCTGATCAGGAGAATACTGTCATTAGTTGCTTTTGGGCATGTCAACGCAGCTTACGTCAATATATAGCAAAACGAAAGGTAAATATTATAATTGGTTTTTTCTAATTTCTTCAATATTTATTTGGACACCTATTTACTAAATAAAATAATATTATCTGCTGAAATACCGTAAAGTAAACAAATTTGTTTGTTCTGCCAAGATGTCTAGTTGGCACTGCAAGACTATCATTGAATGTCAGCCAAAGCTTAAAGCCATCAGCATACATAAGTGCTCGAGCATGCTCTATAACAGAAGGAAGATCAAAAGTAAACAATAGGGGACCCAAGTTACTACCCTGAAGCACTCTAGAAGCAACTTAAACAGTTTTAGAAACTAAGCCCTTACTCGAAAGAAATAGATAAAACCACTTTTGTTTGGTACTCCCAGAGAACAGCAAAACTCACTATTTTCTTGATTTAATCATACGCGAACTTTTTCAATCAAATCAACTCACTGAACAAAACACAGTGATGAGTAAAAATCAACTCATTTTGCCGTGCGCATCATTCCGATCATCTTGAGTCTTCGGTTCAAAATTTCTCACTAAATTCAACTCACTGAACAAAAAACAGTGATGACTGAAAATCAATTCATTTTGCCGTACGCATCATTCCGATCAAAAATATGAGCATGTAATGACGAAAGCATCATTCGGATCAATTCGAGTTGATCGTGTATGAGTAAACGATTAGCGACAAGATGACACGAAGTGAGTATTACGAATGCATGTGCAGCAACAATTTCTATGCGAGCTTCTTGAAGCTTGTTGTTGCTTTTCATTGTGTTGGGTTTCACCTTCTTTTTCGCACATTTCATCTATGCAAAGAAAGGACCGTTTGCTGTGCGCATGACTAAAATCATACGAGTTGATTTTTGTGAGTTGAGTGTCATTCTTGTTGAAAAAAATTATTGTTGAACCGAATGAGTAGCGCCCGAAATCATTATGCTGAACACGAGTCGAACAATTTTGAGTTAAACAAAAAATCGCTCGCACCCGAGTGGATTTAGAATCTACAAGCATGAGCGCATGCAAGTTTGATCGGCTGATCCGATCAGTGTGATTATTCGGCTGTTGAGCGCGTACGAATTTTTTTAATTTACCCGAAGCCGTTCTCTGATACTTTTTGTACAATTTGTTTTACCAATTATTTGAATACGAAAGCGCTTCAATGAAGAGAGAAATTGCGGTCCGGGCCCATCAAAAACATCCGTGAATATAATTTGTTTAAAAATTGTAAAAATGGTTGATAAACACTGATAAATTGATTATAATCTTGTAAATTATTAGGTATAATAACAAATTTAATTGCAAAATTCGATTTATTTTGTATTTTCAGATTGAGAGGGGACTTCGTCTTTACGAACAGCATAATCAGATAGCCGCTGTTCGAACATGGCGAAGCGCATTGAAAGGCGCTTGCGGACGGGAGGATTGTTTTCAGTTACTGGGGTATCTTTATCAGGCTCACATGGACTGGGGCAAATATCGGGACGCCATTGATTTTGGCCATCAACAACTGGGAATATCGGAAGAACTTGATTCACCGAACATGCGGGCCGAAACCTATTTAAATTTGAGTCGAGCGCATGCGAGTCTGGGTGGTCTAGAACGAGCTTTATCTTATGCTCGTCACTCGCTTTACAATGAATCGGGGACAAAATGTCGTAGTGGATTAGTGCATTTGACAGTGGCAAGAGTCTATCTTGAAATGGGTGGATTTTCAAGGGCTTTGGAGGGCTTACAAGGCGCTCACAAGATAGCCATGGCCATTGGTGATCCCTCCTTAGAGCTTCAAGTTTACGTGGCGCTCTCCGAACTGTTCGGTCGTCTGCAGGATAATGACAAAAGTGCCACATATGCATCAAAGGCCTACGACCTATCGCGCTCATTGCAACTCGGCGACCTGAATTCTTGCCATCACAGAGCAGCATTATTACGAATGGCAGCGTCTTTGCGTAAACAAGGCGATCTAGGCGATGCACACGACTATTGCATGGTACACACATTCTGATAAAATAACATACAGTAGAATCCGGTTATAGCGACTCCGACCGGTTATTATGACGAAAACTCGATGAAAGGGCCTCCGCTTAGAATGTCTCCGCTTTTAGCGACTAACCTCTTATACCAACGAAATTTTTCAGAATTCAACCGGATATAGCGACGAAAAAAAAAAATAATGCCAAAAAATTTAAGCATCAAACGACGCGGTTAGAAATGTGCATATGTATTTATCAGTGATTGGCACCATTGCTTGTGTGCGTAGCAGCGACAAGAAGCTCTTACACTCTCACTACGCTCTGTCAGTTTTAGCCGTCGCCTTAGCAACGCTGCTGTTAGAGAAAGAGACAGTTGAAGTGCAATGCTGACGTCACACAAATATTTATAGTGTGCATGTGCAGGCCACATAGCCTATTCGATAGGATGTCCCGTTATATTTCTAGTTATATGTATGTGTACGTCATACATATTTTGAAAAACCAAGGTTATTGAATTAAATTTTTTTTTTTTATTAAAAACTTTGTTTATTTTAAAAGCCTATTACGAACTGGCAACCATAAAATAAACAAAAAAAAATATAACGACGTAAAATGGTCGATCCCTTGAAAGTCGTTATAACCGGAATCTACTGTGCATATTATATTATATTATAGCAAACATATATACGAGTATTTTATTTATTGTACAACTTTCTCATACCCATAACTTAATCTTCTAAAGGAAGCAACGAGACTCTCACTGATTTCCGGCGATCAGGCTACATACATGCGCAGCATTCGCGTCATGGGCGATATCTACCGCAAAAAGATGGATATTGATGTAGGTATATTTCCACTTACCCCAATATTATTAAAATATGAATACTAATAAATAAATATTAAAGACAGGCGGCACTCAGATTTATAATACAATACTCGTAGTGTCAACATAGTCGTATAAACTATTTTCAACAATATACAAAAATATTCTTGCATGGTATGGTAGCCAAAAAAATATTCACAGATTGAAAGTTTTCTTCAAATTTTTGGTGAATTGTCTTTTTATTTCCACTACCCTTATGGTGGAATGGTATTATAACTTTGTGCCATCGGGAAATGTATGTAACTCTAAAAGAGATAGATATATAATTTCGACAGCACTTGTTATGTTTGCACACATATTGCTTTTTTTTTCAATTATTTGCAACGCTCACTTTCGCCGCGCCACAATGTCGCTAAATTTTGTAAAATTTAAGTTATGGCTGTAGTCAGTGAACTTACTTTTACCCATTTGGCGCAACTGTACATTCTTTGATTAGTGGTGAGTCTCTTCGGTTCACAGAATCATTGCGCGTTTAAAAATATAGCTGTTCAATTACAGTTACATGTATAAATCAATATGATAAAATATATAAAATGTAAATAAAGGCGTTTTTTACATTTAACATAAACAACTAGCGAGCATTTAGACAGTATGAGCAGGCCATGGGAACATCCTCAACTTTAGGCGATCGTATGGCTCAAATGGAAGCGATGGATGGGGCCGCCAGGTGTTTGGAAACTTTGCGCCTTCAAAGTAAGATTTGCAATTGTCGGCCCTTAGAATTCAACACTCGTCTTTTGGAGGTAGCCAGCTCAATTGGCGCAAAGGTTGTAATATTTACCTCCTATCTAATAATATTTACCTTCATAATTATGCTAAGCATGTTCGTTTATTTCGGACTTTAGTTTTTGGTACGAAAAGTGCGAAGCCGATTGGCTCTCATATATCGAGCACTAGGCGACGAGGATCAGTGTAATACACACCTTCGGTTAGCCGAGCAGACTGACACAGCTCTAGGTCTTAAATGTGGTGCCTGTGGTGAAGTTTTTGGCCTTCAGCCTGCAAATCTGGAAGCACTGCCTTGTGCACATATTCTCCATGCCAAGTAAGTAAAAACTGTATTTTTCATCTACCCTTCTAAAAACACTAATATTTGCAAAACGTGTCCTCGAACTTGCAATTTATAGTAACGTTTTAGAATATTATTAAAATAATTCAACTGCATCTGCAACCAAATTATTTCATTTCAAGTAGTTTAAAAAAAAACTTTCCGATGGCCTAATATAGCAAGGGACAGAAAGCTACCGAAATATTCCAACTTAATATACCAAACAAATATAAAAGTTTCGGTACAACATACTATACTGTAGTAGAGTACAATATATTATATATACCAGATTAAGGATTTTATATATGTCTATTCAGGTTTATATGTACATTCCCTGTTGGCCATATGCAGCTACAAATCAACTTCATAAAATGAACAGTAAAGGGTTTACAAATATATTTGTATATCCTTTTAGATTTTGGTGTTATTATTATTTTAATGTTTTAGTTTTCAAAATTCCCAAGCCAATTTTGATCATGAGCATTATTACTCAAGTTTAATAATTTGATTTTGGATTTTCACACAAAAAATCTAATAACTGAAGCTAGATTCGCTATTTTATAATAACTATATGAATCCTTAAAATTCGTTTGCGATCAGATAAAGATTTTGGGAAGTTATTAACAGGTAGATGGAGGCATCTTCGACCCCATAAAGTATATGTATTCTTGATCAGAGTCAACAGCCGAGACAATCTAGACATGTCCGTCTGTCCATGGACTGTGCGTCTAATTTTCGACAGCATTTATTATCTAATAACAAGCGTAATTTTAAAGCTTGGTTTTAGTTAGTTAGTTAGTTATAGTTGGTTATAGTTAGTATAACTAACTATAATGGCTAACTAAGTAACTATTTGTGATTTCTGAAAATTTGATTGCGATCAGATAAAAATGGTCGAAGTTATTAGGAAATAGGAAAACGTCCACTTACTAGTCTGAGTTGTTTTGGCTAACAATCTGGTACATTTTGCACTCTAGAATACTATATATAAAGGGTAGTACCTTATCAATATACCAAACGGTATATGGTATATCAGTATTTTAGTATATATCGAGAAACATATCGCAGTATTTTGTTTTATTCAAAGCTTCGTTTGAAGCTTTCCTACTTGTTTTATTTTTTATTGAAAATTTTTCGTTTTGCATATACTCTAATAACATATATTTTTCCAACGTATTCCTATAGATGTGCCCATGAAATTTGGAGACACCGGGATAAAAATGATCCTATGCGCTCTTGTCCAGCATGTCATAAGATACTAAACTCACAACTTCACCTTTGTGATAATAGCAGCGGTCCAGAAAATAACGATAACTTCGACAAGAGCAGCCTTTCGCTAAATGCAAATGGTTTCACTTTGGATGGATTTATTACTCTGAATCCAGAGACGGTTCTCCCACCACTTCCAAATCGGTCCGCAAATGAATCGTCGGCGATGTTTTGCAATGGCCTTAAAAATAAGTCCATGCCTAGTATCGAGAATACCGTATTTCTATCCACAAATCCAAATGCCGTGAAAGCAGTGTATAGAAGCAACTTATCATTGGCGTCCCTCAATATTCAGGCGTCCAACCTTACCATTGATAGCGGAAGAAATGCTACATCCTCAGTCTAAAGTGAAATCGTAGAAGCTTTTCAAGAAATTAGATAGTTTATAGCAACTCAAGTACTGTAAAAATTTGAACATATTATATAATGCAATGATTGATTTTAATAGTTTTAAAAGTTGGTGAATTTATTACACATAAAATTTGATGTCGTTGTTTCTATTTTTTTTTTTTTTTTTTTTTGTAACTAAATTACTAATTTTTTTAATTAATGTGGAAAGTTGTTCGAAGTAATTTATAACAATATGTACAATTTAAAAATTGCTTTGAGCTGACAATTTTCGAATACATGAAAACTAATACAACATATAAATGAAACCTTAATCCGGAAAAAGAATCACATGTGTCAAATATAAAAATTGAAGCCAACTATGTTTACGAAATTATGTTGTAAGGTTGAAATATGAAATATATAAAAGTAAAATGTAACCAAAAAAAAAAACTATTTAATATTTCTGGAAAAGAAACCTAATAAATATAACTATTATTGCAAAAGATGTTAAACGGTACACAATGTATGGCAGCATTACTTGGTGTAAGTCTAATCATCAAATGGTTTAGAAAACTCAGAAATATAGGTATATTGATTATACTTATAATAAAAGTTGTTAATTGGCACTTAAGTATTAAAGCACATACAATTATTAAGTGCAGTTTAAACTCTGTTAACTAAGACAAAGTCAATCGCGGATTAAATCATTAATAAATTAATTGTGAGATAATTGTTACTAAATAAAGATTAATTTAAATGGAATCATCGGTTTTATTAAGACATAGACATAGACATAGACATAGACATAGACATAGACATAGACATAGACATAGACATAGACATAGACATAGACATAGACATAGACATAGACATAGACATAGACATAGACATAGACATAGACATAGACATAGACATAGACATAGACATAGACATAGACATAGACATAGACATAGACATAGACATAGACATAGACATAGACATAGACATAGACATAGACATAGACATAGACATAGACATAGACATAGACATAGACATAGACATAGACATAGACATAGACATAGACATAGACATAGACATAGACATAGACATAGACATAGACATAGACATAGACATAGACATAGACATAGACATAGACATAGACATAGACATAGACATAGACATAGACATAGACATAGACATAGACATAGACATAGACATAGACATAGACATAGACATAGACATAGACATAGACATAGACATAGACATAGACATAGACATAGACATAGACATAGACATAGACATAGACATAGACATAGACATAGACATAGACATAGACATAGACATAGACATAGACATAGACATAGACATAGACATAGACATAGACATAGACATAGACATAGACATAGACATAGACATAGACATAGACATAGACATAGACATAGACATAGACATAGACATAGACATAGACATAGACATAGACATAGACATAGACATAGACATAGACATAGACATAGCCTTAGCTGGCATGATGCCCCTGGACATACTGGCGCTGGAGAGGTCAAATAGCTACAAGCACAAAAGGAAGAATCAGTTGGAAGGCGAACACAAGTGCCTAAGGAAATGGCAGGAAAAGTGGGACTTATCTGGCAAGGGCCGCTGGACCCATGCCCTAATCCCAAACATAGGTAAATGGTTCAGCAGGAAAATCGGCTTCGCCAACTACTATCTGACACAGATTCTGAGCGGGCACGGCTGCTTCTGCAGCTATCTATGCCACCCAGAAGTCGAAGAAACGGCGGATCACATCTTAGTGTTGTCGGCGCTTTTTTAGTGAGCGACGAGAGCTTGAAGGAGCGATAAGATGAACCCTTACGACGGACTCTTTTGTGAACCGTATGATGGAGAAAGAAGAGTACTGGTCAGCGGTATGCAGCTATGCAGACAAAGTGACCACCGCACTATGGACTCTATAGGAGGAACGTACCCGAAGGCGAAGCGGAGGGGAGTGAGCTCCCGGCAAGGTCTCGTGAAGCAATACCTCACGGCAGTACGACGAGAATCTCCTTGACAGTTTCTTTCTATATTTTATCTATCGCTTTAGTTTGTGTAATATTTATTATTAAAGCTAGTTTATACTGAATAAAAAAAAAAAAAAAAAAAAAAAATAGGGGAGCATATACATATATACGTATATGCTTACATACAAAAAGTATTTCTTTAATAACATCCACAATTTTTATTTATAATTATTGTAAATACGATTAAAGCAAGTAAAAAAGCTACAGTCGAGTGTGCTCGACTGTGAGATACCCGCAACCCATTTTGAATAAAAGCAGAATATTGCGGTATTATTTTCAAAATATACCGAAAACACTGAAAAATATTAAAAATATATCAAATGGTATATTCGGTATATTATAGTACCACCACTAACCATACAATACATAGATACACCAAGCCATACAAAAAATCCTATCTTTAAAAACTGAATTATTGCGACCCCAGTCGGGTCGAGCGCTGCGATTCGAACACCAGAGCCACCTCGGCTCATTTCGGAATTCGAAGTTCTAGCGCAGCGCGCAGCGTCCGTCACACACTCAGTTCAGTCGCAGATCAAATGCAGAACGATGAGCACGGGCGTATTTCGTTGCGCTGTGCTTTCGTTTCTATGTATGCGTGTATGTATCTACATGCTCGCCTATATCAGTATGTGTATGCATGTGAAGTTTTGCAACGTGCAGTTGCCTTGGAAACAAGCAGCTAGCGCACGTCAATTTTGTTTTGCCGCGACGAGAGTCTTGAAGATGAAGACAACAACAATTGCTCGCGTTCTATATGTTCGCAGTTAAATGGCACTTGCGCAAGAACCGCGTTGGCTCTGCTGGTGGTTTGCAAGCCCAACATGTTGTGGGTCCGGGTTCAACTCCCGATCGAGAATATGTGCATATTTTGTTTTTTTTTAATGCGATTTAAATTTTTTCATTCCTTTTCAAGTATACTGACAGAAGTAAAGTCTAATCACGCATTGATTTTTGATGATTTACAAATTCCTTTTTGCAAACACTTTTTAAAGCTCTATTTAAAAAAGTTTTAACTTTAAAATTTTGTTTTTTACATTTTAGGATAACAATAACATTTCAGAAAATAATAATAAATAACAATACAAAAAATTACAGAAAATTATATATGTTTTTAATATTTATATTTAAATTTTTTACCAGTTTTAATTTTAATTTATTAGAAAATTTTTTATCGAAAATTAAAATTAATTAAATTATTCTCGATCGGGAGTTGAACCTGGACCCACAACATGTTGGGCTTGCAAACCACCAGCAGAGCCAACGCGGTTCTTGCGCAAGTGCCATTTCATCTTCAAGACTCTCGTCGCGGCAAAACAAAATTGACGTGCGCTAGCTGCTTGTTTCCGAGGCAACTGCACGTTGCAAAACTTCACATGCATACACATACTGATATAGGCGAGCATGTAGATACATACACGCATACATAGAAACGAAAGCACAGCGCAACGAAATACGCCCGTGCTCATCGTTCTGCATTTGATCTGCGACTGAACTGAGTGTGTGACGGACGCTGCGCGCTGCGCTAGAACTTCGAATTCCGAAATGAGCCGAAGTGGCTCTGGTGTTCGAATCGCAGCGCTCGACCCGACTGGGGTCGCAATAATTCAGTTTTTAAAGATAGGATTTTTTGTATGGCTTATTATTATATGTTATGTTATTATTATATACACCAAAATTCGCAGTTTTAGCTTTAAAATTACGCTTGTTATTCGATTTTTTGATTTGCGGGGGCGGAAGTGGGCGTGGCAAAAATTTGAAACAAACTTGATCTGCGTGCAAACATAACAAATGCTATCGAAAAAAAAATTATAGCTCTATCTTTTATAGTCTCTGAGATCCAGTGTTTCATACGGACAGACAGACAGACGGACAGACGGACATGGCTAGATCGTCTCGGCTGTTGACGCTGATCAAGAATATATATACTTTATAGGGTCGGAGATGCCGCCTTCTACCTGTTATATACATTTCCTGCCGGCACAAAGTTATAATACCCTTCTACCCTATGGGTAGCGGGTATACAAATATATATATAAAGTGGGGTACAAACCGGGCTCAGACCCGAGCACCACAACATGTTAGGCTTGCACTCTACCACCAGAGCTATCGCAGTGTCTCTATGCATACAGATACAAATATACAGACGTAGCAGGCGTTTTTGCCCATACAAAACTATTTCTTTAATAAAATCCGCAATTTGTATCTGACCGCAACCAAATTTTCAGGAATCACAAATACCATTGTTATTAGCAAAACAAATACTGTCGAGAAAAAATAGAGCTCTATCTCTTATAGTCATAGGACATGGCTAGATCATCTCGGCTGTTGATGTTGGGTCGGAGATGCCTCCTTCTACCTGTTACATACATTTTTTGCCGGCTCAAAGGTATAATACCCTTCTATCTATAATGAAAAGTAACCTTATAAAACTTATATTCGAATCCAGTTAATTTATACATCTACATCTACATCTACATCTACATCTACATCTACATCTACATCTACATCTACATCTACATCTACATCTACATCTACATCTACATCTACATCTACATCTACATCTACATCTACATCTACATCTACATCTACATCTACATCTACATCTACATCTACATCTACATCTACATCTACATATACATATACATATACATATACATATACATATACATATACATATACATATACATATACATATACATATACATATACATATACATATACATATACATATACATATACATATAGTTTAAGAGCGCATGCTCTGCCCAATGTATTATGCAACATCTTATTTAATGTTGCCACACTTACACAATTAGAATCTGGATTGAAAGCTTCTATAGGCATATGAAAAATACAAAGTTTAAGAAACTGCATTTGCAAATGTAAAAAGAGGTTGCCACACTGTGAAAATGTTGTGGATGGCAGCACTGTGTGTCAACCTAGGGGTGGTTAATTGGGAGACAATGGAGAAAACGTCAGGGTTGACAGTTTCGGGCATGGATATGGGAATGGGTCTTGGTTACAAGTTTTCTCTTTAGGCAGAGATATGGAGAACGTTGCCACTGGCGCTTGTTCTACCACGGTGTATACATTACTCGTATGTATACATTACTGTTAATTTCAATTTAGTTCACATTTTGGTATATTTAGTGAAAGGCCGAAAATGTCGGAGTGGGCTGACAAACTCTCGTGTTGTAAATTCTATAAGAGTTGTCAATTGCTTAAAATAATATAATATAGAACTAAATGTTTACCCTGCCCCTTAACTTCTGAGGATTGTTAAAAATTTAACGTGCGATACGGTTGTGCAAATAGTTACAAATTAAAGACCCAAGAAAAAATATTTCTCACCTGGCTGTGTCAGTGATTCTTAAATTTTACGACGTGAATATATAAAATACTGTTATCAATTATTTTTCACAAAAATCAAAGCCGAAATGTAGTTATTAATTATGTATATATGTATGAATATTGAAAGGTAATAATCTTTGGTAAACACCAATTTACATTTACATATGAGTAAATACATATGTACATATAATAATCTACGTATACGCGTATAGAAAAGTACAATAACAATGCGCAACGCTGAAATACTTCGGCTTGAGGCCCTTCAGATTTTAGTTGTGTACGAATTAAGAGACAAGGATAAGACCCACACACCCACATATATATATATATTTTTTTTTTATTTATATATAAATATATACATATATTATATTATATTTTATATATATTCACCAAAGGTAATTCCCCAAAAAATGGTATAGTACAATATTAAGTACTTACTATTACTATATAATACAATATGTACGTATGTTTGTATGGAGTTGAGTGTGTTTGTGGCATGCATGTATGTACATGTATGTTTCTGAAAGCCCATATTAGCACGTAGTATGCTGTTACTTGTCAGCAACCCTTAAGGCTTGGATGTGATGACAGGGCAACAACGAAAACAAATCAAGCTGACAACAAATACATTTATACAAACAAACATGCACTGCATTTAGTATGTATATAAACACATAATTGTATTTATTTATATATTTATATACATATACGTATGTGTCCATATATGTATATGTACATGGCTTGCGTATACTCCAATTTCTGTTTTAATTTGCTTTACATTTTTGAAGCTTTCAATACATATTATATAATATGTATATAAAAAATAGCCATTTTATACCCATTTTTAAACAATCCCAAAATATTCTTAGATTCTTTTATTCCTACATTTTTAACGGAAACTTATAATGAAATATTTTGAATTTTATCGTCTTATAATAATAAGAATAATAATAATACGACGGAAAATTCAAAAACATAATACAATAAATGAAATATTATTTTTATTTTTTGTTTTGCGACTTGGCAAATTTTTGTATTTTATTGGTCGATCCGGAAATCGGATAAAAGATTACCATAGTGAAAGTAATATTTAGTATTAAATTATCCCTTTTTATAGTGCTACTACTCCATCTGTTCGCTGATGCTGCTGTATAGGTAAAATATCATACTTAACTATCCGTTTAGTTGCCTTATGAGAATTGCTGTGGAATCGAAATTGTGGAAATGGAGTCGATAAGCGAAATAATCGATTCAGAAACGTTTTGTCATCAGCTGGTTGATGAGTCAACTGAATTCATAGCAGTTGGCCCAGGACGAGAAGATGGCGGCGGAGGAAGAGGACAGGCACGTGAACTAGAATGTGAGTGTGAAAATGTTGAAACGCTTGTTGTAAAGGGAGGGATAAAATATCTGCAACATTCAGCGGATGAAAGTACAACAAGTGAAGCGCCAGCAGTATTGAGCAATGCAATGCGAAAACTAATAGACGCACCAACAACAGCACATGATGATAATCGAATACATAATCCAGACGATGAGACCAGATCTGTTGTAATGGTAATCGATGAGATGCAAAACCATAATAATGTCGAAACCACGTATCAACTAGTGCCCCAACAATCCTTGCATTTGCAGGGCGGAAGAACTTTACCGCTATCAAGCCTACTTCCGATACACCAACACCAACGGCCTGATCGAATGGTTGAAAATTGTAGTCCAGTCGATTTTGTTAGCACGGATCTAAGTCTGGATGGTCTTACCGTAAGCACATCATCCCAGATAGTTGCTGTCAAAGACGAGGAGGAGCACAGATTGGTCATTGTTCACGGTGGCGAACAGAGTGAGATCAGCATCGGTAACCAGAATAGCTCTCGTATCGATATATCAAGAATTTCCAATATCAATGTAATTGATGAGTTATCATCCGATGGCAGCGAGGAGGTCACACTAAATCAGCATCATCAACAGCTTTTGGAAGAACAGCATCACCACTATCATCATCAGCAGGAACAGCAGCAATATAGTCAACGTCTTATCCATCAACAACAGGATCATCAGCGTCGTCAACAAGAGGGATCTCTTCTATTGGGAATCGGTCATCGTAACAATATAGAACACCATCACAGGGAGACGTTATCAGTGATTGTGCAGACACAGGTCGATGTGGACGTAGACGATGAAGAGGAGGATGTTGACGACGATGATGATGATAATGACGATGAACACGATTCTCCCCTAGCTTTAGGCAGCGTTGACAATTCGTTGGAGCATAGCACGTATCAAACGTTGACTTCGGTTAATAACAATCACCGCATATCACCACCACCATTTAGTCCGACATCATATGCAACGTTGACTCCTATTCAACCGCTTCCACCCATCTCCACTATGTCCGATAAGTTTGCCTATTCGGGGCATATATCTGGTAGTGCTACATCTGGAAACGCCAATAATAGCAGTATCAATAACTGTCGTATTAATGGCAGAGGCTCTGCCGATGGTTCCAGCAATGATTGTGCCTCATTTAACAGTTTACCCAGCTTACCTTCAGCCATTCCACAACAGAGCGGATCACTGGCTAACCTGAATTTGAGCAGTTTGGGTGGCGTTCAATCGCCTTACTCTTCCTTACCCTATGACAAGATACCATCGTTGATCTCTCCTCCGCCGCCTCACAACTATGCACAATCACCGTCACATGGCATAGGTGGCATAGTGGGATCCTCTTCACCTGTTGGACCGATAGCGCCTGTTTGCGAAGCGCTTTCGCCACAGCACAATTCCACTTTGGGGACTTCTGGCAATACTCACAACAATCAAGATACTGATCACCAGACTATGCAAGTCGTTTGCTTGTCACCAGGAGCTCCAGCTGGCATAGGAGATGGTGGCGTTGTCAGCGATTTTAAGTCCTCTACGTATAGCAAAGCACATCCATCCCATACGCATGAACTGTTGATGGCCACTGCAACCTCTTTATCGTCAAGGAGCGATCGATGTTCCCAATCGCGCTTACGATTGCAGCAATTACAACAAAGCCCCGCGCCATCTATGCTAAGTCCGCATTCCGTTACTGCTAGTGGCTCGGTAATGTCCATATCTCCACCACACATGAATGGCGGAACTGTTCCAAATAGTTCGGTTGATTTGCCCATCGTTGATGCACTTTCGCGAAGCTTATCACCACTTCCCCAACCGGCTGGTAATGATGTTTCCTCAATTCCTGTTACTATCTGCGATCAAAATGTAGGTCAAAGCCTAGATCAACAGCGACAACAACAACACCAAGCTAACATCAAAATCGCCGAGTGTAACACAAATAACGGTCATGTTTTAGCCAATATTTCAACTAGCGACAATCTCAATGTATGCATAAGTCAGCAGCAACAGCAAAGACATCAGCCGAATGGACCTCTCACTGATCAACAGCAGCAGCAGATAAAATCATCAACAACATCTGCTTCTAGTGGTACTGTCATTTCTCGCACTAGCACTACTATCAATGACGTAGAGGAGATCAACACTAAAGAACTCGCTCAGCGAATTTCCGCAGAGTTAAAGCGTTACAGCATACCACAGGCTATATTTGCTCAGCGTGTATTGTGCCGCTCGCAAGGCACGCTCTCCGATTTATTGCGCAACCCTAAACCATGGTCGAAATTGAAATCCGGTCGAGAAACTTTTCGCCGAATGTTCAAGTGGTTGCAGGAGCCGGAGTTTCAACGTATGTCGGCATTACGACTAGCCGCTGCGCAGATACCGCAGCGTCAATCTACTGGAATTACATCAACAGGCTCCGGATGCAATATTACACCAACGGGATTAAACACACCTTCGTCGTCTTCAACAGTATCAACCGCTGTGTATATACATGCTACGAGCATTTCTGCAAACTGTAAGTTTAGAATACTTTTAAAATCTTGTTCAAGCACAATACCTTTTTTTGAAACCATTATATAGACTTGACATAATATTTTCTGAATTTTTTATTTAACCTATTCGACCAACCAATAAAACAATAATAATATATACGAATTATATATAACTGTGATTAATGTCCCCTTTCCACTGCACCTAAAACTCGGTTTTTATCGGTTCTTTTCCGTTCAGTTCGAATGTTACGTTCGCCCCATGGAAAAACCCATAAGAAAAAATCTCGGTTTTTCAACGTTTGTGAGCTACATGAAAGTATCGATAAGCGAACGTAGAAATATCGAACACAATCACGCGATATTTTATCGATGTGACAACGAAAAAGAGCTCACCACTCAACAAACAGCTGACAATCCAGTGCGCTAAGGTATGAAAATAGAAATAAAAACTTTTATTTTTTTTTTAACAAATCTAAAGCAATATCGTGGATTGGCATTAAAGTAGAAATGTTGTTTGAGTTGTAGGAGGAAATTTTGACGGTATTGAGTTCTGCGAACGACGAAACACAAATTACAAAAACCTAAAGTGATATCCTACCTTCAATTAGATCTTCCTCCGCTACATTCAAAACTTCGTGAAAATAATGAAATTTAAAAAAGTTTTCAATTTTACAAATTCGCGTACAGTTTTTTAAATAGTTCACCAACTCTTGCTTACATTTGAACAGCTGACATTTCAGAGCCGCCATATTAAAAAAATTACCGTTGCGTTTTGGTTCGAGGCACTAGACTTGGAGGAACGTTAAAAAACTGAGTGGCAATGGAAACGGGGCATTATAACCAATTTCGTGATCAGTCCGTGCGCCTATGTAGTACATCAAGTTTGTATACCCAATAGCCCATAGGGTAGAAGGGTGGTGTAACTTGTGCCGGCAAAAAATGTATGTAACAGGTAGATGGAAATATCTCCGACCCCATAAAGAATATATATTTTGATCAGCAGAGACGATCTAGCCATGTCCGTCTGATAGCACTTGTTATGTTTGCATATAGATCAAGTTTTTCCGCTTCCGCAAATTAAAAACAAAAATCCAAAAATATCGATTTTTTGTACATATATTAATTACAATAGCCTATTCCCACTGTACTCAGTTTTCTTACATTTCGAACCGACTTTTTTTTCTTATGGGGTTTTACATTGGGCGAATGTAACATTCGAACTGAACGGAAAACCCCAAAGTTTTTTGGAAATAGGCTATAAGATTCCTGAAAATTTGGATTCTATCGGATACAAATCGTAAAAGTTATTAAGGAAATAAGGCAAAAATGTCTACTTACAATAGGTGCTTAGTTGCTGTAGCTGACAATCTGATATATATTTCGCACTCTATGAAATATTTTTGATGGAGTGGCGCTGAAAAATCCCGGCAAAAGTTTTCCCGTGTAAATAAAAAACGGTCGCGTTTAATTTTCAACTATACAGAGTTGGGGTTGGTTTGACCGCTAGTGAAGAGACGAATTTTGACACTGGCGCCTCAAAATGCCGTCGGCATTTTGCAGATCTAGCGCCTAACCCTTGCAAATCTCGGCTCTGCGGTGGAGAGTTCTGGGAGAGAGAGAAGTTGAGAGCACTGGATCTTGAGTGCTTTCTTACTCGTGAGCGCATTGCGTGTCGGCGGAACGGAGAGTGTGCCACTCACCTACATTGAACTCGCATCAACGTTTTGAATGGAGAACCATAGCAATATACCAAAAAGAATGTATTTTCTAGCTTTAAAATTACGCTTGTTAATCTGTTTTTACCGACCTACCCTATGGGTGTCGGGTATAAGCAATATTGATAATGCATTTGCACTGACAAATGATCGAAACGTTGTTTAAATGTCTCCAGGTATAGGAAATACATCCGCATGCGCATCAGCATCCGAGACTGCTGGACAAAGTAATTCTACAAACTGCCGACGTAAGGAGGAACCGCAGATAGAACAAATGCCTCAACCAAAGAAGCCCCGTTTGGTATTTACCGATCTGCAACGACGAACATTACAAGCTATTTTCAAGGTAACTTCAATATACACCTAGCACACATATTTGTATGGTTTAACAAATCCTTTCTTTTGTGTTTAATGTGGTTAAAGATGATCCAACTACTGCACTTCAACAAAGTAAATAAATTTGATGGAATCGAAAAAAATTCATTCATATTTATATTGTTTGCTTTCCGGCGCTAATACTAATAACGAAAATAGTAAAATAATGAGAGTGTAATGTTTTAAAAAAATCAAAACCAACAGTTTTGCCGAGAACTCAGCTTTCTCGTTTCGGAAAGAGCGATATTTGGGATTGTCGCTTGAGTCGCTCAATGTGCATAACTAAACAACAACGATTTTTATACCCGTTACCCATAGGGTAGAAGGGTATTATAACTAGGAGGCAGGAAATGAATGTAACAGGTGAAGGAGGCATCTCCGACCCCATAAAGTATATATATTCTTTATCAGCGTCAACAGCCGAGACGCCCACTTCCGCTCCCGTAAATTAACAAAAATCAAGTTACAAGCTTAATTTTAAAGTTATATATATATAAAGTTGGTATATACAATAATAGCTATAGTATTTGTGATTCCTGAAAATTTGGCTGCGATTAGATAAAAAACGCCTTCTGTACATTCGTTTGTATGTATGCGACTATGTATCTACATGCACGCCTATATTGGTTTGTGTGTATGTGTGCATGTGTGGTTTTGCAACGAAGATTAACGCGACAAATATTTACTAGCCCAACATACTGTGGTGCGCGGGTTCAAATCCCGATCGGGTTTTTTTTTAAATGCGATTTAAATTTTTTTTCGCATTATAGTATATTTTGGTATAATTTG
The DNA here is from genome assembly GCA_035046325.1 of Drosophila niveifrons. Lineage (NCBI taxonomy): Eukaryota > Metazoa > Arthropoda > Insecta > Diptera > Drosophilidae > Drosophila > Drosophila niveifrons. The sequence continues at coordinate 598,760 of JAWNOC010000058.1, read as the reverse complement.
AGAATATTACCGCAATATTTTGGTTTTATCAAAATGGGTATCGGGTATCTCACAGTCTAGCACACTTGACAGTACCTATCTTACTGATTTTTTTTTTATTATTATTTTTTCTGGATGATTAAATAATAAAAGCATCAAATAGAATTATTTTAAACTTCAAGTTGTCCTATTCACGATCTTGAACTCGTTTTTATTTAATGTTTTTAATCTTGGAATACTTTAGGAAACAAAAAGGCCTTCAAAGGAGATGCAAGTGACGATTGCACGTCAACTTGGACTAGAACCCACAACCGTGGGTAATTTCTTTATGAATGCCCGTCGACGATCGATGGATAAGTGGCGAGAAGATGACATTAAAAATAATATACAGCAAATGCGTAATAATCATCAGCAAGAGGAGGCCGACGTAGGGGAATCGAATATTCACGAACAGTCGTCGCTTGGACACTACGAGAACCTTCATACAACAGCTATATCGCCGCTTGGCAATTTTGACGATGATGGAGAAATGGATTTGGATCTAGAAAATTCCGATTTTCTTGTCGATGAACACGATGATGATGATCAAGACATGTTGTGACATAATAGTAAATATATGAGACAAGTCGCATGCCATAAAAGGCTACAAAGCTCTAAAAAAAAACAGAAACGGGAGGAGATAAATCGCCGATTTTGCACTTGCACTTACACTTTTTCAGACACTCAAAATCGTTGTCAGCATGACGAAAATTGCAATATCAAGTGCAGTGACGCAAAGAATTTAGATGATAATATCCAACACCACCCAATCGCCAAGGGGCAAAAATCAACAGCGTCACAAGAAAATTACATCAAATCAATGACCAATCAATTTGGCACATGCAGAAGAAATTATATGCAGGTAATTAATAATGAAAACATCTGCAATAAGGATGATGATGAACATCAGCAATTCGAATTCAATCCGAATTCCGCGAGCTGTATCGATTATTTTAACTTGAACGAACAATTAGATGATGCTGTCGATGTTGAATGCTCAGATATCCCGTTATTGTCAAGCAATAAAAGTTCACCGAAATTTGTCTCTATTCGTCTTGGCTCAAAATATTTTAAGGAGAGTATAATACAGCTACGCAATGAATCGTTGGTTCACTAAGTCAATGCTATCATTATTTGATCAAAATGATGAAGTTCACATTTTTTTCAGTTTTTATTTGTTAAGTTTACTTGTTATTTTTACCCTTCCGTGTTTGAATGCATTTTCATTGCTCTAGTCTCGTTATTATGTAATAGCCACATACAATTTTATAATATATATTTATTTATTATATTTCGTTTTTAAGAATTTTTACTTTATCAAAATTTGATATACTAAATTAAACCTTGAAATTAATTTTAAAAATCATCCAATTCATGCACCATATTCGAATAAGTAGTCAAAAATGTACACTCATGTACATAGAAAAAAAACATAGTTTATTTAGATATTGATTGACCATAAACGGCCTAATGCAAAACAAAACAAATCTCATAAGTAAATTTGTAACTATATCTAGTCAAATTAAAAAATAAAATACAAATGCATTAAAAATTTATATTTTAAATAATTACCCTAAATGTGAATATGCCACGTTTTTGATTTCACAAAACATAACATACATATTATTCATATACATATATAATTATAATTTATAACTTATAATTATATGTGAATTTGGAAATTGGCCAGGCCTGGATAGACTCGAATATACATACATATATGTATATAAGAGTATTACAGTTACAATAGATATATTTATGTATCAGCATAGTAAGTACATATACAGTGGCGAGCAAGTCTGAGTACATGTTTGCAACTACTGACTTTGGGGTCGCATAAAAAAGTTATTAGTAAATGAAATGAACCAAAATTTTTTGTGTTTATTCTTTGAATATTTATTAACAAAATCTTATACAAAATATAACAGAAAAAAACTAATTGGTTTGATTAAGAAATAAAAAACAAAAAAAACTCGCATGTACTCAGTTATGCTCATTTTGAACTTTTCAACAAATTCTTATTTCTTAGTACTTGGTCCAAAGACCCTTATTTCTAATTACGCTATCTATGCGATCTGGCATACTTTCTACCAAATTTTGAATGATTTCTTTGGGGATAGCTCTCCATTCCTGCTGGACTCGTTGAAACAACTCGTGCTGGTTTGCTGGTATCGATTCGTAGAGTCCCAATCGTCTTTTCACTATCGACCACAAATTTTCGATAGGATTGAGATCAGGATTCTGTGCTGGCCACTCCATTAACCTGAAACGCTGTTTTGCGATCCATTCTTTAACAATTTTGGACGTGTGCTTTGGGTCCCCATCTTGTTGAAATGTGATATCACTCTCCCTATATGCACATTTGTCGACAAAATCGCAGAGATGGGTCTGCAAAATATCGAGGTAATCTTCCTTCTTCATAATTCCATCAATTTTTTTAATTGGTCCGACGCTCCACCAAGTAAAACAGCCCCAGACCATGACATTTCCTCCTCCATGTTTCACTGTTTCTTGTATGTGGCGTCTCTGCAGCGACTCTTCAGGCTTCTTCCAACAATATTGCTTACCATCCGACTGGTAACGATTGAATTTGGATTCATCAGACCATATAACTTTCTTCCAGTCGTCCAGATTCCAATTTTTATGCGCCCTCGCAAATTTTAATCGCGCTTTTATATTTTTGTCGGACAAGGCCGGTTTCTTCTTTTTAACTTCAGAGATGTATCCAATGCGCCTAAGTGCTCGACACGCTGTCCACTGGCTGACGGGCTTACCTATGGCTGCGGATGCATCCTTGGGTCTACAATTTCTCTCCTTTTTAATTTTTTGCATGATAAGCCTTGCATCTGCATCAGTCAAAATTCGACGTGGTCCACTTCTTTGCACCTTGGGTACAGCGTTGCGCCTTTTTTGCACACGAATGACTACTGATTGACTGATTTTCAACTTTTCGGAGATCATTCGTGTCGAATATCCATTTTCAGTTAAGTTAACAACTGAATCTTCAACATCTCTAGGCAATTTCTTCATTTTTTTAGTTTTAAAACAAAAGAGCAAAAACACGTGGGATTTTGTATGTTTTTTGTTAAAAGCTATCATAAAGCACTTCAAAACAGAAGCTTCTCAAAAACAAACGGTAAAATTCTGTAATTAAGCTTTCAATTGCATCAGCTGTGCAACTTTTGTTGAAAAGTTCAAAATGAGCATAACTGAGTACATGCGAGTTTTTTTTGTTTTTTATTTCTTAATCAAACCAATTAGTTTTTTTCTGTTATATTTTGTATAAGATTTTGTTAATAAATATTCAAAGAATAAACACAAAAAATTTTGGTTCATTTCATTTACTAATAACTTTTTTATGCGACCCCAAAGTCAGTAGTTGCAAACATGTACTCAGACTTGCTCGCCACTGTATGTTTGCATATAAGAGTATTACAGTTACAATAGATATATTTATGAAGCAGCATAGTAAGTACATTTTCAACGACAAATCAGTCGCTTTAACCTAAAGTAATTTTATGCGATGTAAGAAACACGTTTTAGTAATCGCACTTACATATAAATTTACTACGCAATAAATAAATGTTGTGGAATATGTACATATGTATATTGCTAAAGGGGAATTTATTTGTGAACAAATTTCAAATTTTCGGCGTTTAAAACATTCCATGTTAAGCACGATTTTACATTGAGTTGAGAGGGTATTAAAAAAATACAACAAGGCGTTATTTAAATTATGCTAAGGTCTCTATAATAATAACTACAGAATTTGCGACTTATGCCCTGAGTCACAACCCTTTAATAAAGTTGCAACTTTAAGGCTACCTTATAACCTGTTTTGACTGAGCTGCATCATCAAAAGTTGAGCGTATACTCCCTCCGCATCATTCCATAAGCGACGGCTAAAAGAGCCGCATGCGGCATGATTGATGATGCGGAAATGATTCTTATTAGGGTTTTCTTTAAAGATTTTCTATGCACATTTTCTGTTGCACCACTAATAGGATCCAATTATGAGCAAAAAGGTTCTCCTTTTGTCAATGAAATGTTAGATTCTAGAACAATCATAAAACTAAGGCATTCACATGCAATGAAAACGAAAGTCACATTGTAATGATCAAACATCGATCTCTATACCTAAAATATTATTTTTAAATTTTTCGATAATTTTGATCTCACTTATTTATTTTTATTTAATGCCCGGATTCGACACCCATTCAGTTTTTTCACATTTGATCGAGTTCGGATTTACTGCTTTCACGGCAAAGAAAAAATAAATATTAAGTGTAGCTTTTGACGCAAAACAGGTGCCCAGAATGTAAACAAAGTTTAACAATTAAATTATAAATAAGCGAAGAATCGAAAACTTTTTTAAAATGAAACTGAATGATTTTTAAAAAACCGAAGTGCAATTTGCATAACTTTGCACGCATGTTTGCTGTGTTGAGATGTACGTCACATATCGATAAGAAAATATCGGTTAAAAAAAACTTTTTATTTTCGTCTTTTTACGTGATATTTAATGTTAAATTAAAAAAGCTGAAATGCAAAACAATAGAAAACTAAATTTGTTTGTCAAATTGCATGCAGTATAATTGGGGTAGCAACATTTTGGCCAATATCTCGACTTTGACGAGTTGTCGGCCAAATCGGCTTATGACAAGTTATAGAGTATTGTTTTATGAATATACCCTCAAAAAATCATAAACTTCTGCTAAACTGTTTTCGAGATATTTCGGGAAAAGTTCAATAATCGCAGCTCTAGTCCCATACAAAATGAGCACAAAACTTCAATGTTGCCGATTAATGACCATAACTTTTTTTTAACTTTCTTGTCGGCCATAGCGCACATTATACTTTCGTAGATACAACTATAAGGAAGATATGTACCAACTTTGGTTGAAATCCTTAAGACAGTTTTTGAAAAAACAAGTTCATTTCGCAGGTGCATTAAAGCACTGGAACCAGCGTGGAACCAGTCAGGCCAGAGCCGACTCAAATCGGAAGACTTTAGTGTTAAATAACACCCTTTTGCTTTGGCGGGACTTTAAATACTTGCAGAAAATAACTAAATGAAACAACTATAACCATAATTTAATATTACATTTAAATACTCTATTTACATATATATTGATTTATTATGAATAATAAATATATGCAAATTTATATTCTTATTTAAATCGTAATTTTGCAGTTTACTTGAACACTGTTAGCGGCAAAACACTATGTTAACGTTATCATCAAATTATTTTTCATATTTGCAGGTCTTGTCGGCCATGTCGCACATTCTATTCGAATCAAATTCCAAATTTTCCAATCGTTTAGACCGTTTTCGAGAAAATTTTTGTAATTATTGCGAAAATTACAAGTCAATTGAATTGGCAACGCTTAACATCTGCGAAGCTAGTACAAAGTTAGCGTCGAATTTTTGTTTTGCAGATTTTTCAACATTTTGACTATGTACATAAATTATCATAGTTTCTGAGAAAATTCAAAATACATCACAGAAGGCGCACATTGCTATAATATAAACATAAAAAATTCAAATGCTTTGCAATTTGTTTTTTTTTTTTTTCAAATCGTTTAGACCATTTTCGAGAAAATTAAATTTTAGTGATTATTGCCAAACTAATATTACCATGGTGGCAACACGTGTAACGGCCGAAAGTTGGGCCACGCTTTATAAAGCTTGGTGGCAACTCTGGAACAAAATGATCTATATATTGGCAATCATTTAGAATAATTATAAAGTTATGTATATATGTATATGAGAGCATAATTGAAGAGCTATATTATGACTGCAACTCTTCTTCATTAATATACAAATATAATAAATACCAATACCATTAAGAAAGAAAAAACACAAATGAAAATTTTGTTTTGGAAATATGTATTTGCCTATAATTGTAAAATATATAAAAATATATATATATATATATTAACAAAATTGATTAATTTTGTTTTAAAAAAAGCCAAGTGCTTTATTTAAGAGTTGGATTAGAACTAACTTAAACAATCTAAATTATTAAAAATTAAAGCTCTGCTGCTGTCGCTGTCGTTGTCGCTGCCGGATGTAGCCGCTGCAGTTGTCGCGCTGGGTGTTGGGTGTCCGAGGCTTGGTCCCTCGGTTTGGGCGTTACGCAAGGTGCTGGACATTGGAGGTGGTTTCTGCTGACGAGGCGCACGTGGCTATGGTTATGTGCAGGTGCGCCGATGGTGTCTTATGCTGAATCGGAGCGCGTGTTGTCTCGGTGCATTGGAGTGCATTAGCACTGGCGATGCATAGCTATGGTTTTGATAATGTGTGGCCTTGTGTTGTCTCTTGTGTTGTCTCTGTGCATTGGAGTGCATTGACACTGGCAATGCATAGTTATGGGATTTGGTAATGTGTGGCCTTAACTCCTCCCCCTTTAAATGCGGACGTCCTCGGCCGCCATTTGAACTTGACTTTGATTTGTTGGTGGATTGTTTTCTGGGTTGATGATTACTTTCGCTGCTCTTGATTTTAGAGCTCGAATTGCCAGTATGATTATGGACATCAGCAAGAAGATGTAAATACCAATGTTGGTGATTGTATTTATCTTTTGGTCTTCCTTCATAAGCTGGATTTTTGCAGTGTTGTTGAAGTTGAGTTCCTTCACCATTTCCAGCGAAAAGACTTGTTCTATCTCGGTCTTGTTGCCAACGATTTGTAGCATGGGTGGTAAGGGATCAACGTGGACGTACTCTCTATTTGTATAAGAGGTTCCTTTTATTGTGATCGATGCATTTTTGGTATGGACAAGGTAAGATCCATGCAGATGTAGTTGTTTTTGGTCAATGTTGATTGTTCCATCAAAGTCGCTCAATAAGATGATTCCGGGTAGGATTTCTTCGTGTTCCGGGATGTGTTGACTATTTATTCGCAGACAATTGGGTTGTTTTTAATTTGCAGTAGTGCAGCTTCGCAGGTATTGTTACTTAGGTCTATTAAATTTTCTCGTTTACATATTGACTTATCATTAATTGTTTCGCAAGTTTCTTTTATTCCAAATATTGTTTCATTACATTGAATTATTAGGTCGAACTTTATTTTATTAATTACATTTTCTTTTCTTATTGGCTTTATTAATATTCTTTGACAAAGGTTTTCTTCTATTGTGGGCAGACTGATAATATAAAGAATGTCTTTTCCGTTTGAAGCTACTTTAATTTTTGCGAATTCAAGTAACTCCTCTATATTTATGAACAAATTGTTAGAATTTTTCACTAACTTTTCAATGAATTGAATTTCGATAGTTGATAGTAGAATGGAATTTATTGTATTTGTCTTAGCCCAATTAATTGCATAAATCATATTTGTAAGTTCTTCTTTAAAAATTTTCAATTTATATTTTAGAGTTTCTATTTCGATATTATTGTTTGATTGACTTTCTTTTGTTAATTTTAGTATTGCATTTGAGCTTTCTTGGATTTCTTTAATTTTGTCGCTAAAAAGTCTGTTTATTACTACTTGCTTATTATTATTTTCTAATTGTTCATTCATTTTATTTAGGATGATCTCATGATCATGGTGGTCTGGGCTTCCGGCTAACCATTTCCAGGCGGAGCCGAGCATATTTATTGACCTTCGTGTTCTTATGTTATTTGGTCTTAACCTATTTAAATCATCTCTTATTTGATTTAATTCGATAGTAATGAATGGAGTGAGGTGATTCGGAAGAGATGAGTTGATGGAGTTTTGAAGTATTTGTAATGCTTCTTCATATTTTTGAATGTTGAAGACATGTATTATTTTGAATGAGCTGCTCTGAATAGCTGCGGGCCCAATTTTGATGGTCACCAGTTGTGAATTGGTGTAATCTAAAATTGTCGCCGCTCCGAGGCTTGACGGTAAAAATAACAATCTGTAAATATGAATTAATTTTTTAAATTATTTTTGTGAACTATCTTTCCTGATTTCGTTTTAATGGTAGAGTTACCATTTTCTGCAACTATTTCTTTTTTATATCTCGAGGAAATTTTAGAGTCTAATCTTTTATTGATCTTGACGTAAACTTCTTCTCCTATTGCATATGATTTGGGGGTGTTTTTGCTGGCATTATGGTAATTTAGATCGGCTATTTGTGTACCTTCGATTTTGTTCCTAATTTCTTCCCTTTTATTATACCCGCTACCCATAGGGTAGAAGGGTATTATAACTTTGTGCCGGCAGGAAATGTATGTAACAGGTAGAAGGAGGCATCTCCGACCCTATAAAGTATATATATTCTTGATCAGCGTCAACAGCCGAGACGATATAGCCATGTCCGTCTGTCCGTCTGTCCGTCTGTCCGTCCGTCTGTATGAACACCTAGATCTCAGAGACTATAAGAGATAGAGCTATAATTTTTTTTCGACAGCATTTGTTATGATTGCACGCAGATCAAGTTTGTTTTAAATTTTTGCCACGCCCACTTCCGCCCCCGCAAATCAGAAAAAATCGAATAACAAGAGTAATAATAAAGCTGGAGTCCCGAATTTTGGGATATACATTAGAAACTATAGTCCTTGTGACTTCTGAAAATTTGGTTGCGATCGGATCAAAATTGTGGAAGTTATTAAAGAAATACTTTTGTATGGGCTAAAACGCCTACTTACTAGGGGTCTCATTTGCTTTGGCCGACAATCTGGTATATTATGCCGTCTATGGTATATTTTGAAAGTGGTACTATACTGAATACCAAAAATATACCAAATATATCATTTGGTATATTTTTAGTATTTTGTAGTATTTTTTGGTATATTTAGAAAATAATATCGCAATATTTTGCTTTTATTCAAAATGGGTAGCGGGTATCTCACAGTCGAGCACACTCGACTGTAGCTTTCTTACTTGTTTTCTATTAATTCTGGAGTGTTAGTTATATTACTTCTGAAAAAAGTTTCAATGGGTTTTTCTTTAGTTATTGAATGTATTGACTGGTTATATTCTTGGGTTGCTTTAAACAGTAGATCTGTGAAGGTAAGTTCGTCATGGTCTTTCTTAAGACATCTAAGAATTTCGGTCAGTGTAGAATGGAATCGTTCTATTTGTCCATTGCTGGTAGAAGAATACGGTGGTGTCGTGAAAACAGATATGTTTAGTTGGTTTTCCAACATGAATTTGATAGATGCTGAGTTTAAAGCTCTTTCATTGTCCATTACGACTATTTTGGGTATCCCAAAAGCTATTAACATTTCCCTCAATGGGATCATTATGTCTTGGGAAGCTCTGGATTTTAGAACCTTCATGAGCATATTTGGAAAATTTGTCGATGCCTGTCAAGATATTGAGTTTTTCCGTAATATAAATGTCAATATGGATCAATTGTCCGGCGTATTGCGGAATTGGAGTGGATTGTATAGCGCCTTTCGGAGGATTTCTATCATATTTCGATTCTTTACATGTTATGCATGTTTTGGCTATTGCAATTACTGGGGAAAAAATTTTCAGAGGATTTGTTCTTTATTTTCTTTAGCGTTGCGATGCGCTCTTTTATGTTCCTGTACCATTAAATCATTTTTTCTGCTTTCTGAATTTACGTCTTCTACTGCGAACCGGATTTTATAAGAAATAAAATGAAATGGATAAAAATTTTGAATCTTTCCCATGATATTTTCGGAAGTATGAATTCCATTAAGTATCTTGGGGTCTAATCTTTGTTTCATTATTTCTATGAGGTCTTTCTCTGTGTAAGATGGTCTTTTTATTATGTGTGGGAAATGGGATTTCGAAATTGTATGATGGATTATCATCAGTGAGTAGGAATAACTGGTTTTTGAAAACATTGATGGGGCTTTCTACAGAATATATCAGATTATGGGACGAGCTATCGTCACTATGGACCGTTGCTGAAGAGGATAGAGTGTTTATCTCATGTTTTGCTGGTGTTCTAGACAATGCGTCTGCTACAACGTTAGAAGTGCCAGGCTTGTATTTTAACTAGTAGTTAAATTCTTTGAGGTAACTTTTCCAACGCTTTCCGTTATGGTTTTTGTTGCTTAGTGCAAAGGTGAGAGGTTGGTGATCTGTGAATATCACAGCCTTAGCAGTACCATATAGGTAAGTTCTTAGGCTTTGCAATGCCCATACGATTGCTAGCATTTCTTTCTCGTTAACGGCGTAATTTTCTTCCGTTTTTGACAAGGTACGAGAAATAAACGTGATTGGTTTACCCTCTTGCTCTAGTACAGCTCCGATTGCGAAGTTAGATGCATCTGTTGTCAGATGAAATTCCTTCTGGAAATTCGGATAGCTTAGGATAACATCTGCTGAACTAAGAGATAATTTAAGTTTGTTGAAAGCTTCGATGGCTTCTTGGTTTAGTTAAATCTGTACTTTATCGGATATTCTTGTTGAGACTCGAAATGAAATTAAAGTAATTAGTATAAATTCGAGTTCTTAGGACAACAATAATAATGAAAAACTATTTGGCAATCAAGAATCAGAAACCAAAAAAAAGGAGATTTGACATAATTTGCAAATTATATATTTATGTGTATCACTATAATGAACACGTTTGCAATTTCTGAATTATCTCGAAAACGGTCTTAACGATTTGAATAAAACAAAAAGCAAAATATTTGTCCATTTGATTTGAATAGAATGAAATTGCGCGACATGGCCGACAAGTTGGGGATATATGGGAAATAAATATGATGAATAAATTTTTAAATTGGCGACGTTTTGACTACTTTAGGTAAAGCGCAAAAATTTAAAAATTGTTACTATTCTACTAAAATGCTATTTTCTCGAAAGCAGTCTAAACGATTTGAATAAAACAAATTGCAAAGCATTTAAATTTTTATGTTTATATTATAGCAATGCGCGCCTTCTCTGACAAAGTCTAGGAGAGCGTATAATCAAAAAATTTAGATGTATTTTGAATTTTCTCAGAAGCTATGATAATTTGCTATATATTGGGAAATGATACATATGTTAATTAACTTTTTTTTTAAGGTATTGAGCAATTATGTACATAGTCAAAATGTTGAAAAATCCGCAAAACAAAAATTCGACGCTAACTTTGTACTAGCTTAGCAGATGTTAAGCGTTGCCAATTCAATTGATTTGTAATTTTCGCAATAATTACAAAAATTGAATTTTCTCGAAAACGGTCTAAACGATTTGAATAAAACACAAAAGCAAAATATTTGTCTATTTGATTCGAATAGACATGTCGACATGGCCGACAAGTTCTGCAAATATGAAAAATAATTTGATAATAACGTTAACATAGTGTTTTGCCGCTAACAGTGTTCAGGTAAACTGCAAAATTACGATTTAAATAAGAATATAAAATTGCGTATATTTATTAATTATAATAAATCAATATATATGTAAATAGAGTATTTAAATGTAATATTAAATTATGGTTATAGTTGTTTCATTTAGTTATTTTCTGCAAGTATTTAAAGTCCCGCCAAAGCAAAAGGGTGTTATTTAACACTAAAGTCTTCCGATTTGAGTCGGCTCTGGCCTGACTGGTTCCACGCTGGTTCCAGTGCTTTAATGCACCTGCGAAATGAACTTGTTTTTGCGGGTGAACAAAAGGTCTATTTTCTCAAAAACTGTCTAAAGGATACATATCTTCCTTATAGTTGTATCTACGAAAGTATAATGTGCGCTATGGCCGACAAGAAAGTTAAAAAAAGTTATGGTCATTAATCGGCAACATTGAAGTTTTGTGCTCATTTTGTATGGGACTAGAGCTGCGATTATTGAACTTTTCCCGAAATACCTCGAAAACAGTTTAGCAGAAGTTTATGATTTTTTGAGGGTATATTCATAAAACAATAATCTATAACTTGTCATAAACCGATTTGGCCGACAACTCGTCAAAGTCGAGATATTGGCTAAAATGTTGCTACCCCAATTATACTGCATGCAATTTGACAAACATGAATTTAATAGATAGATAATTTAGTTTTCTATTGTTTTGCATTTCAGGTTTTTCAATTTAACATAAATATCACGTAAAAAGACAAAAATAAAAAGTTTTTTTAACCGATATTTTTTTATCGATATGTACATGATTTTTCTTAAGGGTTTTTAGCTATGGAAAAAAAACCCGAGATACCTCGATTATTGGTGCTGCAGAAACAGGGCATAATACCCTATTTAGATCAAGTGCATCAATGATGCAGTTCTATGCTGCAAGTGTGTAGCATTTGATGGCACCAAAATTGTTAAATTGTATAATCAGCTGATTTTCATTGTTATCGCACATTTTTATATAAATTTGCTAAAATATTAGCCAAGATACTTCCATATTTGTTAAATTATTGCTGCATTATTATCCGACCTGCTCTTACTCCCTGCCGCGTATAGAATGATGCCGCTGAAGATTATATTTAATGAAAATTTTAAAGATGCAGCCTGGTTTATGCAGGATATACCATTACCGTGTTTTGACTCTGCATCTGTTTGCAACTAGCTTCAGCTTCTCGATATACCAACGGAGACAACTTGTATTGTGGGCCGAACTAATGGACAAAGTGTCACAACACAACTTTTTGGACTAAATGCCAATTGAAAAATTGAATTAAAATTGACAAACTTGGTTATAATAGAAATATATTTCTCTAGTGAATGCTTTCACATCCGCTATTTATGTATCGATAAGGGTGCGGAGTTATCTTGACGCACATTTAAAATGTTGAAAATATCGATTGCTCTATCGATGTTTCTCGACCTCTTATTGCCAAGTGGCTGCGCGATTTGTATTTACTGTATCGACATTAGAAAACTTGAGTATGCATATAATTCAATTTAAAAGAAGAGACTGAACTGAATTCAGATGTCCACAACCTTTATTGTTGGAAATTTTGTTTGAAAACATTCAAGTCACTTTTTGTTTTCGAAAAATATTTCAGATATTTTTTTTATAGATTTATGAATGTGTTTTGTGTGTATACACAATTTTTTAGTTGTTTTGTTTGATCGCGTTCATTAATCTCAAACGAGATATATATTTAAATACAGATAAATACAAATATATATGAGTACATATGAGAAGTGTTAATGTAACCAAATTTAATCAATTCATACTATTAAGTATAACCTTCGGTAAATTCATTATAAAAGTGTGAATATAACAAAAATGTACATATGTGCGTACATAATACATATTGCATATACATATATGAATAGAAAGCAAATATATCATTAACGAGACGCCGCTGCATTAGGAGCATGGTACCTATCGATATTAAGTCTTAAATACGTAGGAAGCGAGCAGTAAAACCGTTCCATGTAGGTTATTTTAGAATGCTGACCACAACGACAGTAGGCGTTAGCCAATCAACCAAATGCGCTACTGACACAGAGCCTGCAACAACAATAACAACTACAGCGGGAACAACTTCAAAATCAAATGAAGCCATTGAAGGCTTAAAATCGCATAAGGTACAAATAAAAAGTGAAGTACTTTCCATTCTATCGCCAGGTAAGTCATCTTATTAGCACAGGAAGTAGACCAGACTCTAATTTCGCCCAACATTTTCAGATAACACAACCAATCAATTGCAAACTATGGCAGATGAGATAGGAGAAGCTATTAAAAGCCATAACTCAAAAACCTTAAATACAAATAATAACAACATCAGCAGTACTGCTTCTACCGCATCCTCTAATTCTGCAGAGACCGCAGCCGGAGGAGGTGCTGGGGCAGGAGGAACAGTAGCTTCTCGGCACAGCTCGGCAAATAGTAGTGGTTTGAATTCATCGCCTAAGGCATTGTCTCTTAACAACTGTGACCATTCAAACACAAACAGCAATAGCAACAATATTTCATCCTGCATCACCCAAATTGTGGATACTGACTCACACCAAGATGAACTACTTATAAAGCAGACCACAAACATCGTTAAGGAAGAGAACGGCGGTAAATTTATTGTTTCCTTTATCACTATTAAAGACATAAGGATTTCACTGTTTTATATGTTAGGCTTGGCAGATAGTGAATGCTGCGATTTCGGTAGGTAGGTTTGTGGCTTTGTAATGAAGTTTGTATATTTCTGATAAACGTCAACACAGAGATCTAAACATTTTATTGTCATTGGATGAAAAATGGAGCATGAGATGAGTAGTGTATCTTACAGTCGAATATTTTAGATTTCTGACTTATTCTTAGATTTTTTTTATCTACTTTCGTATTATTTGTCGTATTTTAATAATATTCCAACCAACTTAGTTGAACAAAATTGGTTGGGATATTGTCGCCATAGAACGAAGTAATGAACTTGATTTCATTGAGGGTCATAAAGGTTGCCAAGAAACCTAACTCTAAACTTTTTGTGGAAATTGCGAAATATATTGCTTTTCCGCTTTAAAGAGATCAATTAAAATACGAGTCTGGGTGTTGGAAAAAAGGAACAAAAATCTTCTTCTAAAAAAAAAAAAATCGATTTTGACAGTTTTTATACGAAATTTATAGTTTACCTTTTCTTTATATATTTCCGTTTGAATTTTTGGATTCTTTGGCTTCAAGGAACAGTAACAAAATATTTAATAATAACCAAAAAAAGAACTTTGTGTTTTGGATAAATAATTCTAGAAATAATTCTAAAATAATATTTAAATGCGTGCAATCAATCCCGAAAACATTTTGGGATAATGTTGTTTACAAAAATTCAAATCTAAGTTCAAAGATGCAGCTGAAAATGGGATTGGGTATAAACTGCTGGAAAAATCAGTTCACACTAATGAGTGGGAAGAAAGGGCACATTGATGAAGAATAAAAAGAAAAAACAAAAGGAATATAATTTGCAAAGGAATAACACAGAAATATTATTTGTTTTTTTCTATGCCTATAGCAAACTTAACGACAACATCGACACAACAAATGTCGACAATAGAAAAAAAGAGTCAAAACTCAGGTGGTGCAGGTGGTACCACAAACACTAGCTCCGGATCTAACAACGGCAGCAGCGGAAACCAAATTGGATCTGTAACTACTGTGAAAGAAGAACCTGCCGATATTATTGGCAGCTTGGTCCATATGAAAAAAGAAGAAGAGTTCTCACCAAACATGTCACCAGTGGGATTTGGATCGATTGCCCCATCTGTCAATACCGCAATAGATCAATCTGAAACATCAGGTATTTATATATATTTTTGGTGAAGTAAAACCCAATTTTTTTTGGAACTCGGAAAATATTGAAAGGGTCATCAAATTTGTTAACACAGAAATGCAAAGTCGATAATGCTCAAATGCCTTAATTAGATACATATATATTGATATCAATTGAAATTAAAAATCCATAGTGGACAATGTTCAAACATAAATATTTTCCAATATTTAAATATTTTCAAATACCCAACCCTATCAATTCAACTGCGTTTAAAAATTTATTGTTCGCTAAGTATGAAGTACTACTTATAGATAAGAAATAAAAATAATGTTAATGGATCATTGAAGGCATTGATTATTTTAGAAGGATCAGTAACATATAGTAGTGATTTTACCTCAATTCAATATTACCCTTCATTTAAAACGGAATTCTATGAAGATATGGAGTGAATAGAGGAGGTGCAAATAAATATATATATAGTTTCTGAAAACTAGGTGTTTATACGGATGGACGGCTATGGCTATATCGTCTGGGCTGTTAACGCTGATCAAGAAAATATATACTTTATAGGGTCGAAGATGCCTCATTCTACCTGTTACATACATTTCCTGCCGGCACAAAGTTATAATACCCTTCTACCCTATAGGTAGCGGGTATAAAAAGTATTTGGAGACATGTTCTTGTAAAACGTGCATTAACTGAAATTGTGCAGTCGTCAGATATATGACGTTTAAAAATAAAAATATATATTCCAACCAACTTGGTTGAACAAAATTGGTTGGGATATTGTCGCCATAGAACGAAGTAATGAACTTGATTTCATTGAGGGTCATAAAGGTTGCCAAGAAACCTAACTCTAAACTTTTTGTGGAAATTGCGAAATATATTGCTTTTCCGCTTTAAAGAGCGCTTAAGGTTAACAAGTATCTCCTCAAAAAGAAGCAGTTACTTGTTTTCAAATAAAGCACTTTTCCCAGATGATCGAAATCATGTTTATTTTTTTAGCGCAACTTCTTAAAAAAAAAACCGTCTTCAGAAAAACAACACTAATAAAAGCTGTGGAGTCGCAGACTGTATCTATAATCTAAAATATAGGAAATATATATAAGTAGTCGAAGAATTTGGTTTCATCAGTTCTTATTTTAATAATTGCACAAATGTTTCTGTGATGTGGCTAAAAATTTGTTTTTTTTTTTTTTTTCACCATTTCCGTGGCAAATGTAGACAAAGGTAGCTAAAGCTGTCACACTAATATTCATATGTGAAATTTACGAAATATATATAGCCTTTTTCGCTGATCGAAAAGGTTTCTCATCTGGAAACAGCGCTTAAAGAAGATGTACTTGTTGTTTGTGGTACTATGTATTTTAGGTAGTTCTGTGCATCGCTATTACTTAAATATTAAATATTATATTTGACGCTTTTCAAAACAAGTATTTTGAATTCTATAGAATTTTGTTAAAGCTTAAAGAGCTGGGGTCCCAAATAAACCAAATCCCTTTATTTCTACGCAACTCCATAAAAAATATGTTAGACATACCCTCTACAAATTTTGAATAGTGCGGTATTCATTTTAAAATATAGCAAATTAATATACCACAAAAAAAAACTGAGAATTTTCCAAGGGCTATATTGATTGTCAGCCAAATCAACTACGACCCTTATTAACATTTACAATTTTTATCTGAACGCAACTAAACTTTTAAGAATCATAAGGACTATAGCTATTATTGTATCTACCAAAAATTACTCTAGTTTTAAAATTACGCTGGCATTTATCTTTTATAGTCACTGAGATCCAGGCAGACAGATAGGGGACAAAGCTATATCGTCTCGGCTGTCGACCCTGATATTTTATAGGATCGGAGATGCCTCCTTTTGTCTGTTACATACCTTTTCCTCCTATCCTATGGGTAGCGGGTATTAAAATGCCCGTCAAAATTTTTGCGGCAGCATTTCGTTATAACAGTCCCAGCACAAAATAATAGCAATTGACACTCCGATACTGAAATGTATGTAAATCTCAAATTAGAAAAACAGCAAAAGCCAAGTGGTATATATACTCATATCACTATAATATATGATATATATTAAAATACATAAAATATATAAAATACAAACGGGGTACAAGACATCGACAAATTGATCATTTTGGTTTTGTATTGTATTGTATTGTAATTATTATTTCATAACATTTTCGATACATTTTGCCTTTTAGTTAAAATGGAACTACCTGCAAATAATGGAGAGAAACATGTATCAGCTTCAGCTTTGGGTCTGAACAGCGATGATATTGTTGCTTGCAATCCAGCGCTGGTTAATGCATTAGATGCCGAGAGACTAAGTGAAGCTTCGGCAATACATCCAAATTCTTCAGTAGCTGCAGGATCAGGATCGGGACCGTTACCGGTGCCACCTGCACCTGGTCAAGGGGCTCAGGGACTCAGCCTGACTAATTTTCTGGCGAACAACAATAATAATGTGGGCGGCACTTGTTTGGATTATATGCAGCAACAGAATCACATCTTTGTCTTCTCTACGCAGTTGGCTAATAAAGGCGCCGAGGCCGTGCTGAGCGGACAATATCAGACAATCATTGCTTACCATTGCACACAGCCAGCGACAAAAACATTTCTCGAGGATTTCTTTATCAAGAATCCAATGAAAATGAATAAGTTGCAGCGTCAAAATTCGCTTAATGGTTTGGGTATATTCAATATGCCTGGTGGTCAAAATTCCTGGTCACAAAATTCATCAGCTTCTGCCAACATCAATTCAAATGCAAATGCAAATGCAAATGTGAGTCTTACAAAAATACTGCAACCCCCGTCACAGAAATTAGGTGGGCTCAAAAACCTCTTTAATAATAGCCCGACAGATAATACAAATAAAGGCAATAATAATTTTGCTGCTGATCCGACGTCATCTGATGCGTTGGTGAATGAGAGTGAAATCATGTGCTGGGATGCAGACAATAGAAATAATTTGGATGGATCTGCACAAGCTTCTAGTGAGCCGCCGCAAAGTTTAAAACTAATGGATGGCATTGAAGCCGTAGGGAAATGCGGCAGCAACAATGAACTGAGTCTGAGCGCTGCTGACAACAATATTATATCGCTGCAGGGTGTCAAGGTGCCGGATGAAAATCTAACGCCGCAGCAACGGCAACATCGCGAGGAACAATTGGCTAAAATCAAAAAGATGAATCAATTTTTGTTCCCCGAAAATGATAAAATGCAGAATGACGCGGCCATGGCAAATTTAATGATGAATATGCCAACACATAGTAACAACACATCACAACAGATAAGACAACAGATGCATCAGAAATCTGATCACATTCAGTTAGGATCCGAGGATGTATTGATGCCTATGACAATGCCACTGCCAGCCGATGTTATTGCAGATATTGGTACGGTTGTTACTTGTTCCCAAAAAAATAATCTTTCGTCGTGTGTGGGAGGAGTGGCTTCAACGACTCCAGTAGCAACACCAGGTGGAGCAGTAGTGAATAGTCTAACTCCAAATACCAATTTATTGGCAACCAACTCGCCTGATATGATAGCATCCTTCGGAAACTCGAACTGCCACAATATTATGAACGTTGGCAGTGTTGGACTTGGTGTCACTGTCGAAAACAACAAGGGCGATGGTTTGACGTTACCACAAGCTGGCAATCAAATAACTCAATTAGAATGGAACAAAATGCAGCAGCATTTTTTTGAGGATCGTTTGAAAGTCGGCAAAGCGGCTGCCCATCCGGCTCGCCCATCCGGCCTAGGACCAGTTTCAGGGGCGGCAGGCACAGTCGCTAGCAGTGGATCTTCCACGGCTTCAATTGGTAACTCGTCAAATCAAGCAATACGCAATAATATTGTTCAAGGACCTCCACCGCCATACCATCCAACACAGAGATCGGCTTCGGTGCCGATTGCAACGCAATCGCCAAATCCATCAAGTCCCAACAATCTCTCGCTGCCTTCGCCTCGCACATCTGGTGGAGCTTTGGGGTTGCCCACAAATTCACCGATCATGGATTTGCCAGCACTCAATTCGTCATCGACTGGAGCCGCCGTATCATCCTCTGCCTCTGCCGCCTCCGCACCCAAAAACTGCTTCCAATCAGGTGGTGAATCGCCATCGTCAAGCCGTAATCGTGGTGCCATTAATAGCCATCTCAATAGTAATCCAACTACACCGCTATCCCATATTTCTCCCAAGGAACTTGAATCATTCAATGCTACTACAAATTCAGGTAATTTTATTGCACTTATTTTTCTTCCCCATTTAGAAGCAATTTAGTTTAAATTGTTGAAATGATTAATTATTACCTGTGTAAAACACTCAGTTAGTTTTCTAGATTTATCGATTATTATCATTATACTTATAGAACATTAAATATATCAAATTTGTCACACATATTAGACTTGCACGTGACTGGTGAATGTCATATATATATTTTTTTAATTAAATTAAATTACTTTTATTTCAATTATCAGAATGCTCTCGGCTTGATTAGTAAAATTGTGTAGACAATAGACTCCTATCTCAAGATTTAATAATGTTGTATTCGTAAGCTCAATCCTCTTTCTGTATATTTACAAATAATCAGTTGAAATAGTCAAGATTGACCCGGTTGTAGTGCTAAGAGTCATATAGTTATTGTAATCTGAAAAAATGAGGGACACTTTAACAATTTCATAACCTTCCTTTTTTAAAGGTTTGATCTGAGCTTGGTTTGCATTTATCGGTTTGTTTAAATCGGTAATTGAACATCCTGAAAATCTTTAGTATGTAATGATACCCTATCGTTCGCAGTCAATTTCTTCAATAGACCGATTTTCCATATTTATAATAACAATTTTTTAATCGAATTGATTGATATAATATGTGTTCTTGCCTTGATTTGTACATAAACAAATCTCATTTACAAAACAATGGCCTTCATTTTAATAAGCCTTGGAAATTAAGTCTATACATGTTCTCACTTTTTCTTAAAACATTACAATTTCTAAGTTTAATAAATAGCTTTTACAAGATCGATGGGGGGATTGATTTTCATTGAATCTATACGTTCAAATAGCTACTATAGATATATAGTCTTTTCTTCTATAATTTGTTATAATTGTTTTTTACGGTCAGTGGAATTAACAACTTTATCCCTTAGTAATGCAGTTCCTGTTAGGATCACTAGGAATTTTCTTCCTCTTCTCATTTCACGTAGAACTACTAACTTTGCTTGCCATAATACCTTCCGTATTCTGTGTGTGAACTATAATAATCTCAATAACGTAGTTTGCTCTAGTAAATCTATTCCTTTGCTTAAAACTATATTATTAGCTTATTTATCGAATATTTAATCTTATTATAATTTAATTTAATTTAATTATCTGTCCAGCGTCTTTTAATATTTATTCGCGGTTTCCGTTTAATGCATGCTGTTCAAAAATTTATTTTGCTTTGTCCGCGCGTCAACAAGCCCGTGCTTGGTATCGCTGGGCCACTTGATGGTACTGCCGTTAGTACGTCAACGTCCAAATAATAATAATAATTCACGTAACAATATAAGTACACTATAAATATAAATGTCTCTGACAAATGGAAATGATAATTGGCACAGATCATAATCATAATAATTTGAATACTTGTAAATGGAAACGTCTAAAATATAATTGTTTAATTCAATTGTAGTGGATTCAAAAACGTCACGGCCAAGTCCACAACGAACACGATCTCCTGGTAATGCGGTAACAAGTGTGAACTCTAGCGGAAATCATCTGGTAGAGCCAACTAATATGGATGTGCGGTATACGTCATCGAGTCCAGGCCTTAATTTTAATGCTCAGCTCGGGCAACATTTGCAAGGCAACGTGATGAATGCTTTTAAAGGACCTAATAACCCATTAGAAGTCAATGTAAGTGTTCTGTGCATTCACCGCAAATAGTTAAATGTAATTACTAAAAAAATCCTTCAACTTCGCATTTCTTAATATCTTTAGCGGCAGAACTGTGGACCACCTATGCCGCAGTTTAGTCGGCGTTCTGATAATATGCCACTGAATCCAAACAGCGCTGGTAATCGATCAGCTCCGAATGCAAAGATGTCGCAAAGCTTTGATCCAATTTCGTCTTTGGCTCAGATGTCACAGCAGTTGACCAGTTGTGTGCCTGGTGGTGTGGGTGGTAGTCCTGCCGGCGGGATGAATATGCTTGGACCGCCTGACATCAATATGGAGCATCATAGTAGCATGATGTCTGCTGTTGCCCTAATAGATGCCACCGAAATGGATCATATGAATCACAATGCAAATAGCAATACATGTCATTCAGCGAATACAGTGCTCAATCCTGTGATGGGTCAACGCATGTTGAATCCAAAGATGTGTGGCTTTAATACGAATGCTGGGCCTGGCCCTGGCCCTGGCCCTATTTCCAATAATAGTAGCGGATCGCTGACCATGGCTGGTCCAGGATTTCATGGCATATTGCCAGCTGGTGCAACTCGTATGATGGGTCGCATTCCACACGTCAACTTTGGACCCAATTTTAATGCAAATATCCAGGTGAAGGCCAGTACACCGAACACTATACAGTATATGCCAGTACGTCCACATAATAATAATAATAATAACAATAGTGGAAGTGGGAATGGAAATGGAAGTAATGTCCGCGTGCCCCCAAGTTTGGAGTTTCTCCAACGCTATGCAAACCCTCAAATGGCAGGCGGTGGTCCATCAATTGGTCACGGTATTGGTAATGATGTGGGAGCAATAATGATTGGACCAGGTTCCGGGTCGATGAATGTAAGCACGACAAATGAACAGCAGCATCAGCAGCAGCAATTACATCAACAACAACAGCAACAGCAACAACAGGGCAACAACAAAATACTTAACAGTCCTAATAATAGCAACGGAGGAATTGGCATGAACTTTTTTCAAAATTGCAATCAACTACCAGGCCTCGATGATGAAGTAGGGGCTGCTGTAATAAATGGTGGGCAAACATCAATAATACGTGGTATGCGGCCACAAGGAGGCATGCGACAACACACTCACGGGATGATGGCACGAATGCAAGCTCCTCCTGGCAGTCGACAGCAAGTTCAGTTTGCAAGCATCAATCCAGATGGATTGGAGGGTAACAACGATCCGTCAGCAGCAGTATTGTTTAATAATAGTTCATCAGCGGCTGCAATATTTGCGGCAAATCAACAGCAGCAGCAAGGCCAATGTAAGCAACAACTATCTTCGCATCAAAAGCCAGTAATGTCCTCGGGATTGTGTGGTAACGTTGGCATGCAAGGCGGCGGCCCTCCAGTGGGACAGGGACAAAATCACTCCCATCCGGTAATGGGTGCACCTAACAGCGGCAACCTGGTGTCAACTGCAGCTGGCAACGGTGTTGGTGGCGTCAATTTTGTTGGTCCCTCGTCGAATGACTTGAAGTATGCACAACAATATCATAGCTTTCAGCAACAACTTTATGCAACGAACACTAGGAGCCAGCAACAAATTGGAGGCGTTGGAGGTAGCAATATGATTACTATGCCACCAAATTTATCCCCAAACCCCACTTTTTTTGTCAGCAAATAAATTAAATTAATTAGATGTTCTACTTTAATCAATTGTGCATTCAGAGTCATTCAAGTCAGTCAATAACCAGTCAGCACATTACAAACACACATAAGATTAACAGATGGTTAAATCTATCCGACGGCATACTGAATTTATAAGGTTAGGACACATATATACAAATAAGTTAAAAAATATGCGAATAATGCTATGAATAGAAAATACGGATCGAACCGTTGCCAGCTTTGCAACATGTCGTATTTGGTGTATAGCACACTCTGTATTAAATGCAAATAAGCAAAATTGTAGCTAACAAAATACTTAACGTAAATCTCATACACATACCTATAAAGATACGTATTATTATGAATGTTGAGATAATTAAGTAAAAGTATATTTCTTCCATTAAATACGAAAAGAAATTAATATAAAAACTGTTATTCTGAATATTTACATTTTATTTGTTCGATTCATATTGCAATTATTCGTAAATAATATATACATAGATACAACTTTGTCTTAATTAAGCTAATATTTTAAGGTATTACATGTTTTGTAAATAACAACATAAAGAAATGAGAAAATTTAAAGCCACAATCCATAGTCGTTTTTAGTGCATTATTTTAAGACAACAGTAGATTAAAACAAAGAGGAATTCCAATTTCAAGGGTGAGCTACAGATTTTCAGGACTTTTTAGTGTGCGAGTCCACATCAAATTCTTGTTTGCACAACTTATAAGTTCCATTATTATTATTGAGAAGCAATTAAGTTTAAGAATCATTGTTGAGTTTTCGGAAAATAATATTTCGTTATTTAAGAAATATTACATTACAGTCGTTGAGGAATGTCTTCTAACAAAAAATGACATGTTTAACAAGTACTCAAAAGACTCAATTCTAATATCCGGTAGCCTTTTTGACCTACATCTTTGTGATCAGTAAAAGAATCATAAAAATATGTAGACATACATATATGTAAGATTACTTTTAATGAAAATAAATTACTATATCATAGAGTACATAAACGGTTACACTGTCCCCAAAGCAGCTATTGAATAATTTCCAATTCCAGCGGTTCTTGTCACCGATTGTATGTTAACGTAAAAAGGTGAATTTCTGTGGTGGTCACACAATTTTTATACCCGCTACCCGCTAGGGTAGAAGGGTATTATAACTTTGTGCCGGCAGGAAATGTATGTAATCAGCGCTAACAACCGAGACGATCTAGCCATGTCCGTCTGTCTGTATGAAACACTGGATCTCAGAGACTATAAGAGATAGAGCTCTAATTTTTTTCGACAGCATTTATTATGTTTGCACGCCGATCAAGTTTGTTTCAAATTTTTGCTACGCCCACTTCCGCCCCCGAAAATTGAAACAAGTAAGAAAGCTACAGTCGAGTGTGCTCGACTGTGAGATACCCGCTACCCATTTTGAATAAAAGCAATCTATTTTGCTATAATATTCTTAAAATATTCGAAAAATGCTGCAAAAATACTGAAAATATACGAAATGGTATATTTGGTATAGTAGCGCATTTAAAATATACCATAGGCGGCACAAAACACCAGATTGTCAGCCAAAGAAATAACTACCCCTAGTAAGTAGCCGTTTTTGCCCATACAAAAGTATTTCTTTAATAACTTAGACAATTTTTATCTGATCGCAAGCAAATTTTCAGGAATTATAACCATTATAGCTGTTATTGTATACACCAAAATTTAACAAGTGTATTTTAAAGCTACGAATTTCGGTATATATCATAATGACTATAGTCTTCGTGTCCTCTGTAAATTTGAAAGCGATAAGATGAAAATTGTGGAAGTTATTAAGGAAATACTTTTGTATGGGAAAAAACGCCCACTTACTATGGGTCTTAGTTGCTTTAGCTGACAAGCTAGTATATTTTGCCCTCTATAGTATACATTGTATGTACCAAATATATAATTCAGTATATTTTTTATGTTTTCGGTATATTTTTGGAAAAGTACCGCTTTTATTCAAAATGGGTAGCGGGTATCTTACAGTCGAGCACACTCGACTGTTGATTTCTTGTTTTTTTTTTTTTTTGTGTTCTCAATAGATAGATATATATTTATTAACACAGTTGAGGACAGTTAATTCTGGGCACGTTTTTATCTTACACATTGAGTGAGAGAAAAACATAATCGTTTCTCTTACATGTTCGGCACTATCTCTTTTGCTGCTTCTTTCGATTCTGTCTATTGCTCCTCTCTGACCATTCTCTATTGTTGTCGTTTATGGTTAGGTGCGACTTAATAGCTAAATGCGCAGTGCTCGAACTTATATTCGAATTCGAACTTTGAGAATGGCCTTGGCTCTGGAATCCGAATCGTATAAATGGCCACTGTGGCATTGCTGGGGTGTTGGGGGTGTTTGTATTTTGAACAAGCAAGTTGGTTGGCTGAGCGACTACACAGACCCACAGTTTTTTCACCCTTATCGTGCTTACCAATTTAAAAAGAAATGTAGATTGCTGTCACAGAGGCACGACTACGAGTACCTTCTGTAGATAGTAACCACCGGAGGAACCTACAAGTTTCTGATATCCAACCACTTTCGAAGACATGTGGCCAGGGGCTTGGCAAAATCAAGAAAATTAAAATGTATAATCATAATGTCTTCAGCCTTTTACATACTTTCGTAGCAGTTTTGTTAGTCGAGTTTGCTCGACTGTGAGATGCCCATTTTAAATAAAAGCAAAATATTGCGGTACTTTTTCAAAAATATACCAAAATAATGTACCGAAATATACCAAAAATAGACTTAATTATATATTTAGTACATATATATGGTACTACACCCAATATATACCATAGAGGGCAAAATATAGTAGCTTGTCAGCTAAAGCAACTAAGGCCCATAGTAAGTGGGCGTTTTTTTCCATACAAAAGTATTTCTTTAATAACTTCCACAATTTTTATCTTATACAGAGGACACGAAGACTATAGTCATTATTGTATATACCAAAATTCGACTGTAGCTTTAAAGTTACACGTGTTATTCGATAAAAAAAAACTATGGGGATACTTAATCTGAATGCCACAATAAAGTGTTGTCAATCCATAATTAAATAGACTGTGAGATACCCTCTCTACAGTTTTACAGATTACCGTTTGATATAACACATAAATATACTAAAATAAGTTACAATGAGTGCAATTAAATTCCTAAATAAGTTTTCACTTAATAATAATAAGAAGACACTCAAGCAGGAATCATAGTTGTGAAGTTTGTTTTTCATATTTGAGCTGCAAAACTGTTGTGTTAATGTGCATATATAACATATGTATGACATTGCCCATAATTAATTGTTCTTATTTTTAAAATGTATTATTCTATTTTTAATGTTTTTATTTTAATTAAAGTTTTCTCTTTTCATTTGGTTTTGTTCTATTTGAATATAAACTTCTATACACTTAGAGGCTAAAAAATTTAAGGCTGCCAACAACTAAAGCAGTTGTTTTGCTACTCGGAGTCCTTTTTTTTGGGAATTTGACCACTCACATTGCCTTCAAAAGGCCTTTCAGGCTGTTACCTTTTAGGCGAGATTTTTTTTTTAACGAGTTTAGAAATTCGTTTATTATTAAATTAAATTTATTTTAAAAATTTAATTAATAATTATTATGAATTTGTATACAGAAGAGGGTAAGGGATTAGAGTAACTTGTAGTCGAGAACTCTGGATGAATCAGATGGAAATCATCGATTTGCACGGTTTCACTTGATGAAATAAAAAATTACACAATGATACATTTATTTTTTTAATTTTGAGTAATCGATGTTTTAATTAAAAAGTATTTTTCGTCTACCGAAAATTATAACTTTATACATTTTTAACCGTATATTTGATTGTCACCACGAAAAGCTCTTATTTTTATTCTAAAATAATATTACACTTAATTAGAAGGCAAAAACAAACAATGTTTTCTCGGGTTGTCACTCGCAGCACATCGTAGTCAAGATTCTGGTATGTAGCTGCTACTGTTTTTCACATATGATCGTCATGGTGGTCAAACATCAAATGATTCGACTCTAGCTTTAAATGTTTTATGTTTACAAACACATGTTGTATTATTGATTTATGTTTTTCTGTAATACGTTGTGTGTGTGCTATCCTACTTTCTCTCTTTTTCTTCAAATTTTCTCTTCAACATGTTTTGTGTGGTCGATGATTGTCCTTATTCTACGCACATATGCTTGTACAAATATTTTGCATAGAAAGAAACATAAATAGTGTACGAGTATATGCATGTGTGTATGCAAACATATAAATAAGAACTACAGTATTTAGGTGTGTGCATGGCATAGCCACCCTTTGGGCATCTACAAGACAGCATTGTGCTGTGATTACATTTAAGTGCACGCACAGGATTTGACAATACTGACGCGACGACCGACCGACCGGTTTGACCAGTTTAGAAATTCGACCACGTTTCTGATATTACTCAATAGAGGCTGAATGGATGACATGCAAATGACCTATGCAGGACATAGGATAGGGAACAGGGGAGAAATAGGACAATTCGAAAGCCAACCCCTTAGCTACAAATAGTTAGTTCCGATTTTCCTGTCCGCAGTAAGGCTTTAACAATATACAAAAACATTTTTGAATGCTTTCTTATGCTTCTTGATCAACGCTCCTGGACTCCCATTTGCTCTTCTTGCTGCTACCTCTACTGCCCTTTGCAGAGGGATACGACATAAAACCAGTTTTCTAGGTGTGACCCCTTTTGCTGCGGGTACGTGTATGTCCGGTTTGGTCGGGTCAACAATACATATGTATGCTGCTCTAGACCAGTGCAGCTGCTGTCAATATTTTGCACTTTAGACAGACACAGACCGAAAATTCCAGTGCTAATAATCTCGTATCACATGCACAGTTTCTTTATAGGGTTCATTGTCATCGTGCTCACCTTCTTCATCTTGAGCCATAGCTTATTAGCATACATGCATAATAAGTAGTATAGTTAAAGCGCGCGATTCTTTCGGATGCTCGGTCGATTATCACATGCAAAATTTATATGTTTATCTGCAATAGAAGTTAATAGATATCCCAAAACGGTCCTTTGACCAAGAGAATGTTTCTACAATTGATATATTGATCATTATTTTTTAACTTTTTAAGAAAATTGCTGTCCATTTTTTTATTTGTTATGTGCTGTTACAAAATTAAGAAAAGCGCCACTTTTTTGTAATTTTTTTTTCCATTGATTAAGTAAAACTTAAATTGGGGTGATGTGCTAGCCGATTTTTTTTAATATATATATATATCTTTCTTTAATAGCAATAATTTCGAAATTTGCATTTCTTTTAATTAATACTTTATTAACATCAATGTCATTTCAAAGATGTAGTATATGGTCAAGGATCCCTTAATGACAAAAAATATAAGCATTGTTTGTGCAATTGTTTGTCTTGATATGGTCCAATAGGCATTTTTAACCAGAGCCCCAATAAAACTAACAGTTTTCTACTTGACATTCGATGAGATATGAGGATATAGTCGGCCTATAACTCATTTTACACAATGAGTTACTACATGTATTATTATTATTATAAAAATAATGTAACCCAACCGCTAAATATATCGCAATTTCAGTTCTAATTCAATAGGGGAAATTTGAAGCGTATACAACGATAAGTTTTAAATCATTTTCAATCTTAATGTTTTCTTATTTTAACCTTAGGTATATAAGTTTGCGATGAAATATTAAAATCTTTTCCATGAATCCAAAATTATGCATAATAAAAGCTATTTATTTATTTTATTATTCATTCACTTAGTTACGTTCAATAGATAATCCCAACAAAAAGAAGGTATTCCATGCGACATAAACAGAAGTCGGCCAATTGTTCAAGCGTTAATTCTAGCTAGATCCAATGGAATTTTTATTTCACCATTTTATTTTAATCTTAGAAAAGTATTTTGTTATATTTAAAAGTAATATTGAACACCACATTTTTATTTCAAGCTTTATGTGTACATATATCTATCACATCTTTGCAATTTTTTATGTAAAATGGCTTATAAGACCAAAAATGCCAGAAATAAATATACAATTATCTAAAAAAAATGAGGTCGGGCTTTTAACACACTTGAATACAGTAGAGTAAATTTATTGAAACGCGATCTACAATGAAAATGAGTTTGGTTTTTAATATGTTTTGTAGATACGAGTAGTATTTAAACCTTTACAAGAAGTCACGAAATTCACATTCGCTGAAATCGTTGAAATGTTTGCAAAAAAGAATTCAGATCAACAAATTTCAGCAAAATTCAGTTTTGACATTGCTTTTTTTAATTTAAATGGGAACAAATATTACATATACCGACCATATTAAAACAATATTCTTGGAACCGGACTGCTGGCGGGAAGGGTTATGCATTCCCGAAGCCCTCAACCTCTTCACCGACGGGTCGAAGATGGATGATGGTGTCGGAGCGGCCGTATACTGTCCAGACCCGGTCTCCAAACATTCCTATAAACTCCCAGACCACTGCAGCATCTTCCAGGCGGAAGTTTTTGCCATTGGCAAGGCTGCCGAATTGGCTCGGGGTTTGCAACGTAATCGTACTTCTATTAACATCTTTGTTGACAGCCAGGCTGCAATAAGATCCATGCACTCTGATGTGGTCAAGTCCAAAGTTGTCCTGGACAGCAGAAGAGCAATAGAGTCGCTGAACGCATCTGCGGTCGTGCGTATCGATTGGATCCCAAGCCACCAGGGCATCGATGGCAACGAGATCGCTGACACTCTCGCCAAAGAGGGAGTGGGGCTCGATGTCGGTAACATGTGCAATGTCCCGATATCCCTGCGAACTCTAGGCAGTGAATTTGAGGTGCGCTCTAGACTTCAGTGGGACGCGAGCTGGCGTAATGCCAACTCGTGCAAAACTGCAAGGCTGATGTGTGCCTCTACTAACAAAAACTTAACCAAATTCGTCATGCAGCTTTCAAGGAAAGACTGCAGGCTAATGCTAGGCATTTTAACTGGTCACTGTCTGTCAGCTGCCCATGCTGTAAAGCTGGGCATCACGAACAGCGATCAGTGCAGTAAATGCCACGAACCCGGGGTTAAGGAAACACTCGAGCATCTTCTCTGTAGATGCCCAGCGTTATCCCGACTCCGGTTGAAATACCTTAATTCGCCGTGCCACAACGATCTTCGGTACGTTTCACGGCTACCTCCTAGGATGCTGCTGGCTTTTGCCAAAAACGCATCCATACTACGCGATTTCTGAGACGTAGATAAACTACCGGTACAGCTACGGACCTCCACTGGTCTATGCTTTGCCCCGTATACCGGCAGCCGGTCCTACCTAAACCTAAATATTACATTCGACATTAGAGGAAAAATACTATTGTTTCCCTAATGTCTTAATGGTAGCGTTTTTGGTTTTTTGCTTTTTAACTGAATGTTTTATAGAATGTATTTATATACATACATTTAATTATTTTTTTTATAAACTTTAACATGAACCTTATATTTTTTCAAGTATTCTATAAATTAGTAGGTTTGGTACGAAATATCAAATTAAGTACAAGAATTTTAAAGTTTTTTTGGTAAAATAAATCTGGCCATTTTATGAATCTAAGCAATCATACAATTATTTATACTGGTATTCGAAAACTATTAAGAGATGTATTTAACATGAACCTTATATTTTTTAAAGTATTCTATAAATTAGTAGGTTTGGTACGAAATATCAAATTAAGTACAAGAATTTTAAAGTTTTTTTGGTAAAATAAATCTGGCCATTTTATGAATCTAAGCAATCATACAATTATTTATACTGGTATTCGAAAACTATTAAGAGATGTATTTAACATGAACCTTATATTTTTTCAAGTATTCTATAAATTAGTAGGTTTGGTACGAAATATCAAATTAAGTACAAGAATTTTAAAGTTTTTTTGGTAAAATAAATCTGGCCAATTTATGAATCTAAGCAATCATACAATTATTTATACTGGTATTCGAAAACTATTAAGAGATGTATTAGTGACTCACTTCTTTCTGTAGGTCACCAGCAATCCCGGGCTCATCATCAACAGTTGTCCCAGCTCCATTGGCAGAAATGCTTCGTGTCCCTTAACATTTTCTGAAAGTAAAGAACATAAAGCGTAGTTTTTTCTAACACAACTGTACCTCTTTCACCATCACCGTTTGCGATTCTTGCATGCCCATCTCAGTCCACACTTTTTGTACAGTTAAACTCTCCTCCCACCCCCTCCCTCACTAGAAATATCACCATCGTCTTCTTCGTCTCCATCTCCATCGCCATCGCCATCGCCATATCTATCGCCATTGGCATTGCCATTGCCATCGCGAGCCATCGGTATTGCCCATTCTCCACTCTGTTCCCCTGTCTTACACCCTTTCAGCAGCCGCGCGGGTGATTTAAAAATTTAATACCTCGCGGCTATTAATGGTGGAAAATGCTTGCGTAATAAAACAAAACGCAGCAACGCGGACTGGGAGAAATGGGAATGATGGAATAGGAAAGGGAGTGGGAATGGGAGTGGGAATGGAAGTGAAAATGGGCTGGGATGACGTTGGATTGTTATATTGGTGGTGGTCGGTATGCGCAGGACGCCTGCCCACATCTTTTAAAAAACTGGAACAGGACAACGCAGGACATGAAGGACAAGGCGACAAAGGAGAAGCGAGAAAAATCAAAAGAAATAAACATGGCGCGTGTTTTGCCAAAAGAAGAAATTTTAATTTAAAATATTAATGATGACTACAAAGACGATGCCAAAGACAATATCGAAAACGCCAACCCTGTTGTGATTGCCTTTCCTAGAAGGGCAATCTCTCCTTCACTTACAGTGTGGGCATTTGAAGGAAACAGAAAAAGAAAATAACGTTTTTTTTCCGAGATGTTTCTTAAGTTTTTATGTTGGCCCTATGCCGCCTCTCACTTTCCGTGTCCTTTATACTTTCAAATGGTTTGGAGTCGACTCAGAATAACATAACATAGATGTAAACGCGTCGTGGACGTTGTTATAACAACTAGATGGATGGGACGATGTGCAAGTTTATTTTAAATGGAAAAATGTGCTTCGTTTCAATTGTAACTTGTCTTATTTATAACCTATTTCCTAACATACAAAGCTAAACTTCAATATAAATTGCATCAAGTTCAAGTAATAAGATATTGTTAAACTTTTTTATAAAACTAAAAAAAAATTTTTTTTAATAGCAAAGCAGAGCGATATTATCAGAAAAATTTACCGAATTAAATTCAAATTCAAAAGATATTGGAGTGTTTAATAACTTCTAAGCTTGCTTTATCTGATTGTAATCAAATCATAAATACGTTAGTTAATATCGACTCTTCTCTGAAAATTATGCTTGCAATTCGTTTTTCTTAAAAAAATCAATAACAACAAAAAATTTACAGCTTTATTACTTACAACTTTGTACAAGACATATTATATTATAGATTTGATGTACATATGTACAATATTGTAAGTAATAGAACTGAACATTTTTTGTCGTTATTAATTTCTTTTTATATATAAAAAAAAATACATATAATATATATTATATATAATATAATATATAAAATGTTATTATAATTACCAAGTAAGAAAGGTGCAGTTGACTGGGATCGTCTACCCCCTACCAATTTCCAATACCATCAAAAATATACCAAATTTATTTACCAAAAATACTAAGATATACTTAAAAAATACATAAGAGTAAAAATATACCACATTGTCAACCAAAGCAACTAAGACCCGATTACAGCAGGCGTTTTATTCCACACAAAAGTATTTCTTGAATAACTTTTATAATTTTCCTCTGATCGCCATCAAATTAATAGCCACAAATAATATTATATGGTATAATATTATTCATTTTTTGTATATAAAATTAACATTGCAAGCTTGCTTACATAGCCTTTTGTTTTTATTTCGCCGTCGTTAGCTTAGTAAGCACCCTAACTTTGAAGTGTTGCAGAGAGTATTAAAACTATATAATCAAAAGTGGCATATATGTACATAGGTCGAAATATGTATAATTAAATATACTGATTAATACTATGCAATTAAAAATATTCAAAATTGGCAATGGAAGCAAAAGTTTAGCTTTAATGTGGTGCTAGCTATAGAAAAAACAATCATCTCAGATCCTAATAAGAATAAACCTTTTAAATCAAAGATGATTAAATCGCTTAGATAGGTAAATAGCAATTTAAATTAAGCTTACCTTTCATAACTTGAAGTCATCCACTTGATTAACTAGGTTATTGCTAGAAATGTTTAAAACTTATTTAGAAAATTTTATATGAAAAACAATTTAACTTTAGGTTAGGGGAAAAAGTTTAAATATAATAAAAGTAGCTTCTTAAATTCTAGATAGAACTGTACGTATTTTAAATTCGCTGAAAATACTTGTAAGATCAACACATTAATGAAATCGTCGAAAAATCATTACTCTCAATAAACTAATAATTTCCAAGGACGAAGCATAGTTTATCGTCATTACTCAGTATCTGATGGGAGGCGTATGCTTAATAGCAACAATGGCTGTGGGCAATTGCTCGCCTCAAATTGTCAGTGAGGGGAAAAAGAGAAAATTGCCTTAATCAGCAGCCAATGAAAACACTGAATATAAATTGTAGAATATTCCTAAGAGTATTTCTAAATTATAAGAGAGAATTAACTTTATAAATCGAGAGAGACAAAAAATCCCTTCAATTCAGTTCACAATCATTTCAAATAGAGGGCGCTTTGTCTGCAGAACATTTGTAATTAATGGCGCCATCTAGCAATAAACATAGAAAACTACATAACATTTTTGGTTCGCTTTAATTGTTGCCTATTTTGTTTTCTTTTAAACGTCAGTCTTTAGTTTTGTTTTTATCCTTTTGAATTAGTTATCTTCTGCCGTTTCACATGACATAAATATTCATCAATAGTTATACAAAGTAACTAAAATTGAAAATTTAAAGCACTAAACAATTTCTATATTGTTTACATTTCCTCAACTTACCTCTGATCTATAGTTAAAGCTACTATGTATATACATTAATATAATTAATATATTGATTACCAAGCCGACAGTGTACGAAATTTTACATTCACATCACATTATTTTGACCAACGAGTAAATCTGAATTATCCCGATCAGCACAAAATTCAGGAAAATTGTTTTATTTTAAGATATTCATACGCGTCTAAAGCACAAGTCGCTTTATTTTCAATATATTTTATTTTAATCAAACACAAAAAGCGGCTAAACATGTTGATATTATTGAAAATGGTTTGGGGGAATTTTACAGCGAAGCTGTACATTTAATCTGCATCATTTCGTAGTTTTAAATTATTAGATAATGCAGACATATTCAATGGGTAAAGTCTAGAACCACATAGGGATGTGACAGGTGCATGTGGATACATAAATTTTCTAAAACTTTAAACGGTTTGGTGTTTTGCTCTGCAGCAAGGTTATATTTTTCGAAGTTACCTCTTTGGTTATTAGATAAATTTAACTTACATGGTATATAGTAAGCCTTTAAATTGGCAAGAAAACACACACATAATATTTATTTTTGTTTTATTATACCCGCTACCCATAGGGAAGAAGGGTATTATAACTTTGTGCCGGCAGGAAATGTATGTAACAGGTAGAAGGAGGCATCTCCGACCCTATAAAGTATATATATTCTTGATCAGCGTCAACAGCCGAGACGATCTAGCCATGTCCGTCTGTCTGTCTGTGTGTCTGTCCGTCCGTCTGTATGAAAAACTGGATCTCAGAAACTGTAAGACAGCATTTGTTATGTTTGCACGCAGATCAAGTTTGTTTCAAATTTTTGACACGCCCACTTCCGCCCCCGCAAATCAAAAAATCGAAGTACAAGTGTAATTTTAAAGCTAGAGCTGCAAGTATATTTAGTATATATAATAACAACAATAGTATTTATAATTCCTGAAAATTTGATTACGATCAGATAAAAATTGTGGAAGTTATTAAGGAAATACTTTTGTATGGGCTAAAACGCCTTCTTACTAGGGGTCTCAGTTGCTTTGGCCGACAATCTGGTATATCGTGCCTTCTATGGTAGTATTTTCGGTATATTTTGAAAATAATACCGCAATATTTTGCTTTTATTCAAAATGGGTAGCAGGTATCTCACAGTCGAACACACTCGACTGTAGCTTTCTTACTTGTTTTATTTGGTTTTCATTTCAAAAGTTTGAATTCATAATAAGTTGTTTGTATTTTAATACTCGTATTAATTAATTTTAGTCGAGCGGTCTGGATTTTACAATTAAACCTAAGGACGACTTAATTTTCACGTCTCTGACTCTTTATTCTACAACTCTCTGCGCGACTACCTATTTCCTATATAAAATTTGGTGTACGACGGGCTTTCTTGAACTCTAAATGAACTCCATTAATTTCGACGTTATCCTACAAGTTTTCTCAAGATTTTTATACCCGCTACCCATAGGGAAGAAGGGTATTATAACTTTGTGCCGGCAGGAAATGTATGTAACAGGTCGAAGGTGGCATCTCCGACCCTATAAAGTATATGTATTCTTGATCAGCGTCAACAGCCGAGACGATCTAGCCATGTCCGTCTGTCCGTCTGTCTGTCTGTCTGTCTGCCCGTCTGTCCGTATGAAACACTGGATCTCAGAGACTATAAGAGATAGAGCAATAATTTTTTTTCGACAGCATTTCTTATGTTTGCACGCAGATCAAGTTTGTTTCAAATTTTTGCCACGCCCACTTCCGCCCCGCAAATAAAAAAAAATCGAATAACAAGCGTAGAGCTGTGAATTTTAGTGTGTATAATAACAACAATAGTATTTATGATTCCTGAAAATTTGGTTGCGATCAAAAAAAATTGTGGAAGTTATTAAATAAATACTTTTGTATGGACCAAAACGCCTTCTTACTAGGGGTCTCAGTTGCTTTGGCCGACAATCTGGTATATTATGCCGTCTATGGTATATTTTGAAAGTGGTACTCTACTAAATACTAAAAATATACCAAGTGGTATATTTGATATATATTTAGTATTTTGCAGTATTTTGGTATATTTTGAAAATAATACCGCAATATTTTGCTTTTATTCAAAATGGGTAGCGGGTATCTCACAGTCGAGCACTCTCGACTGTAGATTTCTTACTTGTTTTTTTTAGCATTTTGTTTTTTTTCTAACTACCTTATACAATACGAGTACGCACAACATACATACAATACATGATACTTTCCGCTAAGGCATTACACCAATCTTCTTGCCAATAAAAGTCGCAAAATTAATATTGCCAGAATTTTAATTTGTTGTAATGAAAGCAGTACGCATCATTTTAGCCAAAACTGTACTGCGAAAGTTTTGGTATTCTTGCTTTAGTACATTTTGCCAAAGTAAGTGCCAATTATCAGTCAGATTTTATTCTAGTTTATAGGATCCCTATGTTTTCAACATAAGAATGATTCTAAAGCAATATATGGATTATGAAAAATCTTTTCTTATTGTACGGTTTCGGAATTTATCAAATAAATCGTTTTATGCCAAACAGCATAAAAAACAAGTAAGAGAGCAGTCGAATATGCTCGACTGTGAGATATTTGCTACCCATTTTTAATGAGGCAAAATAGCGCCGCATTATTCTTAAAATTCTGCATATTGTTAAATTACGCTACCCAATTGTGTTTCGTGTCATGCCAAGACCGTGACTGCAAGAATTTCTTGTAGATCGCTAGATGACTTTTCTTGTAGAAAGCGTCTTGCAATGAGTCTGGTGTACACGCCCTCTTAGCGCAACGCGTAATTTCCCTAACGCCTACTTTTCTCGAACATGTGCAATTTTGTGTATCATGCGTCAGTTGATTTGTGAGTGCTGTACAAGAAAGTTGAATTTTTTCTGCGCGTCTTTTATGAAACAATCAGAGGTAAGTTTATATTTTTTAACTCTACTTCTAATATTCTAATCTTATGTAAATAAAGAATACTATTTTCATTTATATTTAGAGGAATCTCCATTAAAGTATGTGACGATGTTCAGGAGGATGCTCTGCCCAGATGGTATAGCAAAAAACTTGGAGCGGATCTTCCACAAGGATGTGCTGATGGGGATGAACTACGCTGGCACTGCAAAGATGAAGGCATTCAACAAATACCGCCATTTGAACAATGCCATGTTTGAAGCTCTGAAGACCGACTACTATAGCTTTGAGGACCACAAGAAAGTTGTGCGAGAGGAGTTTTACAAATTTAAAAATAAAAATTACAAGGCATTGGCCAGGAAAAAGCAATTAGAAATATTAGAAAATAATAAATAGAATATAACTATAATTGTTTAGTAATAAGTTAAACTAATTAGAAAACATAACTATAATTTTAAGTGCTCATTGTTTTAGTTTTAATAAATTTAATTTGAAGTATAATAAACATTTTATTTACTGCATATATTTTTGAGCGTATTTTTATTTTGCATATTCCGAACTACGCACTAGAATCTAAGCGCAGAATTTCTGCTAGAGCTGGACCACGTATTTTCTACAAGAAACGTCCAGTATAAATTCTGCCAGCGCAGCCGAGGGAAATTTAAATTTCCCTCGGCTGCGCTGGCAGAATTTATACTAGACGTTTCTTGTAGAAATTACGTGGTCCGTTTCTTCTAGAAAATCAGTTCCGCATATATGGCAAAAAGAATGGATAAATTCCTTTCTCGTCTTGTGTCTACACATGACGCGACTGGAAGAAAACTTGTATATTTTCTACTAACAAAACACAATCGGGTAGCTATTCAAGTTTTTTCAATTTGTGGGGGCGGACGTGGGCGTTGCAAAAATTTGAAACACACTTGATCTGCGTGCAAACATTACAAGCTCTGTCAAAAGAAAATTATAATTTTATCGCTTTTAGTACATATCTGTATGAACATATCTACGGACCAGAGAACGGCTTCGGAAGAATGAAAAAAAATTCGTACGTGCTCAACAGCCGAATAATCACACTGTTCGGATCAGCCGATCAAACTGGCATGCGCTCACATTTTCGTTGTAGATTTTAAATCCACTCTGGTGCAAGCGATTTTTTGTTTCACTCCAAGTTGTTCGGCTCATGTTTGAATTGATCCGAATGATGCTTTCGTCAAGTCATGCTAATTTTTTTTGATCGGAATGATGCGTTCGGCAAAATGAGTTGATTTTCAGTCATCACTGTTTTTTGGTTCAGTGAGTTGAATTGAGTGAGAAATTTTGAACCAAAGACTCAAGATGATCGGAATGATGCGTACGGCAAAATGAGTTGATATTAACTCATCACTGTGTTTTGTTCAGTGAGCTGAGTTGATTGAAAAAGTTCACGTATGATTAAATAAAAAAAATAGTGAGTTTTGCAGTTGTTGACTACGGACAGACAGAAAGACGGACATGACTATATCGTCTGGTTGACGCTGATCTAGAATATATTTATATAACTAATGGGGTCTGAGGTGCCTCCTTCTTCTGCGTTTTACATTCATTTCCTGCCAGCACAAAGTTATAATACCCTTCTACACTATGGGTAGCGGTTATAAAAATGGCTTGCAAAAATATTTGGACCGTTGTTTGTTTATAAATCTTCGGGTCTTGCTAAGAAAAAGGGAAGTGGAGAAATTGTTTTAAGATGTTAACCAAAATTAACATTAAGTGGGAAGGGAGAAAGACTTCGCTAAGGATATATTTCGACACTTTTCAATGTAATTAAGACAGAGATTTAAACCGCCAAACAGGCGGAGCAAAGCAGAATAGTATTACAGCATCCAGAAACTGTAGATGTAGAAACGGGCTATACTCGTATTGATTGCAGCCTGCGAAGTGGTGTGTGTAGGGCAGAGTGAGTGAGTGGAGTGCGCTGTCGTGTGTCAAGATGACGGTAAGTAGTACACACACAACCCGCGAGATTTTAACGGCCAATCAAAGTGCGCTGTCGAAAATGAGGCATCAGTTGAGTGCGCCTTGTTGCTTTGGCGAAATATTTCTCAAGATGCTGTTGGTGGTGTGTGTCTCCGTGGAACGCGCTTCCCTTCCAGCATTTGTTTGTATTCGCGGCTATGGCCGTACTTGGTATGCTTTCTGCAATAGACAGAATTTCGCGGAGCTAATGGCTATGGCTGTTCAAATGTGCGGGTCTCTATATACTCGTTGTATATAAGACATACGTATGTACGTACATATATGTGTATACTTGCCACTAAGATGACTATACTGTATATCCTATTTTATATATTTGTGGTAGTCTACGCATATGTAACGTCGTCGGAGTAAACGAAATGCTAATTTCATTTCGTTCAAATTTTTACAAGACCAACTTGCGAGTGAGACGAAGGACCGTAGCGCGAGCACATCAGCAATTGTCGGGACTGTACCCATTTGCATGACATTTAAAATACCCACTTCGTACATAAATATGAAGTAATACGAATGTATGTCGATTAATGTCAAATCATAGGAATCGCGAAACAAATGTCACAAGGAGAATATGATTTAGATTTACTTTTACAAATGTCTTAAAGATAACATATCATAACGCTGTCGGACTTTTACGAGCAGTCCAACTTATTTTCCAGGCACTTGGATGTAATAAGTGACGCCGTAGTCTTTAAAGCCAAATTGATGAGTCGGTTTCAGTATATTTTCTTCGAGTACAGGCTATCATTTGCCCAAGAATATTACAAATATTTGCGATCAAAGTGACCAGATAATATATTAGTGAGTGTCCAATATGCCTATAATTTCCATACTAAACTTTTCGTCGGAGAAACTCAATGGAATAAAGATGCGACTGAGATCATTTATGATTTATATATATTATTTTTACCGGTATATAACAAAACGTAACAAACAAATTTATAAATAAAACCACATGGGCTTAATTATTATACTGAAGTAGACATTTTTATATATTTTCAATGAATGTAGTTAATCTTTTTGTAAAATTTATAACTTCACTAACTTAACTTATAATTGAGTATTCAAACACAGAATGTATTCCGTATGGAACACTGGATCTCAGAGACTACTTGTATAAGAGATAGAGCTATAATTGTTATACCCGCTACCCATAGGGTAGAAGGGTATTATAACTTTGTGCCGGCAGGAAATGTAAGTAACAGGCAGAAAGTATATATATTCTTAACTAGCGTCAACAGCCAAGACGATCTAGCCATGTCCGTCTATCCGTCTGCCCGTATAAAACATCAGATCTCAGAGACTATAAAAGATGTAGCTCTAATTTTTTTTCGACAGCATTTGTTATGTTTGCACGCCGATCAAGTTTGTTTCAAATTTTTGCCACGCCCACTTCCGCCCCCGAAAATAAAGAAAATCGAATTACAAGCGTAATAATAAAGCTAGAGTCTCGAATACATTAATAACTATAGTCATTGTGACTCCTGAAAATTTGGCTGCGATCATATAAAAATTTTCCAAGTTATTAAAGAAATACTTTTGTATGGGCAAAATCACATATCTAGTTGTTGCTTTAGCTGACAAATCTGGGATATGTTCTGATATATGGTACAAAAATACCGCAATATTTTGCTTTTATTCAAAATGGATAGCGGGTATCTCACAGTCGAGCACATTCCACTGTAGCTTTTTTAATTGTTTTCTTTTAATATTCGTTATCTATAGAATAGAAGAGTATTGTAACATTCTGATTGCGGGCAATGTAAATGAACACAACTAAACTTCACAATAAGAAAACCAGAAAGAAAGAAAGCGATTGTGTACAACCGTGAGATACAACTTTGTACTTTTCAATAAAGTGAAATTCTTCAATAAATATGATGCTTTGAATTTAGCTCATTTTTCCATAATTAATAACATTTCTAACATGCTTTCTGATCGTGATCACTTTATAGTCCTTGGTGATATTAATATTGCTGGTGAATCATGGCATTCCGCCAAGAATCTAAATGGACTTTGCCCTTCTCTATCCCATGTTTTTATTGACAGTCTTTTCGGGGTATCATTGTCTCAGAATTGCTTAAACAAGTCTCTAGACCTTATTTTTGTTTTAGACCCAGATTCATGCTCTCTATCAAGAATATCTCCTATATCTTCGCCTGAAGACCATTACCATCGCACTTTGGAAATTATGTTGGACCTCCCATTTATTGCGTCAGAGTCGAGTGTACGTTGTTGTAAAACCGATTTTGAGAAACTTGCCCTGCTTATGTCTCAAACAGACTGGACCCAACTTTCTTTGTTTACAAACTTGGATATAGCAGTTAAATTTTTGTATACTACTTTGAACTCGCTATTTGATACTTGTGTTCCATGGTTTGTCCTATCCTTAAGTACGGATAGGATT
Source organism: Drosophila niveifrons (assembly GCA_035046325.1). Taxonomy (NCBI): domain Eukaryota; kingdom Metazoa; phylum Arthropoda; class Insecta; order Diptera; family Drosophilidae; genus Drosophila; species Drosophila niveifrons. The sequence goes on along the minus strand of JAWNOC010000058.1, from coordinate 557,736 downwards.
GAGTCGGTGCAGATACAATTCTTGTTATTTGCTCTTCGTAGTTTAAAATGGGATCCTAATATTAGATTACCAGCGTATCGCAGTAGACTTTTATTACTAAACCTTCCTTCTCTTTCTGACCGTAGAACTATGCAAGGTGCTGTTTTCCTACAGAGACTAATTAATGGTGAAATAGACTCTTTGGAGCTGTTAAGTCAAATTAGGTTTGCAGTTCCGATCAGGATCACTAGGAATTTTTTTCCTCTTCTCATTTCACGTAGAACAAGTAACTTTGCTTGCCATAATCCCTTCCTTTTCTTAAAACCTTATTATTGGCATATTTATAGAGTATTTAATTGTTATTTATCTTCTTATACATATATCCTAACATATTTTTAAATTTAATTTAATTAGCTATCCAGCGCCTTTTAATATTTATTCACGTTTTTCGATTAATGCATGCTGTTCACAAATTTTTGAGGATTCCAGCGACAACAGAATACATACAGCCGCGTAGTCAGAATAATATTTGTGAAAAATAATTTGCGAAAAGTAAAATGAACAAGTAAAATAGTTAATTCGATTATACTTTACATCTCAGTGAAAAAGTATTAATTAATCTTTAGGCCCAGTAAATGCAACAAAATGGGCAATCTAATTTAATTTTAATTTATAGACTCACAACCTTCATCTATTAAGGTATTAATAAATAAGATATTATTAAAATTTGCTGATAAAAGTATAATACTTACACACATGCAAAGAGATATTCAGAGAGAGAGAGAGAGAGAGAATACTGAGTCACAAGAGAGTGTTATAAATTCGAAAGAGAAAGGGCAATGTACCTTATGTATGCGTATGTATGCATATATGTAACATAGTATTTGCTGTCATCGCCAAAATGTAGAAAACGTTGAAAAACACTGTAAATAACTTTCACCAATGGCGAGAACCCGCTAAGCACAACGCCACGCGCCTATTGGCAGCTCGCGCTAAGAATACTACGTATTTTGCATCCCCCTTTACCGACTTTACCGCTAATTGCCTCGCCTAAGACTTCGAATATGTATCGAAGTCGCAAGAAGCTTTTCCTTTTCCTTCTTCCTTCCGCATCTTCTCGTACCTTAAAATCTTTCCCCACACCAAGATGCCGATAGCTTCTTCTTCTTCCATAACAGCACACGTTGCTTTCTTATTTTTGTGCTCTGCAACGTTAGACGAGTAAACCAAAACCCTTTTCAAGTTTTTCCATAGCCCAGTTTTTACACTCGAACATTCAATTTATTATTATTATTTGCATTAGAAACTGTGAGAAAATTTTCCTGTTTGTCCCATTTATAAGCCAATAATAACGATGGTCAAACCAGTATGTCTACTAAATTTTCTCACAAAACTGAATCATTTTCTTGGGTGCAAATTGACAAAATTGTGAAGAAACTTTTAATCGTTGTCCTGCTCAGTTTTTGGTGGTTGTCTTGACCACCAACCCTTTCTTAGTCTATTTCAATCTTTTCAAACCGGTCGTAAGTCGTGTACGTGTTATATACTTATATGAGACAAAAAGGAATAAAATAATAATTTAATGCTTTACTCACAATATACGCAACTATATACACGTACGTGTAGTATAAGGCAACTAAGAAAGCCAATAATGCATTCAAAATATACCTTACTTATGTAAGCCATTTAAAAGTATTTAAGAAATAACTTTAACAATTTTTATCTGATTGGCATTAAATTTTCGACTGTATGATACACGCTCCTTAGCTTCCAACAGTGCGCTTTTATTTAAAATTAGTATAATTAGTATACCGCAAGAATACTGAAAATACACCAAAGACTATTGTAGGTATATTTATACAGTACTAGATTCAAAAGATTTTAAGAAAGTAAAAGTATTTAAGAAATAAAATTTACAATTTTACAGTACTACATTCAAAATATATTTAAAAGTATTTAAGAAATAAATTTTACAATTTTACAGTACTACATTCAAAATATATTTAAAAGTATCAGAAATAAATTTTACAATTTTTATCTGATCGCAACTAACCTTTTACGAATCTTAAACAATAGTTATTATTGTAGTTTTAAATTGTTAAATTGAAGTGGTCATCAATTTGAAATAATCTTCATTTGAGTGCTAATATAACAAATGCTGTTGGGAATAATTATAGCTCTATCTCTTATAGTCTTTGAGATCCAGTGTTAGTTGCTTTGGCTAAAAATCTGGTATATAAAGCTACAGTCGAGTGTGCTCGACTGTGAGATACCCGCTATATATATATTATATATTTGGTATATTGATATAGAACTACACTAAATATATACTATAGAGTGCAAAATTTCCCAGATTTTGCCCATACAAAAGAATTTCTTTAATAAATTCGACAATTTGGATCTCCTCGCAACCACATTTTCAGAGATCATGAAGACTGTAGTCATTATTGTATATACCAAAATTCGCAACTCTAGCTTTCAAATTACACTATTATTCGACTTTTTATACCCGCTACCCATAGGGTAGAAGGGTATTATAACTTTGTGCCGACAGGAAATGTATGTAACAGGTAAAATGAGGCATCTCCGACCCTATAAAGTATATATATTCTTGATCAGCGTCAACAGCTGAGACGATCTAGCCATGTCCGTCTGTCTGTCTGTCCGTAAGAAACACTGGATCTCAGAGACTATAAGAGATAGAGCTATAATTTTTTTTACGACAGCATTTTTTATGTTTGCACGCAGATCAAGTTTGTTTCAAATTTTTGCCAGGCCCGCTTCCGTCCCCGCAAATTGAAAAAATTCGAATAGCAAATGTAATTTTAAAGCTTGAGTTGAACATTTTGGTATATACAATAAGGACTACAGTCTTCATGATCTCTGGTTGCGATCAGATCAAAATTGTCGAAGTTATTAAAGAAAAACTTTTATATGGGCAAAATCTGGGATATGTTGCACTCTATAGTAAATATAAAGTGTAGTTCCATATCAATATACCAAATATACAATTCAGTATATTTTAGATATTTTTATGGAACATTAATTTAGTATATTTAAACAAGTAAGAAATCTACAGTCGAGAGTGCTCGACTGTGAGATACCCGCTACCCAATTTGAATTAAAGCAAAATATTGCGGTATTATTTTCAAAATATACCAAAATACTGCAAAATTTATGTAACAGGTCGAAGGAGGCATCTCCGAACCTATAAAGTATATATATTCTTGATCAGCGTCAACAGCCGAGACGATCTAGCCATGTCCGTCTGTCCGTCTGTCTGTCTGTCCGTATGAAACACTGGATCTCAGAGACTATAAGAGATAGAGCTATAATTATTTTCGACAGCATTTGTTATGTTTGCACGCAGATCAAGTTTGTTTCAAATTTTTGCCACGCCCACTTCCGCCCCGCAAATCAAAACAAGTAAGAAAACTACAGTCGAGTGTGCTCGACTGTGAGATACCCGCTACCCCTTTTGAATAAAAGCAAAATATTGCGGTATTATTTTCAAAATATACCAAAAAATACTACAAAATACTAAAAATATACCAAATGGTATATTTGGTATAACGATGTGATACTAACATTTAAAATATACCACAGACGGCACAATACACCAGATTGTCGGCCAAAGCATTTGAGACCCCCCGTAAGTGGGCGTTTTGGCCCATACAAAAGTATTTCTTTAATAACTTCCACAATTTTTATCTGATCGCAAGCAAATTTTCAGGAATCATAAATACTATTGTTATTATTATATATACCAAAATTCGCAGCTTTAACTTTAAAATTACGCTTGTTATTCGATTTTTTTGATTTGCGGGGGCGGAAGTGGGCGTGGCAAAAATTTAAAACAAACTTGATCTGCGTGCAAACATAACAAATGCTGTCGAAAAAAAATTATAGCTCTATCTCTTATAGTCTCTGAGATCCAGTGTTTCATACGGACAGACGGACAGACGGACAGACACACAGACAGACAGACGGACATGGCTAGATCGTCTCGGCTGTTGACGCTGATCAAGAATATATATACTTTATAGGGTCGGAGATGCCTCCTTCTACCTGTTACATACATTTCCTGCCGGCACAAAGTTATAATACCCTTCTACCCTATGGGTAGCGGGTATAAAAATCAATTACAAGTATAATTTTAAAGCTATAGCTGCGAGTTTTGGTATATATACTAATAACAATAGTATTTATGATTCCTGAAAATTTGGTAGCGAAAAGATAAAAATTGTGGAAGTTATTAAAGAAATACTTTTGTATGGGCTAACACGCCTACTTACTAAGGGTCTCAGTTGCTTTGGCCGACAATCTGGTATATTGTGCCGTCTATGGTATGTTTTGAATGTGGTACTATATCGAAATACCAAATATACCACTTGGTATATTTTGCAGTATTTTTTGTATTTTCGGTATATTTTGAAAATAAAACCGCAGTATTTTGCTTTTATTAAAAATGGGTAGCGGGTATCTCACAGTCGAGCACACTCGACTGTAGCTTTCTTACTTGTTATCATTATCAGTCAATTATTTTTGGGCTAAAGTTACTTGAACAAATTATTTTTGTTATTTTATTTCATTACTATGTATTATTTAATAACCAAATGGATTGAGCTTGATTAACAAAATTTTGGCGATTTGAGTGCAACTATATAGTATAAAAGTAACACCATATCCACTTCCACTTCCACTTCCATTTACCACTACATCTTCGTACTCTAAGCACCTATCCTATCCACTAACTTTATATATTGCAATATATATTGAAATTTCCACACAGTCCCACAGTCACAAGACAATATAGTATGTACAAATAAATATGTATGTATATAACTACAAACATTTAAAGTTTCTAAGAAAAGGCGGAGCTGTTTTCCAAAATTTTTTCATCAACGAAAATGCGCTGACAACCTTCTCGCTGGCTAAAAAGGGCGTGGTTCTCGCGCATAGTCTTCGTTATAATACCCTCACACCACCATTTACACTGTCACTAACACACGCTCACATACATATATATGGTTTGCCTTACACACATACGCATACACACGTTTCAATAAATGAAGGCAAGCATTTTGGTCCCTTCGTTTAGCTTCGGTCGGGGCGGGGCGGTGCACATTGGTTCAACAACAGGGGTAGCAGGGTTACACTGCACAAAAATTATAAGAAAATTTAAATTCAAATTCAAACATACTCATAACAGTAATAAAAAATGATTTTGTGCGAGAAACTAAGCCAAAGGCTCCTAACAAACTTTTTATTGTTGCAAGAAATTTATGTTTGTTTTAGAGGTTGGGAACATTTCTTACCGTGCATTCGACTAGTATAAGACATTTTTGTGATGAGAATGTTGAATACACACTTAGAATTATATTGTGTATGTATGTATGTGCATAAGTGAAACACCCCCATAGTGCTTGGATGGTGGCTCATTATGTTAAGCAGTGTATCGCAGCAACAGTACAGCGCAAGAACTTAGGGTGATTGTAAAGAAAATGACGTTGCGCGACGAAATTGTAAATATGTAAGTATAGAGCGCAAACAATGAAGGAGTATTTCTACACCAATGAATGGTGGGGTACGTGTGGGCTGTTGTAAAGAGAATCGAAAAACCTATGGTTTAAAGTCGAAAAGACATCTTTGTAGTTATATCTGATTATCTGGCGAATGGTGGTGGTTTTCGCATGACAATGTAATAAGTCACCGCCGCATTATAGGAGACTACATACATACATATATAAGATGCAAAAACCGTTTCTACTTCTATGAAGTGTATGTACAGAAATATATAAAACATACACATACGTACCACGCTTGTGTTGGGATTGTTTTAAAGTATTAAAATTGTCTTAAGCATTAATGCTTTCGGGTATAACCTATAGATATCTTGACTTCCAAAATTTATTTAATTCTTCTTAATTTTCTTTTCCAACAAAAAAACAGGCAGTAAATTGTGTTCTCGGTAAGGATATTTAAATTGATTTTAATTTCATGATAATTTCAAAATGTATTTATGTGCTAAATCTATTTTAAAACAAAAAGAAAAAGTTATTCGAAATTATATTTAATATTATTTGTTTGAAATATAATCAAATTTAATTCATTTTAAAAAATACACAAATAAAAATAAATGCATCTTTAAATACAACATTGCCAATTAGTACATCTGTTTTTTGTCCGGCATTGATAATAAATAAAAGCAATTAAAATTGATAATATTTCGTTAACAATTTTTGCGGAATATTCAAAAATAACCAATTGAACCAATTTGGATCTGGATCTGGAAATATACATTCAACTTTTTTGTTGTTCAATAAAAGCTCCTTGATGTAAAAAGGAATTTTTTTAAAATTACCCCACTTGAACACAAAAAGTACTGTTGCGTGTTGTAGCAAAAACCTTTTTATAGGCAGCAGCATATTAAAGCATACTTTTTGGCTGCAAAATTTCACTCCACTATAAAAGCCTAACATTGGAGGTAATGTGTTTAGTTAAAATTGTACTAAAGGATAAAATCAAGCCGTCGGTTATATTTTCTGATTATCTTAAATATGTATTTCTCAAATAAAAATAAATCATTAATTATTAGAAGAAGTTGCAGAATTAACTTAAGTTTATTATTAGGGTTTTTACAAAATTTAAGATTTGAAAATTAAACTCACTACGCTAATGTGCAGTGAGTCCGTCTGCCATACAGCGGCAATAGCATTCTACCTTGGCCTCTGACCTGTTTCGACAAGATTCAGTCTGGGATTGGCTTGATGTGGCTCCGCCCCAAAAACAGTCTTTAGCCTTCCTATATTTGAGCTCAAACATTTTTCGTGCTTGCCGCACAAAACATTTTTTGCTGCGGCAAGTTCCCTTTGCGCATATTTTCTTTTTAGCTTCCTTCACACACTCGAATTTGCAATTCCTTTCAACTGCGTAACTATTTTTCCAGTTTTTCTCCGCTTTTACATGCGTACATATATTTGTCTTTAAATATATGTATATATATATATATATATATATACATATTTATATGTATGTATATCTGTGAATTGTATATAAAAAGAAAATCCTTAGAGTTGTTTGCTGTTTTTGTTCTTGTTGTTGGGTAATGTCGAGATGGCGGGATGGCAACCATACTGCTGGTTTGCATTTTTGTCGCTGGAGAAACACTCTCAATGTGTAAGTTGGAGTGGCGCCACTCCACAGTTATTCCGGGAGTAACTGTACGAGAGAATAAGGCGTTTACATGCACTCACTCACTATACTCGCTGTGTAAAGGCACAACCCGTATTCAATTGTCGCGGAGGTGGAAGTGGAGGTGTCGTAGCAGCGCCTTTTTGTGAAAAAGTACAGTTGGCTTCAAGGATTGAATTAATCTAAGAACATTTCATACTAGTAGTATGGGTAGTATTTTAGCATTAAGACATATATTATATTATGGAAATACAAAAGGAGAAAACAAGGATAATAATTCATTACATATTTTAAGACTCAATTTTTAATATGACTCAGTTGTAATCACCATTTGTCATGTCAATATTTCATATTTTTTATTTAAGAATATGTTTTATAATATCCAATTAGTAAACATGTAACATGTAAGTTATCATATAGTAAAATAATACTAACTCAATTTTTTTTTTCTTTTTTAACATTTAAATATTGTAAAGTTGTGAAAATTGTGAGATTTCCCATTTCCTTAAAAGATGAACGACGAATTTTATGTTGATTGGAAATTTTTTATATAGTTTAGGCAAACAAAGCAACAAAACATCTTGAAAACATCTAGATTAAAACAAAAAAAAAACAAATAAGAAAGCTACAGTCGAGTGTGCTCGACTGTGAGATATCCGCTACCCATTTTGAATAAAAGCAAAATATTGCGGTATTATTATTTTTTAAAAATACCGAAAATGCTACAAAATACTAAAAAAATACCAAATGATATATTTGGTATATCGATATAGTGCCACATTCAAAATATACCATAGACGGCATAATATACCAGATTGTCGGCCACAGCAAATGAGACCCCTAGTAAGTAGGCGTTTTAGCCCATACAAAAGTATTTCTTTAATAACTTCCACAATTTTTATCCGATCGCAACCAAATGTTCAGGAATTATAAATACTATTGTTATTATTATATACACAGCTTTAGCAGCTCTAGTTTAAAAATTACGCTTGTTATTTGATTTTTTTGATTGGCGGGGCGGAAGTGGACGTAACAAAAATTTGAAACAAATTTGATCTGCGTGCATAGCTATATCTATTATAGTATCTGAGATCCAGTGTTTTATACGGACAGATACACAGACGGACAATCGGACATGGCTAGATCGTCTCGGCTGTTGACGCTGATCAAGAATATATATATTTTTTAGGGTCGGAGATGCCTCCTTCTACCTGTTACATACATTTCCTGCTGGCACAAAGTTATAAAACCCTTCTACCCTATGGGTAGCGGGTATAAAAAGTATATATTCTTGATCAGCGTCAACAGCCGAGACGATCTAGCCATGTCCGTCTGTCTGTCTGTCTGTGTGTCTGTCCGTCCGTCTGTATGAAAAACTGGATCTCAGAAACTGTAAGAGATAGAGCTATAATTTTTTTTCGACAGCATTTGTTATGTTTGCACGCAGATCAAGTTTGTTTCAAATTTTTGCCACGCCCACTTCCGCCCCCGCAAATCAAAAAAATCGAATAACAAGCGTAATTTTAAAGTTAAAGCTGTGAATTTTGGTATATATAATAATAACAATAGTATTTATGATTCCTGAAAATTTGCTTGCGATCAGATAAAAATTGTGGAAGTTATTAAAGAAACACTTTTGTATGGGACAAAACGGCCACTTACGGGGGGTCTCAAATGCTTTGGCCGACAATCTGGTGTATTGTGCCGTCTATGGTATATTTTAAATGTTAGTATCACATCGTTATACCAAATATACCATTTGGTATATTTTTAGTATTTTGCAGTATTTTTTGGTATATTTTGAAAATAATACCGCAATATTTTGCTTTTATTCAAAAGGGGTAGCGGGTATCTCACAGTCGAGCACACTCGACTGTAGTTTTCTTACTTGTTAATTCTATGCTGGACATTTATGACGACTTTATACTTTTGAATTTAATTATTAAATGTGGATGACTTTTTTTTAATGTTTTTTTAAAAAATACAGCAAAATCTCTTCTTTCTTTTATGCTAAATGCTAAAAATATTTTATTTCTCGTGAAAGTCCTCAAGTATAGATAAAATGTTATATTGTTAGTACAGATTAACTAATTATACTCTTTAAAACTCTAGTTGTAACAGAGTGCATACAAATTAAAAACTCTTGAAATTACTTTCGATATTTTTGTTTTTATCACAGCTATAAATATCATTTGCGGTTGTTGGTGTCATTATTTTGACTTTGAACAGAGAGAATATTTTAAGAGAATCTTAAATTAAACTATTTGCTTGGTTTTCAAACTAGAAAAATATATATAATGAATAAATAATGACATAAATTTAGAACATTTAACATAAAAAATGCATGCATGATAGAGTTCGATCCATTTAAAGGAAGGGCATGAGGAGTGTAACTAGATATACAATTATTCGTGATAAAAATTCCAAAGGATGAGGGCAAAATAGAAATAATGAGTTAGCTATTTTTATAATTCAGAAAATAAGATTTTCACATTTTAGCATTTTCTTTGAACTTTTTTTTATTAATTCCTCTCCTTTCAAGTAAACATATATTCCATATTTAATACTAAAAATGGCCATTGCCATTCATTCTATTTTCCCTTTTCAAGGAAGCTAGCGTCTCGACTTATACTTCGTCCATTTTGAGTGGGTTGTGTCGCATTAAAAAATAACACATAAGAATTTCAGCTTATATATACCAACACACATACTCGTATATACAAATGCATAGCAATTTAAGATGTTTATGTGTATGTATATAAATGGGATGAAAAGTAAAGGCAAGAGAATCGAGAGAAAAAACTTTAGCTGTTTTCCGCTCCTGAAGAAAAGTTGCTCAAAAATATTTACCAAAAAATGAAGGTATGGCATGTGGGAAGTTGCGAGTATGGTGTGTTATGGCGTATTGAGTAGTGAGGGATGTTCTCAGCACTCTGCAAATGGTTGCTGTACGAGTATGTTATGTTGTGAGTGTGGGTGTGGGTGTGGGTGTGGGTGTGGGTGTGAGCACGAGTGGGGAAAGTTGCTTCCAAGCGTATGCTCAGGGTGTGTTTCCGCTTTAGTATAAATAAAAACCGCCAACATTTCATTTTTGCGCTAAAATGTGGTTGCTAAGACAACCTTATGCTGGACGGATGTTTCTTAAAACGAAATGCCTAGTGGAAACGAGGAAGCTACAACTTCACTAAATCACTTGCATTATATTATTGTAATTAATAGTACAACAATTCCGATATGAATATATTTAATTCAAAAATAAAAAGAAATACTTGGCGATTTCCCTTTCATTAAAATTCAACAATTTTCTTTCGTAATTTTGTGCTACTAGTTGGCATTTGAAGATTTTATGAAACTGTTAACAGCAGATGAAGACCTAATTACATACAGCTCTGTTTTTCAACAATTTAAATGTTTAATATTTTATCAAAATAATTTATTTCAAGCTTCGCATAGAGTAAAAAGACATCGGGAATAGTTTGATAAAAGGAAAATTTTCATATCTCATAAAATATATATTCTAAATCATAAATATAAAATTGCGTAAAACGATTAAATCAGATTTTAAAAATAAATTATTTTAAAAAATATTAAGAAAATTAAAAAAAATTCTATAAATTTAGTTTAATATTTATTTTGTTTCGTGCGGCCAAATCGAAAATATATGTTACAGGCATAAGAAGTAAAATATTTATTTTCTTGATCAGCGTCAAGAACCGAGATGCTATGTCCGTCCGTCCGTCCGATTAGATTGTATAATAATACGATTCTCGGCGATGCTATAAAAAAATATTTGCGAAATCGTTTTGTATTGCATTCTACTATAGGGTCTTTGCTGCTTTGCCCCATGGTATATTTTGTATGAGTACTGTATCAATACGACTATACCAAATATTGGCTTTGGTATATAAAATTTGTGGTAATTTAATTTGGTCGTACTTGTTTAAATTGATTTCAATTTTATTTACAACTAGGAGGTTCCTATCTTATTCTTTATAAAAGGGAATTTGCGTGGTCAGACAAATATATTATAACGGATTCTGAGTTAGGGTTAATTTGAGTTCCGGTTTTACCTTATTTCTTGGGAAACGTTAAGAATAAAATCTTGAGAAAGTAATCACCGAGGTCACTATGCAAAAGGGGATGATTTGAAAATTGTTGACCAACGGTCATCGCTTTCTTATACTCGTAGTTGCACTCCTGCTGAGCTTAGCACGACGATTTCTAAAAGGTTTATGCGACAAACAACTTGGAATGACCAACTGGTTTTATAAAAAACAAGTTCACAGTCTGACTGACCACTGGGAAAATAAACAAGTTTTTTTTAACAGTCAAGTTTTTTATTAAAATTTCTCTATTGGATTGAAAAACAAATTTACAGCCGGCTGCAGTATTCGTGGTCAAACGAATATTATTTTTCTCAAAATTTTGTTTTTTTGATATTTAGCTGGTTTTGGGTCAAAATACGAGTATACTTACCAACCCCTTTTCAAATGTCCATGGGCTTTTTTAAATTTGATAAAAGTTTCTTTAGCGCCAGCTTGCATAAATTTCATTTCTATACTCGCTAGCCTTATAGCTGTATGTATTCAGTAAATGAACGCAATTGTCCTGTCCGTATGAACAGTTAGATCTCGGAGACCGTAAGAGATAGAGCTTTAATTTTTCGGCAGCACTCGTTATTGCACTCAGAATTAGTTAGTTAAAACAAGTAAGAAAGCTACAGTCGAGTGAGCTCAACTGTGAGATACCCGCTACCCATTTTGATTAAAAGCAAAATATTTCGGTATTATTCTCAAAATATTCTAAATATCACAAATATACTAAAAATATATTACCAGATTGTCAGCCAAATCAACTAAGGGTATGTTTGTAACAGGCAAAAGGAGTCATCTCCGACAGTATAAAGTTATGTATATACTTTATACTGTCGGAGATGACTACGTCTGATGAATTTTAGAGACTATAAGAGATAGAGCTAATTTTGTTTTGATAGCACTTGCTATCATTGCAGGCCGGTCAAGTTTGTTTCAGGTTTTTGGCACGCCCACTTCTGCCCCTCAAATCGACAAAAATCAAATAACAAGTATAAGCTTGATTTTCGGTTAATACAATAATACAGTATTTATGATTGCCAAAATAATACTTGCTATCGAAGTTATTAATGAAAATGGAAAAATTCGACCACTTACCAGAGATATTAGTTGCTTTGGATGACAATCTGGCATATTTTTTTTTTTAAATATAGTATTACAAGTATATTTACCTTATGGTACAATTGTAAAATTTTCGCGGTATATTATTTTGGTATATTTTAAGAATATTAACGCGGTTATTAAAAATTGGTAGCAGGTATCCCTTAATTAATATCTCTTAATTGTTTTTGTCAGCAATTATTATGCTTTCACGCAAATTAAGTTTGTTGTACATACAGTACATCTATAGTCTTAAAGATCCCTGCAAATTGTATTGTATAAGTTATTTAAGAAATTCTTTTGTATGAGAATTACTTAATATGGGTTGGTTCTAGGAGCTTTGGCTTTATCTGAATACTTTGAACGTAATACAAAATCAATATACAATTTATAACTTTTAATATATTTTAGTTTTTTTTTTTGCGGTATATTAACTAGGTAAATTTTAAGCATAATACCGAGCGCACTCCACTGAAGCTGTCTTACTTGTTTTGATTTGCAGGGGCGGAATTTTAAACAAGCGATAAAAGACGGACTATATCGTCTCGTCTGTTAGCGCTGATCAAGAATGTATATATATACTCTATGGGATGATAATATAACGACATACAACTTTTGCAGGAACAATGTTATTATAATTCCCTTCAACCCTAGGGTAGAAAATGAATTTTATTGATAAGAAACTTTTTGAAGTGGTGTGTTGACTAATTTTCAAAATGGCGGCTTCGGCTGTGTGCTACTTTCAGGGGTGGAATGCGGGCGTTCGAACTTCGAAGGAAGGCTACGTTAATCCGATCGCTGCCTTTAAAATGATGCAGAAAATGCAAAATTAGAATCGAAAAACATTACCAACCCTTGTAAACTAGCTACTTTCAAATGTATTAATTGTAGAAAAATTTAAGGGGTATTTTTTAAAAAACTTCGTAAATTTTACTCCCTGCTGTATAAAACAATTCCTACACCAACAGCACTCTGCCATAAAGGTAACGATTTTCAAGACTATATAGGCTCCGTATAACTAATTTGAGAATATTTTGTGGCAAATAACTCGATTAATATCTCATGTCGATGGATGAAAACTTAAAGGTAAATTCATGAGGTGAAACAATATACAATATACATATATATGTATATATATATATAAGATATATAAGATATAAGATCGAATTTCTCAAAAAGCTCTTTTCGTTTTTAGAAGATAAATAAGGAAATAGCCAGTTTCTTAGTCGGTCAATAGTGAGACTAAAAAAGTTAGCCATTTAATAATAAAACCATGCATTCAACGCTCAAATGATGCTCTACCAGAAGTCAGTCCGCTAAGAGAGGACGAGTAAATGGAAGTCAATTAATATACGAGCTTGGAGTTTTGGATAATTTTGAAAGATTGAATTAAAGACAATTTTGTATTCAAGAACTATATGTGTGCAGTTAAGAAACAATTTAACAAAACAATCGAGTCTATGAGCAATCTTCAGTGCAAAAATAAGAAAATAGTTAAAAATATGCAGAGTACACACTTATTGAAGTATGTACCGGTGTTGAAGGGTTAGACACTGAAGTCGCATACAAGTAGTGTGAATTCAATTTTGGCGAAAGACAGCAGAGACCAACTGACAAATAATGACCAACTAAATGCCAAGCATTAGCCTGCAGTCTTTCTTAGTAAAGTCACATCATCAAGTCCCCCCGAAGTTTGGAGAGTACTACTGTAATCTCATTGCTTTTGATGCCCTAGTTGCCTTGGAATTGGGATTGGCTAGATTCGAATGACAACAGTTGCCTGTGGCGGGAATCCGTTGAGCAGCTTATTTGGCTATGATGTAGCAGGTGGATGTCAACAATCACTTCGAGAGTTTATGTTGCTTCACGCTGTGTCCTTTCGATAATGGATAGAGTATTACTTTTTTCAGTGGCCGGCCAGCTCACCAGCATACCCACTATTTTAGAAAAGATGAGAGCAGGTATGTATCTAAGTATCTTGGGATACAAGTATTGTCAATTTTTAAACTACTGATAATAAAAAAGAATTACTTCATTAAAAAGATTTCAATATTATTTTAAATTGCAAAAAACGATTGCAGCTGTCAGGTCTTAATTGCTTTGGTAGAGATAAGTAAAGGTAAAATACAAGTGAGAAAGCTGTGAGATACCCGCTGGACAAAAGTAAAATATTGCGATATTTTTCCAAAATATATATATATATATATATATATATATATATATATATATATATATATGTATATAGTTATATATATACACAATATATACTGTAGAGAGCAAAATATACTAGATTGTCAGCTAAATCAATAATACCCATAATAAGTAGGCGATTTTGCCTATTCACAATTATTTCCTTAACAACATCCGCAATTTTTATCTGACAACCAAAATTTCAGGAATCATAAATACTATTGTTATTATTGTATATACCAAAATTCACAACTCTAGCTTGAAAATTACGCTTGTTATTCAATTTTGTTGATTTACGGGGCCGGACGTGGGCATGGCAAAAATTTAAAACAAACTTGATCTGCTGTCGAAAATTAATTATAGCTCTATCTCTTATAGTCTCTGAGGTCCAGTGCTTCACATGGCTAGATCATCTCGGTTGTTGACGCTGATCAAGAATATATATACTTTATAGGTTCGGAGATGCCTTCTTCTACCTGTTACATACATTTCCTGCCGGCACAAAGTTGTAACACCCTTCTACCCTATGGGTAGCGGGTATAACAATATACTGAAGTGGATCGGACATGTTGGTAAAATTTTAAGGTATACTTTTAGGCTGCTTGGGTAAATATGTATATAAACTAAAATTGATTCACACTGACCATTGCTTCAATGCACAGGGTGAAAACCACGATTAATTTACTTATACAAAATCGAGTTCTAATCGCTTATGGTTTGCTTTGGTTTTTTATTTAGTAAAAACATCAAGCACAAACTCCCCATTGGCGCTTTGAAAGATAAAAAAATATAAATTAGGGCAATGTTGAAAAAATTAAGGCTGTAAAAAATTTGTATCGTTTTTTATGTACACCTTTTTTTGCCGTTTAAGCCTTAGGCGGAAGCAACAGGCGCAAGCAAGTAGAGAGGTATCTCATACATACTCGTATGAACTCAAACTCTCGACATATTCTTTTTTTCGGCGTTTTTTTATGCTGCTGCAGTGCTTACTGCCATTGAGAATGTTTACATAATTTGGAATGGGAACAGAAATTGTACTCAGTGTACTTGGGCTCAAAGCCAAAAATCGCTTCTGGCCGCATGTTAATTAACATGACTTTGTGGTCAAGTGCCGTCAACGTGGGCATAACCTTATTCAGTGCTCCCTTTCATGGAAATAAAAACATAATGTGTTTGTTTAAATGCCAAAATGGCCAATCCCATTTCCATTGCCAACCAGTACCATAGAAATGTGCGAATAAAAACAATTTAAAAGGCGGCAAATCGCGACAATTATGGGGGCTCTGATTTCAAAAGAGATGTTCGCGTACATATTTGCCATATATATTTTTTTTTGGTAAGGTGGTAAGGTGCGTCTATTTTAATAAACTTTTAATTTTTATTGTTATACCTCCCAGTCTTCTTGCAATCCAAAATTGATTTCTAAATGCCTTGGAAATTCGAATGTCCAGCAGAGCGCACACTACCATTCATCACCGGTAGATGGCGCTATTGAAAAGTACCAGCACACTCTCTTGGCTGCTCTTTTATACAGCTCTTCAATAATACAGGCTTAGGCTCTCTTAAATTTAACTGTAAACTATCGACAATATTTTTTGTTTTTTATATTGAATTGAAGTTTGAGTATCCGAGGTGTTGATATAATTATTTGTAGAGACTGTGAATGCTTTCAAGGTAAAAAACCTTAACAATGTTTTTAATAAATCATCAAGGAAATTTTTAATATACCGATATAAAATAATTAAAACTTTCTTCCCCCCATATATATGTATTAGCAAATAAAATTATTTTTATATAAATAAATCTCTTCATATTTTCGAGTATCAATTTATCAATAATTTAACATAGTCTTTCTTCTTAGGCTTGTGTACAAGTACGAAACAAACATTATACAAAATGTGATGGGTCGCTCAATTTCAAGTGGGGTTGGTTTTTTTATTTTAACAAGTAATTGTTAATGTTTTTATAAATTGATTACGATAGGTATAGTAACAAGTAATTGTTAAAGTTTTTAACTGATTGTGATAGACCTTCCACTTAAAAAGTAAAAATGACCCTCTAAATTTGTTGATTCTTTTTTATTTATTGTAGCTGTAGAGGAAATGGGTCTTATGGCTTTTGTGTCGACAGGTAAGTGTACATACATACGTCAGAAGAATATATAACCATATTCTTGACCAGGATCAATTTACGATATAGTCATGATTTTACTGTCAGTATGAACAACTAAATCTCAGAAACCCCTTTACACTCAGTTTTTTTTTCGTTAAATTCACATATATGTCACATATATTCCATCATGTATTCCATTTTTTTTTTTGCGCGTACCAGAGTTAGGTAGACTTTTATCCTAAAATAAAGTTATTATTCATTTTCAATGCGATGACCATTTGTAAGTATATTTTAACATGATTTATATTACAAAAATTAAATTTAGGATAATTTGGTCTTTTCCACGTAAGCAGACTGATGTAAAAAAAAACAATATATGACAGAGTATAGTTAATATTGCAATATATGATAGAATTTTCCAAAGAATTTATTCTTGTATCGTATCAGTTGCATTATGACTGTCAGTTCAATATTACTTTTAAGTCATTTTGATAGAGGTGTATCGAAGCAGTTAAAGTAGGACTGCGGTCAGGTGAGGGAGCCTGCTGCAACTTTTGTTGCCATCGCAAGTGCTCGTGTAGCACACATTCGCACACACCGGTGACGGTTGTCTGACACAAGGGATACAAGGATGGGGGAAGCGCATAGGTAAAGAGAGTGAAGAGTGAAGATATAAGAAACAGTTAATCGGGCGACTCGAAACGACCGGCGCACAGCGGACGCAGCCGTTGTCAGCGTTTTTATGGTACAATGCTCAACGCGACCGCGTAAACGTTTTCAAGCTATGTAATTAACATTACTCGTATGTATTCCACCTCCAGTGCCTAGTGTATGCGTATGCGTGTGTGTGTAACGAAAAAAGTGCGTGAAAGGGTTATACAAAATGCAGGGTATACTTGTATAAGTGGCGCTGCAATCCATTTAATGGAATGAAGGGTTTCACTTTGTAATTCATATTATTATTTCAAGTGACCTACCCAAAAAAAAAAAAAAAAAAAATTTGTAAAAATATCGAAAACAGCTCAACAGTTATAATCTAATTCAAATTGAGATCCCGCATGGTACGGTATGTGGAAAATGGTAAAACAAACCGTATTAATATGGAACTATTGAAAGTTTGCTATATTTATATTTTTATTTTATATTCTTAGTTTTGTTACAATAGTGCGCCAACGCATAAATAATTTTTCATTCGCAACCAAATTTTCAAAAATCGTAAATAATGTAATGTAGTTATATTTGTATCTACCAAATCGCGATTCTGGCTTCAAAATGCCGCGTGATACTCGATTTTTTATTTGAATTGAGAATTATCTATATTTCTTGGTGCTCATTCAGACAGACAGACAGATCAAGAATAAATATACACATATTTTCTTTGTGAAGAAATTTGTGAGAATATTTGTATTTTTTCCAGATACCAGAAATAAAACAATTGATAAAGCTACTAGCAAGAACACTCGAATGAAACACTGAATGAATACGGCCATCAATTTTTAATAAGAATATAAGACTTAAGATACATGCAGTAGGAAAACGGATTGTTATCTAAAATAAACTAAATACCGGAAAAAAACTTGATTTTTTTCGAATTACAGAGGATTAAAAGTAAATCAACCTCTAACTATATCCAGATCTAGCTGTCAATATTAATAGACAAAAAGATGAACATTTGTATTCTCGGGTTACGTAGAATAAGTATATAATACTTATATACTTTATGAAGTCGGCTAAAATAAGAATTTTTTAAATAAGTATTATTTTTTGGCCTTTTGTAATTACAATATTACATAGCCGTTTTTTTAATAATATTAGTAGATTTAATGTTTTAAATTTACATTGACAAAATTTTCAAGACGTTCTGCAAGCTCAAACCCTAATCTATAAACTCGAAAAGACAGATTTTTTCTCATTTTAATGTCCCTTTTCCACTTTCTGTTGATTTTCAATGTTTTCATAAACTTAAATTTTAAATTACTGTACCCATTGTCAAATAAACATGCAAACACCGATAGAAATGGGGAATACAGAGAGAGATGTAGAGAGAGAGAGAGAGAGACAGTCTATTGCGCATATTAGCAATGAACGGAACCACGTCACCCATAATACAAGAAAGGCTTCTGTACATCCGGCACCTCCTTATCCAGTCCTACCCTTTTCCTCTCTCTGTAGTCGCCACTGTGGTCCTGCCATACAATCGGTTCTCCCTCCTCAATTAAATTGTATTTGCGCAGGATCTCTGTGTGTTTTCCTGTTTCTTCCTGCCTGCCTCTGACTCTCATTTCCCCCCAAAAAAATTCACTAAATGAAGCGTGGCCATCGCCATGAAGCTCCACTCTGCTGCTACCCACCCGTGTACCCTCTTATTCCTGCAGAAGGAAGGAAATGCGCCTTGCCCGAAATCTAGACATGGAAAAAAGCAAAAGAAGAAGCAAAAAAAAAAAAATGGACAACTACTGCAGATGATAGCAGTATGGGCAACGTGGACTACGAGTATGCCATGAACAATTGGGGTTGAGTTGTTGTTGGTGCTGGAATGAGATGGGTCTTGGGACTTGGACTTGGACTTGGTAGCTAACAAGATAAGTTACAAAGGGACGACGAAATTCCACCCACTCACAAATATAATATATAAAATGGCACCATTTTCACTTTTCTTTTACTCTTTTCAAATATTTTTTGTTTCAAAAGTAATTTTTTTATTTGTATCTTTATGGATTCGTTAGAATGCACAAACCTTTTGGACATGAACCCCCATCCACCATCCCCCATCCCCCATCCCCCATCCAGCAAATCGTAAGAACAACATAAAATGTCGACTCGCATTCATCTTTTTTAAATGATTGATTATTTCTACAAAATAAAATGAGCAATAAAGAAAAAAGGGGGTCGAAAACAAATATATTTAAACTGTGAAAGCTACAGTGAGTTCGCGCTATATACAAAATATACAAAATTGAAGTGATATGTGTGTTTTCCATTCATGCAGTGGGAGTATTTTATAAAATAATTACCAATTTTTATATCCTCTACCCATACCGTGCCATTTAAGATAGATAAAATGAGGCATCGCCTCTTATATTATATATTCTACAGCCGAGATGATATAGCCATGCCGGTCTGTCTGTATGTACACATAAATCTTAGAGACTATAAAAGATAGAGCCTCTAAGTAGATTTAACTTGTTAAATCAAGACCCAGAAGCCGTACTTTCTAAACTTGTTAAAGAATATAGATGGCGATGCCTACATATGTAGTAGTTTTTTCTTAAATATATTAAATAAATATATATTTTGTTTGATGCATCTAATTCATATTCACTTCATATTGTCTGCTCCAAAAATGTATTATACTGTTAATTTAGGTATAGGGTATAGGTGTATACGTTAAATGGTGTTAAGAATTGAAGCCACATAGCTTAGATACTCTACAAAATAGATGACATAAAAATTAATATAAAATAATGTAATTTATTCGCTGAAGAGCAATCTGAAAACATTTTTTTCGACAGTGTACAACTGTCTCTCTATCTGTGTCCAAGCTACAAACGAAAATTATGATAATTTCTAACCGTCAACCTTTTCATATATGTATGTATAAAAGAATCTTGGTTTGGTCAGCGTTTCACCATCTGCAGTTTTAGCGAGTCAAATCGATATGCAGATAAGGATCGGCTTGTATAGGTCACAAGAGCAGCACATGACAAAGTTCATAAAGGGGATGGGAAAGGGTTAGAGCTAGAGCTAGACCACACCACAGCTGCCAGCGATCAAATTGCAATCTAGTCTGTAGCTGTGCTGCCAGCTCAAAAGCACAACGTCGGACCGGCAACAACCCTTCAAATCTCGCCATAATTCACCATATACATACCTGTCCATATAATCTTGTGTATACTTGCGTCCTCTGTCCTCTGTCCAAGTTCGTAGTTGTTCTTTTCATGCATAAATTAACCTACTGGAAGAGCGGTCGGTCCCTTGACTGGCCAGGGATCGGTCAGGTACGTCGCATTATCATTCACATTTGTATAAGTGTTGGACTAATAGTGGTAACTATGCCACAAAGCAAATGCAAATCCTCATCCATCCACACGAAACATCTGCTGATAATATTTGTGAGCGTGTACACTGATACACTGATACAAATTATTATTTAACGGAAACTAAAATCAACAAATTTTGATTAGAAGCCAAACAGCAACTAAGAGCCCTAGTAAATGAGCGAATTTTCCCATTCAAAAGAATTTTTAGCTGATCGGGATTTATAAATACTTTAATTATTATTGTATTTACCAAAATTCCAGATTCAAAATTACGGTTGTTCTTCGATTTTGTCGATTTGCAGGGGCGGTAGTGGGCGTGACAAAAATTTGAAACAAACTTGATCATTGACCATTCAATATATACCATAGACGACACAATGTGCCAGATTGTCGGCCAAAGCAACTCAGACCCCTAGTAAGTAGGCGTTTTTGCCCATACAATAGTAGTTCTTTAATAACTTCCACAATTTTTATCTGATCGCAACCAAATCATAACTACTACAGTAGTTATTGTATATACCAAAATTCGCAACTGTAGCTTTTAAATTAGGCTTGTTATTCGATTTTTTTGATTTGCGGGGGCGGAAGTGGGCGTGGCAAAAATTTGAAATCAACTTGATCTGCGTGCAAACATAACAAATGCTGTCGAAAAAAAATTATAGCTCTATCTCTTATAGTCTCTGAGATCTAGGTGTTCATACGGACAGACGGACGGACGGACAGACGGACATGGCTATATCGTCTCGGCTGATGACGCTGATCAAGAATATATACTTTATAGGGTCGGAGATGCCTCCTTAAACCTGTTACATAAATTTCCTGCCGGCACAAAGTTATAATACCCTTCTACCCTATGGGTAGCGGGTATAAAAATACTCGTATAGCTCTATCTCTGATAAAACGTAATTTGCACAATTCCTTCACTTTATTAATATTTAATATTAAAACCTTAAAACCATAAACGAAATTGTGACTTGTACGCAAATAAATAATGAGGAAAAGAATGCTTTCGTTTCATTTTCATCATTCATTTCATTTTTTATGAAAATAGAGCAAACATTAAAAAACTGAGATTACATCATCCTTAAAAGTAGTCTGCCAAAAAGAAGTCTGCCGATAGAAGCTTTCGTCCGTCATCCAAATATTATACTTTATCTGTATGTGCATCTACATATACTATATACATATATAAAAAGAGGGTGTTTTCAATGCACTGTAATTGTGCACGAATATATGTATGTACATTAACTAAAGTAAATATGTACAATTACAATTGTTCCCACATTAAACCTATGTTGAACTAAATATGTACATCAACTTGTATGCACTTGCATTAAATATATATGTACATGTGCATAAATTATTTATAATATGCGAATGCAGAACGAATAGATTATCTTACACATACGATATGCGCTCCGTATAAATAACTGTGAATGTTGCCATACTATCTATATATGTATAGAATATAGTACACACATATTCATATTTGGAAATACAATAAAATAAAGTTAGAAAGCTAAACTCAAATATGTACTCAACTGTGAGATTTCATTAAAATTACACATAACTACTCATACTGAAAAAATGTTTGAATATTTTAAATAAATTTAAATATTTATTTGGAAATAAATTTCTAAACAGTATGCATTAATCGAAAACCGCGAATAAATATTAAAAGACGCTGGATAGCTAATTAAATTAAATTAAAAATATGTTAGGATATATACATATATGTACATATAATAAGATAAATAACAATTAAATGCTCGAAAAGTAAAGAAAATTCCTAGTGATCCTGACCGGAACTGCAAACCTAATTTGACTTAACAGCTCCAAAGAGTCTATTTCACCATTAATTAGTCTCTGTATGAAAACAGCACCTTGCATAGTTCTATGGTCAGAAAGAGAAGGAAGGTTTAGTAATAAAAGTCTACTGCGATACGCTGGTAATCTAATATTAGGATCCCAATTTAAACTACGAAGAGCAAATAACAAGAATTGTTTTTACACCGACTCAATCCTATCTTGATAAACCCTATACTGGGGATTCCAGACAAGAGATCCGTACTCAAAGATAAGAAATGGTTGCCTATCTGATATATGTTCATGGAATATATCAGAGTGGCAACCAAAGGAGCAGTCGTATATTATTATTTCATAAACAACTTTGAACAGGAATCATAACGACAAGTCTTTTAAAAAAGTGTTTTTGAAAAGACGGATAAATAGACAGATTAGTAATCAGACGGACATGGTTATATCACTTAGGTTGTTGACGCTGATCAAGGATCTATATACTTTTTGGCGTCGGAGACTCCTCCTTCTATCTGTACGAGTACACACATTTGCTAGAGGCACTACAGGTTCAATTCTATGGGTATACTCGTATAACAAATACAATCTATAGTGTGCGCACTGTACTTCATTTTAATGCAACTCGACCAGAATCTGATGGTTGTTCTTATATTAACGTCATTCCTGGACATACATACATATATGTGTACATGTGTACATGTGTACAAATGTTTTTGTCTGCGTTCATTGTCCGTGTTTGTGTGAATAATGTCCGCTTTATCATTTTCAAAGGTCCACGCATTCGCACGAGACTAAAAGCTTGCAATGCATACATATGTATGTGCACATTACCTAATGTACAGTTATAGTTACACATGTATATGCATATGTAGATGTACATGCATCGATGTTATGCATATGCCTAAATTAAGTAGCTGCACAAAACGAATGCAAATAAGTACATAAATAATTATTTGCATTAAATCAAGCACTATTTTGTCATTGTAGGTTTTGCTAAATTCTTTTCTGCACATAAATATATGCTATACACTAACATTTTCAATAAAACCCAAAAATATTGCGGTATTCATTTTAAAATATACCAAAATAATATACCACCAAAATTCTACACAAAAACGAAAACAATTATGAAAGCTCGACTGTAAGATACCCGCGACCTATTTTGAATAAAAGCATAATATGCGTTTTGGCCCATACAAAAGTATTTCTTTAATATTTTCGACAATTTTTATCCGATCGTAATTAAACTTTCACGAATCACAAACGCTGCCGGTAAAAAGTTTTAATACACTTCTACTCTATGGGTAGCGGATATAAAAATAGATCAACTGGTATATTTGCTATATTGATATGGGACTCCACTCACTATATACTCAAAAGTGCAAATATACCAGATTGTCAGCGTTTTGGCCCATACAAAAGTATTTCTTAAACAATTTTAATTTTTATCTGTCCGCCACTAAATTTAAAAAATTCGACTCTAATTTTAAAAATACGTTTGTTTTTTTGCGTGGCAAATATTTTAAACAAACTTGATCTGCGTGCAAACATAGCAAATGATGTCGAAAAAATTTATTATTATATTCTATAGTTTTCGGAGCGATAATTTTCATTTCTGTAATTTAGTATTATTGTTGGCGTACTAGAAATGAGTTTGCAAGAATCTACAATTAACGTTTCTTAGAATAATTTTGACAACTCCTCCGCTCCTATTCAAAGTTATTGACATTACCAATTCATAACATTTAACGTAGCTCTGTTGAAAGACTCATTCTAAATGCAAACTATCACCTTATCCTCAACTTTCCGGGCTATACGCCTTGGTGAGTTTCCAATTTGCAGTCTGCGACGAACTGTTCAAGATAATATAATATGTTATTGCAGATTTAACCAGCAATGAATGCCATGGAAGAAACCTTTATGCGAAGCTGACGATTTGGGTGAGATTTTCCTCTACAGTTTTCTTTTTTAGTAAAATTATCCAAAGATTTTTCCCTTTTTCATGAAGATTCACAATAGTCATCCATAAATCAGATGTGCCTAAATATACTATAAGTCAATAAAAACCAGCATACCTTGGCAAATTTGGGTAACGGTAATATGCATAATATTTTTACATGACTTAAAACTCTTATTGATCACGATTTTATTCTTAGCAATAAAAAACAAAGGTAAACAACACTATAAGCTTACAAAATGAATGCGTGCACTATTTAGTACTAATTGAGAACATATACATACATAGTTACATATACTCGTACATATCTTACTAAAAGACGAAAAGTAAAACATATACAACACATACACATATATATGTATATGTATATACAATACAGCATAAACCATGCTGGTGCTCTTTCTGTAGCTTTCAGTGGTGAACTCCATCTACAGATGCACAACCTTGAAAAGGGCATTTGTCCTTGACTTTGGCCATCCACAAAACTCTCAAAAGATTCGCCAAATTTTATAAATAAATATGAACTGGATGTCGACAACAATGTGTAGACAATTATTATTGAATTTGGATTGTATTCCCCAGAAGTGTTAAAAAATTCAATTTTAATCTATAAAATTGTGGTTATGTCCAGTCTGAAAAACCCGAAATGCCAAAATCAATGTCCTCTTAGTTTTAAAGACAAAAAATGGACTCTCGTCTTAAATTGTTCGAATACGTATATACATATATACATATATGCATATACTTAAGTATCGTTGTGTAAACACTCGCCCAAGCATAGAAGCGTATATAAATCAGTATATATGTATATGTGCATATATTAAACCGTATGTACATATTTAATACTATTCAAACACATGCAGTCCACCACACACACGCATATATATTGCACATGGCGTAAGTATATGAGTGTATTTTAATGCACATGGAATGCAACAGCATTTCGACCAGCGGAAATGCATGAAGGACACACACACACAGCATACGCGTACACATACATTGCACAAACATTTATACATATACATATAGTAGACAGTAAAAAGAGGGAGGGAGCCAACAGAATGAAACAAGACAGCACCAAGTATAAGACTGCATGCGGGAGGGAATGAAACAGCGAGTGTATACAAACACACACTGAGTTTAGCTCATAACCAGACAAGAACTGCAGCCAAACTGCAGTCCACCAGGGTTATCGTAGGTGGTGGGCATTGCAAGTGGCGACGAGTTTGATATTGTGGTTGACTGGTGAAGAAGGAAAGGCGCCAGCGAAATAGGGGATGTTACAACCTGTAAAGCATGCATTTCGCCGAAATTGCATCGGTAGAGGCAGTTGATGCTGTTTTTTTTTATATTATAAATATAAAATAAAATTCAATAAACACATACATTCCCAATATAAAAATAAAATACACATATACATATACATATACATATACATATACATATACATATACATATACATATACATATACATATACATATACATATACTTACATATACATATACATATACATATACATATACTATACATTAATATACATATACATATACATATACATATACATATACATATACATTAATATACATATACATATAATATACATATACATATGCATATACATATACATATACATATACATATACATATACATATACATATACATATACATATACATATACATATACATATACATATACATATACATATACATATACATATACATATACATATACATATACATATACATATACATATACATATACATATACATATACATATACATATACATATACATATACATATACATATACATATACATATACATATACATATAC
Organism: Drosophila niveifrons; assembly: GCA_035046325.1. Taxonomy (NCBI): domain Eukaryota; kingdom Metazoa; phylum Arthropoda; class Insecta; order Diptera; family Drosophilidae; genus Drosophila; species Drosophila niveifrons. Next base: position 531,418 of record JAWNOC010000058.1, on the reverse strand, counting down.
ATATACATATACATATACATATACATATACATATACATATACATATACATATACATATACATATACATATACATATACATATACATATACATATACATATACATATACATATACATATACATATACATATACATATACATATACATATACATATACATATACATATACATATACATATACATATACATATACATATACATATGCATATACATATACATATACATATACATATACATATACATATACATATACATATACATATACATATACATATACATATACATATACATATACATATACATATACATATACATATACATATACATATACATATACATATACATATACATATACATATACATATACATATACATATACATATACATATACATATACATATACATATACATATACATATACATATACATATACATATACATATACATATACATATACATATACATATACATATACATATACATATACATATACATATACATATACATATACATATACATATACATATACATATACATATACATATACATATACATATACATATATGTACATATACCATGCCAGACAACAACAACAACATCAACAATAGACATCTGCCAGCCAAATATGCAACTGCGACTGCAACGGCAACTGCAGCTGCAGCTACGACTGCGGCATCGGCGTAGGCGTCCATTTGTCCGGACGATTTTAATTATAATGTCGACTGTGCAATTAACTACACTGAGCAGTTCCTAAAAATATTGTACATTTACAATAACAAAATTATTATTATTATTATTATTATTATTATTATTATTATTATTATTATTATTATTATTATTATTATTATTATTATTATTATTATTATTATTATTATTATTATTATTATTATTATTATTATTATTATTATTATTATTATTATTATTATTATTATTATTATTATTATTATTATTATGATTATGATTATTATTATTATTATTATTATTTTTTTTTTAATCTTATTATTATTATTATTATTATTATTATTATTATTATTATTATTATTTTTCTTATTATTATTATTATTGCCTATTTTCACATCCCCGAAAATATGCAGCTGGTGTGGCGTAGCTATGCTGTTGCTGTTGCTGACGCTGCCGTCGTCGACATTGCCGCTTTCGCAGATGCTAACGTTTTCCTTTATCGACAACAGGATTTTTTTCTCATTATAAGCCTACCTACCCGACATATTCCCCATCTCAACCTGGATGTAGAATCTATATCTGCATCCACATCCACATCCACATCATCGACTCCAATTTTTATTCCGCAATTATTTTGCCGTCGCATTCTGCAACAAACGCGTTAGTCTATGGAGTAGTGCAGTCGATTGCAGATCGTCCAGACCTCGCGGACCACTTTTATTTCTCAAATGTGAATAACTTTGTGTTTTTGTGTACACCAAACAAATAATATACAATATGACAAATACAAAAAAAAAAACAACAATAATATCAAAATGGAGAATCAAACGGAAAAAATAAAGCAATACCTAACCCGATTTGCAACTACCTAAATTGATTACTTGCTAAAATTGTCGCTTCTTAATTAATTCAGAATTCAAGCATCGAATATAATTTTCGTATTCTTTTCCGACTTCTCTTATTACAGATCATCATAATTTAAAAAAAAAACAATAGACCGAAAAAGTTTTTATGCCACGAGGCAAACTTAAAACAACAATAGATCTTCAACTTCATCCTAACCATAATTCAGTTTAATAAACCAATAGAACGGATACAATTTAACATATATACATAAATAACCATTTATAAGATTAATACATCACATATAATTATACTTAAAACAAACTCAACTTTTGACCTGACCGATTATTAACGAATTCTGAAACAACCAGCAATTAGCAATTTTTTTAGATGGAATGACAACTTTAACAATAAAAACCATATAAACATCAATGAAAATCACTAAGGAAAAAAATACAAATTTGGAAACTATTAGGCTAATGAAAAATTGAAATCAAAAGTACAAAATATATGAAGGAAACGAAAAACAAAATTTTGATACAGCAATCTAGAAATAATTTAATTTTAATTCACTATAAATAAAAAAACATTAAATAATAATATTAACACTAATTAATTAGTAATAATAAAATCTATAAACTAAGACTCCTCACAATTAAAATCAAAACTTTATACTTATTTTCTATAAAGGATATACCACCACTCGCATTGATATCAATCGAATAAAGAAAATACAATTGGTAAAGAGCTCGTCTACTATTTTAAAAAGCCTTCAGAATTTTAATACTAAAACGCATAGCGACCAGCATCAAAATACTCCTATTTTATGTTTATCACATACACACTGACACCGGAACAGACAGTTTTCAATACCATATACCTTTTAGCTAGCGCCCTATACACACACACACACACACACACACACACACGCACATACTAAAGAAACGTTCAGAGAAATAAACATATAGATTTTATTGTAAGAGAACCATTATACATAGAAGTTATAGTTATCCATCATTAATTGCTATAATAAAAAGAGTATATTGTTAATACGCGTAGAAAATGATTGTGAATTGGCTCTAATAATTAATTCATACAAAACGAAGGCCATCCCCCATCATCTGAAAATCACATTTTTTATTTGAACAAAAAAAAACAATATACATTCTTCAAAATCATACTCAAATTTTGAGACTTGGGAAAACAGCAACATAATATTAGGTATTATTCATAAATCCGAGAGAAAAGACGAAAATCAATAAATACATAAGGATTTGAGTGATATTTTTAGGCTTACATCTAAACAAAAATGAAATTTGCAAATTGTGATGTCATACATTAGGCGAATAACTAAAAATTACAAATATAAAATTTCAAATATTGTATTAAAAAATACAAAATTGTATAACATATGAACGAACAATAATAATAATAATAATAATAATAATAATAATAATAATAATAATAATAATAATAATAATAATAATAATAATAATAATAATAATAATAATAATAATAATAATAATAATAATAATAATAATAACAAAATATATAAATTACAACCAAATAAAAACGAAAATTATCATCAAAAATAATTTCATTGACAAAGAAAAAAAAAACACAACGTGTGCCTTATGCTGGCCTTAAGTTCAAATTAGTTTCAATAATATTACATATAAACAATGATTCTTAACGAAATCAGAAAAATATTCTGAGAAGGCTCACTACATAGAGGACTGTCACTACATAGAGAACTCTCATTAATGGAACAACTCAACCGATTGATTAAGCATTTCAAATAAGAAAGTCGTGGAATGTTTGCGAATCAGTGGTAGGTAAATTACAAACAAAAACAATGAATTAAAACCATCTTGAATATATGTATATTTTTTTAAATGTATTAAGTTTTTTATAGAAATTAAACCACATTACTTTTCTTATCTTAAATCCAGTAAGTTCGTAAATCGCAGTTAAATTGTTCACTGATGACAAATTAAACTAACATCCGTCAATTTGCAAAGATGTTACGAAATTTTTTTGAATATTATGTGCATCATCGGGATATTTATTTTTCGCAAAAAACCATTGTGTGTGCGATTCAACAACTAACACCAATACTTCTGAGTAGATAGAATTAAGAGGTGCACATTTAACAGCGCGGAGTACTCTCCCATGCAAGAGCAACAGTAACAGTCCAAGTTTAAGTTAAGAGAGAGGATGCTGTGGTACAGAAGGCCCCGACAACCAGCCCCAAGTCCGTGTGCTGAAGATGGAACAGTCGCGTCTAAATGTGCGAACACGAAGATGTTTTGCTTTGACCCCGAAGATGGTTCGCATCGAGTTCGAGTAAAGCGAACGCGAGCGAGCGAAACGAAGACGTTTGACTTACTTTGCTTTGCTCAGCTCGCGATGCTACGCGGCGCTTTTTGCCTTTTTGGTCCAAGTTCTATTCTATTTCTAAGCACGCGAGAAGATGTGGTCTGAACCCTTAGCGATAGTCATATTTATACTTGTTTCGTGGCAGCGACAAAATTAGTTTTTCAATGGCTCGCGTGCAACCAGGTCCTTTTAGCTTATGGAATAAGGTGCCACTCTATTATACTAAACAACTTTTCCCCGAAGGAGGAAATCGTGTATTTTCTAAAGTGTTTCCATTTGTCGGGCATCATAGATCTCATAGATCATATATTATTATTCTTAGATAATATAGTGTGCTCAGTTGATGCGAAACATACAATAAGTATGATGTATAAATGTTTAAATCGAGTGTGTTTTTCATAAACATAAAAGCGAAGTAGTAATTGGATAATTACAAAACAAAAGATTAACAATAACCACAACAAAATACATAAAAAGAAATTTTTGAATTTACGTTAACAACTTTGTTGGTTAATTTCATTTACCTCTTTCAGTGAGTAAGATAATAATGATAATAGAGCACTTGGCATTACTATTATAATTAATTACTATAAATAAATTGAGAAATGTAATAGAAAATAACAAAAAACAAGTTCAGAATATACTCAAATACTTACATGGTGAAATGGTAGCATCTAAATTGAATGAAATATAATTTCAAAAATATATTTAAGTTGAACCCGACATTCATTATTTAGATAATTTTTGAGTTATTTAACATGTTCTTCACAAATACCCTTGTGAAATGAGAAAGCTGAAAACTAACAATACCGATTATTCAATTCTATGCAAATTAAAAAGGATATTTCAGATTTATTGTCATCGCACTTCGAGCTTAGAAGCAAATCGATTACTTTGGATTAGAAGTAATTGCTACAGTTACAGTTACAGTTGAAATTGATATGGCTATAGTTCTTTCACATTTGTAATATCCTCATTGGAAAAGGATCCTGATGTGGAATGTGTAAGCGATTAATGAAGAAATTGAACCCTTACCCCAAAATGTACAACAAATCTGAAAAATAAATAAAGCTCACACTTTGTGGTTGTTTCAAATGGATTCAGCTGATTTTTGGCAGCAGGCCCGAGTGCCATTTGCCTTACAAGCTGCCTCAACAATGCAGCAGCAACAGCAGCAGCAACAACTTCCTAATACGCAGCCGTCAGGCAATCAGCAGCAAATGCAACAATCCGACCCCGCGACTACTGCAACGACTACTACCAATAATAATAACCACCTTCCATTGAACAGCAAATTGCATCTTCAACAGCAGCAGCAGCAACATCAAGCCCAGCAGCAGCAGCAGCAGCAACATCAACAAATGCTATTGCAGCAACATCAACATCAAGCAGAGCAACAGTGCTATGTTAGCGAAGCAACTAATTTCGGAGCGGAACAAGATGTTGTCACAACGACAACGTCAACATCGAACCATCATTTGCTATTCAATGCAGCTGCTGCTGCCGCAGCAGCAGCACATCTCAAATCGACGGCCCTCAATAATCATAATCAAAACAATAGTAGCAACAACACGAATTCAATTGAGAGTCATCTTAACGTCGTATCAAGCTTGCCACTGAAGCTGAAACACGAGCATGGACAACAGCAGCAGTCGGATCCTCGCCAGCCACAGTCCGAAGCTGAGACTTACAGTGGCAGCGGCGGATTCTTTGGATCTGTTCACATGGTGGAACAACAACAATCGCATAATCAGCAGCAGCAACAAGATCGCAGCACTTCACCAATAACGAATGCCACCAATAAGGCTATGTCGCAAGGTCAGCAATCGCCACAGCATTCTATTACACCATCTGGCGGCTGTTCTACGCCTGATATTAAGTACAGCAACGAAAAGTTGGCCAACGAGATTCAGGTAACCTTCTTTCCATTTTAATATGATTCGAAAGTTATAGTACTTTAAGTATTACACGATCTGGATTGGAGAATATACGAGTAGATTAGGGATCAATTGCTTTGCCTAACTCAATCACTAAAGTTAGTTAAAGTACTGCCGGTGATCAGCAGGCAGGTTCCACAATATTTTGATTGTCACTAAATTTCCCATATGTGTATGTTCGACTTGTATGCTGAGTGACCTTGAACACATTAGAAAATTCAAATATCAAGTTACCAAGAGAAAAATGTCTTGTCTTGTATCAAGCAAATAAGCAAGCCAAAGAGAGTCAGTCGCACACACTTTGCTAAAAGGGGTGTACAATTTTTAAGCGAGAGAGAACGAGAAATTGAGGGGTAGTAAATAAAAGCAGACCTTGTTAATTTCCCTTCCAGTTCTCTGACAACTCACTTTTCCCCTTAATAGAGCTTGTACCTAGCACGCGAGTTATTGGGGTTCATTGAAAACTTCTAATCTCCCCGTTTATGTTACTTTCAGGTTGCTGACAACTTTCCAGTTGTTTTCATATACATACATACATACTGAATGTAGCACATGTACATATAAATATAAATAAATGAGTGTTTCTTATTCTTGAGGTTTCGTTGTAGCATGCTCATAAGAACGTCTTTGCAATCTCGTTTATATTTCCTTTCTATGTTATGCTTGTGTCATGCAACAAAGAAAAAAAAAGCAGAAAGAGATAGAAAGACAGAAAGAGAGAGAGAGAGAGAAAGAGAGATATAGACAGTATGCAAGTGCAAGCGAGCAAGCTAAAAACAGAAAGAGAGATGGAAGGGAGAGAGCAACATAACTGTTTTCAGCTTGCTTAGTTTCTCAAGTAACCCCTATTCAAAAGCGATTCGCGTCCTGTTGACACGCGTTGTTTCTCCTCCTTTGGCTATACGGTGATTGTGTATATGTATGTATGTATGTTTGTCTCTGCATACGAATAAGTGTGAGTGTGAGTGTGACTGTGTACTTGCGGCTGGGGTGGAATTTGTGGGTTGTGTGAGCCGGGAGTGAGTCGAAGTTTAGTTTTATACATACACACAACGCACACAACGACAATCATTATTTCTATTCCTGCGTCGGACGCTACGCTGTCTCCCCAATCTCCACTACCACCATTACTAGAGACGTGGTCCGACTGAACGCAGCACTTGATGAGGAACAGAGAGCACAAGCTTCATTTTCTTCTCCTTTTTTATAGTTAATTTTTTTTTTGTCGTGAATGCTACTCGCGCATAATTTCTTAAAGAAAACAATAATAGAACGGACACGATGCTCCCGATGTGAAATAGAAAGAGAAGCAATATTTGACGCTAGTTACAAAGTCAGCAGAGAAGCTGGCGTCAACAACGGCGCCGCTAACAATTACGATAGAATAAAATAAGAAGACGTTTAGACTGCTATCCCGTTTATGGATAAGGCGAAGGCGTCTGCCGGCAGAAGTCCAAAGGACATCGGGCTGTCAGGTTGTCGAGTTGTGACTTTGCCGCGTCGTCCCACTACAAGTAAAATCTAAATTTCACAAAAAAAACGCTATAGTTGCGTTTTTTTAGTCGCGGAAAAAGTGATTTTTATTACCTGCTCTATCACATACATAATCGGGAAAAAAACAATAACAAATCGTGTTCGAAGTCGAAGAAAACGAAAATCGCTTAACTGTAAAAAAAAATATAGGAAATATTCGTGACCGGTTCAGTTGCCCTCTCCAAGCACGACCGCTAACCTTCATTCACACATACATACATACTCGTCCACACACACACACACATGTCGTTTGTATGCAAATACACAAATATGCAAAAGTATGTAGTATTACACATATACACATACAAGACTTGCTGTGACTTGCAAAAAACAAACAGTTTCATTCTAATAATGCGAATGCGATAAATAATTTATTTTTGTTAGTTGCCAATTTTATCTGCAGTGAATGAATGAACTCAATACCATACGGGGAACAAACTCGATCTCTAGACGCGTAATAAAAATAATATCATACTTTCAAATTCGGATCCCTTGTTATGTCCAATAACTATTATAAACTTCGCGATAGACAATCGAAAACAACAAGTTCATAATAAATTTAAAAATTATTAGAATGATACTTGACTGTGAAAAGGAGCACGATGTAATTTGATTTTTCAATTCAAAATTCTTCAACATTTCCAAATATTCCTTCTCGTAGCAATTACATATGTCGTACATTATTTAACCTGATCAAATTTTTGTTCATATTAATTTTAAAATATCATACTAACATATGGTAGTCCTTCAATATGAATAGTTGTATGAATTGGATGCACATGTTATAAGGCTTATTTACGAGTAATACTAATTAATTTAATGGAATCATATTATATTATATACCACAAACCGAGATATTAGCAAAATTGTTCATTTATTTTTACACTCAATATATTTTTTTACCTTAACCCAATTCAAACAGTTGCGCAATTTGAAAGCATGGAATTAAAGAATATTATCCAAGGGACAATTGAATATTAATAATAACGATCGAAAGTAAAAATAGAAATAATTTTCCTTTAACCACAGGGGGACTTATTCCCTAACTTACTTATTTATTTAAAATTTCAAAGATTCGTTTTAAAAAACAAAATAGAAATATTAATTTCAATTCAATAATTTCAGTTTTAAAATATTTTTCTTTTAGTTAGCAATAGATATATGGATTAATAAATAATAAACTATCGAATCGAACCCTTGGCTAAGCGATTTAACATTTTTTTTTTTTTTTTTTTTTAATTTACCTTCTTTTAAAAGATGTAGGTTAAAAGCATAGAAACAATCAGGGTCTTATAAGTATGATATTAATATTTTTAATTTCAATAAATAATTAATAATTCACTACTGATTTAAATTCTCAGAAAAGTGCTCGCGAGAATAAACAATATTATAAATATTTCAGTGAGTTTAATTAAAGAATTTTTGGAAAAATTGTTAAAACACGAACGAATTTGTTGTATTCTCTTAAAAGAGTAGTAGCTATAGGTTAAGATGCGGTATTCATCATATCCACCTATCTTATAATTTATGATGTTCTTCATTTACATATTTTTACAGCTTCAGCTCTCCAGATCGAGTAGCGCAGCCGCAATCAGTGAACGAACCCTTGAAGAATGTTGGTCAACCCTGCAACGAGTGAGTTGGCATCTCTTCCGTTGTGTATAGTAATCTTCCACGTTGAAGAAACACCATATTCCACACATACACACACACACACAGACAGCCACACACGTACACACCATATTGAATTTGTATTTGTTTGTTGTACACAAATCAAAACTTGGATACTCGACATGGGCACACACACTAATGTTCCTATAAATACATACGTATAAACGTAGTTGGGCACATTAAAACGTTCACCTACAAATATCGCATATAGTATATAGTCGTATATACTACACCATATATATATACTACAACCATATACATACGAGTATGCTCTAGAATTATACTTTTGTAGGGCGTGTCTGACGAGTTATTGAAATTGCATATTTGTTGCGTTAATTACAAATTCGATTGAAATAGGTATCCCATAATGATACCATAATACTCACTTTAATAAAATATATAATATTATGCATACGCATATAATGCATATACCATATTCTGAATGTCACTCCTAAAATTATTATAACTCTTACTTTACATCTACGAATATTTAGGTTGGCTTCGAATATTTAGGTTCCTCTTTCACAACTTCCACTTACATATATTATTATTATGTTTAATTATTACAAATGGACATATGTGCAATTAAATAATACCAATCTAAAGAAGCTTTTAGTAGACCGTATAAATTATAATATACTAAGTTCAAAAATAAATACATTCTAATTTTTGTAATACAAAGAAATTCGGTATTAATAAATATTTATTTCACATGGAAATGTTATTTCAACAATAATTCATATGTTTTATTTTGCTTTTTGTTTCTTTTTTAGTAATTATACCCGCTACCCATAGGGTAGAAGGGTATTATAACTTTGTGCCGGCAGGAAATGTATGTAACAGGTAGAAGGAGGCATCTCCGACCCTATAAAGTATATATATTCTTGATCAGCGATCTAGCCATGTCCGTCTGTCTGTGTGTCTGTCCGTCCGTCTGTATGAAAAACTGGATCTCAGAAACTGTAAGAGATAGAGCTATAATTTTTTTTCGACAGCATTTGTTATGTTTGCACGCAGATCAAGTTTGTTTCAAATTTTTGCCACGCCCACTTCCGTCCCCGGAGCAAGCGTAATTTTAAAGCTAAAGCTGCGAATTTTGGTGTATAGAATAATAACAATAGTATTTATGATTCCTGAAAATTTTATTAAGATCAGATAAAAATTGTGGAAGTTATTAAAGAAATACTTTTGTATGGACTAAAACCCCTACTTACTAAGGGTCTCAGATACTTTGGCCGACAATCTGGTATATTGTGCCGTCTATGGTATATTTTGAATGTTAGTACCACATCGTTATACCAAATATACCATTTGGTATATTTTTAGTATTTTGCAGTATTTTTGGTATATTTTGAAAATAATGATGCAATATTTTGCTTTTATTTAAAATGGGTAGCGGGTATCTCACAGTCGAGCACACTCGACTGTAGCTTTCTTACTTGTTATTTATTATTGTAATAATTATTTTTGAATTTAGTTCGTATTATCTAAGCAGAAAAACCAGAAAACTGAAGTGGACCTGTACATTTAAAGTTTGCCTAATTTAATGAAATGTAATGCACAAGCCATATTACCTATAGAAGACATGCTCATACAGCAGATTGTCCAAAGCCAAAGCAACTAAGAACCCTAGAAACGCGATTTCCCCTTACATAAGTTTTTCTTTAATATCTTCGACATTTTCTGTCTGAAACCAAAGTTTCAGGAATCAGAAGACTATAGATATAGATTGAATGTGTTCACGACTCTTACAATTACAATTACACTTGTTATATTTTTGATTACGGGGCGGAAGTGGGCGTGGCAAAATATTGAAATAAATGTAATCTGCCTGAAAACATAACAAATGCTGTCAGAAAAAGATAATATCTCCTATCTCTTATAGTTTAGACAGACGCACAAGACTATACCGTCTCGGCTAGGTTGACCCTGATCAAGAATATATAAAATGTATATTCTTAATAAGGCCGGAGATGCCTTCTTCTGCCTTAATGTTAAATATTGCATGTTATTATTGTTACTATTGTCCATAAATAGTAAGTCCAATAATATATTAAATCAAAATGAACAAATTTATCATGTAAACTGTACATATCCAAAAAAAACTTAAAACATCAACATACGGCTTTTTTTACTTTAGTGTTTTACTAGGTTTATTTAATTATTGATAATAGTATATATCAAGCTGCATTATTACAAAATAACACCACTTTCAAACATGCTTTCAAATTGTGTCACTGCAAAACGCTTAACAAACCCCAATCCCAATATATTCTTATTAAATGACTAACATATTCGTATAAAAAATATAATAGTTTTAAGAATATTATTTGTTGAAATCAAAATTAGTGATGTTCAAGTTTTGTAGATATATATATATATAGAACTAACTATATATATTATATACATATATACTCATATTAGTTTCAAGTGCAAGAAAGTAAAACACAAACAACACTCACTACCTATGCATGCAATGCAATGCATGCTTAACATTGTGAGGCTCTCCATAATTTACCCCTCAAGTCGTAAGCATACTTTATTTCCCCTCAAGCAACAACGATAACAACGACTATGTATTGTCCAGCTCTCCACTCATTCACACGCATTTACCATTTTCTTTTACCCCTACACACATACACACATACTCTCGTACACTCACTAACATATACTTGCAAACCCATAGACAACTACACAAACGCAAACAAATACAGAGCTCTTCCACCCATAACGGTGGTATTATAGCAATCTCATTTGCTGGGCGATTCGCAGCACCGTCGTTGGTCAGCTGTGTAGGTGGTCGGTGAACGGTGAACAGCGAATGCAGCCTGTAGTTATGGTACTGCGTCACAAAAAAAAATAGTAGGGAAGGCGTTCAGAAGGCGGGTAACAGCCTGGGCCAGCCAGCCAGCCAGCCAAATGAATAAAAAGTGCACTGCGGCATAGAACATACACAAGAGTCAGTCGAGCCTCGGTAAAATAACGAAAAGCCATAGCGAATCGGCGATAGTGCAAACAAAATTGTTTTGTGGACCAAGCTATTACTAGCCAACCAGAGAGCACCGAAACCGCTCGCGACATGTCTGAGTTCCGTCTGTTCTGTGACTGGCCTTTTTGTTTCCACTACCAGCTTCGCTTGGACATTGTCATTGTCCACGATATTCAATTTCTGTCGTACTTCACTTTTATTCCCTATTTTTCTCTATCGCTTACTGCTATGCAATATTTAACATTTTGTATACCCGCTAGGTATACAGGGTAGAAGAGTGTTAACACATATATAATATATTCTTGATCACTGTCAACAGCAGTTGATCTCTATATCTTAGATGGCAGAGACTAAGATGTAGAGATTTATTTATATCAACAGCACTTGTTAGATTAGAGCCGATTCTCGGTAAACACAATAATAACTACAATATTTATGATTCCTGAAACTTTAGTTATTTACGAAATACTATTAAACAAGCATTATTTGAGAGAGTTTTAAACATTTAGCTTATACATAGTAAATATATTAATTATAATTATTACTACTACTATGACCTTCGAGCGAAGGTTTTTTTCAATGTTTAAGCTAATTGTTTGTTGTTATATTTTTGTTTTGCTTGATACTTTTTGAAATTCATTAAAATCAGCAAAAGCTTAAGGCCACATCTTTATTTGTTTTTTTCTTTTCAATTTTATTCTTAAAGATAATCCCAATTTCCGCACAACAACAATCTGATTGTACAAATTTTACAAAGTTTAGCATGTACATATGTATATTAAAAAAAAAAAAACAAGATAAAAAATGTGGAATCGAAATTGTTTTGCTGACTTGTTTTCGTCTTGTACAACATGCAACGGTACACATTTTTATAAAAATATACAAAAAAAATGTGAGTAAAAGTCATCGTTAAGAAAAAATAAGCCAAATTAAACATATAATTGTGGTAAATGGCTTTAGCATTTTAGTTATCAAAATAAGTTAAGACAGAGTCGGAGAAAAACCTCTCGGTAATTGCTGTGTATTCAGTTGATATTTTCTGTGTAGATAATTACAATATGTTTTAAATACAATCCAATCAGAAAAACTATTGTGTATAAGGGGCGGCGTTAGCGGGCGCCTCTCATGATGTATGCTTAAGAACTGATCTTTATTAAAATATGTATAAGTGGTTTGTGTTTACAGAGTTGCCAGATGATATAAAGTTATAATGTTTTGGTTAATGTATAACAGAATATAAGCTAGTATTGGTGTTTTCTTATTTTATTATTTCAGTATATATAACAAAAACCATTGTATTTATGTAAAACGGTTTCTTTTTAATCCATTTTAAGTTCAATGGTTCAATTTGATTTTGCTATGTGCTTGCTTATATATATAAACTTTAAGTTGATCCAGATTTATCTACGCAAACATACACATACATTGAATTATATAGAACAGAGTAGAAGTAGGGTGAGCCAACATTGTATCGTATGTGCATTAGGTCAGATAATCATTCGACATCCAATTTCGGAATTATAATTATATAAATTAATGGAAAATTTCACTATTAAAGGATGTGTTAATCAATTCATAAATTATGGTATAAAGGATTAATAAAACAATTTTCTGTAAATTACCGCAACAGCTTTTCACCAGTAGCTAAGAATTGATTTTAGGCACTTATACTTATATTATATATCTTCATTGTGAACTTTTTTAAGCATACTCGTACTTCGTAAATTCCGATATACTGGTAAAGATTTTCGACCGGTGGAGGACAAGGATTGAATTCTTTTTGCATAACCAATTATCGTAATGCTTTTTTCTCTCCTTTCGTTCCATCATCAATTTGATGCAGCTTTTCATGCACAAGAGCGCCATGCAGCAGATCCAACAGCAAATTCCTCGTGTCGGCCTTGGGGCACAAGGGGTTGCAACCAATTCGGCGGCGGCCAACATGGGGGGCAGCATGAGCAGCAGTGCATCCGGATTGGGAAGTGAAACAAAGCCACATCAATGTCAGCAGTGCATGAAAAGTTTCTCCAGTAACCATCAATTGGTGCAACATATACGCGTTCACACCGGTGAAAAACCCTACAAATGCTCCTACTGTGATCGTAGATTTAAGCAGCTATCCCATGTCCAGCAGCACACGCGGCTTCATACCGGTATGTACTCGTTCTTATGTCCCCCAGTGCCCCACTATTAATACATTAATGTAATATTACCGACACCCCCCCCCCCCCCCCTCACTACCACTTGTAAATAAGCATTTTATTTACAATTGATCAAATTTATATTCGCATTACATTTGTATAGAATTTAGCTTTGATCGAAATCGGCAACAAAAATTATAATGGCTAACCACCGATTTTTTTTTAAATTTACCGTGATCTCAGAGACTATAAGAGATAAGCAATTGCAATTTTGATAACGCTGGTTCTTGTGCGTCCATCAAAATTATTTTTTTGCAATTATGATGCATACAATAATATCTGATTTAAGAAATCTAGAGAATCATGATCGTATTTCAGTATATTTTCTATATATATATTTGGTATATTTTAACGATTAAAAAACTTTACCTTTTAAACTTATTGAAATTGGGTCGCTAGTATTTTACAGTCGAGCATACTCGACAGTAGCTTTCTACTACATAAAATATTATCTTAAAGTACTACAATATATTATATGTAAGTATGTTTTTTATACCCGCTACCCATAGGGTAGAAGGGTATTATAACTTTGTGCCGACGGGAAATGTATGTAACAGGTAGAAGGAGGCATCCCCGACCGTATAAAGTATACATATTCTTGATCAGCGTCAACAGCCGAGACGATCTAGCCATGTCCGTCTGTCCTTCTGTCTGTCTGTGTGTCTGTCCGTCTGTCCGTATGAAACACTGGATCTCAGAGACTATAAAAGATAGCGCAATAATTTGATATGTTTGCACGCAGATCAAGTATGTTTCAAATTTTTGCGACGCCCACTTCCGCCCCCGCAAAGAGCTAGAGCTGCGAATTTTAGTGTGTATAATAATAAGAATAGTATTTATGATTCCTTAAAATTTGGTTGCGATCAGATAAAAATTGTGGAAGTTATTAAAGAAATACTTTTGTATGGGCTAAATCGCCTACTTACTAGGGGTCTCATTTGCTTTGGCCGACAATCTGGTATATTATGCCGTCTATGGTATATTTTGAAAGTGGCACTATACTAAATACTAAAAATATACCAAATGGTATATTTGGTACTAAAAATATACCAAATGGTATATTTGGTATATTTTTGGTATTTTGCAGTATTTTGGTAGCTTTTTGCTTTTATTCAAAATGGGTAGCGGGTATCTCACAGTCGAGCACACTCGACTGTAGCTTTCTTACTTGTTTTTGCTTCCAATAGTGCTTATGTGTGTTAACTAAGTATGACAACGAAACCAAAGTATATCGACGCATTCATAGTTTTGGATTCAAGATTGTTCTAAAACTATTCATTTTGTTTTAAAGTCTTTATTGTGGAATATATTATTATCTTCTTTTTCTACATTTTTTGAATCAAATGTCATTAGTTTTTGTGATTGTCAATTGTTTCACCTTATGATATATAACATAATCTTCTTCACATTAAGTGAGTCTCTTTGAATATCAGAATAATTCCAACACATTATGATATTTAGGTAAACAAGCCCATCAATCAGTTCATTTTGCACCTCAAGTAGCAATTCAATAAAAAACAAGTAAGAAAGCTACAGTCGAGTGTGCTCGACTGTGAGATACCCGCTACTAATACTACAAAATACTAAAAATATACCAAATGGTATATTTGTGGTACTAACATTCAAAATATACCATAGACGGCATAATATACCAGATTGTCAGCCAAACCCCTAGTAAGTAGGGGTGTTAGCCGATACAAAAGTATTTCTTTAATATTTTCCACAATTTTTATCTGATCTTAACCAAATCAGGAATCATAAATACTACTGTTATTATTATATACACCAAAATTCGCAGCTTTAGCATTAAAATTACGCTTGTTATTCGATTTTTTTGATTTGCGGGGCGGAAGTGGGCGTGGCAAAAATTTTAAACAAACTTGATCTGCGTGCAAACATAACAAATGCTATCGAAAAAATTATAGCTCTATCTTTTATAGTCTCTGAGATCCAGTTTTTCATACAGACGGACGGACAGACACACAGACAGACAGACGGACAGACGGACATGGCTAGATCGTCTCGGCTGTTGACGCTGATCAAGAATATATATACTTTATAGGGTCGGAGATGCCTCCTTCTACCTGTTACATACATTTCCTCCGGCACAAAGTTATAATACCTATCTACCCTATGGGTAGCGGGTATAAAAATACTACACTTTGTCAATCAACCCAACCAGCCTTTCCTAACCAATTAAAATGTTCCAAACTTTTATTAATCAAAGGGACCAGTATAAAAACCAGACCAAAAACAAGTAGGAAAGCTACACTCGAGTGTGCTCGAATAAAATAATAAAAACAAAATATTGCGGTATTTTTTCAAAATATACTAATTTCTATACCATAAAATACCGAAAATATACTGCATTGTATATTTGGTATATTGATATGGCACTACACTTAATATATACTATAGAGTGCAAAAAATCCCAGATTTGTCAGCTAATGCAACTAAGTCCCCTACTAGATATGTGGTTTTGCCCATTCACAAATATTTCATTAATAACTTCAACAATTTTGATCTTATCGCAAACCACATTTTCAGAGATCATGAAGACTGTAGTCGTTAGTATATATACCAAATTCCCAATATTATAGGGACAGATACACAGATGGACATGGCTAGATCGTCTCGGCTGTAGACACTGATCAAGAAAATATATACTTTTCTGCCTGTTACATACATTTCCGATTGCTAATTGATTTTTGAGAGTTGCGTGATACAACAATAACAAAATTATAAATCTATCTCATAGGGTCTCTGAGTTACAGTGTTTTATACGGACAGGAAGACGGACAGACATGTCTGTCTACATCGACTCAACTGTATACTTCATATGGACTCCTTGTTAAAATAAAGTTATACTCGTAATGTCTTTTTACACTATGGATAGCGGTTAAAAAATGTTCGATCAAGATACAAAGCGGGCTATGCGGAGTAAAAACTTGTTCGTAGTTGCTATAATAAATATTTTCACAGTGATTAAACGATTTATTACTTATACGTATTTCAGTCTGATCTCTTTTGCATATCATTTTTTTTTTTTGTCGAATATCGTTTGTCAAACAACTATGTTCTTGGTGAAATCTAAAGAACGTTGATTTCTTTCGAAAGACTCTTTGGCCAATGCTTAATGGTAAAACGGCAAAATTGCAATGGTAATTAAATAAACTTTGAGTACTTTTCGTCGCGACATTCACAGTCCCCACCAGCTGTGACCTTTTAAGTTGTTTTTTTTTCTGTTTTGAGAGTAGTAGTAGTAAATACCCATAGGCCAATACAACTAGGGGAAAGGGGAAATGCACTGCGGAAATAATTGTGATTTATTTATGCATATAAAATGTAGTTATGTGTATTTATATAATATATAAAATAAAAAATTCAAAAAGTATACAGTAGTGTAGTATACTACACTCAGTGTATATATCAGATATACTTATTTAAAGAGAAGAATATTGTGGATATATATAATTTAAATGCTATTAACATCGCCAATTTGTATATATATTAATTTGTAAATATTGAATCTATAAGTATCTGTTAAATCTGTCTGCAGTTGCAATTGACTTATTCTGGATCATAGTCATTTATGTGTTTATACACACTTATTTTGCCCAGTGTCATTCATAGTATATTTGAAAAGAAATCAAATGTAAAGGGATGGCCGAATTTCTGTCGCAAAAAAATTCAGTGTCATTAGCTGCATTGAATGTAATTTGTATTATATTTTGTTTGGTTTTTTTTGAGCGTCTTTCCGCTTATTTCAAGCAAATTATTTTCACACCTGATTGCAAAATGTTTTTGTTATTTGGATTTCTTACTCATTTATATACATATTTTCTTTGCATATTTTCCTCAAAACGAAATGAAATAGGATTTAATTAAAAACCAGTTTCTTTTACCAGCAGGCAGTAACGCTGAAAACGGTATCCTGCCTAAACCTAACCCAAGCGAGCTTCACGGATTGTCATTGCTCTCTGTCTCTCTCTAGGTACGGGAATAAAAATGAGTTTCGATTTCGTTTACCTGGTTTTTGGATTGAGTAATTAGACTGTGTAAAGGATAAAGCGCAAGCGATTTCTAAGAGTCTAAATGGGGCAACGAACAACTCAGATAATGGAGAGGTCATTAAGCAAACCCGGCCACAAGATGGTACACAGCTCTCTCTTGAGTATGGGCAGTTGCTGTAATAAGAGTACTAACGGGTGCCATCACGAAATTTCTTAGCATAGCATAGCACGTACTATTCGCATTTAAAAGACGCTTTAAAGTGTCAACCAAAGTAAATGTTGTAAGGTGTGAAGTGCTTTGCCTCTTTTTCATCCTCTCAGATACCCGTACAACAGTTTGTAACTATTTATTTGCATTTTCTGATGCAAAGTGACTGTAAGTAGCTTAAACGGTTTAGTCCTTTGACTGCTTCCACATCTCTTACCCCCAAATAAGGAGTAACCGAGCGTCCGACAAAATTCAGTATATATATATATATACGTCACTGACCTTTCACTTTTTCATTTAGTTACGCGTTCAAATGAAATTAATTTTGTGAGCTAAATCTGAATCGCGGAATTATGTTACCTACATATATGTATTGTTTTACTTTTTGGTTCTAAATTTTGAAAATTAAATAATAATTTTTTCACTTTGGTAGCGCAAGCTTTCAAAAATAATTTGTAAGAAACTACAGTGTCCATTATGCCAAAAGGCACACAAATATCTCAAGTATTCTACCATTATGCTTAGGACCTTCAAAGTAAACCATGCAACTCAAGCATGCATTTTACCTTAATTGCGTGGGTATATTAAAATTGTATTTATAAACAAAAATATATGGGTAATTCTCTGGTAAATATCGCGTGCGACCATCTTTACAGAGGACAAAACAAAACATAAACTAAAACAATTTTTAAAACAAGTAGAAGAGGTACAGTCGAGTGTGCTCGACTGTGAGATACCCGCTACCCATTTTTAATCAAAGCAAAATATTGTGAAATTTTTTAAAATATACTAAATTTATATACCATAAAAATACCGAAAGTATACTGAATTGTATAATTGGTATATTGATATGGTCAGCTAATGCAACTAAGTCCCCTAGTAGGTATGTGATTTTGCCCATACAAAAGATTTTCTTTAATAACTTCGACAATTTTGATCTGACCGCAACTACATTTTGAGAGATCATGAAGACTGTCGTTAGTATACATACCAAATTCCCAACTCTAGCTTTAAAATTACACTTGTTATTCGATTTTTTGAATTTGCGGAGGCTAAAGTGGTCATGGCAAAAATTTGAAACAAACTTGATCTGCATGCAAACATAACAAATGCTGTCTAAAACAAGTAAGAAAGCTACAGTCGAGTGTGCTCGACTGTGAGATACCCGCTACCCATTTTGAATAATAGCAAAATATTCCGGTATTATTTCCAAAATATACCAAAAATACTACAAAATACTAAAAATGTACCAAATATATCATTTGGTATATTTTTAGTATATTGTATAGTACCACTTTCAAAATATACCATAGACGGCATAATATACCAGAATGTCGGTCAAAGCAACTGAGATCCCTAGTAAATAGGGGTTTTAGCCCATACAAAAGTATTTCTTTAATAACTTCCACAATTTTTATCCGATCGCAACCAAATTTTCAGAAGTCACAAAAACTATAGTTCCTAATGCATATCCCAAAATTCGGGACTCCAGCTTTATTATTACGCTTGTTATTCGATTTTTTCTGATTTGCGGGGGCGGAAGTGGGCGTGGCAAAAATTTAAAACAAACTGATCTGCGTGCAAACATAACAAATGCTGTCGAAAAAAAAATATAGCTCTATCTCTTATAGTCTCTGAGATCTAGGTGTTCATACGGACAGACGGACAGACAGACAGACAGACAGACGGACAGACGGACATGGCTAGATCGTCTCGGCTGTTGACGCTGATCAAGAATATATATACTTTATAGGGTCGGAGATGCCTCCTTCTACCTGTTACATACATTTCCTGCCGGCACAAAGTTATAATACCCTTCTACCCTATGGGTAGCGGGTATAAAAATTATAGCTCTATCTCTTATAGTCTTTCAGATCCATTGTTCCATACGGACAGACGGACAGACAGACAGACAGACAGACAGACAGACAGACAGACAGACGGACTGACTGACATGGCTAGATCGTCTCGGCTGCTGATGATGATCAAGAATATATAGAAGGATTCCTCCTTCTACCTGTTACATACATTTTCTGCCGGCACAAGTTATAATACCCTTCTACACTATGAGTAGCAAGTATAAATTTAAGTCAAATCAAATAAGACCCGTTTGGACTAGGTGTTTTTGGCATACAAATTAATATCGCAACCAAATTTTCAGGAATAGTCAATATTTTAGTTATTATGGTATGAAGCTGAAAGAAAAATATGTAAATATTGCGTAGATTACGTATTTGTAAAACATTACAATATATAATTCCTGTATGATACACTTATATTAAGCAATATGCCTTAACTGTGGTATATATTTTTGTGTTACCCAATGCGTAACTTGGTAAATTAATGAAATCATATATATTATATTGCTTGCAGGGGAGCGCCCATACAAGTGCCACTTGCCTGATTGTGGTCGAGCTTTCATACAGCTCTCAAATCTACAACAACATCTGCGAAATCACGATGCCCAAGTAGAACGCGCTAAGAATCGTCCATTCCACTGCAATATATGTGGCAAAGGATTCGCAACAGAATCAAGCCTGCGAACGCACACTTCCAAGGTGGGTGCAAATTGATTGTGTTATCACCGGGTATTAGGAAAATACTTATTACCAAACACACACACTAAAAATAGCAATTACAATATCCACACCAACCAATCGCATTAATCTCAAAATTTAGCTTTAAATTTAAACATTAAATTCCTTTTCGTTGTTTCTGGTTGCTGGTCAAACAAACTCATCGTTCATCATTCGAATCGTGCGTTACATCATTACATCAATGCTGTGATTAATTTATCAGGAGCTACAGCTGCATCTTGGCGTCTTGCAGCAGCATGCAGCACTGATCGGTGGTCCGAATGCCACATCTTGTCCCATATGTCATAAGCTCTTTCTTGGCACCGAGGCTCTAATGGATCACATGAAACTCGTTCACAAAGAAAAAACACCTCCACCGATTGAGTCATGTAAGTTTTAAGAAATAACTAATTCCTTAGGGCAGGGGTCAACGCCTATACACTGCATATACAGTGCACTTTTGATTTTGTAGATGCTCTGTGCTTATGGGTAGTGCGCTCATAAGCACCGTGCATATGGGCTTCGATTTGCATGCGAAACAAAAACAATTTTGCTTGTTTCTCCATTATATCTCTTTCCGTCGTCACCCTTCGCTGTCCGCAATGTATTTTGTTTTTGTTTTTTCCTCGAGTACATGCACTGGAACTTATTCTTCTTTCTGTGTTGGCTTTTGATTTATTTCGTGGTGGACCATCGTAAGTGTTATGTTAAATTTTTTTCTCTCAGTGCACAGCTGCGCCCCAACATAAAAGCGCAGCTACATATGTACACGTTTTCTTGTGTCTGTGTTAGTAAACGCACTGCCATAAGACGAATTTGAGTACCCCTGCCTTAGGGTCTGATTTTCAGCCATTTCGATTGATTTCGTTTCGTCACAATTTTCAGCAGGTCAATTTAACACTGAATCCCATGGTGCGAATGACAAAGTTTGCGCTGTTCCAAATACGCTGCTCGCATCTCAATGCGCCTCCGAATTGAATTGTGGCCTACCATCGACAACAAGTTTGCATGAAAGCTATCTGGGAAAACGGAGAACCGCGAATCATCCATGCCCTGTATGTGGCAAGCACTATGTAAACGAAGGATCCCTACGAAAACATCTGGCGTGTCATGCCGAGACCGCACAACTAACAAATAGTCTTCGAATGTGGCCGTGTTCTGTCTGCCAGGCTGTCTTCACAAACGAGAACGGTGAGCATACGAGTGACCCAAGTACACCAGTGCGATTGTATATCGATCATGTTATTGTTAATAATACTATATAAAATGGTTTGTCCAACCAATTCCTTATTGAAATGTGATAAGCAGAGCTACTAAGGCCTTGAGGCTCAAATTTTTCCCAAGCCTCCTTAGTCACAAATAAAAGAAGCCAAACCAAAATTTTTCCGAACTACACGATTAAGAAAAGTGAAGTCTTTACTGAAAAAATATAGAACATAATATAATTAACGATATTATGCTCTCTGATTACTTCTTAAAGTATTCGACAATGAACGCTGTTAATAATAGAAATTCTATATAGTATTGTATTATACATTACAGCCAATTGGGGCTTTCCAGTTTACAGTGAATGGTAAAAAAAACAGATCTTTTAAGTTACGCATTATTTCAGCAACAATCCGTCAAATTGAATGGTTGAAAGACTATTTGTTAATTATTTTATATTCATTTATTAAACATACTTTCCCTTGTGCACCAAGTTGTAATAGTAAAAGTAACCAAATGACTTTATTCATTATAAAAACAACAAAATTATTGCGCTTTCCAGGACTTCTTACTCATATGGACCATATGCGCATGGATCCTAAACACCAGTTTGCTGCTCAATATGTTTTGGTAAGTCCTAAACACAAATAGATTATATATCTAACAATTAAGAAAGTCGAGTGTACTTGACTGTGAGAAGATACCGGGTACACATTTTGAATAAAAGCAAAATATTGCGTTTTTTTTTAAATACTAAAATAATTTTTAATTTTATTAATTTTTAAATAATTTTTTTAATATACATAAATAATTAATAAATAAAATAATAATATACCACTAAATACCAAATATATTTGGTATATTGATATATATATATATATATATATATATATATATATATATTATTATATATATATATATAGAGCGCAAAATGTACCAGATTGTCAGCCAATGCAACTATTAGTATTCCCAAAGAAAAGTATTTCTTTAATTAGTTCAACAGTTTTTATCTGATCGCAACCAAATTTTCAAGAATCATAAAGACTATAGTCATTATTATATATATAAAATTACGCGTATTATTCGATTTTTGTTGATTTGCTGAGCCTGAAGTGGGGTGGCATAAATTTTAAACAAACTTGATCACATTTCTACCTGATACATATATTTCCTGCCGGCACAAAGTTATAATACCCTTCTATACTATGCGAATCGATGTACATACCAGAGAACGGCTTCGGGTGAATGCAAAAAATTCGTACGCGCTCAACAGCCGAATAATCACACTGTTCGGATCAGCCGATCAAACTTGCATGCGCTCACATTTTCGTTGTAGATTTTAAATCCACTCTGGTGCAAGCGATTTTTCCGTTCACTCCAAATTGTTCGGCTAGTGTTCAGCATTATGATTTCGGGCGCTACTCATTCGGTTCAACAATCATTTTTATACCCGCTACCCATAGGGTAGAAGGGTATTATAACTTTGTGCCGGCAGGTCGAAGGAGGCAACTCCGACCCTATAAAGTATATATATTCTTGATCAGCGTCAACAGCCGAGACGATCTAGCCATGTCCGTCTGTCCGTCTGTCTGTCTGTCCGTCTGTCTGTCTGTCCGTATGAAACACTGCATCTCAGAGACTATAGGAGATAGAGCTATAATTTTTTTTCGACAGCATTTGTTATGTTTGCACGCAGATCAAGTTTGTTTCAAATTTTTGCCACGCCCTCTTCCGCCCCTGAAAATAAAAAAACTAATTACAAGTGTAATTGGTGTATATGATAATAACAATAGTATTTATGATTCCTTAAAATTTGGTTGCGATCAGATAAAAATTGTGGAAGTTATTAAATAAATACTTTTGTATGGGCTAAAACGCCTACTTACTAGGAGTCACATTTGCTTTGGCCGACAATCATACCGCAATATTTTGCTTTTATTCAAAATGGGTATCGGGTATCTCACAGTCGAGCACATTCGACTGTAGCTTTCTTACTTGTTTTTTATTATCAAAAACTTTATTATGTAATGCTATGAGCGCATGCAAAATAAATACAAACAAAAATATTTACAAGCTATCATCATCTTTTATAATTTAAGTCGCGAGCGGCAGCAGAACAGCGAGAACGCGATTCTTTATTGGCAGCTTCATCTGGGATTCGTGATACGGCGAGCATGCCATCGGTTGGTATTGGTTTCTCTGGAGCTGGTGGCTCTAACTCATTATGTCCATCGCCTTCGGCGAATTCCGAGTGTTCGTCGAATGGGCGATTGTCCTCATCGTCAGCATCCGATCAGGAACAAGATGGGGATCTGGGTTTGAGTGAGAATGAAAACAACAATCACAACAACAACCGCATGACTAATCTAAACAATAACAATAATAGCGTGAACAACAATAACAATAACAACTGCAACTCAAGTAAAATCAATTTGAATTTAAGCGAGCGCCATTTACCAAATTCAAGCCAGTTTAACATTGAGCATGCAAATCGCATGTCTCTAATGGCAGCTGCTTCAGCCGCTGCCGCAGCTGTCGCTGCCTCGTCTAGTCATGGTTCGCGTTCTCAAGAGGACTCCATTGAGGCCGTTGTCACTGCAAACTCGGCGGGCAGTGCGGCAGTTGTCCAGGCGGCAGTTGTTAATCTAGCCGCCGCCATGCGAATGAACAATACTGTAAATCCTCATACGCAACAGGTAAGATCACTTATTCGAACAGTAGAGTAGTTATTACTATTTGGAACATTAACGAGAGTCACACGTCTATAATATAATATGAGTTAACTTTGAAAAAACAAATTTCAAAAACAATCAGGCACTGTAAATCCAGCTTAGATCCGGCTCACACTGCGAGCTGAAAGCTGAGCATTAGCGATCTAAACATTTCAGATCATTTCAGAAACTGAAGATCATGCTAACATATTTTAGCACATGTTGCTCAGTTACATAAATTTGTATTAAAATTGTATTACTGGAAAGATATATTTCAAATTAATTTATGTTATACTTAAAATACTATATATTGTATAAACAAGCAAGAAAGATAAGAAAGTCTTAAAGTCAATGCCGAGGTACCAATTTTGAATATAAACAAAATAGTGTGAAAATAATATTATAATATACCAAATTAAAATACCACACAAAGATTGTTTAAAAAATACCAAAAGCAATATTTGGTACAGTACCACTTTCAAAAGACCCAAATATCGAAATGTATATACCAAAAGGTATATTTGGTGTAATAATATGCCGTTATTGTATTATATACCAGATTGTCTACTAAATTGGTTAAGCCCCATCCGACCCCCCCCCCCCCACCAAATACTTTATTAAAATTTAACGGATTTTTAAATATATGTATTTGTACATTTTCAAACATTTGATTTATTTTATAGCAAGCTGATCATCAAATACAGCAGCAACAGCAGGCTTCACACCTAATTCATCATCAACAACATCAAAACCAACACCAACACCAAATACCTCATTTGCCTCAGCTGTTGTCGCCACATGGTGGCCAACAACAAACCCAATCTGGTAACACTAGTAGTACCGGTGGTGCTAGTAATAACAGTCAGCGCTCACCCACGCCATTAATTAATGTACCTAGTTTGCAAATTCAAGCTGACAACACGTCATCAGTAATGATAAGTATGATGCGCAATACTCTGGATTCTGGTCTTGGTGGAATGCATCAATTGGAGCCATTACATCATCATCATCAACTTCAATCCACGAATTATGCTCAGGCTTCTTCGCATCAGGGGCCACTACATCATCATCATCCCCAACACCAACACCAGCATCACCACCATAGCCACAGCCACAGCCACAGCCATAACCCGGAGACCACACTACGAATGCATCAGCAGGCTGAGGCGATTTTGCGATCCCACACAGAAGCGGCTTTTCGTTTAGCAGCCGCTTCAGTGGCAGCAACCAATGCAAACTCTACGGCGCCAACAAGTATCGCCAGTTCCTCAGTTCCAATCATTGTTAAAAATGAAACATCGTCACACCACCACCAACAACAACAACGTCAGGTCAATGGAGATATACAGACAGCAAGCGAGAATTCATTACAAGAAGTCCAACAACAACAACAACAGACTCAATCAAACTCATGAAGTCATTGTAGTGGCGGGCGTCACAAACCAAAAATATATTCGCATTGATAGTGGGTATCGATACTAAGTACCATTACTACAATACTGCGTTCGTTCATATAGGCAGCACACAATTACAACGAACTTCATCGATGATACAATTTCTAGCTACATATATTGAGTTACCTATTTATGAAATGAATGCATAACGATTGACATTGACGGAGATATTGACACATCTACATATACATAAATGGCTTTCAAATGTCTTCAGACTAAATTATTTAAATTCATCACACTCAACCAACCAGTCACAAATTGGATTTAAAAAAAGGCGGATACGATTGTTTTGAGTATTTATTTTAAATAATTCATATATATATTATAATGGCATCAACTAGCTGACTGATCTGCTGATCCTAAATGTAGACTCAGTTATACTAACATTTCGAATTACGAACTTTTGTATAGCATTGTCATATAAGTTCCAGAGTTCTTAGTTATTGATTTCATCATATTTTATAGGAACTTAAAATCAAAATCAATCAAGTCAAATCGTTTTAAGATCTGGTATGATTAAGAACCATTAATTCGTGTACAATTGTACCTAAGGATTCAATTACTAAATATCTTTTTGTACACAAGTATTACCATCAGTATTTATATTGATATTTATACAGACGAAAATTGGCAATTTTGATTGTGTATTATCTTGAAGTTAAAGAAGTTTATAGTACATTTACAACAATTTAGAAGGATTTCCAAAAACTTCTTTTTATAAAATTGATGCTAAGATAATAAATACTATACTTGAGAAACATAAAGGACTTGTGAAGAAACATACAAAATTTAGTCACATGCATAATATGTTGCTTTGCATTATGAAATCCTGTGTAAAAAGTAAATTTAGCTGGATAAGAGAGATCTCACAAAAAAACACATGTATATAAACTTGTACGTATATCATGTAATTACTTAATTAAAATGAAATATATCTATATATATATATATATATATGTATATATATTGTTGCTTTATTGGAAAACTAAATTTGGGCACATCATTTGGGTCATCTGCAAAATGGACGAAATGTAAATCAAAAAAGTGCTTCCCATGAAATGTCTTCGAATTTTAATTTAATGTCTTTATCGAGCAGTGTTTCCTTTTTATTTAATTTGCGGTCAGTCATTTTTAAAACTTTGTTACAAATCATTTTTCAACTTCAGCAATTGAATTAAATTAATGACATGAATAAGCATACAATTTAGATAATTTAGAGGGTACACGAGAAATACTTTTATTTTGAGCACCGGCACACACGAATCACAGATTTTCATCAATTAAACTTGTTGATAGTCATTTAAGTTGGAATTTTTGGGCATATTTACGGTTTATTTGACTTAACAAACGGTAATAATTTAAGGACATTTAACATTAAAAAAAGTCTATTGCAATAAGATATCTTCCGACTCAATATTTTTTGCATTTACCCGCTACCCATATTAAATAAAAGCAAATTTTTGCGATATTTTTTTTTAATATACTAAAATAATATACCACATAATACCTAAAATATACTTACTTGCATATTTGGTATATTGAAATGATACTTCAATGAGAATATACTATAGAGTGCAAAATATTCCAGATTGTCAGCCAAAGCAACTAAAGCCTTAGTAAGTATGCGTTTTTGGCCATACAAAAGTATTTCTTCAATAATTTTTTATCTGATCGCAAAAACCTATTTAAATAAAAATCTAAGATAAATTATAATTTTTCAAAAATCGAAGTCTACGTAAAAGTCATAAATAAAAACAAATTTTCTTATAATTACGGCTTAGTTTGAACAAGCTTTAGAAGTTATGGTAAACTCTTGAAGTTTTGTAACAAATCCACTATTAGTTTTCCAAAATTCTGCTCGTACAACTATTAAAAATTTGGCATAAATTTTCATCTAATAACTTAAAAGATATTAATTTTATATTATATATAGTTTATAGAATCATTATAGTGATATTTAACAGCTGTAAAACACACAAAAAAGGCAGACCATTTAGAGTTTCTTGAATTCATAAAAGTGTTTTATTTGCATCATATTACTTTGCGATTTACCGTATGCCGTATGTCCGACTTATGAGCTAGTATTTTGTAAATGTGCTTAATCAAAGTGAATGCAGCAGCAACTCTTACTACTGAAAGCATATTGTAAAATTATAAGTTTGCTAGTGGATCTGAAAGTTAGAAAGTTACCCACAATCACTCTGTACAATGTATGCCAGTAACAAGACTATTAATCGGTGGTTTGCATGCCAGGGCCACGAGCACGCTTTTGTGGCGAACTAAAAGGGCTTGCTGAAGAAGAAGCTGCTAATTTCTCTTGTGTTCTCTTTAAGTTGTTCGTATTGGAAGCGCCTTGGAGTTTTGTTGATGTTGGGTCTGTTGTGTATCAATCAATATAAACATTTATTTTTTTATATATATTTAAATATAATATTAATATTTACCTTGCAGCCACCTCACTTGAGTGGCTGGCCCGTAGCCCTTCTGATTACGTGCAGCAATACGAAAAATAATCGCCGGCTTGTTCGAGCAATCGACATGGGCATTCGATAGTGACGCATTCGGCACTGTGCATTGATTAGCAGCGCCAACATACACACGAACAAATGCCAGCTGAGGTGAAATGACTTTCTCTTTCGTAGTAGGCTTAACAGCGAGATAGACCGAGTACTCAACAATTTCCTTGGTTTTTTGTGCTGGTGGCGGCTCCCAGGTCAAGTGTGCACCTTCCTTAATATCTTTCGATATCTTTATGGCTGACGGGGCACCAGGGAAACCGGGTAGACACGTCTTAAAGCTGGATATCTTTAAAAATGTTTTGAAAATATTGTCTTAGTGTTGCAACTATTTTAAATAACTGTGGATAACCATTTAAAAGGGTCTATTATGATAGTATTTATTTTTGAAGATTAATGGAGAAAGATTTTAGTTTCTTGTTATATCGATAGCTAATGCTTTTAAAAATGTATCTACAAACTAATAATAACTAAATAAAGAGCTGAAAGCAAACATGCTTTTGTCTGTTCAACTGACGCATCGAATTCAATTTCACTTTAAATCAATGTTCAGCACCAATAAAATCGAACAGAAATATCTATCTCTTACAGTCTCGGAGATCCAGTGTTTTATACGGACAGACGGACATGGCTAGATCGTCTCTGCTGTTGACGCTGATCAAAAATAATTTATTGGGTCGGAGATGCCTCCTTCTACCTGTTACATACATTTATTTTATATAATATTGTGTAATCAATATTTGTAAAATATATATATTTGTATCAATATTGTGTAAAATCATATTTTGTAATATAAAATAAATTATTACATCTGTTTCCTGATAATATTTTATACTCTATTTTCTAACTGCAGAGTTGTGTTGCTGCTTAGTTATGCAGAGCAAATCTAGATCTAAAGCTTCGATTCTCTGGTTGAGGCGGGGATGTGCTGACCTCTAATAAAGACACATATTAATTTGCGTACTTAAGTTCAAACAAAAAACATATTTAGAAATAAGCAAATTTGCTAATTACACTCTAGCTATTAGTTTTGTTATTCGATTTACGGAGACGATCTGCGTACTCATTTTCTTTTATCTCAAAATGATGATATTTTTAATAATATCATTAATAGGATTGAAAACAAACCTCTCCCCATTCACCGCGACCACATGAATTAAGTGCAGCAAGGCGAAACCGATACGCTGTTCCTGGATCCAAACTGATACGCGGATATTCTGTTAAATCCGGTATATTTTCCGCATCAACGTTATCGAGCAGAGAGCTCGATAAGTACTTGTAATCGATATAACTCGTAACAGTGTGCGACAGATCTTTAAATATACCCACGGTGTTCCATTTATCACTCTCGTCAATTGACATCTTGCGGATAACGATGAAATGTTAAAAATTAGGTAGATATTTCATAAAAGTAATTTCATAGTTTCGCTTACATTATTATCATTCGATGTTTTTTGGTTGTCATTCGACTTATGGTTGATACTGCTAAGCTGATTAATTGGTCCGCTGTAGAGCAAACTTTTCGGTGTCTGATTTGAGTTAACCGAAGCTGTGGCCGCTTGCAGAACTGCTGCAGACGCTAAGGCTTCCAAATGCGAATCATCTACTGCAATCAAAAGAAAACGATTTGTTATTATTAATATTTTTAAATTGATTAAAATTAATGAATGAATGAAGAGGTAACCATGGAGGTAACTATATATGGGTAAATCCATGGCGAAATTTGTCCCGTGCGAGACTTTTTACAGTGCACTGCACTAAAAATAACATAAACTGAAACAATTTAAAAAATAAGTGAATGTTATTCTTAAAGCTTTAGATAAGCACTATATTTAGAGCTAAGATTGATTTTAGGAACTTGTTCTGTTTAACGATAAAATATATAAATTCCTTAATTTTTTCGTTGTGCGTACGAATTGGTTAATTTTTGCGATTATCACAACAGAAAACAAAACAGAAAGAAAATTCCAAAACTATTCTTAGCTCTAATTAATGTAGTTATGTAAGGCTATAAAAATAAACTTTTCTTATTTTTAAAATTGTTTCAGTTTATGTTATTTTCAATGTAAAGAGTCTCGCACGGGACAAATTCCGTCAAGGAATTACCCATATTCAGTCAGCGCCACTAAAAAAGCCGCACTTAAAAAAATTTGAAAATTGTGCAGTTCACTAATCGCGATAAAGAAAAAGTTATTTTATTGGCTGAACAAAAAGTGTCAAATCGGCAAATATCGGCTGAAACACATTTCAATTAAAGCTCAGTGCGTCGTTTTTAAAAAAAATATCGTGAGACAGGTGAAGTAAAAAGAAAAAAGGAACAGGTGAAAAAAATGCATCACGTCACGTGAAGATCGCTTTATTATGAGAACAAGCTTGCAGGATCGTTTCAAAACTGCAGTACAGATAAGATCTGAGGTACATGAACAGTTTTCAAATGATATTTCGGAGCGAACTGTTCAACGTCGGCTTAATTCTATGGGAATGCTCGCAAGATCACCTGCAAAAAAAAAACACTTTTAAATCCGCGAATGAAAAAAAATCGTCTAAACTGGGCCAAGGACAAGGAAAATTGGACTGCTTCTGATTGGTTAAGACTGCTATTTTCTGATGGAATCCTCAAGGTGCGCCGTAGACGTGGGGAACGTTATTCTGAAAATAGCTGCATAGCCACAGTAAGGCATTCACCGTATGCTATGGTATGGGGATGCATATCCAAATATAAAACGGAATCAGTTTTAATGGTTCAGGGTATGATCAATGCAGAAAAATACGAAGAAATGATTTTAAGTGGAGTTGTGCCTAGCATTGAGTCCATAAGTGAAGAAGAAGAACTAATTTTTCAGGATGATTCTGCACCTTGCCATCGAGCGCGATCTGTGAGTTACTCAGTGTCCGATTGTTATCAAATCAACTTATTCAGTTAAATTCAACATTTTTCTATCTAAAGATAACAAATTTGAAGGAAGAATTGGGCATTAAGTCCTTAGATTGGCCAGGAAACAGCCCAGACCTTAATCCTTACCTTAAGGTTTGGGCCTATATGGGTGCCAAAATAAGAAAGCGAAAGCCCAAAACTATGGTGGAGCTAAAAATATTATAGAAAAAGTATGGCTACACGATATAACGAAGAAATATTTGTGTTCCATTTACGATTCTATGACCGAGAGGGTAAAATCTGTAATTAAGGTCAAAGGCGGCATTACTAAGTATTAAGCTAAATTAAAAAAATATGTCTATTGTTAAATTGCCTAGATTTAACATTTTTGTTATAGTTAGTAAAGTGTTTAATTGGAAAAAAAAATTTTTTATTGAATATTTTCATTATTATAACATTTATGATTTTTTTCCTTAAGTTTGCCATAATAGTGAAAAGTCGTTAAAACTAGGGTGAAACCAAAAAACATTTTTTTAATATTAAAAACAAGCTTAAAATACAAATTGGTATGCACTTTTATTAACATACCATCACTTAACTTATTAAAAAAAAATTGGGCGAATCCGCAATCACATAATGAAACCACAGGCCCTGAAAGTTAAAAATTCGTAAACCTTCAAAGAGCGGCTTTTTTTGTGTCGCTGACTGTATATATATATATATATATATATATATATAATACCATTCCTTTTCATTAAATTGCGAAATCTTGCTACGCACTTTTTAAAAAGCTGATTTTTCAATTATTTAACATGCTTGGAGCTAGATTGACTTATGAAGTTACCCAATTGACTTATTATAGTCACCAAATTGGAAAATCTGTAGCTTAGCTAGTGGAGCTGATTAGGGTATCGCGAAAAATAATTTATAATGCTCCAAATCGAGCCGAAAATTAAGACAAACTGCAAGCAAAGTGTGAAAATGGTCGAAAAATGGATATTGACAAGCGGGCAGACCGCCTTATTATGGGCAAGGTCCGTCAAAACCCCCAAATTTTGACCAGAACCCTTGCCAAGGAGTTGGAAGAAGGGTGTGACATGGTCAATTCACATGAAACCGTCCGGCAACTAATTCTGCGGAACATATATTATTTTCCCAATTTTACTGTCAGAATGTAAAGAGTTTCTTGACATACTGTATATATTGAATCCAAGTTTTACAGACTCGTGAATCAGGGCTGAGCCGACTCTTCGTATACAAGCACTACCCAGATAAACTTCGTGTTTTGTCATGACGTGTTCATCAACGTGAATGCACACGCCCTCTTAGCACGAAGTTTAATTCAGTAACTCCTTTTTTTTGCTCAAAAAACGTGGCCAATTTTCTTACACATGACCTTTGTATGAAACAGCGGCTACAAATATTTACATATTATCAAAAAACACAAATTAAAAAAAAAAAAAAAAAAAAATAAAAAAATAAAGAAACAGAGTCGGCTTGTTCTTTTTTTGATAGTATGTAAGAATATGTGACAATTTTCGACTGTACTGAAGTCTTCATTATTTTTATTTCTTTATTATTGGCTTGCTCTGAAATCTCTCCCACCGACAACCAGATTGATATAGAAGAACTTATAATTTATTCCGTTTCAAAAAGTTTCAATTGTTTTACAGAAGTTTAATTATTTTCAACAATTTGCTTAAGTCTGGAATAATATAGCCATTGCTTTCAATACGTTCCAATACATCTAACATCAATTTCTTTTATTTCTCTTTGCACCATAGATTATCAATTAATTTAATTTAAATTATTAATTTCGAAATAAATAGTTTTGCAAGCCACAACCGATGACATTTTGTTTAATAGAATACGCACATCTGCATGTACTCTCGATCTGGATTTGAACCGCTCACCACAATATGTTGGGCTTGCACACTACCAGCTAAACCATCGCATAGAGCACATATCATTAGAACAAAAAAACAAAAATATATTCTCACCAACTGGGACTCGAACCCGGACAACACAAGAAGTTGGGCTTGCACACTACCAGCAGAGCCATCGCGGCCATTATGGAGCCACTATTTAACTCTAAACATCTAAGACACGAGCAATTGTTGTCGTGTTCATATTCGTTGCTAAACTAGACATGCATACACACATTCCAATATAGGCATACCTACATACAACCGAAAGCACACCAGGCGTTTTGCCCATATTAAAGTATTTATTTAATAACTTCTACAATTTTTATCTGATCGCAACCAAATTTTCAAGATTACTGTTACTGTTGTTATTATTGTATAAACCAAAATTCGCAGCTCTATCTTAAAAATTACGGTTTTTATTGTTTTGCGAAGCGGAAGTGAGCGTGGAAAAATTTGAAACAAATACAAATTTGAAATACATTTAAGTCGATAAAATTTAGTTTTGCAAACAAAAAAGTGGGGACAAAGAAGTTAATTATTAAGATCTTGATTTAAAGTAAATACTTTCAACCAAAGATTTATCTCTTTAAGGGCGATTTACATATTATGAAAAACTTACTGAGGGCTGCAGTGTTGCAAAATGTAATACGTTTGATGCTGTTTTTAGAAAGTCTCGTTAGATTTCTATAAAAACCAGGTTTAAAAAATGAGGTCGGATATACTAAGTACGATAGTCCACAGCGTAGTTTTCTGATCGTAAGCTGGTCTTACAGATGGTCTATCTTCGTAAAAGTCTGATTGTTTATTGCTTCTATGAAGCCGTGTATAAATATCGCGTTTTTAGAGACATTTTTGTAGCGCAAAATTGACGAAGGTAAGAATAGCACCACTTTCGAAATATACATGTATTACCATAGACTGATAGGATCTTGAAACAGGACACAAATACACTAATGTATGTACATATATGGAAATAATGTATGTTGTATGGAAATAATGTATGTTGCACATAACTTACCATTTGATGGTTGTCTTTGAAGAGAAATTACAACAGGAGGAATTTGATTGGATATGGACGAGTCTTTGAATAAACCACTAACACTAGCGCTTATAGCATCTCCAGACTTGATCGTAGTTAAAATATTGGCCGCTTCAGTCTCAGAAGCAGTCGGCTTGTTGAACTCAGAAGCATTTGTTGTAATTCCTATTGCCTTAGACTGAAATATGTATGTATGAATGGTATCATATAAGTTTTCAATCAAATTAAAAGTTGAGGTAATTAAAATGCTTCACTTACATTTCCAATGATATCATCGATGCTATTCAATTTACGGGCATCTGTTGTGCTACTTACATCAGATACATCATTAACAATTTCCGGTTTAATGTTTTTATCAGCAGTGGCGTCGATTCCAGTATCTTTATTTGTCGTGGCAATTCCACTATTAATTAAGCCAGCCGCTGCAGATGTTGACGATGCTATCGCCGAATCATTATCCATGTTGTCATCCCTTTCGTTTTCATTCTCAAAATTGTTAGCATCTTTTTTAGGCTTCATATTTAAATCGCCGGCGCCATCGAGTTGCTCAATAATATCATCCATTGGATCGGCATCAATATAAGCAGATTCAGCCAACGCAGATGATCCTCCATTATCTTTTTCAGTTAATTGAATGTTAATAGTTGATGATTTCACAACTGAAGCCGATGTGGTGGAAGTTTTCGTTGTGGTAGCCAACGCTAAGGCACGTTGACCAACGCTGCTCGACGCACTAGCATTGTAAATATTGACAAACCCTTTTCGTGCAGCAGCAGCTGCCGCTGCACCAGGTAACATTACCAATTTATTGGAGCCGACTCCAACTGGTGAGGGTGTAATCCCAATGCCAGTGTTATTTGTACTCATTACAGTCACAGGCTTGCCGCCAATATAAACTGCCGTTTGCCGTTGCTGCAATTTATGTGTGGTCAATTGAGGCTTGTTGGTGGCAACTGACGCCGCTGCAACAGCAGCAGCAGCTGATGATGTTGGCAATGTTAATGTTATAGGTCGTCCAGCTGTAGTGGCAGCAGTACTTCCCCCACCTGCTATATTCCGCACCATTTTCACATTACTAGGGCTTGATAAGACGGTACGTGGAATAGTAGTTGCAGTCGTCGATGTGCCGCCTGTGGAGCCGCCAACGAAGCTGACAATGCTTGTGGTGCCATGACTGGAGATAGAGCTGGAGCTGCTGCCAGCACTGGTCATCACAGCGGTACCAGGCACTGTCCGTATACTTGACCCAGTGGTTACAATTATAATTTGCTGATTGCCGATCGGAGCTCCTTG
This sequence comes from Drosophila niveifrons, assembly GCA_035046325.1. Lineage (NCBI taxonomy): Eukaryota > Metazoa > Arthropoda > Insecta > Diptera > Drosophilidae > Drosophila > Drosophila niveifrons. The sequence goes on along the minus strand of JAWNOC010000058.1, from coordinate 495,366 downwards.
TTTATTTGTTATTACAAATGCTGGTTTCCCGCTCATTAAATTGGATGTCACTTTTCCCATTTGCAATATATTCGAATTTTTCATAATTAGCTTGCCACCAGCAACACTATGAGGCGAAACCAGCTTAAGCACATTGCCAGCAACAATGGACTTTTGCTGATTCTGTTGCTGATGTAATATCGCTTGATGACCCCCTACTGCTGCTGCTGATGTTGATGTTGAGGGTGATGTTGCAGTTGTCATAATTGTTTTCGGTTGCATACTGCCGTTCGTACTAGATGCGATCTGAAATAAAAATCAATCTTTTCAGTATTTACCAATGTTTTCAGATATCTATATCTATATATATACAATTCTAACCAACTTTTGTCTTTACTTTATGGGGTAGGAGACGCCTCCTACCTTATGGGTAGCGGGTATAAAAATGCCTTAAAATATTTTCTTTATTATTTGTTGGGCTATTGTCGTTGATTGCTGAAGAATATGCATATCTTATTGGGGAGATGCTTGTTTCTGCTTATTACACATAATCATAATTTCCTGTTAGCACCCATGAAAACCATTATACCATATTTTAAGATTATGGGATGTCAGTATTTTGTTAAAAAAAATTAAATTTTGAAAAATATGTGGGGTAAAAATTGCAGTTTGTATGTATCATTTATGGTTTGCTATGTATGTATGTATAAGCTGTATTTACCTGAATTTGTGTGGAGGTCGTAGGCAATTGCTGATTGCAAAGAGATATAGCTTGAGTATGGCTAGCGTGGCCTTTGGTTATATTAAAATTAACCTTAGGCAGCGTCTGTACGGCCATACCACCGCTGCTTGTTTTTACAAATTGTAATTGAACATTTGGCGCCAATGTCAGGGGCTTCTGTATAAAATATTGTTTACCGCCCAGTGTGGTAGCCGAGGTTGTTGTCGTTGGAGCTGCCGTTGACGTTGATAATGACGATGACGATGATGATAGTTGCACTGTGGCACTGGGCTGTGAAGTTTTCAAAATTGTGGTTGTTGTTGGACTGCTGTTGCTGCTCGTGCTCGTGGTAGCCGCCATCCGTAATCCTTGACCGGTAGTTGAAGTTACACCGCCAGGTAGAATTCGCAATGTACCAGTCCCAGTTGATGACTGTTGTGTCGTAAGTACAATGCTACTGCTAGCATTGGCACTTGTCACAGCTCGTGCACCACTCAAGTTTGATATGTCCGTTGTTGTCGTTGGCAAAGACGTTATGCTTGTTGGGAGGATCTTAGTTGAGCCGGTCCTAAATTTTTGTAGTGGATTTGAAGTGGCTACCGTACCCGATGTAGGGCCACCACTGCTGCTTATTATCGATATTTGTGGCTGAACATTTGTTATTAAAACCGGCGACGACGCGGATGCCATTGATGTTTTCACAGCTGGATTGATCAGATCAGGGTCAGAACCATTTGATTGGCCTATTGCGGATTTGCCAACTGATGCAGATGACTCACTTTCTTGATCATCAGATACGGATGCGGCGGCGGCGGCTCTAGAAATGGCAGTTACTGCACTGCTTGCTGGTATAAGACTTTGACTTTGACTCTGATTCTGACCAGATTGCTTTGTGCCAGCAGTCTGAGATTGCTCAATCTTTTGGATTTGTAGCATATATGCCGCCGCAAAGGTAGTGGCTGTCCAAGATAGTTCCAAAGCATGCGTCGACGCACGGACCAATGCCACTTTAACGGCATACAGTGGCTTTGTCACCTCCAAATACCAAAGATCTTTACAACATACCTACATAAATCGAAAAGTAGTTAGTTAGCAGTTAATAGTTGCTTTTAATCACACGTAATAAAAATCAAATTGTACGCGTTAATATGTCTTATTCATTTATAATTTCTAAGGCAATTAGTCACTGATGTCCGTCCAAGTTGAAAGAAAATTATGAATTTTATGCATTTTTAGCTTGCTACAATATTTAGTCCAAACACAATATTAAAATGTTGCTTACATTTATATTGTTCTTAGGTTAAAATTTCAGTATATTTACAACGAAATAGAGATTTGTGAGAATAATAAGTACCCCGAAAGTGTTCGATACACAGATATTGATGATATTGCAGAATATATGATCGGGGTTTTAAATTTAATTTATTTGATTTCTCTTATATGCGTATAAAAGGAAACAAACATTAAATAAATATTTGAAGTCAAAATCATCTCACCCTAACCTGGTTGTTCCATGCTTTCCGATAACCATCGCGACCTGACCACACATATAAACGACTTTGAATGCCGACAGCGCAATGGCCAGCGCGTGCCCTTGGTACATTTTCTTCAACAGTGTCCAGAGTGACATTCTCCCAAGCCATTGTGTCTAGATATTTTAGATAAAATAGATGTAGATAGATAGATATTTTAGATATAATAAATAATTTATATTTAAAATGCATACCTAAATCAAGGACAGCTAATGTGTTTGTGCATTTCCACTCTCGTTCAGTAGTTGCTTTTGTATCGTTTATGACCAACGGCACCCAACCACCGAAAACATACATTTTGTTGGCGATCATTGTTGAACTATGCAATGAGCGTGGCAATGGAGCCTGTCCTCTGGTCCTTGGCTTTTCCCAAGTCATTGAATCTAAATTCAAATGAAATTTATACCTTTTTTAATATATATAATGTTGAAAATTGTATCATACAAATATCCTTTTTAAAAAAAAATCTCTTAAAGTGACAATAACTCATACTATTGATAAAATTCATAACATGAATACATATACATAGTAATTTTTCAGATTGTACATTATTTGAATCAGGAGATAAAAATTCCTGAAATTCAGTAGAAATTTCAATTAGTTACCAGTGTCTAATAGCCACAAGTCGCCTAAACGACAGCCACTCATTCCGCCGTACACAAGCAAGCGCAATTTTTTTGAATCTTTGCTGATGAAAGAGATGCCAGTGTGTGACTCGCGTGGTGGAGGACTGTCTCCAAATGTTTTTGGAATAATCCACTTGCCATTGTGACTGTGCACTCCTCGCGTATCCAATATATATAAATCATTCAGATATCTACATACACAAATTATTATGTAAATTATATGTACACATATGTATAACGAGAATATCTGTGCTTACTTGGGAATATTATTTTTGGGATCGTCTGATTCGTTTGCCAAGCCGCCAAAAAGAAAAATCTTTTCACCTACCATCGTAAAACTGTGACCCAAGCGTGGACATGGAGGCAAACCATTATCTGGCGATTCCGGATACATTTTGCGCCATTCCCACTTTGTTGCCTGCAGCTCATAGAGCTCATTTGAGTATTTGCCATATTCAATCATACCACCAAAAACAAACATGCGCGTTCCTTCGACAACAAATCCATAAGCTGCACAGCCATTTGGTACATCGCCTTTTAACACTGGGACATACCATTGATTGCTGACTAAAAAGATAAATCGAAGCATAGATTACCAGTATTTATATGTATTTCTTCTAGGAGATGCCTTTGGTGGTATAGCCTTACTTTCAATATTAGCACAGCTCGTATTTTCGTCTCTATGGCTTTATTATTTGAAATTGCCTATTTTTATTTCGACTAATTCTCGTAAAACCATATACATAATATTTATTTTATCCGCTACCAATAGGGTAGAAAAGTATTACACATTTGTGCTTGCACTGGGATCAAGTTTGTTTCAAATTTTTGCCACACCTACAAGCGAAATTTTAAAGCTACAATAATAATTATATTATTACATATATACAAATGTTTGGAGAATTGTGGGGAAAAACTCTTATTGCAATGGGGTCTTACTTGCTTTGGCTGACAATCTGGTATATGTTACACTCAATTCTATATTTTAAATGTATCTAATGATATATTTATTTATAAATCCGTTTATTTTAAAATTAAATTCGCATGGCTTTGCTTTTATTCTTAATAGGTAACGAATGTTTTACAATCGAATATGCTCGACTAGCTTTCTTACTTATTTTTACTTTGTATAACATTCTGGTTGTTGGCAAGCAATCCGATTTTCAAAGATTATTCCATTAAGAATGTAATACTTTTTTTGCATTAACAGAAAAATTATATTTCCTATTTATGCGCCAATATATTTTGATTGTTAAAAAACTAACTCGAAATACGGTATTTCAATATTTTTGATTAGGCTGTTCTAAATTTGTCTGACCAATAAATTAGGATTATACCTCAAATATATTGCACATACTTAACGTAAGTAATGGTTACCTGTATTGTAAACGTGAAGTTCGTCAACAATCCCCTCATTACCACCTCCAAAAACAACCATCAATTCCTTGATATTAATTGCACGGTGCCCATGACGTGGGCGTGGTTGTGGTCCGGTTGGATTAAGGACGCGCTTCCATTTAAAACCCGACTGACTGTTTATTGACGACTGAGTACCAGTCCAATTTCCTAGACAATCTGTAGTTGGATGATATCCGCCGTCCACATCCATTTTGTCATTGCGAGTCAGGCAGTTAGACTCTGGAACAATTTGGTCCGCGTCAAGTTCTTCAGTTACTAGGCCAACTGCTCCAATTGACGCACTACTCGATCCAGCAAATTGCGGGGATTCCATTGTTATTTTGATTATGGTTTGTGTTATTCGTTTTCTTTTTTTTCTTATTTTTCCTAATTAATCATACAATATTGCCCACGACGCGACGCATGAATGCATATTTTCCCTGTAATTCTCCAAAAAGGTTAGTTTTTATTTTTCAAAACCAAGATATGTATTTATAAATTAATAAACATCAACTACCATAACTTTCGTCACGCACTGTATTTATACATGGATGCTAACAAATTCATGTTGACCTGGCAATGCTACAAAATGGACGCTGTACAAAATCTTCATATTAACTTTTGTAATAAAGTCGTATGCGAACAACATAAAGAACCTTCCGAACTACTTCGCTCTTACCAATTTATAAACTTTATTTTCTGCCACAATAACAATTTAAGTCAATATATGTATTTCCTAAATTAAATACAATGTGCCAAAAAAGCCGAAGAAAACGACTACGACTCACAGATATAAAACTGGTTAGGCGGAGCGAACCAATCTGGTTCGTTTTGCAATCTATCGAAATTCGGCAAGATAGCTCCGCAACTTTAGTGTCAAAAATTTTGTACTTTGATACTTTTCCATTTGTTAGGCCGATACTCAAATAAACAAACTTTTATTTTAGAATATGAAAAATTTGAAAAAATTTAAGTATTGGAAAAAATGGAAAACCAAAAAATAAATTGGGAAATCGGCAAAAATTAAAAATAAAAATTAATAGTTAATGAATCGGCCGGATCTCGGATAATGAACAATTTTAAAATAAAACATCGACATTTTCAAAATAAAAACAACTTTAAACAAAATTTTTTTTTAATCCACAAAAAGGCTAACATTTAAAATAAATTGAAAATCGCAAAAATTTTAAATTTTAAAAAAAGAGTAAAAATCGGGCAATATTCTTAAAACCCCACAATGACAATTACAGTGAATTAATTTATGTATTTCCTAGATTGGGCTCTGTTCCAAATTTTTGTGGCGTAATTTCCCCCGCAGTTCCAGAGCAACATTTTTTTTTGTAGAGTAGCGATACTAAAATGTATGTGGATGTCAAATCAACTATACTACATTAAAGGAGGAAAACAATTCTTAGTCTAACCAAGTTGCAATAATATGTGCTTGGGTTATTATCACCAACGAAATATTCAATGAATGTTATTTCATCTGTTTGAGTAGTGAGCCCATAAATTTTTGTTTTTGCCATTTCTGTGCCAAATTTAGTGTCATAAAGGTGATCAAAAACGGTCAGCCCAAAATATATGTGGAACTTTCAAAATATATTGCTTTCCGCGCGTTCAAAATTTTGTTTAGATGGGAACAGCGCTTAAAACACAAAGTGCAAAATAAGCTGAAGAAAACGACTGCGAGCCACACCTATAAAACTGGCTTAGCGGAGTGAATCATGGTTCGTCTGCAATTTATAGAACTTCACCAGGCAATATATGTAGCTCCGCAACTTTAGTGTCAAAAAACAATCGAAAATATCGAATGTGCAAGCATTGCTACTTTTCCATATTTAGGGCGGTTCAGAAACTACATCGCGTTGTTTCTCATAGGACTACAAAAAAATTGGCTTTAAAAGGTTTTATTCACGCGCTTTGAAATTTCAGCTCGTCTTGAATAAACTGCATTATAATATCGAAAATGGAAGGTGTGTCGCTATACTAAATGGGCACAACAGTTTTAAAAGAAATATGCATACATATACTTGTTTTTTTTTTTTTGTTAGCATATAGATACGTACATACATATGTATTTAAAGAAAATGAAACAAATATTTAAAGTCATTTTATTTTTTCGATAAGTTAGCTCTTTTCAAAGACAAAAGATTCGTTACATCAAAATAATCTAAAATGATTTAATTCGTTCTCAAAGTATAGCAAATAGTTATGTGGTTTTTATTATAAACCTATTTAAATGATAAATTGATACAATGCTTTTTATACCCTCTACCCATAGGGTATAAGGGTATTATAACTTTGTGCCGGCAGGAGCCATCTCCAACCCTAGAAAGTATATACATATTCTGGATCAGTGCCAACAGCCAAGATGATCTATCCATGTCCGTCTATAACTTTCAAATTTTTGGACCGCCCACATCCACCCCCACAAATCGACAACAATTGAATAACAAGCGTAATTTGAAAGTTAAAGTCGCGAATTTTGGTATATTCAATACTAACTATATTCCTAAAAATTTGGTTGCGATCAGATCGAAGTTATTAAAGAAAACTTCAATTCCAACAATATTTCAATTTGCAATTTCAGTATGGTGAGTCAAGTGCATTTTTCGGATTGTTAATTGGCTGCCAGAATTAGCCGATGTATTTGTTAAATGAAGTTCATACATGAATGTATATGTTAAATTAAGTATGTATTCATTTGAATTTCGTAGAAATACATTTTACCTATCTTGTAGTTTGGTTCTGAGTCTTTTATTGATAAAAACCTTGCTCAACGCTGAAAAGGGCAGAAGCAGTATAGTAAGCTCTCGCTCAATTTAATTTCTTGGTATTTCAGCGGGACCTGGAACTTAAAGTTCAAGCATCTTTAAATTCATAAACAAAAAACCATCTAAATATGTTTGCAGGTATTATTGTATTTTGTTGTTCGCTATGTCAATAGCTTATCATTCAGGAGGAAGCAACGCCGCAGTGTTAACGTAACAAAGTTAAACAGAACACTGATATCTTTCATACTGTGCGATAAGTATGACAAATATGCAGTTCGACTATCTATTCTTACAGATATAAGAACAACTGTACACTTTTACTAACACATTGTTTCAGAAAAAGCTATAAATAAGATGGTGGTTTAGAAATTAAGCCGCAGTGTTCAAAGTAAATTTAGTGCGTTCAGCTGTGGTTAATAAGGTGAAATAGGGTGTGTATTTAATAGTGAGGTAGGAGTTTCGATCAGTATTATGCGGTCGCACTGTCATACTGAAATGTCGAACACAAAATTAATATTTTAATAACAAGTGAATCAGAAAATAGCGATAATAATTATTGATACATTTTTGCCACAATCATAATATTATGTTTAATTGAACGAATAATATAAAAATATACTGCGGGTTTTTCTCGCGAATGCAGTTTGGGCACACTCGGTATATTTGTGTATACCAATCAGTTTTTGGTTGTGCTGGCAAAAATAAGAAAAGAAATTTTTTCTGGTAAATGAGTGTTCTGTTTAATTTTGTTATAAAGTGATAATACATATACATACATGTGATGTTATATGGTCTTATATTGATTAACTATTATAATTAAAAGTTGTGTTGTGTTCTTTTGCTCTTTTTCTATCTTTAACATTTGTGTATGCATGTGCATATTAATCGAAAGACAAAATCCATCCAACACATTTCAGTGAATTTAAGTAAATCAAATTTATGCTTGTAAAAATGAGTAATGTGATAGACGGCACTGCATAAATATGTGCATGTGTATGAACCCATACATACTTATACTTATACATACATGTACATGCATACGCATTATTACAATACATATGTTAAGTCCATTTATTTGTTACAATGGACTTAGCAGGAGTGATATCATCCCTCTTCACTTGGCTCATCCAACTTGAAGTTAAAAATGTGTGATATACGGCTCATTCATACATACATATGTATATCTTAAAAGAAATTTCTAAAGCCTTTTTTACATATAGAAAAAGCGTTAGAGCATATATATATATATATATTTATTTATTTGCTGTGGATTACATACAATCATATATACATGTATACATATATGTGTTTTGGCATAAAAAAATCAGTACGCACATTTGTATACGCATATGTGTACTTATGGGTGTATAAGTTCAGAAATGTTTTGTTCTTCATATGACGTAATTTTCAGCCGAGAAGAAAAACTATGGGTCAAGATGGTAATGATCTGTGTCCAGTCTATTTAAAGTGACTTAGCATGTGAGTGAAAAATTGCAAATTAAATTTGGAATTTCTTTTATTGATTCACACACATAAGTCCTTTTAAAATTATATAAGATAGGTTTAACGATGCTTAAAAGCTATAATTAATTTTCACTACAACAAACGAGTCAAAAATAAGTACTGTGAATATTTCAAGTTAAGAAAAATGTAATCATGCAGAGGTAGAAATTTCAAATTTTAGATTTTAGATACTTCAAAGCTTCTATATCGCTTCGGCTGTTAAGCTTTATATTAATACAAGGGGAATTTATATGATTGGGAGGACATTCCTCTTGTTTGCACAAAAAATATGACACAGATTTCACTGTATGTCCGATTGCTACCAATTGCTAAAAAACATGTTAAAGTGAAATGAAATAGTATGCTAGAATAAAATATAATAAATCTGTCAAAAAGTTACTATCTTTAGATATAAACATAGTCGTTTATCAATGTTTGTATACATAAATAAATGCCATAAACCTCATTCTTAGCTGAAATAACCAGTGTAATCTACTCTACGATTTTTATTTGACGTAAGCGGCATTAACTTATCAAAAGACGTCATTGTTTTCTGCGTCACCCAAGATTAATAATTATCTTGAGTGGTGCAATACTACAAGTGCAATAGCGACCACATATTGAAAATAACATTAAAAAAAAAAAAATAATCAGCGGTGCCACAGAAATCAAAACTTTCCAAATTTCAACCAAAAATTTGGGAGATTTTAGGTCCACAGAGCCGAGATAGCTCATTTAATTTCTATGCAACATTTATTTAAATTTTCATTCATGTTGCCATTCACTGTTAAAGTGCGAAATCGAAGTTGGCCAAACATGGTTTTTAATTTATCATATTTCTTGCTATTGTCTGTGTAAAAAACAGCATATTAAAATTACTGTTTTCTAAAAATTAATTTATTAAATAATAATATATGTTAAAACGAATAATTTATTTAAAAACACCCTGATATCTTTCATACTATACTTCTACAATGTTCTTATGCGTGCTATGCTTCTTCTTCTGCGACACTTAACCTTACTCTTCGCCAACTGTTCATTACGTAAGCTGTAAATGAATTTTATTATTATTCTGCAAAAATGTAACCATTCACAGACAGTCGGCAAATATACTTTAAATTAGTTGCTGTTTTCTTGTACGGAAATTTTGAACGTGGTTAATTATTCCTAAATTTATGAAATCAAGGCTTATGCCTGGATATCACACAAAAAAATCAATGGGTGAATATTTCTTAAAACTTTTGATACCCGCTACCCATAGGGTAGAAGGGTATTATAACTTTGTGCCGGCAGGAAATGTATGTATAATGTAGAAGGAGGCATCCCCGACCCTATAAAGTATATATATTCTTGATCAGCGTCAACAGCCGAGACGAGCTATAATTTTTTTTCGGCAGCATTTGTTATGTTTGCACGCAGATCAAGTTTGTTTCAAATTTTTGCCACGCCCACTTCCGCCCCCGAAAATCAAAAGAATCGAATTACAAGTGTAATTTTAAAGCTAGAGCTGCTTGGTGTATATAATAATAATAGTATTTATGATTCCTGAAAATTTGGTTGCGATCAGATAAAAATTGTGGAAGTTATTAAAGAAATACTTTTGTATGGGCTAAATCGCCTACTTACTAGGGGTCACATTTGCCAACAATCTGGTATATTATGCCGTCTATGGTATATTTTGAATGTGGTACTATATCGATATACCAAATATACCACTTGGTATATTTCACAGTATTTTGTAACATTTTCGGTATATTTTGAAAATAATACCGCAATATTTGGATTTTATTCAAAATGGGTAGCGGGTATCTCACAGTCGAGCACACTCGACTGTAGCTTTCTTACTTGTTGTTTGTAGAAACCAATTTTTTTTTATGTATTTGTGAAGTTTATAAACTACACGAGATAGAGCTACCATTTTTTGTTTGCTGATATCACTCCACATAATAGCAAGTGTACATTTTAACTTGAGTTATCAATACCTATCTAATATTCCATTGAAGTTAACAAAGCAAGCCAATCTCCTGCTCAAAGAATATATTAGCAAAGTGTAAACATTCTTGATCACCATAAACAGTCGACATCATATAGCTAGGATATCAGAGACTCAAAAAATATAGATTTATAATTAAACATGAAATGTATGTTTTGGGCAGGAGGCATCTACGACCCTGTAAATATATATATTCTTTATCAACAGCCGAGTCGCAGGTATTTTAAAGTTGGGCTCACATATTTGTCTGCGGAGTTCTTGATTGTTGTATATATTTGTGTGTTTGAGAATTCAACCTTTAAACCCCGAATTCAGAAACGCAGAATTATTACATGTGCATAGCAGGCATGTGTAAAAATTAAATTACAGAGACATTTTAACAAGGTGGTACAACAAGATCTGTTTCGTGCTTTATTTTGGTATTTCTTTTCTCAAAAGAACCCAGTGCTTTAGTCCTAGGCGCATTGCTGATTTATTTTTGAAATATCTGCTTATATTTGTGTTTATGTTTACTCACACGAGATACACACACGCCTCTATATTGATATGTATTATGATGCGTATGTATGGTATAACTACAGCAAAAATAAATTTGTTGTAAACGAAAGAATATCTAATTTTATACATATAATGAACGTACTTCATATGGGCAATTCCTGAAAATGGTAAACCACGACCGAAAAAAAAAATCTGCACATTCATCGTATTTTTTTGTATAATGTCATAAAGAAATATCCAAATTTTCATAATACAATGGATCTATAGCAAATCTTAGTTGTTTTTATAAAAAAAATTGCCTGAAAACTGAAAAAATGTAATTTTTTAATTTTTAGGCACTTTTAAATGCATTTTTTTGTTTAATTATTTCACAAGGAAAACTTAAGATATGTTTGCAATTTTTGGACCAAATCTCTTTATTGCAATCCAATAATGTAGAATTAACTATTAAATTGTATTTTGCTTCTGATCCATTTTCTAATCGTACGTTCGCGACCGAAAACATCATTTTATTGTAATTGCTCTGCATTTAGTGCAAGCAGGTGGATGAAACTTCACGTGTTAAGTGATTATGGGATAAATATATTATATATAAAAAATCGTTGAGCTTAGTCTAACCAATCTTTTTTTATTGACTTTCAAAGTAGCGACCGTTCGCGACCGAAAGTATTTTTTTTTTTAATTTTTGCTTTTATTTGTTCAACAAGCATATACAAATTCTTAGATGGATAAAAAATAAAAATAATTAAAAAAAAAATAAAAAGAAAGGCTTGGTCACTAGCAAAAACCAAGATTTTTACCACTGTGCTCAACAACACATAACTGGAGTCATATTTAAAAAAAAATTAATTTCTTGCTTTAAATGCTATTAAACACATTAAATTGAGTTAAATCCGTTTATTTTTAAAAAATATGAAGTTATTCATAAAAAAAAATTGTGGAAAAAAAAATTAAAATTAATAAAAAAAGCAACATGGAAAAATCGTACGTTCGCGACCCGTACGTTCGCGACCGGAACTTAATTCAATTAAAAATAAATAAATGGAGATATTTTCTTGGGAATAGACTTGATAGAAAGCTACATGCATCTATTTTAAAAGAATAGTTATTGCTTTAGAATATTCCGTCTCAATTCGCAGAGTTTTGCATTTTACTAGATTAAGCCAAAGTCAACTTCCATTTCGCGTACGTTCGCGACCGCATGTTTTTTTTAAATATTATGAAAATTTAAAATCGATGAGCCCCATAATTTACACTAACCAAAGAGCTAAACAAATGCTATCGAAAAGCAAAAAAAAAGTTTCAGGAAATGTTTGTTTTCAATTTTATTTTTTAATTTAATTCGTACGAACGTACGTTCGCGACCTGGGGAATTGCCCATATACAATTTTTTTTTAATAGTTCTCACAAATAAATTATTTTCGGGTAATCTATTTACAATTTTTCTTTGCTCAATGCTCGGTAGCCTTTTGTATTAATGTTTGAAATCCCTTCGATTTTAATTAAATATAGTTCTCGTATTTAGAGTCCCCTATAGAAGGTTCATCAAGATAGATGAGAATTCACTCAAAAACAATCTTTGATTTTCGCCCTTCTTGGCCGATTATGTCGTAGTAGTAGACTCTTACTTAGAAATCTCCCCTCTTTGTCCGATGCTAGAACCATTCTTGGACAACAAATGTCTCTGCATAAATTAATTAGAAACACTAAAAATTTCTTACAAATTTACTTTCATTTCAAAATCAAAAAAGAAAAATCGAACGAAATCCACTGGTATAATTATACACTTATGGCCTTAGATTAAACACATTAAAATTTGTTAAATATTGATTGTTTTAACCATGATTTAAATTAAGTAATATGCAAAAACATTTGGTGTTTAATGATATTTTCAGAGCCGATTTTTATTTGAAATTTTTTAACGATTCTAATGTAAAACGGGTATTGCAGTAAAACCTTTTTTTTTCAAGAAGCGAATGAGAACGAGACATGCAATATTTTATATTGAAATCAGTTTTAGTCAGCCAAAAATTTTCAATTTTGGTAAATTTGTATAATCATTTGAATATTATATTAAAAGTATCATTACATACGAAATGTTTCGTTTTTTTTTAATCATCAAAATATTTAAATGCAATTAAATCTATGTAGATCTCAAAGACTATAAGTGCTATGAATATAATATATTTTGACAGCATTAATTATTTTTGCACGCATATAAAGTTTGTCTAAAAATGTTGCACGCTTGATTTTGAAGGTAGTATACATATAATAATAACAATTGTAATTCTTGAAAATTTGGTTGTAGAAGTTACACCTACTTAAAACGGGTCTTATTTTCTATGTCTGACAATCTGCTATATTTTGTACTCTATGATTTATTTTCGGAATATTCTTATAATATGTATAATATGGTATAATATGGTTTCTTACAATGTTACAATAAGAATAGCAACCGCAACTTTGGTTTGCCGAACAGGAAGTTACGATAGCAAATTTCAGTGGATTAACCAATTCCTAAAAATCTTTTTTTATGTTAAGTAGATCAGTTAGCCTTAATATAGAATTAACTCAAGTATGTCAAGGAAATATCAGTGAAATCGGCATAAGCAGTAAGTAAAATAAATAAGGCTATGCGATATTTACCAACCATTTAAAAAACCAAAACAAAACAGATTGTTTGTAAGATACGCATTGGTTTTATTATATTACATATGTATTTATTGAAGTTTGTTGGATAAATATTTGATTAAAATTTTTTGACAACTGGAAACTCTGGAAAAAAAACAATCTTGTCCTGGGTACAACAATAACAAATTAATAAAAATCAATATTAAAGCAACTCTATGAACCGAAGCCGCAGTTAATAATTTCATTGATTATAATTAATTGATGCACAACAAATTATTGTCATAATGAATATCGAAAAATATGACAACAACAAGAAACATGACATATTTGGCGTTAGAAAAATGAAATTAATTATAAATTAATAAGTGCTACCAATATGTTAAAAAATGATTTGTCGTAATTCTCTAGCAACTAGACAGACAGTAACAATAAAATATATTTTTGTTTTATTTATTTCAGATATAATCAATGGCCACAATCGATGGAAGACCGGCACAATATGGGATATCACTTAAACAATTACGCGAGCTTATGGAGCATCGTGGCAGGGAAGGTGTAGCAAAAATCAGTGAATTTGGGGGAGTTCATGAGTTATGCAAAAAACTATATACTTCCCCAAATGAAGGTTTGAGCGGATCGAAAGCCGATGAAGAACATCGACGTGAAACGTTTGGCTCCAATGTCATCCCACCGAAACCACCAAAAACATTTTTAACCCTTGTCTGGGAGGCTCTGCAAGATGTAACATTAATCATCTTAGAGGTAGCAGCCTTAGTGTCGCTTGGTTTATCGTTTTATAAACCTGCCGACGAAGACGCTCGTAAGTACTATTAACTCTAAACCAAAATATCAAAGCTAAAAATTTGTTTGCTATTTTATTTGCAGATGTACTAGAAGAGGAAGATGAACATCATGGTTGGATTGAGGGCTTAGCCATATTGATATCGGTCATAGTCGTGGTTATTGTAACGGCTTTTAACGATTACTCCAAAGAGCGTCAATTCCGCGGACTACAGAGCCGCATTGAAGGCGAGCATAAGTTTTCTGTAATCCGAGGAGGAGAAGTATGCCAAATATCAGTTGGCGACATTCTTGTAGGTGATATTGCACAGATCAAATATGGTGATCTATTACCCGCTGATGGTTGCCTCATACAAAGCAATGATCTTAAGGTGAATATACTATTTATACAATTTTTTAATTTGATGATAATTATTATTTTCGATGTACATAGGTGGATGAATCTTCACTTACAGGTGAATCAGATCAAGTGAAAAAAGGTATAGATTGTGATCCAATGGTACTATCGGGAACACACGTTATGGAAGGCAGCGGTAAAATGATTGTTACAGCTGTTGGAGTAAATTCCCAAGCTGGTATAATATTCACTTTACTTGGTGCCGCTGTCGACGAGCAGGAAGCTGAAATTAAAAAAATGAAAAAGGGTAAGTTTCCTTACTTTTTGTACTTTTAACTTGCACTTTAAATAAGAAAATGTGAAAAGAATTTTTGGAAATTCAAATTTCAAAGCATTAAATTTTCATGCACGAATATTTTTGTATTATGAAAATTGAATTTTTGGATTTATTTTTCACAAAAATAAACATTTGTCTATATGTATTCTTCACATAATATGACCCTGTGGATTATCACATACGTGGATGGAATTTACTGCAATCTAATATGGCATCTCAATAGATCATCTATTGTACCCACTTCTGAGCTAACTTCAAAATAATTTTCACTGCATTTTTTTGCATTAGTTTGAGAAAATATATAGAGAGAATTGATGTCGAAGAATATGCAACGATAGGTTCTGCTATTGGCTATGCATAATTTATAAAAGTCCAGTCAAAAGTTAGTACAATGAGTTGTATTTTCTTTCAAGGCGTATTATACTCTTGTAGGGTTGAATATTTTAATCAACTACAAATTTTCACTAGCTGCCTTCTCTAAGAAATTTCATTATTGTGTTTCGACCTATTCAAAAATGGTTTCGATTTTGTAGCTTGTAGCGGTTTCATTTTATACTCTACCTTTTGTTCAGAAATCAACCTCAGATTGAGAGTTTTGATTTAACAATGTTTCACTTAGAAACTTGAATATGACTTGTTAAGTGCATTAAATCCAGATTTATATAGGACAAGTTGTGTATTTTGTTTATACTGTATTCATATATTTAGTTGATTGATTATAACGAAGATAATTTTTACACTTAATTAGATATTATGTGGGGATATTTAAAGGCGGCAAAGTAATGTAATTTTTACAGAATATTTTTTTTAAATAATCTTATAAAACTTAAAAGCGTACGTAAGTCGAATTATTATATAGTACATATGTATATCAAAAAAGTTTGTTAGTACGAAGTTTAAAAATTTTTAACCAGAATTATTCTGTTTTTTTAGTATTATTTACTTTATAATAGAGCAATGCGACGGTCGGTTTATTTCGTTTAAAAATTTGGTTTTGAGTGACTTGGTAACTTTGAATATGTATACCATCGATGTCAGTCCACACTGGAGTCTAATAAAAATGTATTTAAGAATGATAAAAAAATATATTTATTTCTCATTTTCTGTTCTTTTGTTATAAAAGAAAATTTAATGTTGCTTGACGAAAGTTATTTAAAGTATTATTCTACTGAATACTCGATAAGTCTCAACTTGATGATGTATAAATGAGTTCGTTTTTTTTTCAATATTGCAATATTTTTTTATATTTAAGGCTTCTCGTTTCTTATTTATATATATGTCTATATATATGTCTACTTAATAAGTAGTTTTGACTACTGCCAATAATCATTAATTATATCATTTATGTTTTTGTTTTTATTTTTCCATATTCCAATTGTCATACGTGATATGCATGACGTGAATTGATTGACACCCACCTTTAAAATCCTTCATCTATCTAAAAAAATATATATCAAAATAAAAACTCCAAACCGATAAACCAATCAATCAACCAAAACCACCAACCAATCTACTACCATATACCACCAAAAACACAATATCGAATTAATTCGAATGGACGTAATCAAATGACACAAAAACAAAAATTTTGATTGAAATGTCAAATTAAATAATTCAATTTAAAATAATTCAGAAGCTAAAAAGGCGAACAAACAAAAAAACAAGAGCCAGACAGGTGAATTAAAAAAAATCAGTCTAAATAACACTTTCTTTTTGTTACCTACCTAACTAATATTTTTTATCAAATTAAAAAATTACTTTGAAAGAGTCAATAGTCTTAAAGAATTACCGAATACGAATTTTTTTATGGTCCGATTAACCTTGAGATTTGTTTTAATAATATTCAGGTTCGATAAAGGACTTCTCATGTTTGACATAGTGATGATTATAACTATCCAAATGTTACATTATGTGCATTTAAATTTAAAATCGTTTATGTCTGTCTCCATCACAGTTTAGAGAAGTTTCAAATATAATAAGAAATTGAATATATTTATTGCGATTAACGTAAGAAGACCGAACGAGGCCAAACGATAACGAGGGATTTAAAACAGTTGCAGTTGAATAGTAATAATCTTTTTATTATAAAAATTCATAAATTGTTAAGCAAACAAACCAAAATAGGATACAATGTAAAGTAACTTTATACCGGTTGTTGGACTATACAAACATAGGTGAAGCCCCAGCGAAAGCAACATCACATGCTCCTCAATCACATGCCACCAATGAGGGAATTAAATCAGAATCGGATGGAAATCATGTTCAGCAGCAATCGACATCATCAGCTGCTGAAACTGGCCACAAAAAAGAAAAATCCGTGCTGCAGGCCAAGCTAACCAAATTGGCAATACAGATTGGATATGCTGGTTCCACAATTGCTGTGCTCACCGTCATCATTCTAATTATACAATTCTGCATTAAGACATTTGTTATCGATGATAAACCTTGGAAAAATACTTACGCTAACAATTTGGTCAAACATTTAATCATTGGTGTCACAGTATTAGTTGTGGCAGTACCAGAAGGTCTTCCACTGGCCGTTACATTATCTCTGGCCTATTCCGTTAAGGTAATTAAACTATACCCTTTAATTACGTATTCTCTATATATTTATACCCGCTACCCATAGGGTATAGGGGTATTATAACTTATTATTCTTCCAGGATGCTTTCATAATTTTCTATATTCGACAATATTCGACATTTTTATTATGAAAGTTATGAAAGCTAAATTTTACTTGTTTCTTTATTAGAAAATGATGAAAGATAATAACTTGGTACGTCACTTGGATGCTTGTGAGACAATGGGTAACGCGACAGCAATTTGCTCAGATAAAACTGGTACTCTTACGACAAATCGGATGACTGTTGTTCAATCATATATATGTGAAAAGCTTTGTAAAGTGCTGCCGACACTCAACGATATACCACAGCAAGTAGGCAATTTAATAACCATGGGCATATCTGTAAACTCAGCATATACTTCCAACATTATGGTGAGTTACAATTTTGTGTTCAAGACAAAGTTCTATATAGACAAATCTATTCTCGTTTTTGTAGCCTGGCCAAAACCCCGGCGATTTGCCAATTCAAGTGGGAAACAAGACGGAATGTGCCCTGCTTGGATTTGTTCAGGGCTTAGGAGTTAAGTATCAATCAATTCGCGATGAAATACCCGAGGATAGATTTACTCGAGTTTACACTTTTAACTCAGTGCGTAAGAGTATGGGCACTGTAATACCCAGACCCAACGGTGGCTATCGATTGTACACGAAGGGTGCTTCCGAGATTATCATGAAAAAGTACGTAAACCCAATTACAGTTAATAACAGCAAAAACATTCGAGTATATTGACAATTCTATAAAATTTCTGGCCTAATATCGAAAATGCGAATATTTATCATCAAAATTGGCTTTTTTGCCATTTCAAAGTATTCTCCAGCAAGATTTATAATTGTCGAAGAACTTTTTCCACTCCCATTGAGGCACCTCCAAAACAAGGTTTTTGAACGCTTCATCTGGCGATGAAAATCGTTAACCATGGGTTACCCATGAATTCTACGTTTTAGACTGTCAAAAAGGCTCGGGCTTGAGCATATGTGTGATCCGTACTTTTATGCTCATTTTTCGAATTCCTCTGAAGACTTACAGCATTGCTCCGGCGGAACAGTCGCCACATGAAGAAGAAGAAATTGGCGACAAGTTGCATCAAAGTGCTTCTTGCACGAACAACTATCGTTGGCTCGCCTTCAAAAATCTACACGGTCGATGGCTGTTTTGTTTCGGGCATTGTTTCATAATTTGTCACCTGTGACGACTTTATAAATGTCTTTTGAAGCACCTCAAATGTGTTTTTTCAAAATTTCTTTGCACCAATCAGCACGAGCCTGTTTTTTTTTTTGAGTAATTGTCAAATTGTGCGGGATCCAACGATAACAATCCCTTTTTACGATCAGGTGGTCATAAAATATTGAATGTATTCTGGTGAAAGTAATGCCCAAGGATGCTTCTATCCCACGATATGTCACATGGCGATCATGATCACCATGACTGTTTTTGGAGTACCTTCTCGACCTTCGTCTTTGAGCGAGCATAGGGCTATAGAATGGCGCTTCACAATGCACTCTTGTTGTGATAATCCACGTCGAAAGTTGCTCAAAAGTGTTCACGAGTCAATTCGATTTTTCTGCCAAGGTAGTTTTTTGGTGAATCGTTTATCGATATTACACATGAAAAAGTTGACTAAAAGTGACCTAGGCCAGAAACTCAAATAGGAACCCTCGTATTATAGTTTTGATTCTTGACCGGTTTATATATGATAATGTTATGAATTCATTGTACGCTTATTTTACGTCATTTTACAGATGTGCATTTATCTACGGGCATGAGGGTACATTAGAGAAATTTACACGTGACATGCAGGAACGTTTAATACGTGAAGTAATTGAACCAATGGCATGCGATGGATTGCGCACAATATCTGTAGCTTATCGCGATTTTGTGCCGGGAAAGGCGGCTGTCAATGAAGTGCACATCGATGGGGAACCAAATTGGGATGATGAAGAAAATATTATGTCAAATTTAACTTGTCTATGTGTTGTTGGAATTGAGGATCCAGTACGGCCAGAAGTGCCAGACGCCATAAGAAAGTGCCAACGTGCCGGAATCACTGTCCGAATGGTAACTGGTGATAACATCAATACAGCTCGATCAATTGCCAGTAAATGCGGCATATTAAAACCAAATGACGACTTCCTTATTCTAGAGGGCAAAGAGTTTAATAGGCGAATTCGTGATACGAATGGCGATGTAAGTATGATGTACACAATATTCCCTATGATTTTAATTCAACTGATGTTTTCATACTGCCTTAGTTTTGAAATATATGCTTGTTTTTTTTTTGGTGTTATAAAACGATAGATAGATATTCATTTACATTTGTATTTACAAAAGTAATGAGCAAATCTCAACAATTACAAAGTACATACTCATATATACATATAATAATAGAAGAGAATACAAATTTTTTGGTTAGGTACTAGATATTGAAAGATTCAAATTTTAATTTGAGGACTCGGTTAATATTGCGAAACAGCAAATCTAATTTTATTTAATAGCTCCTAAGTATCGATTAATCCAATAACTAGATTGCGAATAAAATATACAAATTACATAATTAGTATTTTAATGTTTAATATTAGGGTCCATCAATAACGGAGCAAAAATCGGGTATTGCTTCTGCACTGACTAAATACTGTCTTAATAAATCCTATATTGTATAAAGCAATATTTGATTATAACATATCATTTATGAACGCAATAAATTAAAAAACCATTCCATTGCGAGTATTTGAGTGAGCGAACAGGAAGTCGGTACCACGAACTTTATATATATATAAAATATTAAAAATTAAGTTTTAAAGCATATATGAAATAAGTTTTGAGTGTTTTTAATTAATTTGTTTTTCATAGATTCAACAACATCTGATTGACAAAGTTTGGCCGAAATTGCGAGTTCTAGCCCGTTCATCACCAACTGATAAATATACGCTAGTCAAAGGTATGCAACTGCCATATAGCTACATAATTATATGAATATTATTAATATATATGCATTATTTGACATTATTCATATTAATGTTTTCAATTTCTTTTGGTAAAGGTATGATTGACAGTACGGTGACTGACAACCGGGAAGTTGTTGCGGTTACGGGTGACGGTACTAACGATGGCCCTGCATTAAAGAAGGCTGACGTTGGTTTCGCAATGGGTATTGCTGGCACCGATGTGGCTAAAGAAGCATCAGATATTATTCTCACTGATGACAATTTCAGTAGCATAGTCAAGGCTGTTATGTGGGGTCGCAATGTCTATGATTCCATAGCAAAATTTTTGCAATTTCAGTTGACCGTCAATGTAGTAGCAGTCATTGTTGCATTTATTGGAGCTTGTGCCGTACAAGACTCCCCTTTAAAGGTAAGTTTTGAAATTAGAACATAAACAAAATTCATAAAGCTTCATTTGAAAATAGTAATAGAATACATTTTTATAAAACACTAACACTATGGTGCTTTAGTAGGCCTAAAACCAAATATCTAAATTAATAACGATTATTTATGATTTTTATACCCGCTACCCATAGGGTTGAAAGGATAGAGAGGCATCTTCGATCCCACATCAAGTGCACATATTCTTCATCAGCGTCAAATCCTTTTCCGCCTTCTCAAATCGATTTTAGTACAACAGTCTGTGATTTTTAAGAAAGAATGAGTCCTTAAAACACAAAAAAAAAAAAATCACGTATTCAAACATAAAAAAAAAATTAAGAAAAACTGGGCTTCGGTATGGAATTTTAACTTAGAAATTTTTTTCTGGTAAGAAAAAAGTAATCTGGTGTAAGGATCTTATATTTTCAAGGCACAATTTTCGAGGCTTGCGTCTGGAACGCTTTAGGTTTGCTTAGCAGGATGTAAAAAAGTATTCGAGAATCGTTTCTACAATTTTTGGAACAGAACGAGAAAAAACTGTTTTTATGTGGGATAATGCATCTGTTCATAAATGCAAAGAATGCAACAGTTTTTAAAGGAGCCAGCTTGCTTCCTAACTTGAACCCAAAGAAAAATGTATAGAGCCATGCGAATTTACGCCGACAATAGTAAATTTGGGACTGTCGATAGTCACAAACGTGAAATTTTGAAGGTATTCTAAAAAAAATGTATTAATTCAATGTATAAAAAAAAGGGTGAACTAAAAAAGACCAAAATGCTGTTATTAACTAAAATTCTTTAATAATTAACCATATAAGATAATAGTTTGTTACAGTTGCCGTAAAGCTCATATTGAAGTTTATGTGTTTTTTTTTACCGTTACTTGATAACGGGAAATCCAAACAGAGTCAAAAAGATATTATGGGCATGACTGTATATACATTGATATTTCTTTTTGTGGGTGTATTAAATATTAGGATTAACACTGGATATAATATAATCGCAACATTCATTATTGTTTGCGGTACATAGTAATTGCAGCAGTTACCGTTTGGGATGTGATAATTCAGTTAGTAAATTTGTAAGGCCATTTTATATTTAGATATTTTAATTTGTTGATTTAATATTATTAGTGCTTGGGTAGTATGATTCGTTTTTTAATTACAATCAAAGAATACAATTTGCATTTTATTTTCAATTAATTATGTGTATTATAGGCAGTGCAAATGTTATGGGTAAATCTGATTATGGACACTCTGGCATCACTGGCTTTAGCTACAGAAGTGCCAACGCCAGATCTTTTACTACGTAAACCTTATGGCCGTACTAAGCCACTTATATCACGCACAATGATGAAAAATATTTTGGGGCAGGCGTTATATCAACTGGTAATCATATTTGGACTACTTTTTGTCGGTAAGTTCTGGAAGGCAAATACGAGTATGAGGATCAGTTTTGGTTATTATTCTACTTAAATGATTAGGTGACTTGATTCTGGATATAGAGTCTGGACGGGGACAAGATCTAAACGCTGGACCGACCCAACATTTTACTATTATTTTCAACACATTCGTTATGATGACATTGTTTAATGAGATCAATGCGCGTAAAATCCATGGACAACGTAACGTAGTCGAAGGACTTTTTACCAATCCCATATTTTACACTATATGGATATTTACGATGATTTCACAGGTATGTACTGTAATGTGTGTCAATCTGGAATGTTCAAACTGGAAAAATAATATTTATGATAAAATGATTAATTCTAAAAAAAAATCCTAGGTTGTTATAATTCAATATGGTAAAATGGCTTTTTCAACAAAAGCCCTGTCGCTTGATCAATGGCTATGGTGCATATTCTTCGGAATCGGTACACTAGTGTGGGGACAATTAATCACTTCAGTGCCTACACGAAAATTACCTAAAATTCTATCGTGAGTAGAGTATTATTATGTAATATAATATTAAACCAAACCGTATTATATATTTATATATATATAAATAGAGGGGATTTTCATTACACTAATTTTTAAATGCTTTATTAATGTACTATTGTTTTTATTTCAATGCTAAGATATTTCTCAATTAAAGTATATTTGCATGTAAATCTTATATTATTATAAGCTCGTATATTGAAATTTTATTTAACACATTTTTAAATTGGTGGCTAAATTAACACAAATATATTAAGTAAAATTTTTATCCAATATTTTGTGACTACCATAGCTTATTGATACACTAACAATAAGTATTCCAATAAATAAGAAAAAATTAAATAAAGAAAATTTAAATTAGTTATAAGATCTTATGACTTTTATTATTAAATTAAAATTTAATTGGTTAAGACTATTCCAATATTCCAATTAAAAAAAAAAAACGAAAAACTTAAGATTTTTTAAAAATTTCAAGTAAGTAATTAAATACAATTATACTTTGGGAATTATTTAATAACACTTTTTAACTCTCATATAACGAATGGTTTAATTCATCTCTATGAATTAACTAAATAGTATTACGCTGCTTTTAAAAATTAATGTGCTTTAGTATCCTATCTGTCGTAATAAATATATAATATACTTTAACATTTCCATATATTTCCTATAAAATAACTGGATTAATATTAGTATTATTATTGTTATTAAAAGATTAACAAGAGTTAAATAATATTTATTACTTATATCAAAAAACGCTTGAATAACTAAACTAAATAATTAATTTTCAGCTGGGGACGCGGACATCCTGAAGAATACACGGACGCTATGAATTTGGGTGAAGAGCGCTTCGATTCTATTGATTCGGACAAAAAGCCGCGAGCTGGACAAATTCTATGGATACGAGGCTTAACTCGTCTTCAAACTCAAGTAAGTTGACTTCCCTGATTTCCTTGTTGTTCATAGAGTCCCTAAATACTATATTACTTATCATAATAAAAAAAACAAATAGTATGGGTTTTTTCTTTTAAACATATTTTGAGTTGGATTCTCATTTATATAAAAGCATCTATGTTAATATGTCTAATTGATGGGCACACATAGTAACTAACTAAATGCTAAATAAGTGCCCACATTATTCATGTTCATAGATTCTGGTAGTATAACTAACTCAGGATATTTTGTTTTAACACTTCGGTATACATAACACAGAATTAAATATTTAATTTAAATATATTTACACAACATTAAAGATATGTCATTAGACAATAATATGTTAACCACTGCATCAATTTGCTGTATGTGAACGGTTCCTGATCATAACTGCCTATCTGTGATAATAATTATATAATATTAAATTGTCAAGTTCCGTTCACAAACTGCATTTCAAGAACATATTTGTTACTTTTATTAGCTTTATTATTTTAATTTATTAAAATTAATTTTTTTTAATTTAAAATTTAATATCCACACATTTGCATAACTAAAACGTACAATGAAATATGTGTTCTTTTTTTTACTATTTGTAGCTTATTTATGCAATATTTCATTGTTCAGTGATCCTCTTAATACGACTCGATTTCGATTTCATGTTTTTCGTGATCAATAATAATTCCATTGTGTCAATAAATAATTATTGACTTCTGTGACAGTATTTCGTAAGTTAGGTTCCCGTCCCCCATTCCTTTTTTCGCCAGTTAATTAATAAAAGTAGGCGTGGAATTATTAGCTTTTGTGTAGGATTATATATTATTAACGATACCTTTTTCATATGTCCTCCTGACCCGACACCATGTAATTTTAATATTGCAATTATTATTATATTTTTATTCTCAACGATTTAAATAAAAATAAAAATAACATTTGTGTCAATCATTTTTTAGTTAAGTCAAATTGAGATTTTTTCAATACATTATTTTTATACGTAATATATATATTTTTAATATATTAAAATAATAAATTGAAATGATAAAATATTTTTCTTACTGTTAAATTTTATCTTGGAATTGTAAAATCAAAAATTATTGTGTATCAAGATAATTAATGTCTTGTTTATGTCCCAAAATTAAAAAAATATACACTTTAGTCTTCACCTAATAAAAGTATCAGTATAAATTTGAAATCAAACACATTTGAATAGCTTGAAATATTTTAGTGCTTGTTAAAAAGGGTAAATACGATTTACGTTTTATTTAGTTAAAAAAAAAAAAAAAAAAACAAAACAAACATTTTCTGCCCCAATTTTCCTTCTATTCCTGATTGTGCTCTGTTTCACTCTTACTCTCTCATATTTCTCTCTATAAGCCCTTCTATCTTTGTCTTATATCCTTTCATGTAAATGTTAATATCTTCAGTCCAACTGTTGATGTTGCTGTTGTTCTTCGTATCTTTATCACGAATTTATCAAAAAGTTTTCCTGTGGTGATATTGTAACAAAAATTCTACTTGAATGCTTATGTGATCAAATTAAATAGTTATTGTTAATTATTATGGCAGACATTTTAGATTGATACCCCAAATATACACATGATCAGATGATAATACAATAATTGAAAAATAATTGTTGACAATGTTGTCTCTAGCTACATATATCAAAAAGTTATATTTAAGGTATAACTACACAACCCAAAAATCTAAGGTCATTGTGTTCTTATTCCTTTAAAATATTATTCAAATATTGAGATTTTCTGGATTACTTTTTTGGTATTAAAATAAAAATAAAACATAATTTTGTATTTAGTTGAATCAACGAATCAAAATATATAGAAATCAACTAAAACTTAACTGCTCAACACATATATTTTTTGTACATACTAATTATCGTAAAAACGTACCCAAAATGTAAAATTAAATTTAAATGAAACAATGCTTTTTTTTTTTAGCCTTAGTTTATATTTTTCCCCGACTTTTAAAATGGATAATTTCACATTTATTTTGAACGGTGTTGATTTATAGTTATTATTTTTCTCTGTGACTTCAGCATGCAAATACTCTTAATTATGCGAACAGAATACTAAAAAGCTTTAAGTAGACCTGAAGTATATATTAATGTACTTCAATTTAATTTTTATTCGGTTTATCGAATATGAACATACTCTTTAAAATTTATTTTAAAATAGTTTGGAAATAAATGATATTACATATTGAAGATTACAAAGCACAGCCTAATAATACCCAAATACAATATAGTTTTGATGTTATCCGATTGAGCGGCAGCTTCCTCGATAATGTTTTGAAAACGTCAAACGTCGTGTTAGCAATATAGTAAAATGGAAAGAAAAAAACATACTTTTGGCAGGGCTCTTCGCATTATCCAAAAGCTGACTGTTGTCTCTTCTTCTTTAGCTTTTTCCGGTAGCAATTTCTAACCAGAGGGGTAAACCGATTGTTAAGCAATAGAAACTAGAGAATGAGGCTCCGAGTGTAGAAATAACAATTTTGAAATCAAATCAAAGATACAATTGAGAAGAGTATTACTAAATATGTATATAGAGTGAAGAATTCACGCCACTTTAGTTAACAGAACAAATTGCAAAAATATACACAAAGAAAACCAATAACTGTATACTACTATTTAAATTTATAATACTCATTTCATATATTTTTCGCCCTCCTTTCAAAAATGCCTAAAACCATATCGAATCTCGAACGATTGAATGAATGAATAAATGATGCAAAACTCCACAAAAATATATAAAAATATCAAAACTTTAATAAAATATCAAATGAAAATCGTATTATCTAAATTTACCAAACCAAACCAAAAACAAATTTCGTATATTTACGAATATATTTTAATTTTTAACATAATACGCGTGAATCAACTCAACTCCAGATTTCTGTACCGGTAAGAAAAGTGTATATCAACCTCTAATTTATTGGCAAATAGACAATATTTGTGTTATGCCTCAATTTTACACACTGCAATTTCCTTGTAATCCTTGCCCCTAACCCTAATTCATGACAAGTCAATGCTTATATGCTTCATTATTATTTTTTTTTTTTCATTTTTTTATGTATTTTTTTTATTGGGTTTTCGAGTAGTAGCCATGCATTTTCTAAACTATTTCATAAAAATATACATATTTACCTTTAGAAATATACAAAAATATTTTCTAGCAATTAATCCACATTTAAATGAAATTGAAAGATTATATTCGTAAATATTTTTGAAATCGTCTCGCCAAATACCCCAAACTGATTTCCAATGATGGGATGCATATTTATTTATGTATATGTATGTCATATTTACATATGTGTATATCAAAGATGACTAAGCACAATCAACAACGTTTATGCTCGTATTATAAATATATCAACAAAAAGTCTAGTTTTATTTGAGCTAAGTTTTTTTTTGTTTTTTTTTTTATGCATGTTGTAGTCAATAATACTATTAATAAGTGTATTGTGTTGATTAAAGTTGAACTCATAAACTAAAGTTCTGACCAAAATTCAAAGTGCAGTATTCACAAGGTATTTTCAATTTATACATGCTCGTATTTATGTACATATTAAAAAGTGTGTGTGTTCACGTGTGTATTACCGTTAGAAATCTTCAATTGCTATGACGCAGAAGAGACGCCAATCTATTAAGTTAAGAAACCAAAAGCAAAAAGCGTCCAGATGTTTTGCATCAGAAGCATTGATTGGTAGCATTAGAATACCTAATAAATCCTTGTATCCGAATTACACATCTGCATGAGTGGCAAAAAAATCACATTCAAATACACAATGCTCAAAATGTGTTGAGTGAATTTGAAAGCAAAGCCAAACTGGAGTGAGTGAGTTGACTCGCTTACGTACGTCTCAGTCGCACAAAGAATAGAGAAAGAGAAACGAATTGAATGAAGTGAGAACTCAGAAAACTGAGACGCTGAATTCGAACGATTCAAGTTGCAACTGTAAATTCGGGAAACGGAAATTAATAAGGTGTCCATAAATGCGTTTTTGAACTGCAGGCCTCAAGAAAAGAATGGACCGGATTTGCACGCAACAACTCGAATTCCTCGAATATACTACGCAGTGCCAAATTTGACATTTCCCTTTTCGCTTCATTCGTTCATTTCATTCAACGTCCCAAGCTATGAAGCATAACGCGAACTCATACTGATACAATGTCGTTTCATTTCTTGCATTCCACTCATTCCATTCGAATGTATTCAATGAGACGTATGTTGTGAGTGGTATCATGCAGATGTCTAATCCGAATCTACTCATAATGTCATTAATCCGATAACCGACCGATCCGAAGTACTACAACCTTACATTTTGCTTAATTTTTTTTTTGTTTTAATTGTTTTTTAAAAATCGTATTTTACGATGTTCTCAAGCCATAGGGCTAAATCAGTAATAATTAGTTATTTATTCGTGCATTATTCTGCTATTCCGATAAAATACTTCGTTGACTTGTAGAAGAGACTCAATGTATAATAATAAAATGTGTGAATTTAGGAAACATTCCCCAAATTTTTGTATTTAATTTTTGCTAGGAGATCTTTCATATATCCTCATTTATATGGAACTCTTTAAAAATCCGACTGGCCACCTTTTTACTGTCACATTTGCATATTAAATATGTTATAGTTAATAGACAGATTTAAAATGCAAACTTTTGTTTACATTCTGTTTTTTTTTTCGTTTCTTAGATTAATTTAATTACGATCTTAAAATCTCTTTAAATAAAACTACTACGACTATATTGATGTACTTCGAATATATCACCTTTAACCCTTTCACGTTGTGCAAACAATTTGCAATATATGACACAATTAAATTACGCCCTTTTTTTTTAACGCATTTTTATTTGTTTAGTTTAGCATTTCATCATTATTCTTAGCGTTCGATTGAGTTATGTGGTTTTCATTCATTTGCGTTTGGTGGCATATAAAAATATAAATACATACAATCGATCGATTGAATCAAAAGAGTAATTATTGGATATTTGTTATTAATTTTTGTAATTTTTAAGCCGGCGGAACCAATACGAGAGACTGAAGTGTAATTGTCAAAAATTCTATTCAATAATTAAGCATCAAGAACTTCTTATCTTTGTAATGTGTTATGTGAAGTAACATGCAGCTGAACACACATATACTATATATACTATATATCCAGTGCACACTTTACACATGCCCCAATAAACAATATGAACCTGAAAAACAGCAATCATGAAATTATGAGAAATATACCTTAAAATGTAATTAAACTAAAAGGAAGTTATAAGAAAAATTAAAAACAAAATCCGACGCATTTTGTAATAATACTTATTATCAATCATACGTGTACATAATAATATCTGTACATATGTATATGCTGATGTAAAAAATAAGTGTTGGAAAAAATGCGAAAATGACTATGTGGAAAGATTGGCATATATTAAAACATTTGTGTAAAAATTTTGTACTTAATAATACTAAAAAAAAACATGTCTTAGATGGACGTATATGTAATTGTTTCTGTTTGGGTCAGTCAAAGAAATTTTTCTAATGAAATGCATAAATTTCGACATATGTATTTATCATGAGTTGATATATGAAAAAAAGCCGCCGTCTAACAGACATTTACTAAATGTTTATGATATTTTCGTTATCGTAAGAAGAATATTATTTAATGCATTCAATTCATATTTACAAATATTTTATTCAATATTTTTTGAAAAAGCAAAAGATACTATGTTTATTTTATATTAAATTGTTGTTTATCATACCACAAAATATACTAATATATATACTATGTCGATTAACTTTTTATGTTACATAATACTATTCTGCAAAGAATGCTAATTAATCTGTATATGGTTAAGATTATGTAGTTAGGATTAAACAGGATCATAGGCCAAAAATCTCCATTCAACCCAAAAATCATATTGTATGAATTGGCTTATGCTGTATATACATACATTAGTGCAGACTACAGACTATTGCTATTAGTATAGGATCTTTTTATTGTTAAATGGTTTTGTCCTTAACAAGGGTAGATGCAAAAAGAAAATAAAAATGCATAAACTAAAGAAAGAATATTTAAATTTGGTCAAGTATATACTACATATGTATGTATATACATATATATTTGTAATATTACCCTGCATTGCTATAGTATACGCAATATTCTATTTAAAAATGAATCTAATTAATAATAATAAAAAAATCACAAATTTGGGTTTTCACACAGTTTGAAATGCTTAGATTAGGTTCGTATTGAAACGTACATACGTCACTATAATAAAATTAACAAGTTACTGAGAATAATTTTGGGAAAACAAAGAAAAATAAATCTTTTAATTACTCCAAAAAATGATATCTTTAGTAGAACCCATTTGAGGGATATGAAAGCAAAAACGTATAGTCGAAATGAAACATCTTGATAAAATTTCAAAGTAATCATATATATAAACAAAATTGAATACAGCAACAACAAACAGGCATCCGTAAAACACGTTCTTCTCTCTACTACAAATTCCACTTCTACTACTACTACTACTTTCTACTATGACTATGAAATACTCCTACGACTACTTACTTATGTACATGCAACATCAACAAATAGTATTTCTACTACTTCTACTACTACTACTACTACTATCTACAATACTTCTAACGAGCATTAAAACGTATGTAAATTATAATTTATAAATTTTATTAATGAGACACATTAACAATAAATATAAAAGTCCGCCTTTATTGATAATTTAATAACACGTATAAATAATCGTATTTAGCACCGTTAATTAACTTCCCGTCCTATTATTTATTAAACTACATATATTAAAGAGTATTGCACTCGAATTTATTGAGTTAGTTCTGTGATGAGTAGAATGTAGTAGTATAAATGCCATGTCCCCTTTCACGCCTTCCCGTTCATCATTAAGTGTCTCAATCTGTCTGTTTGCGCGCAAAAAGAGTATAATAATTAATTTTTTTGTTTATTTCACTGCACCAGCAACTGAATTTTTTTAATGTGTATACATATATACAGAAAAACAACCACCTAACAAAACATAAATAACAATTTAACTTTTATTACATTAGGAAATACAAATAAATAAGAAACTAAATAAGTGCGCTTAACTGTGAGATACTCGCTACCCATTTTCAATAACGCCAAATTCTAAAAAAAAAAATATTCCGCATAAATATTTAAGTATATCAAAAGTATATTTGTGATATTGCTATAGTGCTACAATCAATATATTTCATAGAGAACAAAACATACCAAATTTTTAACTAATGCAATCAACAAATAACTTTCAAATCATTTTTATCTGATCGCAACCATATTTGAGGGTAGAAAGATAAAAATTAAAATTGCTGCTATTCATTTTTCAGGTGTAAATATGTACCTGTATTAAAGCGTAAATTTTCAATGCTCCCAAAAAGTGACCTATAGCTATTGTCTAAATAAAATTATTTGCGCAATAACGAAATTGAATTTTTCAGTGTACCCATAAAGTCATGTAGAACCACTAACTATTTAATACTCGTACATAAATAAATACTCCACGCCTTAAAGCTAAATGAGTTTACTTTCAACAAAGTTATTGCAACCTCAGAAGAAAAGTCGAGCGATGCGATAGGAATCCTATCCAATCCACTATGGTCAGTGCATTAGTTTTTATAACTTTTTTTATGCCAGACAGTACACACATGATTCATTTTGTCAACAATAAAATCTTATTGTTAAGTGAAGTTTAAAGTCATTAAATACATCATTGACTGATGTGCAAGAGACTTACACTCATTTATCGAATATATCGAATATCATTTTCAATTTTATTATCCGATTGTATACTCAGTTTCTTCGATGATCAGAAGGTCTCAGTTGGTCCTTAAAACATCTTTAATAAGGCTTACAACTTTTCAGTCAACACTAAATTATAATAATTTTCAGGCTTTTTCGAAAATAAATTAAGTTTAAGTCGTCACTCCATATTTTTATCAATTTTTATCATTTATTTATTAATTTTAAGTTAGAAAGTTTCAATGATTTGCTGAATCTAGCCTTGTAAGTTTGGCCTTTTTGGCATATGTTTAGTTTCGCTACCCATGTGTAACAGGTAGAAGGAGGCATCTCCGACCCTATGAAGTATATATATATTCTTGATCAGCGCCAACAGTCGAGATGATCTATCCATGTCCGTCTGTCCGTATGAACACCTAGATCTCAGAGACTATAAATTTTTTATGTTTGCACGCAAATTATTTATTTCAAATCAACAAAAACCGAATAACAAGCGTAAAAATTGTGAAAGTTATTAAAGAATTACTTTCGTATAGGCAAAAGCGCCAGCTTTGCCTTCGTTTGTATTTATGCGTCTATGTCTATCAGAGAGCTGCAACGATCACAATTTTTTCAATCATACCCGATCATTGACTCGGATTTTTTGTGACACAAAACTTTGCTTCAACGAACATGAATTGATTGTAAGCAAGCGTGTTCAAAGCGAACATTCAGTTCCAATCACTCTTGCCTGGCAGTGGTGTCATTTTTTTCTGAGCAAAAAAAGCTGGATCAATGAAAAAAAAAAGCTGAAAAAAGCGGAATACCAGAGAAAAAAAGTTAAGAAACAAACTGATTTTTATAAGGCAATGTGATGTATGTTTTTGAATGATAAACCCTCAGTTCCACTCAACTTAACATAAAATATATGGGTAATACAGTGAAAAAAAAAAACATCAACTGAAACAATTTTAAAAATAAGTAATATAATGTACAAAAATTAAGATCTATAGTATATTTAAGATGTCGTCAATATTATCATCATCGGTTGGATAAAATTTTTTTTCTTTAATTGTAGATAGGCAGCTGGGTGGTAGCTTGGTAGCTAAAATTTTAAGTAAATTAATTTCTAATTTGAAAATACAAATAAATTAAAATATGGACCTTATACTCAGTAGAGCGTTTAAAGTTTTAACGCTCATGCTGACTCCTTGAATTCTGTGCTCTGCAGCCAGACATCTCTCACTTTTTGTTTATAAGTTTCCTTTGGCATCGTTAACTTGATATAGCGCAAGCCAATTTCACAATATTAGTGATGCAAGACGCTTCAATTTAGGTATGCACTTTTGAGGGAAGTTATTCGATACAAGTAAATATCGATATTTTGTCGAGAGAAATACATTTTTAACATTTCAGCCGTTAAATTCAATTTAAACATCTATAAAATTTTAATAAAAGTAAACTAAAAAAAAAAAGCTGCGTAAATTTGCTCAAAAAGCCAGAATTTTCGCTGCCCGCTGTTTTCATATTTTTCCCGCAATCACACTTCAAAAAAATCCAGATCTGACGGGAAAAAAGCGGAAATGACACCACTGTTGCCTGGTTCGTAATGATTTTCTTTGATTGAACGCTTTGTGTGAGCAGCAAAGAATGATTGAGAATGCTGCTTGCATTCCAATCGATCACGCTCATACCGTTTGGTCATACCGGGTGGTTCGATTCAACCCTTATTTCTACTTATTTCATCATAAGCCGAAACTCGCGCGCACAATCTGCGCCGCTACAACATACAAATTTGTACATACAAACTACACACACAAACACATATTCGCAGGGCAATTCTCGATCTGATTGCTTCACTCACAATCAAATCAAACGCAACTTGATCGATGTCTGAGCCTTCGTTTGCATCGTTGGACTCGACCGTCTTTTTCTGTACAATCATTTCCGATCATCAAACCGGTACGCAACAATCAGTTTGAATCAGTAAGCAGAGCAATCAAATCAATTGTACGAACTGTTCGTTTTGTGCACGAAGATCGATCGAACAATTTTGTAGCGAACAACTTTTTGAGTTGTGACGGGTTTGGGCGAGGCTGATCGAAACCGACTCGATCATACCCAATGCAGGTCTCTGATGTCTATCTACAACAGGGGTGCTCAAATTCGTCTTATAGCAGTGCGTTTACTAACACAGACACAAGAAAACGTGTACATATGTAGCTGCACTTTTGTGTTGGGGCGCAGCTGTGCACTGAGAGAAAAAAAAAAAAACAGTTTTAAAAAGTGCTCTCTAATTCATCACTCATTTTTCTGACCCGCCAAAAAATGTTACATAACACGATGGTCAACCACGAAATAAATCAAAAGCTAACGCAGACAGAAGAATAACTTCCAGTGCATGTGCCCGAGAAAAAAAACAAAAACAAAATACATTACGGACAGCGAAGCGTAACGACGGAAAAAGATTTAATGGAGAAACAAGCATCATAAGCACAGAGCATCTAAAAACATGTAAGAAAACTACAGTCGAGTGTGCTCGACTGTGAGATACCCGCTACCCATTTTGAATAAAAGCAAAATAGTGCGGTATTATTTTCAAAATATACCAAAAGTACTGCAAAATACTTAAAATATACCAAATGGTATATTTGGTATAACGATCACATTCAAAATATACCATAGACGACATAATACACCAGATTGTCGACCAAAGCAACTGAGGCCCCTAGTAAGTAGGCGTTTTAGCCCATACAAAAGTATTTCTTTAATAACCTTCACAATTTTTAAATGATCGCTACCAAATTTTCAAGAATCATAAATACTATTGTTGTTAATATATGTACCAAAATTCGCAGCTCCAACTTTAAAATTACGCTTGTTATTCGATTTTATTTGATTTGCGGGGGCGGAAGTGGGCGTGGCAGAAATTTGAAACAAACTTGATCTGCGTGCAAACATACCAAATGCTGTCGAAAAAAAATTATAGCTCTATCTCTTATAGTCTCTGAGATCCAGTGTTTCATACGGACAGACAGACGGACATGGCTAGATCGTCTCGGCTGTTGATGCTGATTAAGAATATATATACTTTTTAGGGTCGGAGATGCCTCCTTCTACCTGTTACATACATTTCCTGCCGGCACAAAGTTATAATACCCTTCTACCATATGGGTAGCGGGTATAAAAAACAAAAGTGTATAGGCGTTGAGCACCCGTCTTAGATGCTTTGCTGGTAGTGTGGAAGCCCGACATTTTGTGGTGGCGCTGTTCAAATCCAGATGGAGGACATACTATACATACTATTTTTGTGTGTGTGTTTTTTTGTTTTTATTGCGATTTATATTATTTGGTATTTTTTGCGGTATATTATTTTAGTATATTAAAAAAACCGCAATTTGCTTTTATTTAAAATGGGTGGCGAGTATCTCACAGACGAGTCGACTGTAGCTTTCTTACTTGTCTTGTATATTATTTAGTGCCTTGATGTAATACGTACGTATGTATATAATAATTCTACTTGAATATTCGAAAATGTTCTACATAACAATAAAATAAAAAATAAATAAATACAAAAAAAAGAAACAGCAGTGCAAATATCAAAATGCATCTTAAATTCTGATCATTTGTGATTCGCCATTCTGTAAGTTTTTTCTAATATCTCTATCGTTGTGGTCATTACTATGACCATTCATTTATGACATATGTATGTATGAATGAATGTATATACCTTTTAGAAACGTAAGGTAATGTTGTAAAACGTTGTTTAACAGAAGCTAGAAAAATTTCCTTTTTACTGCTTTAGATATTAGTTTTATCCAAATCCAAATTAATAGCTTAAATTTCATACTAATTTATTTTTTACTATTCGTCAAAATTTTTCTGGTTGTTCGGCTATGACTCAAATAATTCTGATATAACGATTACAGACCTTTTCACGTGTGTGTGTCCGATTAGCACAGTACGACAGGAATGAACACCCTTTAAATTCGAGATGGATACGTTTTTTTTCTATTAATTCCAAGGCGGTTAATCAATTTTGTTACTATAAAGTTTATAGTAACAGAATTAGTATAAACAGAATTAACAGAATAATTCGATGCAAGTGGATTGAGCTTATCGTTTATCGCTTATCGTTTGTACAATACTAATCAGAAACATAAAATACATACACGTGTGTGTGCATATATACATATGTTTGTATTAATATACATAAGTGAATGTATACAAATACTATTGCATATGCATGCATGTATTTTGTATGTTATTTGCAGTGTTTCAAAAATTAAATGTTTTTAGTATGCTACTTATAAACAATTATGCTTATGGTTTATTTTTTATATATTTGTTCCTGTTTTTGTTCGTTTGTTGTCTAATTTCGTTTGCGTTTCAGTTGCGCGTGATTCGTGCGTTCCGCTCGACCCTGGAAGATATTAATGAACGCCGCTCAATACACAGTTTGCATAGCTTGCGTAGTCCTCGTACTGGTATGCCACTGCCAACTGGTGGCAGTAGTGGCTCTCATCTGCTCTACAATTTAAATCTGCTGAGCCCAAATTACAATTACAGCAACAGCAAGCATCAGCAACAGCCTACGCAGCCGCCGCATCCGCTGCCAGTCGATATATCGTACATAGACGAAGATCCCCAGCAGCAGCAGCAGCAACGTAGTCTGCCCAATGGTCCCGACAGTGCCACTGCCTTTGCATCATCCGCTTCTTCAACATTTGCACCATCCAATATTCCACATTCCACACAACTGCAACATACTGGCTTATCAGATGTTGCTCACAGCTTGCGTCAGTTTGACGATCACCACAAAAATCAAAATGGACATAACGAAACACGAATTTAAATCTACCGTCTATAATAATGTCCCATTCATTAATACTACAAACAAAATATTGTACTTGGCGGAGCTGTTTATGTGCATGTGCAATTATATGTATGGACGTGTATGTGTATGCAAATACATACATCGATTTTATGAATGTAAATGTGTGTGTATAGAATCCTCCAATTGAATGAGTGGACATACCTGTTCATACATATATAAAGTGCATCCATTGTTTCCTCACAACACACAAGCAGACACACACACACACACACATATGCAGAAAAAGCGATCGTTTGTTGTACTCCGATAATTACTGTACTGTAATAAGATACCTAAATTTTAACACTTAGCAAATGTTA
Organism: Drosophila niveifrons; assembly: GCA_035046325.1. Lineage (NCBI taxonomy): Eukaryota > Metazoa > Arthropoda > Insecta > Diptera > Drosophilidae > Drosophila > Drosophila niveifrons. The sequence continues at coordinate 458,405 of JAWNOC010000058.1, read as the reverse complement.
TTTAATTGCATGATTTTTTATATCTTTAGTCTTATATTTTTTTGTATTAAAACTTGCTATTTCTAATTGTGTGGTACTCGTATTACTAACTATATACGACAATGCGTATGATGTTGTCAATAAATGAATCAAGGGGTAAGACAAAGTTATACTTATTAGAGTTTAAAAACTCGATTTCCACATTCTGGGAAGTATTCAACAATATATTCTATAATATAAATGCATTTTTATCAAAATATACAAATAAATTTGAAAACTAATGAATAATAATAAAAAAAAAAAACACAATAGCTTCGTTCGAAATTAAGAGAATCATCAACAAAACTGTCTACAACTTTAAACATACATTAAATCACAAATCACTCTGAGTTATTACGTAAGTGACTATAGTTTAATTTTTCTTGTTCCGTCTTAGTCATTTATCGGGATTTTCAACATTGCACATTTATTATAGCCAAAATATTGTACATAGAAAAATAGTAATTAGCAATTTAGCCACTTACACACATAAGTTAATCATAAAGCATTTGTTTGTGGTATATTAGAGTATTTTTAAGTGTTATAGGGAATAGAAAGAAAATCTATATTTTAATATGGATAATGTCAGAGATAAATTGACATTCCCCGATGTACACGTGCACACACACTCATCCTAACGGTATACGTATTTCTGAATGAGTGCACTAGCACTTACATATTATTATATTAGAGATTTTTCGCCCATTCATCTTTAACACAATATGCATAGAGATATGGTACATAAATAAGTGCATGCTGAGGAAAATAAACATTTCTTTCGAAATATGTACATGAGTGGTTTTGGTTCTATTGGAAAATTGGAAATTCGTATTCTTATTTACTTAAACCTTATCTTACTTACATGCATATACATACATATACATATGAGCATTCATAAACATTGCTCAAAATATCACATACATTTGTATCGATTCATTTGTATTCGATATTTTTATACAGTCTTCGATATTCTAACAGTTTAATTGGAAGCACACTCATGCAGACATATTACGGTTTTGTATATGACAATTATTATAATTGAATAGTTTTATACACACACGATATATATCTATATATATATTTATTTATTTATAAGTATATATATTTATTTCGATTCTGAACAATTTGGAGCACACTACACACCTATCCCACCCTCACAATACCCCAATATCCTTCCGTACATTGATTTTTTTTTTTTTTTGTTAATTTGGACAATAACGCACAGTATATTTTAATACCTTGTACTACCCGCGAAGCTACAAAAGAATTTTACCTCTTGTGTGACAAAATTTAAATTGTTAATATCTAAATGGATACGATGTACATATATATCGGAATCGGGTATCTCACAGCCGGATGCAATCCTCATAGTGGTGTTAATAACAGTAATTCATGCCCATTAGCAAAATTCGATTTTAATGAAAAAGAAAAAAAACAAAATCGTTGATTAACCGTTAAAATTACATTTGCACAACTATGAATTTATTATATTTTATTACACATGAGACATAACAAACGAAAATTTAAGGGTTATCAATTTTTCTCAAAAGTAATTTTTCGTAAAGATTTATTTAAGAAACGTAAACCACCTGCTGAGATCCATAGATATTTAATAGTTAACATAAATGGATGTGTTATAACATGCTTACTATCGTATTTTGTAAATATATTTGAACCTAATCTATGTATGTAGTCATTTTTAATAATGCATTTTACACTTAACTGACTTTCACCTGTATTTCTCTTCCCTTTTTTTGTTTTCTATTTTACTTTCTCTCTCTCTCAAATTTTAAAGGTAATAGGCGGCGAGTTGCAAGAACGGTTGATTCCGGTTCCCTATAGCAAGAGCAACACTGATCAAGCTGTAAGCCTTTTCTTCATTTTACTTACAATTTTGTACTATTCTAAGACTTCAAATTGGACTTGAAAGATTCATTTTTAAATTTGACTGCTTAGCTGTAAGCCTTTTCTAATTTAATAATTCTAATACATAAAATTGGACTTAAAAGATGAATTTTTAAATTTGACATCGTTTTCTAGAATTGCATGAAATGCATACAGTCGAAATCGTTTATAATAAGATTCAAGTGACCATCAAAATTTTTATTTAATTGATTGGTTTTGCGTTGGCGTTTAACCTTCACAATCTATGAAATATCTCTTAAAAATTTTATAAATATATTATAGTATATCAAACCAAAAGAAATTCTTCAAAATATCGTTAAAAATGAATTCGACTGTTGTAGAATTTAGAATGACTAAATGCCTTAACCTGTATTACCATCTGCTTATTAAATACTTTACATAAACAATTCTTTAGCAGCAAATTTAAAACAAAAAAGTAACTATTACTTTTTATTGTGATTATTAATTGATTAGTAGTATTCCATTATCATTAACAGTCTACTGAATAGTAACTTCTAACACATCCGTATTGCACACGTTTTTTTGCGTTTTGGCCTTATTTAAAAAATTTCAAAAATATATTGTTGCTTTATAAAACTGGAGTGGAGTTCATAAAAAGAAAAAACTTGAACTAACTATTTCAAAAAGCGTTGTTTTAGAATTGAAAAATAAGAGTGGCCCACAGAAAGAACCAATTAATTTCGAAAGTTTTACTTTATATTGTGAACTATACGAAGTAAAAAAAAATAATGATAGGAGCACTAATTGTTTGTAGATAAACACTACGCATTTAATACTATATAGACATGTTTATTTTTTATCCTTTTTGCATTGGACTTGATTTCTTGTTTCTAAAAAAAAACTTCAAAGGACACTGTAGTAAGATAATATCCTATTTCTTAAAATCAAAATTGATTATTAAATTGACGATTAAACACCTTTTCCAGCAAAAATGTATTTTTTTTGTTTTTTTTTTTTTATATTTGCGGAAAGGCTGCTATATGAAGAATTTTACGAAATTCGTCACTTTCTTGGCAACGATTTTTTCAGTTATTCACATTAACGTGGATCCAATTCAATAATTTTTGTGATCTAACAGCTATGCGAACAAATTTACTTATTTCAATCATACATGTTTATTGTGCTTTTGAGATTTTTTGTTTTGTTTTTAGTTTACATTTTAAGTTTTAAGTTGACTGATTAAAAATAAATTGTAGTTTCCTTATACTACTGTTACTGTTGTTGTTTTCAGTCCATCTTGTCAATGTTTTTTCGTGTGTTTTTTTCTTTCTATATAACTTTCGGCATTAGATACGTGTGGTGAACGCCTTCCGACAAGGTCTCGACGCTCGTTATGGTGAACACACCAACACTTCGTTGGCTGAGGTGCTCCGCAAACAGACTTCGTTGAGCAAACGCCTTTCGGAAACATCTTCCATTGAGTATGCCGATAATATACCAGATGAGCTGACCATACCTGAAATTGATGTAGAGCGGTTATCCTCACACAGCCACACTGAAACTGCAGTCTAAAAGTCGTGTATCAAGCAATCTCTCTCATGAACTCCCCACACACCCACACCCACATACTTACTAACCTAGAGAGTCTACCTATAATTAGATACATACCTCAGTAAAATTAATATATGTGCATTATATTATATTCTGTTGGCTTTCTTGCGAGCCTTGACTTTTTTATTTATTTTCTTTTTTAATTGATAATGATATTTTATTTAAACATTTACAGCATTTTGAATTATTTTAATAAAACTAAATTAATTTCAACATTATTTCAACGAAATATAATATTTGTGCAAAAAGAAATCTAATAAATAAAAGAGAAATTAAGATGTACTTTCAACGTATAAGATGTTGAATAAATTCGTAACATATATATGAAATCTCTCTTTAGATCGTCGAAGCATTGAATTTACAAAATGTTCGATAACTGTCCATTTTGTTTTTAATTCTGTTCAACTGTGAAATTGTCTTCCTTCTTCGGAAACTTTTAAGGAAAGAATGCATCAATGATCCTCTATTAAATTCGAGTCTACCCTTATATCTGGCCAATCTTATAACGGGATACTTTTCGACTCGGGAAATGATTGTAGTATATACGCCGAAACATGTATAGGGGCATTATCTTGTTAAAATATTAAGTCTGCAAATTACAGTAGTTCGGTTTCAAGAAAATCCATATGTATTTGTAAATCAATCCTCCGTCTAGGTACAAAGCATATCGGAGACTTTCCCAGCTACAGCTAAAAGCTGATCATACCCTGAGAGAGCCACCACCATGGTTACACTTATATCAAGTCAGCCGGGGATGCCTGGGATCGTCCGAAAGGTCTGATTTCTATTTGGACCATCCAAATTAAACTTTTTTTATCCCTGAGAAATATCACAGAGAAACATTATATTTTTTAACTAATTTTCTCAGAACTTATAATTTTCGAATACAAGGGCCTTGTTATGGGTCGGTCAACTTTTAAGTGCGTCACATTTTTTAAGTGCAACTCCTTTCGGCAAATCTGTTGCGCCCCTTGCCAGTTATTGGCGAATTTCAATTGTGCCTTTATCTAGTCGCAACTGAAAGTTTGAGACAAACCTAAGGCTCGCATATGACGCTTAGGACGTCCGATTATTGAGGGTATATTTTTGACGGTTTTTTATATATTATTATTTTATATCAGCCACACTCAGATACTGTCTGAATCTGAATCTTCTCCTTAAATATAATTCTACAGAAAGAGAAAAAATTATTAATTTTGCACAAATATCAAAATTATATTAATTTTACTGAGGTTCACAATTTACTATTCTACTTAAATGTATGGATATTCAAACATTATACTCATAAATACAAGGACGCATTCAATACGTGCATTAATATATTTATAACAATTGAAAAAAACTAAAATTAAAATTCTTTTCATTTATTAAAACGAAAACGTAAGATTATACACCTACAATTTGAGACTTATATGTACATATGTATGTAAGGGTGGGTAAACGAGTTTCGCATCCGACAAATTTATTAACTTACACAAAAAAAAAATCCCTTTATTTCAGGTACTCTGGTACTCTCTTAATATGGGTTCACCCTCGAATTAAATACGATAGATAGGAAAATTTGAATTGGATCATAATATAATAAATTTAAAGCATTCACACATATTGAAAGCTCCCTAAGAATTTGGGATAAGCTTATACATTAGTCTCTATGCTATTACTTGTATTATTTGCATTGACTCCTTTAATCGATAAGCATACAGATACATCATATTGTAATATGATGTTATTGTCTAATAACATGATAAAATACTTACTACATATGTATATATAACGAATAAATGAATAATTTCCAATATACTTTGTCTTTGTAGAGACAGAGCACCTACTTTTCTTGAAATACATTAAATAACATAATAATAATAACTAACACAAAATCTAGTTTATATATGAGTACTTGAATAAGATCAAAAAGAAATACAAGGCCACAGTTTAGTTACTGCAGTTTAAATGTTGACAATGGTAGACACAATTCTCAAGTATTTCACTTGAATAAAATTTGTCTTGTCCGCTTAGTCTTATCTATTTTATACTGATCCTAACTTCTTCAGCTCCCAGGGTATTCGAACCCCTCGCAGTTATTGGTAAGTTTACCTTAATCGCACAGATTAAAGTTTTCGCGCTCCCTAATTAACTTCTTTTCGGCAATAGATATTTTAGTTAAACGACCTCAATCCAGATACTATGGTTCTTGAATCTTAAAGCCACACAGGGATATGTAGATTTCAATAAGAAATTATAATACGAAACATTAATGTTCGGGAAAAATGAATATACATGTATATAGAGCTGACTTCATCGCTAGTACAAAACGGTCTCAAAAACCAGGCAAATCTAAATAAACAAGTAAGAAAGCTACAGTTGAGTGTGCAATGCACCAGACATCGTCAAGGGTGGCAAATTTCAACACTCAACACTCAACTCACACCCATAAATTTTTGAGTGCCGGTGCTACATAGTAGAGGTCTGCACTTGATACAAATATAGTGTATAATTATAATGTATAATCACTAACCATACAATACATATATGCACAATACATAGATGCACCCATGATACAATAACACAAGGTAGTCTCTTCGGCAAAAGCTGCCCGCTATCTATACCATACATAAGTGCGAGTGAAACGACTGCGCCTAGTGAGCGCGAAAGAATCGATAGTAGAGCTTTATGATTAACCGTTAAATGGTGCATAGGGCTTAATTGTTCCACTATATTAAAAAGAGTTGAATTGTTTTTTATAATTTAATATTTAGTAGTTTGGAATTGGAAAGTAATCGTTTTGTTTTTGAATAATTATTTTTTTGTTGAGGTACTTAATTTTAAAGTATATACAAATAATAAAGTAAAATTTTATGTCTATATTAATACATCCCAAACAGCTAATAATAATTGTTGTTATGTATGTTTTGCAACGTGCAGTTGCCTCGCTGCAGCTAGCGCACGACAAGACCACAACAATTGCTCGTGTCTTAGATGTTCGCAATTAAACTGCGTTTGCTTAACGACTGCATTGGCCGTGCTTATGGTTTGCAGTCTCAACATATTGTGGTATCCGGGATCAAATCCCGATCGAAAATACATTAATTTTTTGTTTTTTTTATACGATTTACATTTTTTCCTTCCCTTTCAAGTTAACTGACTGAAGTAATTTTTTACATATAAATATTAAAATTAAACCGTAATTATTTTTGCAATCACTATTTAAAAAAAGTTTGAACTTTAAAATTTGTTTTTTTACATTTTTCATATAACAATAACATCTTAGAAAAGTAAACAAAATAAGTTCAATCAAATATCTTTTTGTAAAACAGGTAATAATACAATTTATACAATACAATACAATTATAGAAAAATATGAAATACGTAATTACAATAAAATATTAAATATATTTGTTACACTATGTTTTTAATATTTATATATTAAATTTTAATTACAAGTTTTAATTTTAATTTACAAGAAAATATTCTATAGGAAACTAATTTACAAAAATTAATTTATTTTTTTAAAGATTGCTAGCTTTTAATAATAATAATAGTATTAGTTTTAATGCAAAAAATAATTACGGTTTAATTTTAATTGCGAACATTCGTGTCTTAGATGTTGTTGTCTTCGATTTAGGGACTTTCGTCGCGGCAAAACAAAATTGACGTGCGCTAGCTGCAGCGATGCAACTGCACGTTTCAAAACTTCACATGCATACAAACACTAATATAGGCGGGCATGTAGATACACACACGCATACATAGAAACGAAAGCACAGCGCAACGAAATACACTTGCGCTCATCGTTCCGCATTTGATCTGCGACTGAACTGAATGCGCTAGAACTTCGAATTACGAAATGAGCCGAAGACGCTCTGGTGTTCGAATCGCAGCGCTCGACCCGACTGGGGTCGCCATAATTTAGTTTTTAAAGATAGGATTTTTTGTATGGCTTGGTGCATCTATGTATTGTATGGTTAGTGGTATAATTGTATCAAGCTCGTCATTATGGGACATTGTCGTCGTGCTTGCCCAATTGTTCCCTTTGATGTGAAGGCAACCTGCATGATTACACTCACTAATAAGATCCGCCTACCTTTAAGGCTGATGTCAGAGTGCGAGCGAGGAGCGATGCGATAATATTGGGCGAGAACGAGCGATAAACCACTGCAACCCTTTTCATATGCAATCGCTCGAAAGATGTCAGAGTGAGAGCGAAGCGAGTTGCGAGTTCAAGCGAGAAAGCGAGAGCAAAGCGAGAGAGCAGTTTGCAACCTGCTTTATCGCTTCAACTCTCTCAGAGCGTACGATTGTTTTCTTGCATTCTTTGATTTAATTACCGTTTATTTTCAAACCTTACAAAATAACAATGTCACTCGCTTCTCGCAAAGCTCACACTCTGACATCTTCTCGCTTTGCTCATCGCTTCTCGCATCGCTTCTCGCTCGCACTCTGACATCAGCCTTAGTCTTTGTCCGCCTACATGGCTACGCAGAAAGAATTTGGCAGACAAATTTATTAAGAATAGAGTAAAATGTTAAGCTACATAACAGTCCAGTCTTATCATATCGGCTGTTAAAGTAAGCTGTTCCGGCCAAGCAGCACGTGCTGTTAATTTTTTTTTTTTATATGCAACATGACATTATACGCTGATTTTTGTGATCTGCTGAACCTGTGCAAACTGAAAAATTCTATATATTTTGTTTAATTTGCGGATTACAAGAACTATAAGGGCTATGTGAGCGAAACTTGGCCAGAACGTAAATCTTTTCAATGCGCAACTTTTGATATACATTACACGCTGATTTTTGTGACCTGTGTAGCAGCAGGACCAGACAGAGGCTTCTTTAATATGTGAAAAAGTATACAGAAAATTTTACAACTCATTTAATTTTTCGCACTTATGTATTCTTTGCTGCTGGCATAAGGCATCGTAGTTGACATGGTATTGAATACATTGTGTGTTTCACCTACTCATTGTCGCTAAATATTATTTAAAAATAATTGAGATAAAGGAATGGTTTGTATTATAAAATAGTACCATATTTACATTCTTATTAAATAGACATATATAATTGATACCTATTCGAATCAAAAGTGCGCTAATGTTGATGACTAAATGTGATAATTAGTGGGAGTAAGGCGCCACATATCATAACAATTAGTTCACCAATGCGAAGACCTTTATTGTGATGATGGGATTGCGACTGTGTTGCGCTATTGACTTTCATCTCATTTGAAGCAGCTGCCCCTCCAGATTCTTCTAGAAGATGGTAATCGTAAAGGTTTGACGGAGAATGGCTAATGTGCTCTCTATGCGTCAATTCAGGTAAGACGTGCACGGTGGCAACGTATAAAAAAGTTCCAGCTGAAAATAGCATTGCAATTCCAGTAGCATTCACTGAATTTAACGTCTCCTTTTGTTCCTGGCCGATCCCAAAATATGTAAGGAGTGTTAGCAACGGCGCCGATAATGAAAAGATGCCTAGATGCCTTCGTATTTGTTGACGTTCAACTTTGGCATGCAATAGGAAGCTAACTAATCCAAACGCAGCAGGCGCCTTATGTAGCATTATTGCTAAAAATACAATGATTTCAACATCTTGGTGGCTGGTTGTTGCTGCAGCACCCAGCGCAACTCCATCGGCTAAATAAAATAACTTCGTTAATCATTCAAACGCATACGTAAATATAAAAACGAAATTAGCATTCACCTGCAGCATGCACGACTAAACCAAGAGTGGCTGTAATATTCTTATCGTGCTCATTGCCATTATTTGACTTTTTTGTTTGTCGTTGCGAAACTTGGTCCACAAGCATCATGAAAACAAATCCCAGCACAAGGGACAAACCAATTGTTCGCGAGTAATCCAATGGTTGAACATGAATAAATGAACCCATGGACTTATCATCATCATTGTGTGCGACTGCTCGCCTACTGTCCATATACAATGAGCGTATTCCCTCTGGTATTATAACCGTTAAGGCCGTGCCCACTAATAAACCAGCTCCCAATACCGTCACACACTTTAATTTTTCCTGCATTTCGAAATGGATGATTATGTATTATCTAGAATATATATTTAAGGAAACTGTGCTTTTGTATATACCTCACTTAAATGCATGACTAGGGGTATGCTGCCTGCAAGATACGATCCAACTAACATTACAATCACCAATAGAATAAGGATTATAGTCTCTTCAGTCATGATGGTGTTTTTTGTTTTGTTTATATTTGCCAACTCAACTGATTTGCTTTTAATACTGCCCTGCAATCGCTCATTTAGCAAGAATTGGGTTTTAAGTCTTAGACGTGCAAATAAACATTTTCAGCTTTAAACGTGTTTGGTCACATTTGTTTTTAGCAAAATAATTTCTTCAAACTTCAATATTTTCACATTTAGCTATTTACATTGTTAAATTTGGATCAAATTAATTATTATTTTTTTTTTTTTAGGATTTATTGAAACCCTGCAAATAAAATAAACTAAACATATGGATACACAGTAATCGTTATTAACAAAAGGTGTTATCGGCAATCTATCGATAAATTACATATAACTCACAAGAAAGAGCAAATTAAACAAAAACAGTAAATTACATTTATTGTTTATAGATACATATAGATTGAAGTTTAATCAAAATAAAATTCATTAGCGGTTTTGTTAAAACGTTTACAGCTGTAATATGAAAAATAAATTGAGAACTATTCATTTGTGAATCACGTCCGTCTATACATGTACATTTAAATATCGGATCTCTTACATTCATACATTTATATACAAGTACGTATGGAAGTGTGTAATTATATATATGTACATATACTGAACACTGGTCATACACGCTTTTAATCTCAAAAACTATTCAAAGGAATAATATACACATACATATGTGTGTATATATTTTTTATAATTGATTGGCAATTCATTTACAGGAACACAATTTCGTATGGTAATTTATAAATGGCAAACTTACATGTGCATGTATGTATGTACATATATCCCAATTAACTATAAAATTTGAATTGTTGTAAACTGTAGGAAAGCTTAATATCGGTGTTCATTATTTATTATTGCCATTATTTGTTTTTATTTCTTGCTTGAATTCTCTATAATACGTTTCTATTATGAATTATTTGAAGAATTTATTTTATTTATATATGTATGTTAGTCGTAGAAAAGTAAAGACGCGCATTTTCCATTATTTTGTTCATTCAAGACAAACAATGGGCAATTGCTTAAAGATAAATGGTTCTGACGATATATCATTACTTCGGGGCAACAACGATACTATACAGGAACACAATGGGACACTTTCAATATATCAGGCAAGATACTCTTTATAAATAAATAAAAAGAACAGATATTTATGTACATATGTATTTGTGTAACGTGTACAAGTTTTACAGAATGAACCATTGCCGCAAGTATTCTATCCAGCGTCGTCTCCAGATAGTCGACCCGTCGATACCACCAACCAAATGGAAGATCAAGTTAAAATAGCGAAGCGCATTGGCCTTGTTCAGCACCTACCGATTGGCACTTATGATGGCAACGCGAAAAAGACACGAGAGTGTGTCATTTGTATGGTTGAATTTTGCGTAGACGAGGCTGTTCGCTATTTGCCATGCATGCACATTTATCATGTTCATTGCATTGACGATTGGCTGATGCGAAGTCTCACTTGTCCCAGCTGTTTGGAGCCAGTCGATGCGGCATTATTAACGAGTTATGAAACTACATAGCAAACAACAAATGTGTTTATGTAACAGCAAGAGGACTTCCATGCTGCTATTCCTGCTTTAAATCATTTTTAAAAATCATTTTGTATTGTTCTCCAAACACACATTTTATATTTGAATTGATTTAATTTTAATTCAACATACCAACTTGTATCAACTATATTAAATAATATATACATATATTGTAATGTACATAAACTTCAGAAATGTAAAAAATTTAATCATAGAATCATAGACGGTAATCTATATTTGTGTATATAGCATAATAATAGTACTATTAAAAAATAAAATAAATAATAGAATCGTATTATATAATATATTGACTAATTCACATTTAAAACACTTGGGAACAATATTTTTGCTTTTGTGTGCATTTAGAACTTATGTAATTATTTGAATTTCGCAAAAAGATAGGCGCCTCAACTATCGATATAAAGATTGGTTGTGAAAGGAGTGGAATTTTTACCCGCTACCCATAGGGTAGGAAATGTATGTAACAGGTAGAAAGAGGCATCTCCGACCCTATAAGGTATATATATTCATGATTAGCGTCAACAGCTGCGACTATCTAGCCATGTCCGTCAGTCCGTCCGACTACAGTCTTCATGATCTCTGAAAATGTGGTTGCGATAAGATCAAAAGAAATATTAAAGAAATATTTGTGAATGGGCAAAATCACATACCTACTAGGGGTCTTAGTTTTTTAGCTAACAAATTTGGGATATTTTGCACTCCATAGTATATATTAAGTGTAGTACCATATCAATATACCAAATACACAATTCAGAATCTTTTCGGTATTTTTGTGGTATATTACTTTAGTATATTTTGAAAAATATCGCAATATTTTGCTTTTATTAAAAATGGGTAGCGGGTCACAGTCGAGCACACTCGACTTCTTGTTTTAAAGCTGGAGTTGCGAATTTTGATATATAAGTTTACCTAAGTGCATTTACTCCGAAAATGCTTGCGCTGGCTTTGGAGCGAATTCTCGCTGACCAAGGCCACGGGCACGCTAAAGCGGCTGACGCCGCAACTTATGAAATTTCTGCCGTTGCCGAACGTATTACTGACACATATTCCCTTGCTGCTGGCCGCTCAGAGAGAGCAAGTAAGAAGTGCTGATGCGGCAGGTTGCCGTTGGCATGGGTAATATAAGTGAATCTAAAGTCTGTCAGGTTTTAGTTTATACCGAACCCATAACCAGAGCAGTCGCTCTTAATAATGAATAAAAGTAAACCTTACAAAACCTATATTCGAATTTAGCTAATTTATATAATAACGTCTACAGTTTTCATTGTCTCTGAAAATTTGGTCAGATAAAAATGCGTTGTATGTGCAAAAACGCCTGATGTGCTTTCGTTTGTATGAATGTGTATGCATGTGTAGTTTTGCAACGGGGATGAACACGACAATAATTGCTCATGTCTTAGTTGTTAAGAGTTAAATAGTGGCTTAATAATGACCGCGATCGCTCTGCTGGTAGCACTAACCATACAATACATAGATGCGCCAAGTCATATAAAAATCCTATCTTTAAAAAAAGAATTTTGGCGACCCCAGTCGGGTCAAGCGCTGCAATTCGAACACCAGAGCGTCTTCGGCTCATACTCCGCCACATACTCAGTTCAGGCGCAGATCAAATGTGCTTTCGTTTCTATGTATGCGTGTGTGCATCTACATGACCGCCTTAATTGGTATGTGTATGCATGTGAAGTTTTGCAACGTGCAGTTGCCTCGCTGACAAGCAGCTAGCGCACGTCAATTTTGTTTTGCCGCGACGAAAGTCTCTATGAAGAAGACAACAACAATTGCAACAAATTACACACTGTGTAAATAAGACAATATGGAGCATATGCATGCATATAGTTCATAAAATAATAGGGGTAGTGTGACCAAGTTCTGTGAGAACAAAATGCTATAGAATTTAAACTTTCAATATACCAAAACTAGGCTTGCAATTACTAAAAGTGAAAATGACTCTTCTGATGAAAATGGGCTACAACATGTTGCTTAAAACCTTTCAGTTGAATATAAAGGAAAATTAGAATGGATACAGTACTTGTCGGTTCAATTCTTGCTGCAAATTGTAATCAACATTGAAAAATAGATATATAACATATATTAATAAGAAAATTTAAATATAAAAAACAACTAAACTCATTATTAAAAAGTAAGTGAAAGTATCGAATCCAATTTAATAATGCAATTAAACCCCTAATCGCAATTTGACTTAATTTTGGATTAAAGTATTGAATAAAATTTATCGTCACGAAGTAATGTTGCAACCCTTCTGCATGTCCGTAAATCAGGCTATTCCTGACTCGAAGTCTTGGCCACATTATATTTATATTGCAAGCTTCACAAAAATAAATTTTTTCGGCGCTGCGCATTTTTAATTCCTTTTAACTAAATAGTAAGTAAATTTCAAAATATTGTATTTGATATTGGGTAAGTAAATTAGTATGTATTCGAGAATTGTGGCATAATTACAAAAGATTTAAATTAAATTTAGAATATATGTATGTATACAGTAAAGGACATACGTAAATACATGACAAGACCAACTTTATTAATGATATAATACAATTGTACATAGTGTTACAAACATACACGTGTCTGAACATATATACATACATATGTATGTTAAAATACAAGAAAATTTGTATGAATGTATACATTTGTAGTTACATATGTATGTTATGTATATACATATACACATATGTATGTCATCTTATTGATTTTTAGCACTTATCAGAATAGAATAGTAGAAAGCAATTGGCTTAGAAATTATTCAAGAATCTAATTATATAGATCACCAATAGTTTCATAATAATTCTACATAAGTACCTAGTACATTCTTACGACTATTGACACACAATTTGCATAAATATTTTTTCCAAAAGAAAATCATTAAAATTGCATTCTTCTTTCAGAATCCACAAAATGATCACATTCGAGCAAATAAACAGTTATTTCGCCAATCTCAATCCAGTTGCTCAAAAGATTGCGTTCGACATAAGCAACGTAAAGTCGGCTTATGATCATGTCTGGTTTACATTGAAATCTACTGAACAAGATGATATATTGAATGATACTATGATGAGACCCGAAATCGCTATAAAATACAATCACAATATATTAAGTTTTAAAGCTTTTCCTGAAATAAGCGAAGATATGAAGAAAAAGCCTACGAAATGCCAGAATTTTAAAAATAATTATTACAAATATGATAAAAAATGCCTAAATACATTTAATATTCAAAAAGTTGGTTTAAAAATGATCCACGACGAGAACATTGGCGACTACCGCGATGAGCATTCATTCCCATTTAGTTATAAAACCCAATCTCAAATAAATCTATCTGTGATCGTTAGCAATAGCAGTATTTATGTTAGTGACGACAGTAATCAGGTTGTCAACGAATCAAGTATTGGTGTTGGCTATGCACCGATTATGTCTGTTACAAGCAAAATGGAAGACACGGCTAATCAAAGTTTGATTCAAAATAAGACTACAACTAAATTTACCTATTTAAGTGATGACGACAAAAAAAACATAGTATCCGATTTGGAATCGAATAATACTCAATTAAGTAGTTTAACTTACTCAACCGAAAATGATTCCGAAGATAGTACCAAAGACGAAAATGCCGAAAAATGTAAATTATTGCATGAAAAAGTTGAAATTCCTAAAGGCTTTGATTTTCTTAGCAATTGGTAAATTTTTTTTTTTCGAAAAATGATATGTTTGTGTCGAATAAAATGAAAACAATGTATTAAAATAAATAAAATAATAATAAGTAGACAGATTTTGTATATATATATTTTTTTTGTTTAAAAAATTAAATCAGTTATAAACGGCATTTGCTTGCTAACCACAGGAAGTAATAAATTGATATAGATTGCCTGATTGTGTTATTAATACAAGTCAATCATGTTACTCCTATGTCAACGAGTTCATATTTACATACATATACGTATATACATATGTAAATACTATATTATAAAATAGGTTTCTTTTTATAATTTTCTGAAACTTAGATTTGGGTTAGAATACATAAGTTTACGCTTAACCGAAAAGATACAAAAATTTAAATAAATACTCCAATATGGTTTTGCTAATATACGATTATATTATTTCTATCGAATAAAAATATTTTCGAGGATTACAGTGTTGAATCTTACAATGCATATGCAAATGTTAAAACATAAAAAAATTAGCCAAATTTCGTTTTTACGAGCAAGCACATTCTAAAACTTGCATATTGCTCCATGTCGATATTTTCAGCTTATCACTATGTTCTTCGTCCACATGTAAAATCTCAATTTCAGTGAGCTTTGAAGGAACACAGCACGGTCGAGGTACGCGATTGTGATCTTGTTGCCAGATTAAGCTCTGTAAAAGGGCATGATGGTGCGCTGGATTATGACGTGGAGGACATCGACCCTTGCAATAACCAGCATCGAAAGTTTTTGGCTGAATGATAAATTCGAAACCCTTGATGTTCTTGAAGTCAACGTCGAATTGATGGCGACAACACCGTTGATGCGCTCTATAGCAACTATTTGGCATTTTTTTAGTGGAACCCTGGCCTCCTCGTCCATAAAAATGGAAGGAATAGTCGTTATGACTTTGATTGTTCCACATCAAATTTGGAGTTTGTGGGTGAATTGCTTCTTCACTGTGCGTTCGACCAATGTGACCAATAATGTTTAGCACCGGTGTCAAATGAAATTGGTCTTGGATGTGGTGGGATGTGGTTTCAATCACATGCGGGTTAAATGTTGACACTTCACTTAATATTCTTGCTCCGATACGTTTACATTTATCGCATTGTATTTCAATGCCAAGATTTTCGCGAGACTTGTTCAACCAGGACCTAACTGCTACGGTCACATCGAATTCCAGCCATTGACTGGAAGTTTCATCGCTTCTCAAATTATTATCGAACTCAATTTGACGGCCGTCTAGAATTTGACGTTTGTTCAATCTTAACAATTGATAGACTTTTAAATTTAATACGTGTTTTTTTCTTTTGCTATTGTTTGGTTTTTCGATAAATGATTTTGATTTGGAATAGTTGTTAATAGTATGATCTATTTTACAGTCCGTTCCGTTTTGCGCATGCTTTCTATAATAGCGATTAGGGAATTTTCGACGAAATGTTTTGTTTGAATCAGTTTCTACTGGCCTTGAATGTATAGCCAACGATGGATTATATAGAATCATTAATCTCACATTAGCCTCATTGATTTGCTCGTAGTTGAATTGAGCATCATTTACCATTAAGGGAAAGTGTAAAAGAATATTTGTCTTATCGCTTTCGTCTAGTTTATTATGATTATGATTGCCAACACGTCTGTTGGAATTCTTAAAGAGTTCCGTTGATCTTATAGCACGCTCACTACTGTGCCTTCGTTTACGTGTAATGTCCTTAAATTTACTTGTTACGATGCTATAAATCTGAAGCCGAGTTGTAGAATTCTCTATGTCATCATCGTCACTGTTTTTTCTAAGGCGCTCTAAGTATTCGTTATATTTCCTTGAGTATTCGATTTGGCTTATATTTGCCTGTAATAATAGTAAATAGTTAGCATTGGTACTATGTTAAAACAAAATAAAAATTAAATAAACATATAGTTTTCGCAGATTACATTTATTTCAAACTTAATGCCACTGCAATACTATAAAGCTTATATATGTATATAAGTTTATATGTGGTAGTACTCTAGTACATTTATGTTTTACAAAAAAATTATACAAGCATCATTAGAAATAAACAATTATATGCAACTCATTTAAGTTGAAGATTTAAAGTGAATAATTTATGCAATTAAATATAAATGAAATTACTGTATATTGTCAAACATTTGAATTCACAAAAAAAAAAAAAAAATTGTTGTCACAATTTAACGACGAGAAGAATAGTCAATATCCATTATCTTAGTTATTAGGTTATGGTGGTGCAATTGAATCGTCTTACCTTTTTCATATCTGGAAGTTTTTTTAAGCCAAGTCCGTTCATAACTAGTTTGGTTAGTTTATCTTGACTACGCTTTGAGTTTTTGTATATATTGTGATTGTTTTTGTGTTCACCTGATGTTGATTTTATTATTTGGCTGCTAGCTTCTTTTTTATTTATAATCTTATGTATTGACGCCGTACTATCTTTAACATTAATATATCGTTTAGTTCGTTTTGTGGAGGCTGAGGTGAAAGAATTCACCTTATGCTCCGAATTTGTACTTAAGAACTTATTATTTGCCTCATGGGCAACTTCAGCGTAGAAATGTTTAGATTGACTTAAAATTATCAGACTATATCCGTAATCTTTTGAATGGTTGCTATAGTATTCGTAGAAGTTTAGTGGATTTCTTTGAATAGTTTTAGGTATTTCATGAGGCTTATGAGTAGTTTTGTTATAAATAAATTTGAAGCTGTTTTCAGCTGAATTGGAGTTAGCAATTGATGAAGGAGTCGTCGGGTCTAAGACATTTTGAGCATTGGTTTGTTGTATCAATGTTTTGTGCATAATTAGGAATGGCAATAGTAAGACAATAATAAGACATAATTGTGTTAAAGTGTACGATAAATACATAACATGTGTCCGAAGTCGCTTCAGTTGTTGTATTGCCAGTTTCTGTTGCTGTTCTGTTAACTCACTGTTAATTTTGTGGTTATTAATATTCAAGAGATTAAATACTATATAATATTTGCATAGATCCTTACTAGCTTCTTTTTTGATAGAATAAATTTGCCGTGCACTTTGAACTAGCCCATGTCGAAGTTGTATTCCTCCAATTTTGAATTTATTATAATTCCAAATATTTTTGATTATTCCGGCATTCTGTTCATTCTGTATTAGCATGTTTATACCACATGGCCTCAAAAACGGCTTACATGTATATACAATTTAAAATTTTGTAGATTGCGATCGCTACTCTTCCTCCAATTTAAGTAAACTTAAGTAAATTTGCTTTCTACGTCAGTTGAACATTTTACAGATATTGGTATATTAAAATAGGCTCCTCGCAATGTTAAGATTAACTTAAAGATCACAGTGTAGTTTAAAATCTTTAATTTCATATGGTTTTGCATGCTATATATACAAACATACATATATATGTATGTAAGTGTGGGTGTTTGTATGATTACAATCTTGTGTTTCACATTAATAAATTCCACGCATTCATTTTGTTTGTTTATTTACGTCCGAATGCAGCAAACAAAATGACAGATAGAAAGCTAAACGAACTTGTTAAACCAGCACTTCAGAATCGACTGACTGACTCACTGAAAACCCCAAAGCAAAGTCAACCGTCAACATTAAACAGCAACAGCCGCAAAATACACATACATATGTATGTACATACATTTGTATATAATCAGATTCATGCTAGTATAGACAAACATACAGACACAAAACATATGACGACATGACACCTACACAATAAAGATGCTACATTGGTGATCGCATATTTAGTTACACTTTATAAAATATTTTTTTACCACAAATTTCGATAAATGTATACATTTTTTACTTCTCAACCAATGTATATTTCTATGCTAGGTAATTTTTTCTTCACGCTGGTTCCATGTTTTTGTATTGGATGGTGCTTCTGAATTTATTACATACGCTGATAAAGTTTATGCTGTAAAGAAAAGTATTTCCATCATAAGCAAGCACACACACACACATGATTCTTTACAAGCCCACTAATTCATATCCATTCACATTCACATTGTATCGTAGGTGCATTCAAATTGCCTCTTTCATGTAAAAAATGTTGAATGCAAACCCTTAATGCCACGACAATTCATCACTATGTAAATACCATGATAAAACCGACTTCGCGATTTCCCTTTCCATTTTGCTAAAACTATATCTCTAAGTGGACAGTGCAATAATTATGTTTGACATACATTCATATCTATACAATCTTCGGGTTATATTCATATTTGCTGAGAAGAACGCTAGAGAGCCTCGTCGTTATTTGATTATCGATTGATGGCTATCGCTACTTCCTACTACGTCACTAGGTGGTGTTTTACCAGACCGACACTTTCTACAGTCGTCAGCGCCATCTGTTAGACTTTATGTATTTTCGATTTATGAACCACTACCGAAAAATACATAGAAAACTTCGCTATAAACGACTGACTTACAACTTCGAATTTCGAACATCGCACGACCTGTCAACTTTTTAATTTTGAATTTTATTGAAACAATTTGAAACTTTATTAAAGCAATATTATTTTTCTTTAGCAAAAATTATGATGCTTGCAATGCAAAGCTGCCTTTCGCTAAAAAGCTACGTTCCGTGGAAACGGGGCATAAGTTGGTTTGGCTGATAAACTGGTATATTTTATACTCTATGAATATATTTTCAATTCAATGTCCCGTTTCCACTGCTCCAAAAAACTCGGTTCTTTTCCGTTCAGTTCGAATGTTACGTTTGCGTCATGTAAAAACCCATAGGAAAAATCTCGGTTTTTCTTTGTTCGCGAGTTACGTAGACATAGCGAATGTACTTTTTGGTTAATTACGCGATATTTTATCGATGTGACAACGAAAAAAGCTCACCACTAAACAAACAGCTGACATTTAAGAGCGCCAAGGTATGAAAATAGAAAAATTAAAATTTTATTTTAATTTATTTAATCAAACCAAAAAACTCGCAAGCCGTCAATATCGTGGAGTGCCACCCACGAAGCTATGTTGTTCGAGTTGTGGGAGGAGATGGCGATTTCTTTAATATTGGCAATGGCCCAACTCGTGTTTACATTTGAACAGCTGACATTTCAGAGCGGCCATATTGAAAAATTTACCCTTGCCCATATTTTTCGTTTCGTGCCAATGGAGACCCCAGAACGGGACTTTCAAAAACGTAGAAAAACTGAGTGCAGTGGAAACCAATTATCCAATTATTATTACCATTATCATAAAACCAATCCCACATTACAAGTTTATTTTATTAGCTGCCCAAAGTATTTTTAATATTTATTCGATTTTCGATTAACGCATGCTGTTCAAAAATCTATTTTGGTTTGGTCCGCGCGTCAACAAGCCCGTACTTGGTATCTCTGGGCCTCTTGATGGTATTGCCGTTAGTACGTCAACGTCCAAATAAATATATATAATATATGTACATAATATCGTGCATTAATGAAGGATGGAATATGTACGGGCTGATAGAAATTGAATATATCATTACAAATTTCATATTATTTTTTTGGTTGTTTACATTTATTATATAATCGTTTACATGTGTGGGTTTTACGAATTATGAAATATGTAGTATTTATACAGAATTTGGTATATGCTTTCTTATTGATTATCGGCTGCATGATCGAGTATACGTTATTGGAATTCGAATTACATACAATTCGATGTACAGGCGAAGTCTTATATTAAATCGTTACATCAGTAAATATAAATACATAAATAGTTGTCTAAGGGTATTATTAATATATAAATAAATCATTAATAATATTATAATAAAAATTCAGTATTTGAAATGTATTCGTTTTCTAAGCAATTTCGTTGATATTTCTATTGCGTTTAATTTATTCATGAGTTTTGCTTGTTCGAGCAAATTTATATTTATTGTAAAAGTATAATTAAATAAATTGTATTTAAATTTAAGTCATTAATTACTTTTTACGTTTAACAGAGAAATACAAATAGCATAGGTATTACACTAATTTGCACACACTCTCGCTACAATTGTACAATTGTTTTGTTATTAGAATTTTTTGTGATTTTGGTTAAAAGTATCTTTAGTGGACATTTTGGTATATTTGTTGTTGTATTTCTATCTTTTCATACCCTTTTTAAAATATTTGTAATATTACATATTATTCATTTTAATAATGATTAATTTTATGATAGAGTTTTTGTTTGATATTGAGTGTGCAATGTTTTTATATATAGTAAATGTATGTATATATGTATGTACATAATATATTCTTGCTCGTTCATCTGGATGAATCAATTTGTTAAATGCAAAGTAACTAATTGTATGAGAATTTTTGTTATGAGTTCAGTTCGTCGACATAAAAAATCTTCGAGATTTCCTATTTGTGATATTGAGAAAAAGCATTTTGATGATGTGTAACAACTAATAATGTATGTTGTTGATTAGATCGGAGGGTAGAAAATTAAAAATAAATACTATATTTAAAATTTCGGTTCGAAGATATCGAAAAACACTATATTATATACTCCGAGTGTACGAGTAAGTGTCGTATATATTTTTTAAACATCTGCTATCCCTGATGTAGTTGTAGAATTAGTTGCAGCTCTCCACGGCCTATACAAGGAATAAGTCTGATGTCTCCGACTTAGTGCATGCGCTGCCAGTTGGCGATGCGGCTGAAGCTAGCGAGTTTGCTCTAGTTGCCGCAAGAGGCGAGCGTAAATCTTGGTTGAGACCTGCTTGATTTTGTCCACATTCGTAATAATATGATGAGTCTATATTAACAATATACAAATATATATATATATACAATAAATATAGTTGCAATTGGTTTTTATTTATAGTACTTACTGATTAATCCACTACTAGTGCCATAACTGTACGATCCGTAAGCACCACCATATTGTGTATAGGCAGGATTATATGTGTAATCTGTACTTGGTACTACTGGGCCGCATGCTGCAAAGAAACACGTAAAAATTTTGAAGTTCAGACAAACAATTTTAATACGATTTTGAATTTAATGCCATTTTATTTCATTTAATGGCAAAATGCGCTCAATATGATGTGCCAAAAAAAAAAAAAAAAATGTTTCCTCTGTTAGTATACCCGCTACCAAAAGGATAAATAATGTTTACAAAGGTATTTATTCAACCCAAAGCGTACATTTTTTTCTGAAAACAAAAAGATTTTCATATAGTGAAACTTTAGCACGTGTACAGCCAGGACTATAATAGAATGATATTCATGTGGGAATGGGTCTGGCAACGCCAATCTATCCACCTATCGATTAAGGGAAGAAAGGAGTATCGATTGGGAGAGAAGTCGATAGAATATACCTTTTGTGACGACGACGAAAAAAGCAAGACGTGCTAACGACGACCGCGACGAATATTTTCAAATAATTGAATTAATCAATAAACCAAATACAATAATACTTAAGGATTAAACTTATGAAATAATAAATAAACATTATCATAAAACCAATCCCACATACATACATATGTATAAAGAAAGAGCCGCCACCAAGAAAATGTATAGTGATACCGATTTCAACATCAAGTTCGAAGAACTTGTGAGCTGAATGAGTTGTAGTAGTAGGTAGCACTTGCCTGCGGAGTAGGGACTAAAACTGGGAAGCAATGTGGGTGTAGTATAAATCGAGGTATTATTGCTGTTGCTAATTGAATTTGCCTCGACTTCGGATCGTAGTATTTGGCCAGTCGAAGAACTGTTAGTGCTACACTGTGACTGTGACTGTAGGAGTATTAAAGATGGTGGGATACTCGTGCCTTCGTGTTGATGTAGTTGTTGCTGATTCTCGATATTCATCAGATGAGCTATTGGTATATCATGATGTTCTTCGGTATGGCCTATTTCACTGGGATGCTCTCCATCATTGCGATTTTGGCTCTTATTACTGCCTTTTTCCTCTCCCGTCAAATCTACGCCGCTGGAGTCCTTTGTTCTTTGATGGTCGTTTTGTTCAACTTCAACCCCAATTGTAGTCGATAATTGTGCAATTGACGAATTATTGCAACTTGCAGCAGAACTTGCATTAATAATTTCCATAGTCTTTGAGTTTCTGTCGTTATCCAAGTTTGTTATTGTTGAGTAACTACCATTTTCGATGGCTATTGCTAATTGTTAAAACCATTGTATTAATTATTTTACTGACATTTTGAATGTTTTGAAGTACAAGTGCGTTCATTTTTTAGATATGTACTGACATGTGACTTAAAATAAAATAACTCATAAACAAACCATAAAAAATATAGTTGGCACTCAATAAATAAATCTGAAAAATATTTGGCTTGAAGATCAATTGCTCAAATCATTGTAATACTTAGTTTTCTTTTCACATTTTTTGAAAACTGTAGTTTATTGGCTACTAAAGTGTCCAAATTAACAAGTAAGAAAGCTACAGTCTAGTAAGTAGGTGGCAGACGGACATCTATATAAAGAATGTATAATATATGTATATGGCTTGAGGTGCCTCCTTATGCCTGTTACATATATTTTATTTGAAAAGTTCATAAATTTATTTTGATGTACGCATAAGATTCTGTTTATTACAAATATATATTCCATAACTCACAACATTTTTTTAATTCATTGATAAGCTTTATAGTTTATGTGTATCTAAACACTTTACACTTGAAACATAATGTCAAGAACGTATTGCCAAACTCAAAGAAAAGAACTAAATTATATAAATGGCAAAAATGACGACGATCCTTTGAATTATAGGTAAAAATATTTGAATTCTACAAGTGTCGGCCAATTCACGGTTTTGCGCTTTGATGAGACAATCTCAAAAGTCTTATTTTTTGCTTCGTTGCACCAAATTAATTTTTTAATATAGTGGGTACTCGAATCCTTACAAAGATGTACCGAACTATTTTCGGCAATTTACGTTTTCATTTTGATTTTTCAATATTTTGTTCTACAAAATTAACGCTAGTTTGGTAATGGAATAATTTGCAGTGTGAAGATAAAAAGAAGCATTCCATTTTGGATTTCGTTTGCATCGTTGTGCATTTTTTGTGCACACAAAAAAACATATTGTTCAGTCGTCAGTTTTGTGACGTTTTTCTTACCTGTGTAGAAGGGTGAAATGGTCTGTTCCTGTACACTTGTATTAAATTTCATATCTTGCAAACTTATAGGCACAAGGGGTGTCAATGAATTGTTTCCTACAGTTGCAGTTCATAAGTAAAATAAGAGTATTAAAAAAAAAAAACAATAAAATAAAATAATAATAATATTAGACAGTACAAAATCAATAAATAAATAAAACAATACAATTTTACAGTTCATGGCAGTGTGGTAATGATATTAAACTCATCGTGACCGTTAAGAGTACATATGTATGTATATTTTCAATAAGTTCAATCAAAATTAAAAGCTGTTGAACTACTTAAAAATATCTTTGATATCCAAATTTCTCAAATTAAAATGAAAAACAAATGAAGATTAAAATTATTGACTTTCGTTTCGATTTACGAATGCAAGCGACTTGAGTGAATGCAAACCTAACAAGTTCTATCAATAAATATTTTCAATAGTCTATGAGGATCTAGGTTTTCTTTTATGGATTGCCATATCGCTAGTTCGCCCTCGAATATAAATAATTGAACATACTCGTATCCTAAGCGATCATAAACAAGATACCACTGACATTCAAAATTCGCTTTATAACTCACCAATTGAGGATCCGATGGGTGGCGTATATAGAGTACTCTGGCTTTGTGATATTGTTGCAATACTATCATATAACATTGTAGAATCATTGCCAATAGTACTAGCACATGTTATTGAGTTGGAGGAAAACGCATTAGGTGGAGCCTCATAATAAGTTGGCGTGCCGTTGCCGCTGTTAGTTGTTAAATTGCCCAGTTCGGAGAGCAATTTGTGCTCATCCTTGATGCACCATTTGCCAGACCATATCTAAATAAAAGCAGATAAGCCAGATGAAGAAAATGTATGCATTGAAATTGATAGCAAAATCTGTCAGACTGTCGAAAACATTTACGTTTTGATATATGTGGTCTCCACCGTAAGCCAACCGCTGGCGCTTCACATCCTCTTCAACATGCATGTTTATATCCCGATTCTCATCTAAAAGATAGATAGCATGAACAATACATATAAGCCTAAATATGTCGAATTGTTGTTAATTTTGGTATATTGTCAACTTTATAAATCAAATGTGTAAAGCGTTTTTGGGTAAATTCTCTTCTTCTTTCTTTATTTATGTTATAGTCAATGCAAGTCCAACAAATCTCTCAGTTTTGCATAACCTTAGCTCCAAGTTAACTCTGATGACCGTTTGTGCGCTTTACTACTCGTAGAAATGCTGCATCACAATTTAATTAATGTTGTGAGTGCCGTGAAAATGCAAAAACGATGCTAAGAAAATTGGTTGCATTGCCGTTATTCAATCTCCGCTGACTCAGCTGAATCTAGTGCAGCTAACTGGTGATCAGCTTTGGACCTAGTTCCAGAAGAAAATCTTCTGGATGGCAGAGCTCTGCTCATAACACTGAGCAAATCGTTGGAGGGTGCTGCTGCCAACAACTGGCTCATACAAATTTGGTTTGCACGAGTGATATGGGACCAATTCAAAATAAGTAGGAAAGCTACAGTCGAGTGCGCTTGACAGTGAGATACATGCTACCCATTTGTAATAAAAGCAAAATATTGCGGTATTTTTTAAATATACTTAATTAATATACCATAAAATACCGAAAATATACTGAATTATATATTTGGTATTTATATATATGGTACTACACACAATATGTACTATAGAGGGCAAACTATACTAAATTGTCAGCTAAAGCAACTATGACCTCTAGTAAGTAGTCGTGCTTGCCCATACAAAAGTATTTCTTTAATAACTTCCACAGTTTTCATCTGTCACCAAATTTTCAGGAGTCACATAGACTATAGTTTTTAATGTATATCCCAAAATTCGCGACACTAGCTTTATTATTACGCTTGTTATTGGTTTTTTTTATTTGCGGGGGCGGAAGTGGGCGTGGCAAAAATTTCAAACAAACTTGATCTGCATGCAAACATAACAAATGCTGTCGAAAAAAAATTATTCCTCTATCTCCTATAGTCTCTGAGATGCAGTGTTTCATACGGACAGACAGACAGACGGACATGGCTAGATCGTCTCGGCTGATGGCGCTGATCAAGAATATATATACTTTATAGGGTCGGAGATGCCTCCTTCTACCTGTTACATACATTTCCTGCCGGCACAAAATTATAATACCCTTCTATCCTATCGGTAGCGGGTATAAATATCCAAATCCTATGTGGTCGATATAGTCGAAATTCATTAGTGTTTTCTTGGCAAGTTCCACGGGAAAGGTTAGTATTTATTGGAGATGAATAGTCTGAAACAGCAGCGAAAATACTTCTACGGCCCTAATAAGGATCTATGTTCATCCACAACCATGTTTCGACATATGTTTGTACATGTGGAGTTATCAACATCTGCGGGAATCTATGAATATGAATCGTAGCATGTGATCCTAAAGTCAAACCCCCAAGTCAATTAAAATTCACACAATTATACATTTTTAAATGGCTGAAAAGGTTGTGGAGATGGCGACGGTGGTGCTGGCAAACTTCGTTGTGATTATATGGATGAACCTTACACTTACAAAACTGCCTGAGTGTCAATGGGGTTATAAAATTGAGCAATATGAAAGACGAAAAAAAATGTGGTGAAAAAACACAACGAACGCTGTGCACTTGTCATTTTCAATAATCGCCCACTAATGGCAATTTTCGTCGGAAAACTCACCCCTTGGTAGTGCTTGTCCAGATTGCTCGTGTTGTCCCAGACCAACCATACGAGTTCCCAAGACACAAACCAACTAGAGAACTAGCCCACTTGCTGCTTTACACTGCGATGATTTTTCATTAACAATGCCCCCCCCCACACTCGTCATAGCCTCTTCATGCTTTTAGGCCAGCCACCAGCCAGCAGCAATAAAAAGAGCAATAAACCCCCCGCTTCTGAAATGAGTATCTCACAAGAAGAAGACCCTTGCCATCATCATCATGCATCCTTCACAAATGCGCATGTCCCGCTACATTTTGTTTTCTTTCGTATTCGGAGAGATTGTTTATCGATTCCCTTAGGGTTTAGAGCTTGAATTTGTGGCAAATTTGTTAAAATGACTTCGATTTACGGCGACTGAAAGCACTGCCAAATTTCATCGCGCCTCCCTTCACAAATATGTATAAAGTGGACTGTGGGCGTGGGCCATGAGCTTCACCCTTCTACTACTGTGACAATGCAGGGTTTTTGCAGTTGAGCTTCTCATTTGTGTACATCTGTCTATGGCTGTGTGGCCTCATGTGACGTGTGATATTAAAACATGTGATAATATATTACCATACGGTTGCAGCTTCGTTTATAAGATTTATTTGTGACCCAATTATAGCAAGAATGACATAATTGTCTCATCGGAGTTGAAGTGTATTAATATGTCCACAAATCGTAAAATACTATGTATGATTGATTTGAAAAATTAA
Source organism: Drosophila niveifrons (assembly GCA_035046325.1). Taxonomy (NCBI): domain Eukaryota; kingdom Metazoa; phylum Arthropoda; class Insecta; order Diptera; family Drosophilidae; genus Drosophila; species Drosophila niveifrons. Next base: position 430,922 of record JAWNOC010000058.1, on the reverse strand, counting down.
CAAAAAATACTAATATACTTTTTGTACGCGAAAAAATCTCGATAAAAGAGAAAGAAATAGAAAAAAAAAGAATATCAGTAAGATTTTTAACATATTTTTGAGAAAATTAAGTTGCTTTCGTATAAGTTATTATACTTTCTAACATTTTTTTAACATATCGTTTATGAAATACTTTTCATGATTATGTTTTATAAAAGGATACTGACTATCGATTTCGACATAAAATGGAAGCAAACAACCAACGTTATAATGTAAGTCACTTACATTAATTTCATTTTTAACATAAATATAAATTGTGTCATTTTCGCTGACAATCTCTCAATTCAATTCATAAATGCACTTAAACGACACGTGTCGAATGGCTTCGCAGTCAACAAAACCCTTCAAAACCGAACAGCAGTAATTTAATTAACTTGAATACCTACTACGAGAATTAAAGAGAGTGAGCTAGAGGGAGACAAAAATAAATATTGTTAATACATTATTTCTTTAAGTTGACAAATAGTTCTATATTTTGACGATTTTTTCAAGACTCTTGAAGATTGGAAATAGGCATCAACACAATTTTTTGAATAAAAGCAATATATTTTGCTGAATTATTCTCAAAATATACGAAAAATAGTAAAAATATGCCAAATGATTATTAAAAAAATTCAAAATATACCATAGGCGGCAAACAAAAAAAAAACACCAGATTGTCGTAGGCGTTTTTGCCAATACAAAAGTATTTCTTTAATAACTTAGACAATTTGTATCGGATCTTATCAGGAATCATAACCACTGTAGCTATTATTGTATATACCAAAATTCGCAGACGCTAGCTTTAAAATTACGCTTGTAATTCGTTTGTATACCCGCTACCCATAGGGTAGAAGGTTATTGTAACTTTGTGCCGGCAGGAAATGTATGTAACAGGTAGGAGAAGGCATCTCCGACCCCATAAAATATACATATATATTCTTGATCACCGTCAACAGCCGAGATGTTCTATTTATATCCGTCTGTCCGTATGAAAAACTGGGTCTCAGAGACTATAAGAGATAGAGCTATAATTTTCGACAGCATTTGTTATGTTTGCAGTGCAAACTTTGTACGCAGATCAAGTCTGTTTCAAATTTTTGTCACACCCACTTCTGCCCCCACAAATCGTAACAAGCGTAATTGTAAAGCTAGAGAGAAAGAACTTTGGTATATACCATACTAACTATATTCTTTGTGATTCCTGAAAATTTGGTTGCGATTAGATAAAAATTGTTGAAGTTATTAAAGAAATACTTTTGTATGGGTAAAAACGCTTACTTAATTTTACTTAACAGCTCCACTATTAATTAGTCTCTGTATAAAAACAGCACCTTGCATAGTTCTACGGTCAGAAAGAGAAGGAAGGTTTAGTAATAAAAGTCTACTATGATTCGGTGCTAATCTAATATTAGGATTCCAATTTAAACTACGAAGAGCTAATAATAAGAATTGCTTCGGCACCGACTCAATCCTATCTAGATAAACCATATACTGGGGATTCCAGACAAGAGATCCGTCCTCAAGGATAGGTCGAACCAGTGAGACGTACAAAGTTTTAGTGATCATTGAACTCTTTTGACCAGCGTTTTTAGCTGACAATCTAGTATATTTTGCCCTCTATAGTATATAGTGTGTTTAGTACCATATATATACAAAATATATAACTAAATATAAAAGTGTTTTATTTCATAAACTACATTGTAATATATAAAACTGATAAAGCGATACAATAAAAGGATTGATGAACGAGAAGTCGCCGTGCTCAATTGAACATTATCTGTGCGGATTAAATCGGATTATTTGAATTTTCAACTATTTTAGTATATTTGAAAAAATACCGCTATTATTTGCTTTTATTCAAAATGGGTAGCGGGTATCTCACAATCGAGCAGATTCGATTGCAGCTTTCTTACTTGTTTAGTTTATAACTTTTGCTTACTTGGTTTGGAAAAACTTGTGTAGTTATTGATAATATATTTTAAAACTTTTGTATAAAAAAAACGTAGATTCTTTAATTTAATTTAAGATCAAAACTGATGCGATTTTATGGATTAAGAAGTTTCTAGAAAATTACAAAATCAAAAGAAACAAGTAAGAAAGCTACAGCCGAGTGTGCTCAACTGTGAGATACCCGCTACCCATTTCGAATAAAAGCAAAATATTGCGGTATTGTTTTCAAAATATACCAAAAAATACTACAAGATACTAAAAATATACCAAATGGTATATTTGGTATAACGATGCGGTACTAACATTCAAAATATACCATAGACGGCATAATATACCAGATTGTCGGCCAAACCCCTAGTAAGTAGGCGTGTTAGCCCATACAAAAGCATTTCTTTAATAACTTCCACAATTTTTATCTGATCTAAACCAAATCAGGAATCATAAATACTACTGTTATTATTATATACACCAAAATTTGCAGCTTTAGCTTTAAAATTACGCTTGTTATTCGATTTTTTTGATTTGCGGGGGCGGAAGTGGGCGTGGCAAAAATTTGAAAAAAACTTGATCTGCGTGCAAACATAACAAATGCTATTATAGCTTTATCTTTTATAGTCTCTGAGATCCATTGTTTCATACAGACGGACGGACAGACAGACAGACGGACAGACGGACATGTCGGCTGTTGACGCTGATCAAGAATATATATACTTTATAGGGTCGGAGATGCCTCCTTCTACCTGTTACATACATTTCCTGCCGGCACAAAGTTATAATACCCTTCTACCCTATGGGTAGTGGGTATAAAAATTATAAATTTCTTACCATGTCCTTCGATTCTCTTTCGTTTGCCGTTTGGATCCGATATGTTATTGCTAGCAGTATTGTTGTTGGCAGAGGTTTGCAGAGGGTGTGCATGCTGTAGACCTAGTATGCCATTTATGCTATATACAGACCCGGAACCAGATGAGCGCTGTTCAGCAACTTGTTCGCTCGTGGAACTGGAACTCGTATTTACATTAGAATTGCGGCTGCTGTTGTTGTTAACTAATTCTTGGCTAGAAACAGGGCCCGGTATTGATATCGTACTCGAACCTGCTGAGGCAGATGTCGTTTGTGCAATGTGGTTATTATTACTATTGCTGTTATTGTTGTTGTTGCTGCCGGCAGTTGTAACGCCAGCTGTCAGCGACGCTTGCTGCTCACTTGTAGCTTCTGTGCTGCTGTCAAGGCTTTCACTTGCGTTGTGGTTACTGCCAAGACTTTGTGGCATTTGGTGTTGTGTTTGGTGATGATGGACGTGTTTTGCCTTTTCTGCAGCTTTGTTTCGAACGATCCTGTATTAAGTATTATAAGTTGTCAAAGTCAATAAAATAATTTAATGAAACCAATTATTAGTATATACTATTTAAAGGTAACTGATAGCCTTAACATTGAACTTGTAAGTGTTATTATTTCTCTTCGTAATAGGGCTGCAATTGCTAAAATAACATACATACATATGTACATACATACATTCTTAGTTAACAACATTTGACTGTTTTTCCTCCAAAAACTCATAATTACCTGCTAAACAGCTTAACAAAAAATGTAGTTTTTGATATAATTGCTTTAAAACAAAAGTAAAAATAAACATAGAGGTAAAAGCTAGAGCTTCTTTTCAGTGAACTGAAGACAACAATGGTCTCAAAAGGAAGTTTTGATCAGAAATTTTAATGCCAAATAATATCTCTTTGCTTTCAGAGGGGAATAGAGCTATATACATATACAGCATTTGTTGTGTTGCCACGCAGATTAAGTTTGTTTTAAATTTTTGTCACGCCCACTTCAGCCCCGTCAATTCGCTAAAAATCGAATAGCAAGCGTAATTTTGAAGTTAGAGCTTAATTTTGGTATATACAACAATGACTATACTCGTAGTCAGATCAGATAAAAATTGTCGAAGTTTTTAAAGAAATACTTTTGTATGGGTAAAAACGCATTCTTACAAGGGGTCTTAGTTGCTATGGAGTGTAGAACCATATCAATATACCAAATATACCATTTGGTATAATTTAACTTTTTTTTTGCGGAACATTATTTTTGGAGAGAAAAATACCACAATATTTAGCTTTTATTCAAAATGGGTACCGGGTATCTCACAGTCGAGCACACTCGACTGTAGACTTCTATAGTTTTTATACAGATACGGTCAGATATGTCTACATTGCTATATCGTCTCGGCTATTGACGCTGGTCAAAAATATATACATAGTTTATTGGGTCGCCTTCTGGGTGCTACAAGCATTTTCTGCAGGCACAAATATATAATACCCTTTTTCCTTTGGATAGTGGGTATAAAAATGGTGTGAACTAGCAAAATTAATTCATTGGCTTAAATCTTCTAGCATTATACTGATATTGGCATTCTAGATATATTTTTTTGGCTTGTTTTTTTTTTTTAAGATTTAATTTAGTTATCCATATTTATATGACCATGAAAAGCGGTATTTTCATTTCGTCCCTTTAATCAAACAATGGTCTTTCCAACGAGATTTTAGAGGTATCGTTATAATTTGTCTTTCGAAAGTTATTTGAAAATAGGAAAATCCAATCCCAATATTTACTTGTTTGGAAGCTCGGTTAAGTTAAGTTATACGCAACTAGTTTTATAGGATTTTTTTTTTTGCAAAGTTGAAGTTGGCTTTGCAAAAAATTAAGACAAACTTGATTCTTGATGATGCCGAAAAAAATTATAGCTCTATCTTTTATAGTCTCTGAGATCCAGTGTTTCATACAGACAGACGGACAGACACACAGACAGACAGACGGACATGGCTAGATCGTCTCGGCTGTTGACGCTGATCAAGAATATATATATTTTATAGGGTCGGAGATGCCTCCTTCTATCAGTTACATACATTTCCTGCCAGCACAAAGTTATAATACCCTTCTGCACTATGGGTAGCGGGTATAAAAATGTGTACATACTCGTATACAAGGTGGTAAAATAATAATGTTGTTGAAGAACTTCATCCAAATTGATAAAAATATTACGAGTAGGATATGCGAATGTCCCTGGATTTGGTGGCGGTTCAATTCAAGTGGAATCAAATCAAATTATGTTGTACACAAAAAAAAAAAAGATAAACAAAAAGGAAGAACAATCACATCGGGTTAAGAGTGGGTACTTTTGGTATTTCGGGCAGTGAACACAATTGAGACATATGTTTAGGATGATGCTTCATACAGATACTTTTGGTGGTGTTTCGATTTGTTGGTTTAGCTAGCTTGTTTTGTAACTAACAACAGAGGGGACGAATGGCTTACTACATTGAGGTAGCAAAAAGTCAGAATGTAAGTGCCACTCACTCTTGGGATTTGCACGTTTTTAGACTGCGGACTAGGTGTCTTTTTTCTACCCACGGTTGGTATGTCACATTCACTTGTAATTGTAATTGTACGAGAGTGATTCATCGTTGCACTGTAACAGAATCAAACACACACATTCTTGTATTAAGGCATTCTTATGCTCATTATTCCCTGAAATTGCTCATCACATCATATTACGTATCTCCCTTCTTTGGCTTTGCATACTCGTATCGTATCGTCCACCGTCGTCATCGCCTTCGTCATCGTAATTCGCAGCGAATTGATTTTGAATGGCTGCACGTGTAGATTGCGGGCTTATGTATGTGTTTGTGGGAGAGAGTAGTGGTCACATTTAAATCCCCAGTTAAAGTGACGTGTTCCGTTGCGGCGAATTGTGTATTATGTGTGTTATGGTGGTATGCGAGGGAGGCGAGAGAACGAGAGTGAAATGTTCGAACAAGTGCGGCATACTTTCAGGCGTGCATTTTAATCACCCACCAACACACAGCATTCGCGTCGTTGAAATTGTGTGGAGCTAATTTATGGTATTCAAAGAGCAGCTGCCGCCTGCTGGCTGGCAGCATCAAATGCCAAAATAAAATGAATTATGGTCAACAAGGAAGTAGGTACATTATAAACTTGTGTCGTAAGCACGATGGAGTTGATGATGGCAATGGCACCGGAACACGAAAAGGAAACGAACTTTTGTGGTGGTCGTGTGTCAAGCATTGCGCCGCAATTATGAACGCCAAAAACTACTTAGATATTTTTATTAGCTTTACTGCTTGCTTCTCGTACTTTTGGTGACAGACACCGCACCCATCAACCGGATGCGGAAGTGACTATCATGACAAGAAGCAAACATTGCCATCAGTATGTCGATTCACCCTTTTTCCGGGCAGGTCAGTCTTTTGGGAATAAGTCTTGATTTATCTTAAAGAAGAATGTTTATACGAGATCCTCGGAAATCATTAGTATTTTAAATAGGTGAAAACAATGATCACGTTTCACAACTGGCAAAGCTACACCACTCTTGGTAGTGAGTAGTAAAGTACTGTAGAAAACTTTTGTGAGTGAGAGCAAAACTCGGCTGCTTATAATTTTGGCGATCTTGAAAAATTAATAACTTAAAAGTTTTTCTAATAATAATAATTTTATGTATTTTATTTATGTAAATTTATAAATTGTAAACAGTCCTGACCAAAATTTTACGTCGGTATTATTCTCAAAATATGCCAAAATATTATACACCACAAAAATACTTTAAAACAAGTTAGAAAACAAGTAAAAAAGCTGTAGTCGATCGTAACTAACTTTTTAATGAATCTCATAAAGAATATAGTCGCTATTATCACTATTAGTCTAGCTTTACAAATTTACAAAAAATCAATTTTTGTCAATTTGCGGGGGCGGAAATGGATGCGACAAGAATTTGAAACAAACTTGAACTGCGTACAGACATAACAAATGCTGTCGAAAAAAATTAGAGCTCTATCTCCTATAGTCTCTGAGATGTAGGTGTTCATACGGACAGTCGGACATAGCTAGATCGTCTCGACTGTTGACGATGATTGAGAATATATATGTATATACTTTATAGGGTCGGAGATGCCTCCTTCTATCTGTTACATACATTTCCTGCCGGCACAAAATTATAATACCCTTCTATAAAAACGGATTGATGGATCGCCTCACGGATACAGCTAGTTCAAATTTAATAGTTTTGCTGATCGAAAGTAGATTTATCAAAAAAATAGAATAATGTCGAGGGTCACTCCGTTAAAAAGAAAATAAAAAATCTTTTATGTCAAACACCTTACACCTTAGCTTCACGTGCGATACTTAAGACTCACCTGTTAATAGATGAAACACTTGGAACGTTGTCCTGCGAACAAATCCCTTCAGCGAGCAACCGATCACGAATCTCCCAAGCGAACATTGTTGGATTCTCTCGCTTATAGTTGGCGATTGCATCGACCACTGGAGGGGTGGCTACTTTAGGCTTGGAACCCCCAATCACTCCGGCTTTAAAGCTTCCAGTTTCATAATATCTGTAAAAGTGGTAATTTTTAAAACCAACTATTTGTCGAAATATAATAATAATCAAATAAAATAAATAAAAAAATCATGAATTTATTCATATGCGAAAAGATTTTTCTTTTTCCCATAAGAGATACCCACTGTGAGATACCCGATATACAATATAAATATACCAGATTGTCAGCCAAAGTAACTAAAACACGTAGTAAGTCGGCGTTTTTGGTCATACAAAAGTATTTCTCAAATAATTTATACAAATTTCATGAATCATTAATATGATACTTTCTACTATCTATTTTTGATACTCTAGTTTTAAGATTACTCTTGTTATTCTATGTTTATCGATTTACGAAATAGTTTCTGACATCGATATCGCCTAGGCTGTTGACTCTGATCAAGAATAGTATACTTTATATGATTGCAGATGCGTCCTTCTGCTGCTACATACATCTCCTAGAGGCACAAAGTTATAGCACTGCTTTTTTTGTGACATGCGTGAGAGTAAATAATAATAACAATTGTAGTATGCACGAAAAAAACAACAATTTTTGGATTATGCTTAAGAGGCGGAAAATCTAAAATAAACTTGATGTGCTCTAACTCTTATAAAGTGTTTGATACGGAGAGATGTTAGTGCTGTTGAAGGAAGGTATACATATTATATATTTATTTGCTGGAAGACCAAAATTATAATACTCTTCTAAATCTTGTGTAGCGGGGGTATCAGTATATAGTAATTGCTTACCTTGATAAAATTTTAGATACGCAGCCGTGGCTTACTCTCAACTGGCGAGATATGTCACAGGGTCGCACTCCGTTGTGGGCCAGTTCAACAATTCTTTGGCGCACAACGTCGGGTAACGGTCGACCATTGACAAAAACACCTCCCAGCTGATTAACTCCACCGTGACCTATAGGTAAAATAAGAATTGCATGTTATTATTGTTTATTAATGGCTTTATTTATTTACAAAAAAAAATGTTAATAAAATTCAGAAGTAGCATTATATCACAACTAATTCCTAATTAATTTTAGCGTAGCAGCGTATTATAGCACATTGTATCCAATCTGCCGCTAAAAGAGAGGGAGTTAGAAAGAGATACACAGATACTTGTACATTATAGATTTGCTGTGGCCACGAAATATATTATATTACTGAACAGCAGTACACAGTAAATCGATTGAAGTCATATTTCTCGAATTTGGGAAAAATGCCATAGGACACAATAGTACAAAAATAAACATTTAATAATAATAATAAAGCTAATATCTTTTTAATAGACTCTTAAGGTGTAAATAAAAAACTAATTAGAATCGGACACGAAGAATCAAGAATTAGATGCTTTGGCTGACAATCTGGTATAATTTGCACTCTATATTGAATATACCATTTGGTATTTCTTACTATTTTTTATGTATTATAATGTTATATTCTTAAATGAATACCGCAATATTTTGTTCATTTAATTCAAAATGTGTAGCGGGTATCTCACAGTCGAGCACACTCGGCTGTTGCTTTCTTACTTGTTTTTTATATTTTGATGTTGATGTCACTACCAAGGATTTACTTATTATAAATTGGTTCAAATGAATATTCATTACTATTAAAAAAAAAAGCTTACGAAGAGATCTTAACTAATCAGTTGCAACATATGTTTATTTAGTTAAATAAATTCTTCCACGTAGATTCACAATTGTGTAACGTAGATTATCGCTCTTTGACTTCGTTTGTTAACAAAAGTTTCCTTTATATCGAACCAATTGATGTATCATTCGCAGGTTTTCGTCAACTTTTTGATTCAATAAATCATTCATTTGGTTTTTGGATTTGTTAAATTAATATATAAATATATTATATATAAATATTTTTGATCAACAACAGCAAAGACAACATAACCATGTCCGTCTATCTGAATTGCTAAAGTGAGACTGTCATCTTATTTATCCCTAAAACAAATGCTTAGTATTGGTTTAATTTAATGGGGATTATTGATTAATTTTGCCGTTCCCACTAGACAAATCCTGTTGTTATAATAAATCTTACACTGTCTGTTCTACTGCTAACATTTTATTACTAACTCACATTTATATTACTAACTTACTTAATAACTATTTCATAATTATTGAACTTGTAGTTTGTAATTTGGTTTCAAATTTATGTTCGCATCTGCCTATTTTGATAGTTACTATTCCTGAATCTTTCTTAGCCGAACTCGAGTCGTGGCATTTGGTTTGTTTGTTTGTTGTTTGTTTGATGTCGCTGCGACCAAAAATAAACATGAAGCTTATATTGTGGAGAACATCTCTTTCATCGCTCAAAATGGGCCGCTTAAGAAAAAATTATTCAAACCTTAAGATTGGATAAAAAAGCTTTCTTTTCGTAAACATTTTTAAAGTTACTTTCATTTGTATATTTACTATAGATCCTCGAAGTCAGCGACTATATAGACAACACTTGTCACCCTTGTTGCACTCAGATCGCAACGGGAAAAAATTCACTCAGCTTAAAAACAACTTGATCAACATACAAATAATAGTTTTCTACCCCAAGGGGAATAAATATTTATTTATATCAAAATGCAGGATGCCAAGACTTAAATTATTTTCTCAGCACAACGGAAGCCATGCAAATTAAAATCATGAAAGAAAGAAACAGAACCGCCTTTAATTAATGGCAAGAATGCAGTCCTAATGACAACCATATTATAATACTTGTATACTGACTGTCAAGCTGTCAGCTTACACATCTCATTTACTTTTTTGCACTTGTGAAGACAGATATATAATATATATGTATGTATGTATATATTAATTAGCAATTTAATATTGAAGACTTTTTGTCTTCACCAAAAGACCAAAAAGTAAATAAGGTGTGATTGTTTAAGTAAATAGTAATATCACAAATTTATATATATATATATGATTGAAAAGATTGTGTAAGCCGTGCATATATCCAAATAACCAACTATTATTTTATATTATTTTCCCTGTGCCAAATGACTCATACAAAACCTTATGAGCCTTATTGCTGCGGTTTATTTATCTTATGAATATCATTTAAACAAAATGATCAAATGATCAGAAAGTAAGCAACGTGCGATCCCTTGAGTGAACATAGAAGACAATTGTTTTAAATTAATCGCCCTTATTCGCAAGCTAACAAAATTCATCAGTGAGATAAATGCAGCGATCAGAACAACAACAAATATCAAAAGTACGCAAACAATGGCAATTGCTGAAAAGGTGCCAAATACGAAAATACGATAATAGACGTTTGAGACATAAAGAGGGTTCAGGATTAGTTTTTAGTGAGGAAGTAAATGATATCTGTTGTATCCATTGTGTTTTTGTACTCGAAAATACAATATCTATTGACGTTCAATAGATCTTACATTAAATGACGCTCGCTTGTTGCTAAAACTGGACAATAGGGCCTTTATTGTCCAATGTATATACAATATGTGTATCCCACTGTGCACACATAAATCTGTCCCAAATATTCTACTGACAACATGAAATGCGCTATTGCCATTTGATGAATCATTTTGATGCCGGATTTGCCTATTTCCAATATATAACACTTTTATACAAAATCGATTAGGTAATTTCATAATGTTACTGCCGTTGCAACGCGTTACATGATACAGAAAATGGCAGACTTTTTCAGTCTATAGGTTCCATAAGGTATTCAATAATCAAATCAAAAGTTGTAGCAGCACGTTTGATGTTATAACTCAAGAAAGAAAGATATCATCGATTGTACTCGACTGTGAGATACCCGCTACACAATAAATGCAAAGTATACTAAATTAATAAACTGCAAAAATACGAAATACCCATATTTACTATATCGTTAAACTATATAAACAGTATAAGATTATTTCTAAAAGAACTTCTTCAATTTTTATCATAGCCACTGTAGTTATGATTGTATGGACTTAAACACTTTAATTATAAAATTACGCTTGCGTAGTAAAAATCTAAAACAAAATTTATCTGAGTGCATACATTGCAAGTGTTATTGAACAAACTATCACTCTATATCTCTGGCATTCAGTGATTTATACGAACGGCTGGCTCTTGACGCTGATCCTTTGACCTCCAATAATCTAAGCTTCGACCCATAATTTCAATTTAAATGAACGTACATGTATAAGTTGAATTGACAGTTCAGATTGTTTATCATCGTAAACATATAATAGATGCTTAATGGCATTGTAGATTCGCCGATAAATATTTTTCCATAATACCCATCTAAACTCAAAGTTGATTAAAAGACCAAAATTCTGCGTTTAATTAAAAAAGTAGGGCACAAACAGTTGCGATAATAACCCGAATATGAATAGAATTTAAACAAGTAAAAAAGCTACAGTCGAGTTTCCTCGGCATATTAAATAAAAGAAAGCGCGCCATGGTTCTAAAAATATACCCAATAATATACCATATATTAAATACAAACTGTAAATATACCAAATGGATATTTGATATAATGATATAGCACTGCATTCAAAACATAAAAGAGTGAAAAATATACCAGATTGTCAGCCAAAGTAACAAATTTTCGGGAATCATAAATATAGTATTTATTATTGAATGTTCGAAAATTCGAGACTCCTCTAGATTCAAAATTATAGTCGATATTCGATTTTTGTCGATTTGCGTGTGCGGTGGTGGGCGAGGCAAAAATTCGAAACAGAAGTGCTATCTCTTAAAGTCTCTGAGATTTATATAACTTAAATTACATGTGTAATATTCCATCATATTTTGATTGTAACGATATGCCGTCGAAAGATCCATAGTAGAAACTACTTTGTTATAGTCAGACGTCAGTTAACGTTGATTATACATTTGATTTGACTATTAACTTTGATTCCTAAGGAATATCACATCAATGCTATGCAAGCATTAGCATGTACACACATATACATATATAGTCCACTTCACTTTCGACAATTAATTATTGCATTGCACTGCAAACGTGACACAAAGAAGAATTAAACGATAGCGACGATCGATAATTGTTTTGTGTGTATACCGAACAATCGAACAGTTTTAGACTGCAACTAAACTAATCTCCGAATCTAACTGCAGCGTTAACAACGAGCACACGACACTAATATTCACTATTTGAGCTGAGCTTATTAACTATGCTGCATCCGCAATACACGTTTTGGGTTCTTATATTTTTGACTGTGCCATGACGTTTGGCGACTTTTTATTTTTGTTCATGTTCATTCGTGTCAACGCGAGCCAATTTTAGTTCTCCAATTTCTCCATATATTTCCTTTTTCCTGCGCTTTTTTTTTTAAATCTTGCAGAATTTTTTTTAATATGTTGTTGCTGACTCCATCACCGAGGATTTACTTATTATAAATTGTTCCTTTTGTTTTTGTTATTTTTGTTGTGTTGTGTCGTGAAATATTTCTGGTTTTTTTTTCCGGACTGTTTACAGTTAGCCGCAGAGATCCTGCGCACAGTTTGTTTCTTATCTCTATTTATCTATGCGTGCCATGTGTATGTGTATGGTTATGAGACTGTGTGAACTGCGCGTATTTTTGGTCCTTTTTTCGCTACCACACCGCATACCGTAGCGCAGCGCATCGCATTCGTCCAACCGCGCATACTTCGCGACCACGCGATTCACGACAATTGTCCGACTCTTTACTCTGCTCCACACACACTACGTCGACAAGAGCCAATGAAGACGAACTAAAGCGAACACAGAGACAGTCGGTCGCACAGTGTAGAGTATTTTGCCATCCATTCTTATACTGGTAGGGGTGATGCAGCTGCTTTTGTTTGCTTACGATGCTGCAGATGAAGGTGTGGCTGTGGCGAGTGTGTATGAGAAGAGTTTTTGATTGTGGTTGTGTCTAGAAGTAGCGTTGTGGCTAGATCTTTCGTCTTTTTGGATTGGCGCTAAATGTCTTTTGCATTCAATTTGGCCATGAAGAGAGAAACAGGTAGAGGTAGAGAAAGAAAACGACAGAAAGAGTGCTTTTGAATATCTTTGGTTCCTGCCAGATTTCTTAAATTCATTAAATCCTAACTTGTAAATCTCAGAGATTTTAGCCTTTTCGAAATTAGTACAAGTATTATTATTATCTACATGCGTTGTTGCACCGAACTCAGTTGGTTATTGAGTAAGCTAAGCTGTTGTCGGTTTGTCGCCTTGGTCAACTCACATATGCCAATGCATTCATACATACGTATAAACAGCCTCACTCTCTCTCTCTCTTTCTCTCTCTCTCTGGGAGAAAACACATACAGGCATACGGAAAGCGAGTAAAAACGTAATAAGTACGCACGAAATTTCCGCCAATCGGCATCTAGGAGAATATTTGCTCACCACCAATCGCAGCGGTTGTTTCGACGTGGTCGTTGCCACTGTGGCTCGTTTCTACCACTCAAGCAATTTTGATTCATCTAACTCTAGCACTCTCACTCACACTACGCATAGTTACACTTGCCACCTTGTGATATAACCATCTCGTTCGCACTTGCTCACGCTTTCATTTTCTTGACGAAGTGAAGTGACATGATGATGGTCGTGTGTATGTGTGTGTAGTGTGCTTAACATTTGCTTTTAGTAATTTTATTACTGCCTTCTAATCATTGGACTTGTTTCATTCGGTTTATGACTATGACAACAAGTTGTTGTCGTATAAAGATGAAGCAATTCGGCCAAAAGTATTAACAAGCAGATCTATTACACACATACACATACCTACCGTTCATAAGATATGGCTAAATCTGGGAAACATGAATATTTATGTACAAATGGGAGATCTGGTAAGGCACCCAGACCTTGATTGAAGCGGACACAATTTTTCATCAAAGTTATTAAAAATACAGCTGCGTACATAATTCGATAACTAATTATTTATATTAACATTGCTGATATATGTGATATAAGAATATTTGAATTGCTATAGTTGTTTAATAGGAGTTAAAATAAGAGTTTTTATTTTAAATTGGTTACATAATTCGTGCGAAAGCTTGGTCAACCACATTGAAAATATGCTTAAATACGTGAAACCATGTGATTCTTACTTTGGACTCGTTGAAACCGTACATATATGTACATATACATCAGTTCTTTTAAGCGAAATAATAAAAGAAATACACATTTATTTATATTGCTTAACATAGATGTGATATATATATATTATTGTAGAATAACAAACATTTCAAACGGTTTAAACGGTATGCAAAAGCCAATAGATTATTCTGTTTCGAAACATTTTATGTTGTCTCACGTAACAAATAAATGTTAGACTACAAAGCCAAACCTATTAGATGCTTTCATATGGATGATCGAAATTAAAATCCTTAGAGAAGGGAGATATTTCAAGCTAAAATCTTAAATTTATTACAATATTGAGTTTTTACTCTTTGCACATATTTCCAATATATAAATATATATATAAGAGTTAAATATGTAATATATTCTAAACTATTCCAATGAAAATCACTTGCAAAGATTAAAATGAAAATATAAAAAAGATTCCCATTATTCGGGTGAATTATGCAAATTATTTTCTAATTTGAATACCAGAATGTTCCAAAGCAAGAGAATGTAATTTGAAAGGTTGTTATAATTAAAGAGAGTTTGCAATGCAATAATAATTAAAATAATTCCCAAAGGATATTTACCGACAAGTCAAAACAGAAGTTCAAAACGATTTGTCAGTTGCGAATTAACAACGGAACATAACAGAGAGAAATGCACATTTTGTTCTTTACTTCTGTGTTTGTTGTACATACATAACACTTGAACATCCCATCGGGAATTCAGATGTTGGCAGAATGTTTTGGGAAATGGAAATGATGACACTCAACTCGTAGTATTATTACTAATGTTATTAAGAGTGTGTGTATTTATTTGATTTATATTGAAATAATAAGCAAATAAAGAAGTTTACTCACAGCTAGTCCGTGCTACATTTTAATAAACATTGTTCGTATAATTAACATTACATTTAAATCAAAGCTACTCGTATAAGCCAACATTGCCCTAAATATGGGACATGTATAATTTAACTTTCGTCGACCTAATATTTCTTCCGACATCATTGTTCCTACCGCTGACTTACATGTATTAAAAACAATTATACAAAGATAAATACTGCAATATCGACATCGATTAGATTGAGTTGGTTAAAAATATCATTTCGGGCGTTGTTGGTAATTTTAGCTTGTCGTTATTATTATTGTTTGTTAACTACCTTACACACACATCATTCCGTTCGGTACATTAAGACGCCCAACATGCAAATTATATTGTATCGATTTTCAGCCTCTTCTCAGTTTTAATCTAAGTCAGTTAAATTTTTGATAGCGTAAATTAATCTGTGATTAAATCTTGTGGGAAAATAAATTTGCTCATGGAAGATACATTTCCATCAATGAATTCCATTGATTTTCCTCCCTGTAATTGTATATGTATGTAAGTTGGCGAACACTTTGCATATCAAAATCAAAGCGCTTTGAGTTTCACATTTCCGGTTACCAGAGCAAAAAAGCAGAAGACAAAGAATCTGTGGCTTTCATTCAGGAAAGTACTACACTTGTTAAAGTTGGTCAAGTGCATTGTGGTTATAGACTTGACCAGAATGTGAACATTAAGTAGAGACTATCCCAGTACTGAGGAATTAAGATTGAAATGTATACCCTCTATTTAGTGAAGTCAACTATTGTAACTACTGCAGCCGTAATTCGCAGAGAACGGATATGGAAACCTTTTACCACCATGGCAAGACGCTCAACAAGCTTTCAGTTGTCAGTTGCAGTTGAAATTCCAATTGGAGTAAATGCAACACTGCTCTAATCAAGCTAGTAAACATTTAGCAAAACTAAAATCTTATTTTATGGTTCTTTTGCACTTTTACCCAATCAAAACAGAAGAACACCACAGAGACTTGATTATGCCCGTCTGTCTATAGGATGATTATCTTTTGACTATACGCCATAGAAATAACATAATAAAAGTTATAATCAATATTACATACAATAGAAAACAATATTAGTATTATAATATTATATTTCTGAGTTATGCATTTTTATAGCCTCCTTAGAATAGATTGAAGAATATCATTCTTAAAATGCACTTACCATCTCCGGAGATACTGCCTTGTGAACTATGAGAGTCTTCTGAAATTTAATGAAAGCAACATTAAACATGAAAATAAATGATTATAATATTTAAAATGTCCCGTACCCGTATTGTTTTGGGTATCATTCATCGATGTAATCCATTCCACAGTGCCTTGGGATTGAGCTAGGAATGCACTTCCGACTGGATTTGATGACTGTTGTTGTATCGAGGGTGTAGCAATTGAGTAAACGTCAAATTTAACTGCAAAAAAATCAATTACCTGAAGTTTTAAAATATTTAGGCACCAATTAATTAATTTATATTAAGAAAGTCCAATCTTTGCAAAATTGTAATTCAAATTGTATATTGTATTTTTCAATTATTAGTTGAATAGTTTTTTATAAAGTAGTGCTTGTAACTTCGTATATTTTTAATGCTCAAAATGACCAGAAGTAAGTGTATTTTATATTCCATTTGACATATATGCTTAAAGACTTAATACATGACAAAAGTACATGTCGGACGGAGAAGCCAACATTGCGAATAAACGTGACTCTGGAAACTGAAGAATGCAATGAATTTAATGCAAAGAGAAAAATAAGCATTCAACAAACAATGATCGTTCTACACTGATAAAAATACCTACTACATATTGGGATATATTAAACATAAACATTGTAGATGGTTTATATGTATGTATATACATATACATTATTTTTCTGAGTAAATTAAGTTATAAATAAATTTCGTTACCCTCTTAGGTATTGCAATTAGATTTCTCGTACGACAATTTTTAAGGTTGAAAAACATTAACCAAATATTCTTATACCCGCTACCCATAGGGTAGAAGGGTATTATAACTTTGTGCCGGCATGAAATGTATGTAACAGGTAGAAGCAGGCATCTCCGACCCTATAAAATATGTATATTCTTGATCAGCGTCAACAGCCGAGACGATCTGTCTGTCTGTGTGTCTGTCCGTCTGTCTGTATGAAACACTGGATCTCAGAGACTATAAGAGATAGAGCTATAATTTTTTTTCGACAGCATTTGTTATGTTTGTACGCAGATCAAGTTTGTTTCAAATTTTTGCCACGCCCACTTCCGCCCCCGCAAATCAATTAAAGCTAAAGCTGCGAATTTTGGTGTATATAATAATAACAATAGTATTCACGATTCCTAAAAATTTGGTTGCGATCAGATAAAAATTGTGGCAGTTATTACAGAAATACTTTTGTATGGGCTAAAACGCCTACCTACTAAGGGTCTCAGTTGCTTCGGCCAACAATCTGGTATATAATGCCGTCTATGGTATATTTTGAATGTTAGTACCACATCGTTATATCAAATGTACCATTTTTAGTATTTTGCAGTATTTTTTGGTATATTTTGAAAATAATACCGCAATATTTTGCTTTTATTTAAAATGGGTAGCGGGTATCTTACAGTCGAGTGTGCTCGACTGAATTAAAGCAAAATGTTGTTTTTTTTTTTAAATATGTACTAAATTAATATGCCACAAAAATACAAAAAATATACTAAATTGTGTATTTGGTAAATTGGTATGGTACTACACTCAATTTATACTATAGACGGCAAAATAAACCAGATTATCAGCCAAAGCAAAGAAGTATTGTATAACTTCAACAATTTTTATTTTATCACGACCAAATTTACAGAGATTACGAAGACTGTAGTCATTATTGTATATATATTCGCAATTTTAGCTTTAAAAAATGAAAATGAGCAGGGCAAAAATTTGAAACAAACTTGATTGGCGTGTAGACATAACAAATACTGTCGAACAAAAATTATTGCTCTATCTCTGAGATCCACTTTTCATACGGACAGACAGGCAGACTAGATCGTATCGTCCGTTGACGCTGATTAAGAATACTCATATACATACTTTTTGGATGGGAGATGCCTTCTTATGCCTGTTACATATATTTTCTGCCCCCACAAAGTTATAATACTCTTCTATCTTATGGGTAACGGGTATAATTATAATCGCTATTCGATATTTTTAGATTGGTTGATTAGGAAGTGAGCGTGTCGCAGATATAAAACAAGTTTGATTTGCGTATAATAATAACAAGTGCTGTTGAAAAAATTAGAACCCTATCTATTATAGTCTCGGAGATCTAGGTTTTTATACAGACAGACAGTCATGGCTCCATGGCACCAACTCCGCTGTTGACGTATATCATGGTCGGATGCTTCCTTCTAAGTATTACAGTTTCAAAAAACAAAAAAAATTTGTCGTAAAAATTGTGTTCTTAAAATAAGACCACTTGAAGAAGCAAATTCTAAAAACTAAGAACATTAGTCTGCAAAATTACCAAAATTAGACTAACAAGTAAAAAAGCTTCAGTCGAGTGTGCTCTACTGTTAGATACCCTCTACCCATTTTGAATAAAAGCAAAATATTGC
Organism: Drosophila niveifrons; assembly: GCA_035046325.1. Lineage (NCBI taxonomy): Eukaryota > Metazoa > Arthropoda > Insecta > Diptera > Drosophilidae > Drosophila > Drosophila niveifrons. The sequence goes on along the minus strand of JAWNOC010000058.1, from coordinate 412,030 downwards.
GGTATTATTTTCAAAATATACCGTAAATACTGCAAAATACTAAAAATATGCCAAATATACAATTTTGGTATATTTTTAGTGTTAAGTATAATACCACTTTCAAAATATACCATAGGCGGCATAATATACCAGATTGTTGGCCGAAGCAACTGAGACCCTTTGTAGGTAGGCGTTTTAGCCCATACTAAAGTATTTCTTTATAACTTCCACAAATTTTATCTGATCGCAACCAAATATTCAGGAATCATAAATACTATTGTTATTAATAATACAACAAATTTCGCAGCTTTAGCTTTAAAATTACTCTTGTTATTCTGTTTCATTTGATTTGCGGGGGCGGAAGTGGGCGTGGCAAAATTTTTAAACAAACTTGATCTACGTGCAAACATAACAAATACTGTCTAATAGCTCTATCTCTTATAGTCTCTGAGATCTAGGTGTTCATACGGACAGATGGACATGGCTAGATCGTTTCGGCTGTTGACACTGATCAAGAATATATATACTTTATAGGGTCGGAGATGCCTCCTTCTACCTGTTACATACATTTCCTGACGGCACAAAGTTATAATACCCTTCTACCCTATGGGTAGCGGCTATAAAAATAACAAGAAAGCTACAATCGAGTGAGCTCGACTGTGAGATACCCGCTACCCATTTCAAATAAAAGCAACATATTGCGGTTTTTTTCGAAATATACTAAAAATTATATAGCACAAAAATATACTAAATTGTATATTTGGTATATTTATATGGTACAACACTCAATATGTGCTATAGAGTGCAAAATATATCAGACAAAGCAACTATGACCTCTAATAAGTAGTCTTGTTTGCCCATTCAAAAGTATTTCTTTAATAACTTCCACAGTTTTCATCTGTCACCAAATTTTCAGGAGTCACAAAGCCTATAGTTTTTAATGTATATTCCAAAATTCGCGACTCTAACTTTAAAATTACACTTGTTATTCTATCCCTTATAGTCTCTGAGATCCAGTGTTTCATACATACGGAGGGACATGGCTAGATCGTCTCGGCGTTGGACGCTGATCAAGAATATATCGACGCATTTCCGCGAAAGTATCGTATGTCGATTTTTTTCAAAATTGAGATTTTAATGCAAAATTATTAGGCACCTAATGTCTCACTACCCTGTGAAATATTATAACTGAAAACCTTATAGTTCCGATAAAAATTAGGTTTCAATTTTATCATATGTTAAAGTGCTTTTCAATGTGCGCGCGAAATTATCGTATGTCCATACAATTTTTTTTCATTTGCATTGAAATACTTCAAACGTACAAAAATAAAAAAATACAATAACAAATGTTTCTAATCGCTCAAACATCTTATGATTTTGCTTATTGTTTTTTCTCCTTTGGGCCATTAATTCTAGGTGTACGTTTTGAAATTCTCTGATTTTACAACTGATAAGTGAAGATGTTAGAGCTTAAATTTGAGATCTTAATAATTTATGTAAGCAAAATAAATCTCCCAGATACCACAATGAATATAAAAGTTTGGAACATTCTTCGAAAGTATTAGATTGCTTAAACGAAACAGATGAAGACGATGATATTTTGGTTTAACTTTTCTTAAATATGTTACAAATATTTTGTATATAATGTATATATAATGTGGTTAATTAAAAAAATTTTTAATAAAATTTTAATTTCGCATAATAAATCAAATTTTATTATCGTATGTCGCATGTATGTGTATGTCGTTATGCGCAAAGGTATGAAAACAAAGCCTGCAAAATTATCGTATGTAATTATATTTATATTTTTTAATGAAATTTTGCCCTTACTGACAAAAATTAAGCTTTCATTCGTTATTATAGCTAAAACCACGAAACCTTAAAAAATATTTCTATGATTTTCTCATTCCTAAGAGATTAAATAAAAAAAAAGCTTCTCCTGTAAAATTGGATTTTTCAACATACGATACATTCGCGGAAATGCGTCGATATACTTTATAGGGTCGGAGATGCCTCCTTCTACCTGTTACATACATATGGGTAGCGGGTATAAAACTACCCGATCGGGATTTGAAGCCGCGCACCACAATATGTTGGTCTTGCAGCCTATCTCTAGAACCAACACAGTCCTTATACAGCCGCTATTTAACTGTAAACGTGCTGTTGAGCTACTAAGCTTTTTTAGTAGCTTTTATTCCGCACGAATATTGTTTAAAAACAAGACACGCGAATTTCAAATTAATTGTTTATTAAAATGGTACATATGTACATATACATATGTAACCACTTTATATTCCTTGGCTGTGACTTGAGAAAGTACCAAGCTTCGCCATCGACACGATTACAAGAGAGAACAATTCAAAAGTAGTAAGGCAATTAGTCGATCAAACCGCAAGCGATCGCTAACAGAGAGCATGCAGCGCTGCCGGCAGATGCAGCGCTGCTGGCAGACGCTGTCACAAGATTGCATTAACATGCGCTGTCTGCTGCTCCCGACAGCACCAGTCAATTTTTGTCGTGTTCATCTTCGTTGCAAAACTACACATGCACGCACAAACCGATACATAGGCGCATACATTCTAACGAAAACTCAGCAAAACAAAAGTATTTTAATAACTTCGATAATTTTTATGTGATCGCAACCAAATTTTCAGGAATCACAATTACTATAGCTATTTTTGTATATACCAATTCGCAGCTCTAGCTTTAAATTTGATTTGCTGTTGACGCTGATAAAGAATATATAATATAAACTACCTGTTACATACATTTGCTGCCAGCACAAAGTTAAAATACACTTCAACCCTATGCAGAAGGACTCGTAATGCAGGCCTCGCGATGTAATCGAGATATTGCAAACGTTTTCTTTACAATTTGTGATTCAAATGTTGCTGTGGCACAATGGCATCTTTATTAGCTAATACATTAATACCTAGGATATAAATTATGCCTGCTACATACATTTCTTGTTTGTATTTAGTTATAATTGAGACTTTAAGGGCGCTTACCTTTCGATTTATTATCTATTTGGGTTGAGTCTGAGTTGCTATAGACTAGGTTATTCACATGTTGATGTTGATGATGTTGGTGCAGTAAATGGGTGCCAATGTTGTCGTCCTCACCTGCTGATGTGCTTTCAATTTGTGGTATTGATATTGGTACAGTTGCTAATGTTGTTGATGTTGTTGTATTTATCTGCTGCGAGAGTTCGTGCTGCGACTGCATCATTTGATGTCGATGCAAATGCAGTGCTGAGTGGGGCTGGGATTGATGAGTAAGATTATGCTGATGCTGATGGTGCACTAAAACCGGCGATTGTGTAGTTAGGCCGCTGCTCAGATGAGGCGACGTCTGCATTTCCATTATAAGCATATCATCAATACCTGCAATAAGCGGCAAGCAGCCAAAATATTATTCACAATTCGGCCGTTCATTTTGTTACATACATAATTGTTTCTTGATTTTGGTCGTAATACTAAACAAAATTGGTCAAGAACTTGAAAATCTTTAATTTAAAAAACATATATTGATTTCAAGGAAATTTGATGTAATACAAGTTCTTGTTTACAACAGGAAACACAGAGTGCAAAATATACCAGATAATCAGCAAAAGCAACTAAGGCCCCTAGTAAGTAGGCGTTTCAGCCCGTTGTATTTATTTAATAACTTCGACTATTGATCTTAACAAAATTTTCAGGAATCACAAGGAATATAGTTAGTATTGTATATACCATTTTAAAATTAAGCTAGATTTTTCCTCGGCTGATGACGCTGATCAATCCATCTTTTCAGTGACAAAAAAAACATAAACTAAAACAATTTAAAAAATAAGTGAAGGTTATTCTTAAAGCTTTGGATTAGCAGTATTTTTAGAGCTAATATTGATTTCAGTAACTTGTTCTGTCTTGCGAAAAAATATATTAATTCTTTCATTTTGTGGTTTTGCGTACGAATTTGTTAAATCTTGCAGTTATCAGAACAGAAAACAAAACAGAAAAAAATGTCCAAAACCATTCTTAGCTCTAATTAAAGTACTAATCTAGAGCTATAAAAATAACCTTTTCTTATTTTTAAAATTGTTTCGGGATATGTTTTTTTGTCACTGAAAAGATGGTCGCACGCATCCCTCGCACATCCTCAGAGAATTACCCATATATACTTTATAGGGTCGGAGATGCTTCCTTCTACCTGTTACATACATTTCCTGCCGGCACAAAGTTATAATACCCTCGTATAGTTCTAAGACCAAAATAATATTATTTTAAGATTTTATTATTAAATTCGCAAATTCTATAACCTGAAAACTTAATAAATAAAACACCACAGAAATTTCGATGAATTAAAATATTTTGTAATCTAAATCAATTTTTTTTATCCTTTTTTAAATTTGGATTTTTTTTAATTTTTTCTAAAAGTGGTCTTACTTCCCATCGATTCGAGATTCTTGAAGTGGTCTTACTTAAAGAACACAATTTTCAATTTAATTTGTTCATTTTATAAAATTGTTTTATGTATTAATATTACCAAATTCGATATTGGCAACGGGCTTTGTCGATTCGTCTATAGGCTGTCTGTCTAGTGAACAAATTTCAATAAAAGCAAAACATGTTATAAGTATTGAATGTATCTAACTTAAGTTTTCTGAAGGGACATAGTTTTAATACGCTTGTACCATATGGCTAGTGATTATGATATTATTTATTTGTGAAAAATTGATAAAATTAAATATTAAAATATAAAGAAATTTCCATACCCGACTAAGTTCAACTCATTTAATTAGTTTAACACAGCCCTGCTAAGTAGACACATTGCGCCAGTGTGTTTCATGAATTAGAAACTACACTGTATAAGTTTATTATTTAACAGGTGTCTACAATTGTATATTTTAAGATAAGTGTAGAATAGTTTTTATATAGTATGCGAAGGGAAGTTGTTGTTTGCTTCCAATTTGCTGTGAGATAACAAAAGCAAAGTAGTGTGGTCTTTTTCTTAAAATATACCAAAGTAATACATAGAAAAATTACAATTGGTATGCCGATATATTATCTACAAAATTTACCAGCGGCAGCCGTTGTTCTAAAATAACTTCTGCAATTTGTATCTCTTTGCTATCATTCTTCAAGAATCATAAAGCTGTAAATTCGATTGATTGCACCAAAAATCGTGACTTTAGCTTCAAAATTAAGCATGTTATGGGATATAGGAAATTGGTTGCCGCAAAAATGTAAATGTCTGTGCCATCTTATAGTCTTTACGGTGCTCATATATACACTCTATGGGGTCGAAGGTGAGTATTCCCTGATATTGAAAATGTGAAAGTATTTCCTTAAAGAGGAACGGTTAGGGTAAGAGTTAGTACTGCTTTATTGACAGGAAAATCATCAACCAGCTGTTGTCGGTGTACTACTTGGGATCAACACGCTGCTGCTGGCATTTTCCCGCTCATTGTGCACCCGTTTCATCCCTTGCTTGCCAACTGCACGAGCTGTGTAAAAAAATAATGAAAAGCAAATGTCGAGGGCGCGCGTGCGATCTCGCGCTATAGTCATTCACCTGTTCTATTCTTATAATTGACCTTTTCAGAGTCCGCCTTTTCGTTTCGTTCGCAGGGTCAAGTGTTGAACGCTTCGTCCGCGTGTGTATGTGTTCTATGTTTGGGTATGTGTAAGTTTTTTTTGGGTATCAGCTGATGCAGTGTAGGTACCGCGCTTGATATTTTTTGTAATGCAAGTTCATACAGAACGAACTCATCAAACTATAATTTGGCGCCCCTTTGGCCAAAAAGAAATGTATATAGTTCCGTTATGAAGTGTGTATTCTCTCCGCCTCTCTGTTATGTTACGTTTCGTCATATACAAATCAAAACTAAATTTAATAGCAGACCTCATTTGACATAATATGGTATAAACTAAATATTCATTCCTTAAATATCAATCACGGGCTTGAGAACTTTAAAAGTTCTATACGACAAGGGTAAATGAAGTTATAGTACTTACGTTGTAGTCCGTTTGTTTGCCGACGTATCTGATCGCCAAAATTAATTTCTAAACTAGTACTATATCTTTATAATAAAATTGTAAATTAAAATCTTCAAAAGGGGCTTTGATAGAAAAAATTGCTTTATGAACTATATTACATTTTTCTGAGTACATATCTACGAAAAAATAAATCATTTACTGTGGACGATAACATTATTCAACTTCGCTATTACTTAAGTCACGGGCAGAATTTTACACATAAGTCAAGGCTCACGAACTATCTTTCAAGTATTCTCTTTTTGTCTGTTTTTAGCCGCTTCGCGTAATACTTCATTCAATTTGAATGAAAAATAAAAGTGGGAAAATATAAAGTTATTTTCACACAGTCGCGACAAAATAATAGCTTCAGCCCAAGACTTAGACTTATAGTCTCAACAAAAACGGGAAAAATAAGCTCAAGGTCAGTAGCGTGGGGTAAGTTTATATTTTTCCCAGTGGAAACGTGCACCGATGTATAAGTACATATGTACATATGTATGTACATGCAAAGAGTATGAATTACTTTGCTCTTAATCTTCAAAATACAATTATTTGTGCTCGGAAAGTAGCAAGAATTCTAATAAATCCAATTAACGCTAAATGATATTTCCCTGGGTTGAATATTTCACTTACCTGATCAAACAATAAACATAAGTCAAACATTTATTAATGGTTGCCAACTTTGATTTAGACCTCGGTTCAATATATTATATATTTAAATGCACTGCAACGAATATAAGCACAAAACAAACACTGATCATTTTCTATGATTATGTAACATTTGTGTAAAAACTAGGTTTATTTAATTTTTTTTTAGTTTGATCCTCAATCTGGACCTATCACACTATTGATTGAAAGCGGTGAAGCGACGGTGAAGGTGAGAGGGGCAAAAAAGTTCACCAGCTACGCGATGATCCACACACTTGCTACGTAGAACAGCCTTCGTAACCTCGCAACAGGTGGCTTTACCAGGTGGATCGTTTAGACCGCACTCAAAGAGATCTCAGGAGAAACTGTTTCGAGGTTGCATACGAACTATCGACCGAAGCCAAAACAGAAACCGAAGCCGAAGTCGTAGCCAAGCCAAAGTCGAAGAGCTGGCAAGCCGCGCTCTCACTCAAATCACCTAATGTGCTTGCTCGGCTTATACTACGTTTGAGTGTGCAAGTGTGTGAGCTACTCTCAAAAACCTATGTTGAGTACTGATTGGTTACGGTTGGTTGAACGTCTGCCGTTTCACTCAAACCAGTGACTGTCCACTGCGGGCTAGCGACTAATCGGAAGGGTGAGAGCTACTCACGTCGGTACGAGGGCTTTTTCTTCTTTAGCTTATTTCAGCTTGTGGACTGCGCGATCGACAAAGAGAGGCGCGATTTACCAATTTTATATATGAACATATATGTATGTACGTAATGCAAATATATGTATGGATATGCTTACGTTTCAAGAACGTGCATAGTTATGTATGTGACTACAAAATTCATAACAATTAAATCCTAATGTATGGATACAGAAAAATACTTAAATATAGTTAAGTACAGAAGTCATACACACAGTAATTGTTATATAACCATATAAACCCCGCATCATATAAACACTATACGTTTCAAATAAATCAAACTTACTTACAGTTAAAGTGATATATGATTATATTTTTAAATTAATGAAATGTATTTCTCTCAAATTTATTATACTATATTATTTATAGTATATTCTATTCGTTAAAGTTGAATAGGAAAGAACAAAATAGTTGTGAGTGTCTAATTTGGCTTTTTGAAGGCAGTAGAAAAGTTAAATAATTAAACAAGTAAGAAAGCTACTGTCGAGTGTGCACGACTGTAAGATACCCTCTACCTATTTGAATAAAAGTAGAACAACACGGCATTATTCTTAAAATACACCAACAAAAATATATACCACAAAAATAGTAAAAATATACCTAAGTATATATTTATATTAATTCAAAATATACCATAGGGTGGAAAATATACCAGATTGTCATTTGGCCATATAAAAGTATTAATTTAATAACTTCGACAATTTTTGTCATTGTGTGATACATGCAATAGTAACTTCAGTTTTTAAGATTCCTGAAAATTTGTTTGCGATCAAATACACTTTTAGAAGTTACTTACGCAATACTTTTGTAAGGCAAAAAAGCTACAAAGCACTTATCGCATGAAGCCAATTCATTCATATGAATTGTTGAACATGCTTTGGCGAGTAAGGGGAGGTGGTAATCTAAGTCCATTGGTATGCATTTATGTATATCATAGATGCATGTTACTATTGCATTTTACTATCGTGTGTGTATATTACAGATACATGTTACTATTGCGAATTTGTTGAGTCGTTCGCAAGCTAGCTTTTGCTTACAAGGCTACTAAAACGGCGCGTGGCAAGCAAATGGAGCGACAATTACCGTTGCAAACCATAACACAGGAGGAGGAGGGTTGGGTAGAGAAAAACGATGTGCAGAAGGTTGGGATTGGAAGTTGATCACTGAGCCGTCCCGACATAGAGCTCGTGTATATATAACAACTTGCGAGAAATTTTTCTTACCGAAAGAATCCATTCATAGCATTAACCTCTTTTATACCCTGTTCACTTTAAAAGTGAACCAAAAAATGAGTGCGCCCTATGGCATATATTTGAAAGTAGTAATACTCTTGTTTGTTACTCTTTCTTTGTAAGATAAATAATAGTAATAGCTGTCAAGCACCACTTTTCATACACAAAATAATAGAAGGTTTTTGTATGTATGTACATACATACTCAAGCAAATAAAGTATATAATTTCCAGTTTGAGTTTGTTCTTTCGCTGATCTCACTTTTTTGTATAACAGTTAATACCGCTTTGCGCCATCCATAGCCCGCGCCTTATTTACTAAACACCTGTTTTTATATTCTCTCTTTTTGATTGTAGATAGAACCGTGACGTGGTGATCAAAAACCACCCTATAAGATGTAATGCCTTCTCCTCTGTTTTATTCTCGTGTTCATACTTCCTTTCTTCCGACCCTATTTTCCTTGTTACTATGCAATCAACTCGCAAGCTAGAATGCGAGTAACAATACTCACCATCGAACAACAGGCAACAGGCACTGGGTTCAATGCTCTAAATTTCAGTACACTGAGCTAAATCGTTTTATTTTTAATCCAGTCTTTTAAGTCTACAGTCAATATTTTTTTTTTTTAAATATTGCACATTATAAAATGAAAATTAAATAAAAAACAATTTTTTTATTTTAAAATCTGTTCTGAGCTGTTATAGTACAATATGCATAGGAATCTTGACGAGTTGTATGAGTTTCTATAGCACTGGGTCTTTCATTTTTACAATCAGTATTCATATGTTTTCGGTATGAAATTCGGTATTTCAATCGTGGCTCGTGGCTTTTCACGGTCTACAAGCCAACCGAGACAACTTTTCTGCCGTTTCTTTTTTTTTATTTTTATATTGTCTTTGACTGTTGCTTTTTCTGTTAATGTTATTACTGCTTTAGTACTCGTATGGTCGTTATCATTCTATACACTCTTTAGTATGTTATTACAATATTCAAACTAACTTTGGTACATATGAATCCTAATACCTCTAGGAAGAAATTCCTTAATATTAAAAGTAAAACATTTAACAGAAATGTATAGTGTGTAGGATAGACAGTGTATTAGAAAGACAAGTATCAAGTACTCAAAATTCATTTAAGATTATTGCATAGAAAATAATAATAACACACTATACAACAAAATACTCATATAGCAAGAAAAAAATTCTTAACTCCCATATGTTAAAGTATGCATTTTATATCTAGAAACAATAATAGCGACTGGAGTCAGAGACTAATGAAAATGAAATCATAAACAGTTTGATATATAATATTATTTGAAATGTATGTTAGTTTCATAATATTTAATTATTTTAAACAAAGTTAATTTTAAGTACATTTTAATGAACAGTATCTACACACATATACAACAATACCAACATGTATATATGAACACTCATATAGAGGTTTGTCTACACATAAGTGGTATGTTGTGGTATACTTATGTGTATACATATACATGTATTTTTTATGTGCTTCACGTGGACTCGTGTGAGTGATCATATATATTTGTAGGAAATGAAGCAGCGAACCGTAATTCCTCAAGCTACCAACACAATGACAGACACTCACCCGCACATTATGGGGCTCAGAGTATTTCTGACTATGAATTGAACTCCATGGCCTTTAACTATGATTTAGTTTGTTTGAGATGTGCGTATACAGTAAACTACTCTAAAGGTAAATGCAATCACTCATCTCTTACACATATAAAAACATATTTTCCCAAGAAGTTCATAAGGCACACTGCGACACGTGCATTCAATATATATAACATACTTTTATAATATAAATCCATTGCATTTGAAGAATGTATATATATAGATTATCTTCATTTATTTGGGATACAAATAACGTTATTTATTTTTGTATCTTCTTTCCAATTTGAATATTACTGTTAACGAATGAACAAATTGTTTGTATTTAAATTACCGCCATTGAAACTTTGCCATTCACTTGTGTCGTAATTGTTCTGTTCTCGCAGCGAATGACAATTTTCCAGTGGCGATAGTGATATTTGTATACCAAAATATTTCGATTGTTCCGATTTTTGTAAGGGGGGTTATCGATAATAGGGGGTAAGAAATTCCGAATTGTGTTTCGTATCATGCCGTGCTCGTGACTGGCAGTCAGTCCAGTAGATCGCTGGATGGATGTGTTCGCCGGGGTCCAACTGTAGCCCTTCTCTAACATAAAATGAATCAGTGAGTTGTATATTATTGTTGTTTTCTTTGTTCTTACCGTCGTCACTAGTTTTTTTTTATTTATATTTGGTTAGCGCAAGTTTCAATTGCGCGGCAGCTGTTTTATTTTGTTTGTGATGAGTTTTTCTGTTTTAAAACAGCTGTTTAGTATGGAGTTATCGATTTTGCGGACTGCGGGCCAGGGATGGAACTCCACCTGAGTACCGATGAGCCAGTCAGTGCGGCCCCAGGGAGGACAAACATAACTTTCGTTTTCATAACAATTTTATTGTTTAAAGAACTTCGAAACTGATTCAGAGCATTATTATTCATAATTAATACTTCAATCATACTACTCCATTGTAATAATACATTGATGAAAAATTAAATTTTATAAATTGGACAATTTCTGGGTGACCATTTATTTTGACTTAGCTTGGCACTTGGCTGGGTGCCTACAACGCAGAAAGCTTTTGTCACAGTGCCATGCCGGTCAGCTGATATCTATAAAAAATATCTTATTTTATACGCAAAGTTAAGAAATCAAAAAGAAAAACTTTCTTGTGAAAATATTGTAATAGATTAAAGGGAATAATAGAAGATACAAATATGTAAGAGAAATAACTCAGCATAAATTGGTAGAATAGTAAAAGTTTGGGGACTTAAATATACATATCAGCTGCTATCGATATTTTGCGTTTTTTTATGTTATTTTCATTTAGTCCGTTAACGTCGAGCTGAACAAACGCGAGATCGCATCGGTTTGTGAGAAAATTACATACTGGTTAAATTTACGAAACTGTAACAAGAACAGTGAGATAAATGTATAAAAATATAATATTTAAATCGTCAAATAAATATTTTACAAACAATTTATCTATTTTTATCTACCAAAATCAATAATTTTTATACATATAATAACTAACAATATTATTCACAAGTCACTCAAAACATTGTGTCAATTTTTGTCTTGATAATGTAAATTAAAGGTACCGCTTTGACATAATAACCATGGATATAATAAATATAATAGTAATCTACAATAGTGCAGTTTTATACATTTTTTACAAATCACATTTATGTATATAAGTTTAATGTCTAGATTTGGTATGAATGTTTTTCAATAAAGGTTACAAGTATGTTTGTGCTTTTTTATATATGTGGATAGTTGATGTATGTACATATCTCTATCCATAGTTAACCACCCTTTTCCCAAGGCTTAATATTTAAATTGTACAGATATCCTTAATATACTGCTTTTAATTTCTTCGTTAAGATACACTGCACATATACAAGTATTTGTTCAAAGAAATAATATTCTTTTACCCTATGTTACCCATACGAGCATATAAAATTCGGTGATACCGTAGTAAGAGGGTGGTTTCTAAAGCCTTAGCCTGTACAGTGTACACTCTATTGAGTTATGAATCAGGATTGCCATCGCTTTGCTTTCCTTTCCTTTCATGGCCTTTAAAGCATCCAGACCCATTGCAGACACTTGTATTCTGTATTTTGTCGGGTTTGTTCAGTTGGCGTCGTCTCGTCGCATCTTTTCGACTGGCACACTAGTTACAGATTTTTCATGCGATTATCTATAAGTATATATGTAAATACTTACGTCATATTTCGTGACATGTGCCAAGTATGGAGAACTGAAATTAAGACTAAGAAATTAATGCTAATATTTGTATACCAGCCCGCCAGGACCTTCACACAAGACCATACGAGTATTGTTGCATTTTTGTAATAGTTAAATAGAATTTTATTATAAAAGATGTGGTGTGAATAGACCAGTCCAATTAAAAATTACAAACACATGCTAATGTTACGTGACAAAAAAGGGAAAAGGTTTTGAGGCTGTCTGATAAAATACAAAAATTAAAAATTTGCAAAACAAGGCATACTTATGTTGAAAAAATCGAAGGTGGCGGTTGAAAAGTACAATTATAATAATAATTAAGTTCTTTATATTTCTAAAATTTTTGTTGCGATCAGATAAAAATGGTATAAGTAACTTCGGTATATTGAATTGGTAGATATTATAAGAATAATAACGCAATATTTTGGGTTTTTTTTTTTAAATCGATTATTACATTATTTTTAACTATTTACAAATATGTTCATGTTTTAAATGTACTTGCAGCAATATGGTAAAATCATCAAAAGTGCCTTTACGAGGAGCTGTATGAAGCGTATGTAGATCATTGGAGAAAGAATTGAAAAGTGCCTCTGTCAATGGAAAGATGTAGTGGCGGCGGCTGAAAACAAAAATGCTTGTTGACTTTTTACCACAACAACTGGCACCATTTGGATGTCGAGCAACCACCAAAATAGCTAGTAGCTGCAATAGTAACAACAGTAGCAAATGTTATTATAATTGTTCATGCTTTTGCTGCCGTCAGGGATGTTGCACTGTCGTATCTTGCTGCTGCTGCTATTGCACCGGCGAATCAAGTCTCGACTTGTGCTGCAGCAGTCTCCGCCGAACATCACCTACTAGTAAAGGTCTAAAGCCTTTACACAACAAGTTGAAAGGCAGTCGTCTAAGTGTAATTCCAGCTATAGTCCTGTCAATTATATATCATTGGTTAGTTCAAATCGTAAGGATATTAGAAAGCGTCTTGCTGCTGCTGCATCGTAAGAGAAAGTATCCGCTAGGAGTAGCAATTATAGTAAGTCGCTTGCACAGTGTATGGAAGACATCACCGAGTGTTAGTAACAGTGCCAATCCTCAGTGCTTAGATCTCCGTAAGGAATTGAAAGAGCAATGTCGGCATGTACATAGTATTTGCTATGATATTGCCAATGACCAGCAGCTAAAGTCGAACAATTTATGCAAAATGTTTTGCAACAACCGCAAACGACAACGAAGGCGTCGGCGAAGGCGGAGAAGGCGCAGGCACAACAATAACATTGGTAACAGCAAGCAAACAGCAAGCCACAATCGAAAAAGGCAGCATCAACAACCGAATAAACGATGTGATGATGATCGATGCTGTCAAAGCAATGCGCCTCCAAATTTTTGTCTATCCAAGCCTACTTCGGAGAATATGCCTAGATCTGTATCAGCCCTCATTGAATTTTGTATGTACTCGTGGACATTATCGCACTCACACTCACACTCGCATGTACATTCAATCGAAAGTTTGCCACGGCATTGCTTTAAGGCAAATAATCGGAATCGTGCAAATTTTGTTTGGCTGTTAATTGGTCTATTCTGGCTGGAAGTGAAACTAATTAATTGCAATACAATCAATGTGAACAGTGGTGGTGGTGGCTATGTCTCGAATCTTGCAATCGTGCAAAAAGGATGTACGCTTTGTCAACTTGAGATGGCAAACATTTATGCAGATAAAGGTAAGTGGCTAGTGCTCGTCTATCATATCATCGAATTGTTGTCATATCCATCGAATTATATATACCCTGTGCGTAAAGTATAGTAAAGTAAAGTAAAGTCAGTCCATCTAATACGACACACATTACTGCTCTTGCAGAGTTGATGAAGATTTAAAAACCATCTTCATCTGGGCTCTCCGGCACCTCAAATCTTCCAATGTTGATTTTAGGTTGAAATCAGGATTTAATTTCTGTTACACACCCGATATAGAATATTACGTACATCATACATAAACTTTTAATGATACTTATATAATAGATAGCAGGTATTTCACAGATAGCAGGTATTCATTCTTGATTTATGTTTCTGCAAAAAAAAAAAAAACAAAAACAAATCTATTTTGTACGGACTAGAGTAAACCGCTATGGGATATAGTCGATGTGTTAATTTATGCCATCTAAGTATTTAATAATTAATTAATGTTAAATAATTAAATAAAGTCAACAGAAAATAAAAAAGGGATCTACATAAGTATAGCAAAATTTTAATAATTTGAATTTTGACAAAATATACACAAGAAAATACGCAAATTTATTAAATATGGAAAACTTTTGGTTTTCGAATTGTCGGTACACAGAAATTCCTGGATTTTCAATAAAAAATAATTGGTGTTCATTAGGACTCATACAAACACCCAAATACTCCAACATACATACATACAATTACCAATATAGTGTAATTTTGTTTCCTAGCCGAAGGTCTTCTTTAATCAAATGAAGTCAAACAACAGAAACTATAAATTGAATGAAAATGAATAAAATAAAACTATTTTTATTTTGAGAAATGTTTTATTAATCCCTATCAATTATCAATCTTAATACCACTATATGTTAGCTCAAAATATTACAACACAAAGAGAAAACGAGTTAGACAAAAACTGTTTTAAGTTTTAGAGAATTTTAAGGATTGTTTTTTAACTTGTTTGGTAAAATACATAATAGAGAAACATTTCAACTAACAAAATTATTAAGTTGATTTTTATGTTTAATAATAATAAAAATATATACTATACATGTTGAAAATCAATTTGTTATATTTTTTTGGCTGGATGGACCTTTTTCTATAAATGCCCTTATGTTTGTTACCTGTGCGTAATTACGATAAATTAATAAATTATAGCGCACAATTTCAATTTCTAACTGGCTCGCAAAGTTTATAAGCTTTTTACAGCATTAAAATCAGAAAAGATCTTTATAAAATAGTGGAATTATGTTTGAACAATCCAAATTTTTCATTTCGAACCAAGAGGACAGGAAATACTCGTACATATTTACACAAATATGCCGCTGCATAGGTATAACTGTTAGTATGTAGTACTTGGTTACGCTACATAATACATAATTTTACATTTCACACTTTACAATTGTCACATTTACACAGATAACCCTCACATAAACTACAACAATAACAATAACATGAACAATAACAATGGCTTCAACAAGCAAACAATTAGTTATAACCATAAGAACCCTGATGATTACAACAACCTGAATACCAATACCAATAATAATAATAATAATAATAATCAAAATAATAATAATAAAAATAGTAATAACTATAATTATAATTATATTTACTATAAAAATAAACATGATAATAATAATAATAAATACCATCATCATATTAACAATATTGTGCTCAGCGATCGTGTGCGTTTGGAGTCAATAAAACGACAAATACTCAACAAACTTGGACTCACTCAGAAGCCAAATGTATCGCATCCGTTGCCGAAACAATTTATCTGGGAGACGATTTATCGAGCGGATGGTGGCCTTAATATTGGGCATGATGACCCAATTCCGATTCCAATTAGTGGCAGCAGTAATCGAGTAATCAATAAGAAACTGCCGAGAAATTTAGTGATGATCAATGACTACAGTTATAGTAAAACTGAAGCTAAACAAACACATCGAAAAAATTCCAAAACATCGAATTGGGTTCAACATACTAATCCTAAGACTTTAATAGGAGTAAAAGCAAATTCTAAGGAGTGGAGGAACAGGCAGAATAAAAAGGAAAGGAAACAAAGGGCAAATGCTTACAATAAATCAACATATCTTTTAGATATACATCGTAGTAGTGATAGTGTACACACGTACTCGGATAACGACAACTATCAACAACAAGAGCATGATCCAATGAATTATGACAATATCAATAACGGAGAACAAATACATTCAAAACTAAAGGATCTTAATACAAATACTAAAAATAATAATAACGCTCCCACACACTATTATACCAACTATGAAGAGGAGAATATGATTCACGAGTCTATACCAATGAATATACCTGATCAAGATGCATTCGGATTTGAGCGTGAAGACTTCTTTGGTAATACTCAAGAAATTATCACATTTGCAGAGGAAGGTAAGAAATATTGTCATATTAATATATCTATATACATCTATTATGTAACAGTCTATATCCTGACTGACTGACTGAACCTGATTGAACACTTCAATATTAATTAGTAAATTTTAAATTTAAAATAACAAAATCTATTGTTATTTAATAATTGCATTTATTTAAACAACAAATTGCATTTATTTAAACAAATGTTGAAGTGGTGTACATTTCCTGCCGGCACAAAGTTATAATACCCTTCTACCCTATGGGTATCGGGTATAAAAACAAACATATGAAATCACATTCTCTGCTATTTCTATATTTTTTATAATATATGGAGTTTAATGTTTTAACATAAAAGAGATTCGTTCATTTATACATTCTAGTATCAGTATGGACTCTTTATTTTTTTTGTGCTGGAAATTTCGGAACGATTTGTATAAAAACATAAAAGAGTGCCCGTCTGAAGGAGATATCCGTTTAATAACTCGTAAAGTTGTTTGCTTAGGGAAGTTTCTTTTTTATAAAAGATTCAATTATTTTCAACCATCCTACTCTAGCTTAAATAGACCTAAATGTACATTTAAGTAGAAAACAATAATACTTACTACTACTAAATGCAGAAACTACGAGTATAAGAATGTGTGAGTCAATTTTCATGAGTCACGCAATATAAGTTTGTTGGTGCTTGTGTCTACTACTACATGCATACAATGCAAGGAGATTAGAATGGAAAGAGTGCGAAAGAGAAGTGAACAGAGGCTGGTGTAAATTATTGAAAAAGGGGTAGGAGTTGTACAATGCTGTACAATGAGTTTTAAAATAAAACTGCAATTGCACACGGAAGTAACGTTCACACACCACTGTTCGGACTCATCAAGTATACGGCCTCTTGCTTCTGGTCTGGTCTGTGGCATAATCCCTTCTCACCACCTATCTCCAATTTCTGGCTGTCTGTGAACGAGTGTGAATAAGCGGAGAAAAAATAATATGCCTGCTGTCTGAGTGTTTAGCTTTGACAGTGTACGAGTATGTGCCTTGAAGTACTTTCACTTTGTTCTCGAATGTGAAGCAAGCAAGTACCAGACATAAATTGCAATAAAAATTGAAAAAAAAAGGTGATAACAATTTTAAATTTCTTTAAGCTTTGAATTGAACTAGAATTTTACATATATATATGTATATCATTAAATACGATATATACAAATATCTTCCATAGCCGTAATCGGACATGTGCACGTATATCATTTGCCAGAAGAAAATAAACAAATAAAAAAGCTACATACATATAGTTAATTATGAATTTACCGAAACCGAACGAATGAACTTTTACATTCATTTACACTATAGATATAAAATATGCAATTTTTATTTCTTCTTATTTCTTATTTAATCTTAAAATAAAGGATGTAGTTATAATGGCATATTGAGCGTAGGTAGGCAAAAATCAAAATCGTCGTCGACTGTAGCTTTCTTACTTACACATTTACTCAATACCTGAAATTCCATGGGTTTGAGCATCGGTAGATGTTTCAAACAGAATAATAATAATAATACATCCGCGAAAGCAAATGTTTTCGAATTGCAGTACATCGTTTATCATAGTTTTAAGTTTTCCTCACTACTCTTGAATTTCCTTTGTTTCGTTAAAAAAGGGAATAGAAAGAAAAATTGATTTGAATGCATATCGAAGAATGTGAACTGCCAGTACTAAAATATACATACATGTTGTTTGCTGCAGGAACACAATATCATCAATATCGTATAGTTGAGTTTGCTCCACAAAAAACATGGACACCAAATAACAAGCTGTCTATTCGAAGTGCACAAATGCATTTACGAATTGAGAAACACCGTAATGGCAGGAATGCTGCATCACCAGGATCGAATTTTCAAATACAAAAATTATTCGAAATAAAACGGAAAAACAAGAACAATTACATTGGAAGTGTGCCGCGCGATCGAATTAAAATATGGGTATTCCGTATGACTGATGACTTTAATATCACTGAAAAGGTAAGCAATTTTATTTATTCAATAATAATAATAACAATGTTAATTTACGATTCTACGATACTATTTAGGTAGTTGATCAAGCATTTTTATTTCGAGCGTCATTTGAAGTTGTAACCGATAATTTGGGTTGGCAACGTTTTGACATGACCGAAACAATTAGGGAGTGGTACAGCGATCACAAGAATAGAAATTTGCGTCTATTGATCGACTGCACGGGATGTGGAAGCCAATATTCATTGCACTTGTTCCCAAAGTCGACGAGCATCCAAACAGCTACGAATACAAATACGAAATCGGCGAATAACGTAAATCCGAATCGCCCTTTTCTTGTGCTTCATACCGAGCTAAGGAGACCGAGGCGTGTGAGAAGACGTGCCTTAGATTGTGGTGGTACCACTAGTGGACAGTGCTGTAAGGAATCGTTTTATGTATCATTTAAGGCGCTTGGATGGGACGATTGGATCATCGCACCTCGTGGGTATTTTGCAAATTATTGCCGTGGCGAATGCACTGGACCCTTTCGAACTCCGGATACATTTCAAACATTTCATACGCATTTCATAGAAGAATATCGAAAAATGGGACTGTTAAATGGAATGAAACCCTGTTGTGCTCCTGTCAAGTTCTCGAGCATGTCGTTGATCTACTATGGCGACGAGGGTATCATAAAACGTGATTTGCCAAAAATGGTTGTTGACGAATGCGGCTGTCCATAAGAAGAGTAAGTCATTCAAAATGCAATTTATAATATACATATACATATATATATGGTAAATGTTTGAGTGGTGTAGCAATAAATTTTTGTTTTTTCATTTCTCATTTCCATGTCAAATTTTGGGTCATAAAGGTTGCCAAAACGGTCGCTCTAAAATTGGTTTATTAATAGTATATTAATATCAATGTCATTATATACATTTACACTCTTCCACTGGCGGCTCCATAAATCAAATACTATTTGATTTATTTAGACCATCTGCTATGATAGCTTTGGTGCTTACACAAAAAATACACCACAAAACCAGCTGACAAAGTAAACAAACTCAGGCAGGAAGAAAAAGCAGAGAATCAAGCGATTTTTTGAAAATAGGAAATAAGTAGACTTGATTGTATATTTTTGTGTTTCTTATATCCGTTACCTATAGGGTAGAATGGTATTATAACCTTGTGCCTCAATAGCTTGTGGTATATTTTTAGTATTATTATGGAATATTCCATTTGGTAAATTTTAAAATTATTGCCTCACTATAATATTTGATTTAAAATGTTTAAGCTACTAAACTTTAACTTCTCTTTAAAATCCCACTTGTCCTATTAGAAATATGGAACATTGTTAACTTCTGGTTGTACTCGTATTATTCATCATCATCAGTTCACATCAGTTCTATTAATTTCGTTGCTTATGTTTTTGGGGGTGTCTATGTGATATTTTTTTTCGGTTGTGTTAATGTGTTACCTATGTATTTCATTTGAACTGCAAATAATAATATGCCTGCATATAAATACTCGTACATACATTTGCCATCACTTATATTAATCTAAATTTAACTTAACTAATTTCTATGTTTCTTGCAGAACCTGATGGATCTTATTCTGGATTTTCGTAACTCTCATATATTATTTTAGACATGAGTTCATTGGAATCATCGAGCAGTTTAACATGTGTGTTACACATAATAAAATTCATGAAAATCTGCTACTTTTTTGTATGTATTTCGAATGTATTAATAATTAATACGTTACGGTATAATTGAATAGATAAAATGATATTGGTATAAGAGTATACAAGTAGAACTCATTTGCAAAAGTGTCTCAATACATAAATCGTATAATGTTTCAATTTCATAACAGAGTTTCACAAAAAAAATTGCCAATCATTTTTTCTTTCTTTAAATTAATGTTAGGGAGTCATTCATTTAGCATTTTTATGAACTTGTGTACATACATAAGGTCAATTACTGAGTAATATTTCCTGACTAAATAATTATATTATCGTTACTTGGAAACGGGAGTTCCGAACAGAGTCAAAGATATCTCGTTTTGTGCATTACTCGTTGAGCTATCATTCCTCATACTTTGTTTTGATCTTTTTCCTTTTCCCATTCTGCTACGAGCGCCGAAACAAAAATTTTAGGGGTGTCGTATAGTTTTGTATATATTATATGTATATGTATATTATTATTTTTTTTGTATAGTATTATAATATTTTAGTTATAATAATTTATTGAAAGGTATTTCTAATTATGTCCTTCTCTTATATAAATTTCGATTGTCTGAAGCAAAATTTATAAAACTTGTCAAAGTAGTTACCTCGTATTATCTATGTAAACATATTCTTGATCATAATAATTTCAAAATGTGATTAAGTGTGTTCATGATTCCGTCCATATTCGTGCTAAAAACAATTTAGTTTTCAATTTTTAACTGACGTTTTGTAGTTAATAAATTTCTACTGATATCAATATGGATCGTCAATAAATGCATAGCAGTTATTCAAAATACTTATTGTTAGTAGTTTGAATTGTTTAATTATAAAATTAGTTTTAACCCATTGGGTCCACTTCTTAAACTTCAAATGACATTTTAACTCTCCAATATATGCATATGTATGCATATATAATATATTATATATGTATTGTTATAAAAGTCATGTCATGTTTCATATGAACGTTTCTTGATTACATAAGAATATGAGTAAAACCTACCATCAATAACCGCTCTAGAGAACACCTTTGATCAAGGTTTTATCACATCCTTGAGAAAAATTCAAAATTTAAAAAGAAATGTCATTGGGTAGAATTAACCAGATGCAAACCGCTCTTCGATAAAATTTGTGCTTTGTTATTTTATATCAAAACTACTCGAATGTCTATCAATAAATCATTACATAAAAAAGCTAACCATCTTATTACATATAGCTTCAAAGATTGAGTTCGTTGTTTTCACAAATTAAATGTACCAAAAAGTAATCTAATTTAATGTTCCTAAGCTACGAGTATCAAGTTCCCTTTCTTTCTCGGTGTAGAGCTCTCGAACTTAATTTAATTGATTTAAATCGCTGACGGTTAAACTTTCCTATGTAATACATATCCTTCTATTCTATTTTATGAACAGCTCAGGTCATGTGATTGCCTTTTTTTAAATTACTAATTATTTTCTTGCTACTATATTACGCCCTATTTTTGCGCACTTTCTCGTTCGAATTGAATCTTCAATGAGTAAGTAATTTGATTTACGGAGTTCTCGAATGCGTTATGCAGTCGATGCCTTATGCAGATCTATGCTAATACTATTTGGTTTATCCCTTGACTCATCAACTTCTGGAATGAATTATTTATGATTTCTCTCCATAAAAAGGGAAGTTAGTTCGATGTCAGAAAATATAGGGGATTTTGTAAACTTTCCGCTATTCCAAAAGTTTATTAGTTGATCTCCCTACTATCATGGATTATAAATAAAATATCCACTATTTTTCTTCCTTCCTTAATATCGAAAGAACTGCTGTTAATCATTCCCTTAATCTTATTAGATTCCCAATTAATTTCTTATGCTAGATATTAAGCCATCTAAACCAAAGAGCCCAATAATTTCATTCAGTAATTTTGTTATTAATACAAACATTACGAGTTACTTTTCGAGTTCTTTAGGGTAGTCATTACAATCTCGGGAACAGATATACACAAATTATGTTAAATTATGCCTCCATACAAGCAATATCAAGTGATGCCTTTTAGTTATGGTACAATGTGAGTTTAAACATTTTCGTTTTGTCCTTTCATAGAAAAAATCCGTATTTGTACTCTTACTCACTGAACGGTAATGATTTGGATTGAATAGCTGCTATTGTTGATCTATGTAGGTATTATACAGTCGAGTGTGATAGACTGTACGACATCCACCACTCATATTTAATTCAGAATCAGAATTCTGCAAAAAAATTGCTTAAGCATTAATTTGGTGTCTCTACAACGTTAAAATATATTTATATACAAACAAAAAAATATCAAATAAAACAGAGTAATGACAAAGGCGAATATATGTATGTACATAAAGTGTAATCCGAGGATGGACTTAATTCATCAACTAAATAAAATACAAATTTTTAAAATCTAAAGCATTCTTTTCGATCTAAGAATCAAGTAAAATATAATCTAATTATTACATATATAACTTTCAAGCATATATAATTAATTATATTATCTTAACATTATACTATATACGAAAATTAATAACTAAACAGACCAACCAAAAAAAAAAAACTGTGAATACATAGGATTCTTTTTATTTAATCATATTTCAAATTATATAATCTATATAAATCATGACATGTATGTATGCATAACATAACATAACATACACGTATACAAATAGCTAGTTAACAAAAAATAAAGTTGCATACTTTTAAAAATTAACTAAGCTTTGGTATTTTGACCTTTTGCCATAGTCAGTATTATATTAGAATTAGAAAGCTTTACATTTGTTAATTGTTCGAATTAATAAAATACTGACAAGATGCTTTTATACATATATTAATTTAGTATATTTTGAAAAAGTACCGCAATATTTTGCTTTTATTAAAAATAAGTAGCGGGTATCTCACTGTCGAGCGCACTCGACCGTAGCTTTCCTACTTGTTTTTTTTGCATTGGATTTATTTTTTGTTTTATAATATGTGTATATGTAATAAATAATATATATATTTATTCGACAAATGAGAAAACATTCGTTGAAGTCTGACCTGCATACACAACACTTCTCTTCGTCGAAAAGTCTGAGTCAGACTCCAGGACAATGTTGCTCTGGACTAATAGCAGCCATCGACGGTATTAGGAAATTTGTCGAAAGAAATCCAAGAGTCAACAGAAGAATCCTAAATTTGACAAACTTCGCGTCACATACAAAAGGATCGCTTGGTACCCGACTGATGGCCATTTAATCACGCTGTATTGGACTACTTCAGAGCATTACCTGTGTTTTACACATAATCTGCCTAAAGTTATCGATAGTTCAATATTCTTTTTATTATATATTATTTCCTTGGAAGTATACGAGCAGATTGAAATCTACATCTTTAATTATTTAATCTTATTTATAATACGTGTGCACATACACCTTATTCCTTAAAAATGACGATTATAGTCGCCAAGTTTTGTTTTCTCTATCTCTAATCGTGCTTGAGGTCTAGGTGATCATTTTCGAATGGGCACACACACTGTCGTATAAAGTAGTCCGCTGAACACAGCTGATCGCTAAACAAGACTTCACTATATTTATGGAGTAGGGATGCTATCTTCTGTCTTTTTTTAACAAATTTTTTATGACTTCAAAACATAATGTTATTTTTTTATACTGTAATTATAAAGTATATTTATTTTATTTTAATTCCGGAATATTTTAGCGTTAAATTAAATATTGTAATTCACGTAAGTCCATTAACTTTCTTTCCTATTTGTGTTTAAAGTAACTTTATCTTACTCAATAGGAAAATAATTCAAATGAACTTTGTGTACTTTCATTTATTAAATCCAAACATGCAATATTTTTGTGAACTGTAATTTTTTCTGTCACAGATGAACAATGAGACGTTTTGTACGCTTATCGAGACGAGAACCTCGTTTTTGCTTTCAAACAAATTTAAATTCACGATTAAAGTTTTTTCTTATCAGGAGGAAATAAAAGCAATTAGTTCACATTTATACAGATATGTACTATATATTGTTTAGTACACTGTGTATAATTAACCCATCCTCCATAGCAGTATGTAATTCATGGATGTATTTGAAATCTCTATTATACAAAATTGCTATTGCTGTTAATATTAAAATAGTTGTGGAAAAAGCTTTTATTTTATTTAAAGAGCCGTTGTAAAATTCGAAAACAAACTTGGTATACGTATTACCAAAATCTTTGAGATCTATGGCCTTTTAACGGAGACACACACAGGCAGCAGTTTCATCATCAGTCAATCATACATACATTAGTTATTATTACGTCTACTCAACAGTTGATCAAGCTTGCAACAATAACAAGTGTTACAAAAAAAAAAGTTCGTTCTACCTTTTCTTGTCTCATAGAGCTACACGAACAGACAACGATGGTTATGGTTGCTGATAAGGACTTTATACTATAATTCAGATGCCTCCTTCTATCTGTAACATACTTTTTCTGATGGTACACAGTTATAATCTTCTTCTTCTTCTACGAAATATCGTATTTATTGTCCTCGAACTTATTTTGTTTCCTCCTCCCTTATAGGATACCCTATTAACCAGGTATTTCACTTAGCTGACGGACACTTTTCCTTTGAGGTTTTTTTTGCTTTCAGAGTACTGTCAACTTATTTAATCGGATAATGGCCGTTGGCCGAACAACAGAAAAATGTCTGGACTATCAGACTATAAGAGCATGGCGGAGAGAGAGTCTTCACTGTACTAGTTACACTGAAGTATACGCAATGAAATCACATAATCTCTATTTTAAGATGTGTTGGTAAATAATGAAAATAATAATAATGAAATTCTGAGCTGTGGTCTCAGTGTCTGTCTAATTTCTGATAATGAAATGAATTTGTACACTCATCGACAAATCTCTGCATGAGAGCAACGTCGCCCGCGTGAGAACTCCGAGTTTAGAAAAATTGAATGCCCCTGGTGCGTACCTCCCTCTCACCATATACATATACATATACATATGTATGTAAGTAGTCGTGTTTATATTTACATGTACATTTTATGTGGGTGTGCATGTGGAGTATATTATATACACATATACATATAAACATTCCTAAGCTGACGAGCACACAAAAGTAAGCGATGTAGGTACTTAAATTGTGTTCAAGTGGAAAACGCGCTTTATTTCGAAGTCAGAAGTCGTCGGATTCGTATCGCGTCGGTTATTCGCTTTTGTGCATTCTTCTGTGCATGTTCAAATCAATCGAATTGCAGTGAAATATTCGGTAGTGGAAAGGTACAAAATAGTACAACATAAATTCCAAATCCTTATTGTGTGCAATAAATAATAAATATTTTGATTTTTACAATATATACATATGTGTAAAGATATATATTTAAGTTTTGAGAGCATTTAATAATTATTTTCTCTCCATTTACTTGCTTAAAATAATAAAAAAAAAGTGTTTATAGTCAACAATTTAAATCAGTATCAAATTTGACTTAAACAATTAAAAATTAACAACAATAAAATAAATAACACAGCAATATGAAATTTTATTTTCAGCAGGCTAACCTACAAGGGACGGCAAGGATGGCCGTTTCTGAAATGAAGAGTTTCATTCTCATCGGTCTGCTTCTATTAGCGACAGCTATCAATGCAGGTATGTTCCATTTCTTCATTCCTTTAAATATTTACTGCGAATACATTTTTTTTTTTTAAATATTTGCGACTTTAGTGAAGTAATAAGAAAATAAAGGATAAAGGAAAAATGCACATATTCTTGGTTTGAACACATATCTAAGACATGTATGCATACATACATACATCGTAGATATATTCAAAACTCTAAAAATCGTATTTCTAATAATAAAAATTTTTTATAACTATGTATATATCCCAACTTTGCGGTCTCAATAGGCATATTCTTCATGAATTTAATTTCAATAGTAATTCTCAATCACGACTGTATTTTCAAAACTTCAATTTATGATTTGTGATCGCCGCGTAAAAATGATGTTCAAAGAAAACTAATGCTTTATCTCTTATAGTCTCTGAGATCTAGGTTTTCACACAGATCAAGAATATATCTACTTTATATAAGTTATAAGACCCTTCTACAGTGGCTAGCGGGTATAAAGAACTATATAAAGTAAAGTGATGGGTTGAAACTGAGAAAGACACCGTTATTAATCGGTTTGCTAGATTTAAAGATGGTTATACTACCATCTTACCATCTTACTCTTGGCGCCTGACGGAAGTTTCCAGGTTAGATAGTTAATATAATAGAATTAAAAGCAAATCCAAGTGTGAACATAAATACTCCGCAATCGTTTTGTTTTCTAAATAAGTTAAAGCAAAGAAAATATTTTTTGGTAAAGCGAAACTTGTTTTCCAGTTAGACCATAAGCTTTTCAGAGTTTTTCTCTTACTTAATCCAATAATTATTATTAAACAAATGCTAAAAATATATCAAAAATATATAAAATGTACTATATTTCAAAAATCCACAAAGTGAAACATATAGTTACCACATTGTCAACCAAAGCAACTAAAATCCAACTGCATAAAGTATATAGATTCTTGGTCAGCGTCAACAGCCGAGACGATCTAGCCATGTCTGTCTGTCCGTATGAACACCTAGATCTCAGAGACTATATGAGATAGAGCTATAATTTTTTTTCGATAGCATTTGTTATGTTTGCACGCAGATCAAGTTTGTTTCAAATTTTTGCCACGCCCACTTTCGCCCCCGCAAATAAAATAAAATCGAATAACACGCGTAATTTTGGTGTAGATAATAATAACAATAGTATTTATGGTTCCTGAAAATTTAGTTGCGATCAGATAAAAATTGTGGAAGTTATTAAAGAAATACTTTTGTATGGGCTAAAATGCCGTCTATGGTATGTTTTGAATGTGGTACTATATTGTTATAGCAAATATACCATTTGGTATATTTTTAGTATTTGCAGTGTTTTCGGTATATTTTGAAAATAATACCGCAATATTTTGCTTTTATTCAAATTGGGTAGCGGGTATCCAACAGTCGAGCACACTCGACTGTAGCTTCTTATTTCGATTAACAGGGGCGAAAGTGGGCATGCGAAAATTTAAAACTTGATATGCGTGCAAAAATAGTAAGTTCTGTCGAAAAAAATTATAGTAGCTCTATCTCTTATAGACTCGGAGATCTTAATGTTCATACGAAGAAAACGACAAATGGCGATAGCTTAATTGTTTCCATCTATTTTTTCAATGAGATTGATTTTTTGTGTTTTTTTTTTAAGGGAACTCTAAGAGTGTTACAGATAAACCGAAAAAAAACCATCGAAGAGCTCCAAAGAAGCTCGGGTGAAAACCCATAGACCCGCATATAAAAGTTGAGGAAACTTATGTTTTCTTTTTAATCTCATAAACGGTAATAATATCTTGGAATAATAATAATAATATCTATGGAAATTATATTAACTTAACATACATACATATATCTCAGGGACTAGCAAAGCACCAATCTTACGTCCAAAGATAGATTAATTTAATGTACATAGTTTGTGTGATAATATAATTTTATCCAACCATAATATGTAAATAGGGTAGTTAATAATTATTGTTTTTGATTCTAAATTTCAGATGGTAGCTGTAAAAAGGGGTGTGTAAAACGTAAGTATTCGAAATTTTCCTTATGGGCACAGAATCCTGAAATATAATATATGCAATTTCTCTAAAACCTCTTTTTGAGCGATCGAAATAAGTATTCAAGTCTAAAAGCAATTGTATTAGCAATAAATCAGCATTTATGGCGATATGTCGAAAACATATAAATTATTAATATAATAGAATAAAAATATAAATTTTAAATTTGCTCTTAAATTGTGAATGAGAAAGATATATAAATTTGATTTCCCTTCGGATATCTTGACAATTTTCTGTTCATATTGAACATTAATGATAATAACCAAACCCAAATTTCTTATTCTTCAGCCGACAGTGGATTATTGAAATATACCCCGGGCCATTTTTACGAGTATGCATTTGATAGCATATTAACGGTGGGTTTAAGTACGGGTATCATAAGCGAAGCTGATGATACAAGTCTGAAAGTGATCGGTACTGCGAAAGTGTTTGCCAATGGCAACTGCGATTATACGCTGCAAGTCGGTGCTATTAAAGTAATTAATTCGAAGCAGTCTTTGGAGAAGAAACTGGTGACAAATATTCAAAAGCCAGTGCGCTTCTCATGGGCCAGCGGTGAAGTAGAACCCACAATTTGTGCCGATACTACCGACTCTGAGTACGCTTTAAATATTAAACGTGCCATTATTTCACTATTGCAAGCAGGAGAAACATCGGAATCGAAATCGGAAGTCGATGTATTTGGACTTTGTCCAACTTATACATCCATTTCGAGTGGTGGAGAAACAATAACAAAAGTACGTGATCTTAACCAATGTGCCCATCGAGAGCAGATCAATTCTGGCTTGTTGTCGGGCGTAGTGAATGAGCAAGCTGGTATTAAATCAAGTTCACTGCTGCAAGCGGACTATAGCAAAGAGTTGAAACTGCAGCAAGGTGTAATCGAGCATGTGCAACTCGTGGAAGTTTACAAATTTGCAGGCAACATCAACAAGGGCAACTCGGATGTGAGTGCCAAGGTTGTGAGTAGCCTTAAATTGCGAAATGGAGCTGGCGGAACGCCAGGATCAACGCCAACTTCAACTGGCGGACAACGCGAGGTTAGCATTATTTTCCAGAAGTACGGAACTTATGCAGCCAAGAATATAGCTGCTCTCAAAATAGCACTCTCTGATCTAATTGATTCGACCAACGATTATGTAAAAAAGGGCACATCTAAGAAATTTATTGATATCATTCGATTGCTGCGAAACTCAGATACGGACACCATATTGGAATTGGCTGCTGTCCCACATCCTAATAAGATCCTAGCACGTAAAGTCTATCTGGATGCTCTATTCCGCACAAATACTGCCGAGTCGGCGAGAGCTATTTTGAAGCAGCTTACCAAAATGAGTGAGCATGAGAAATTGTTGGGAATCTTATCACTAAACCTGGTTGAGTCTGTGGACAAGGAAACCCTCAATCTAGCTGCTGTCCAACTATTGCCTAACGCCCCCAAGGAGCTTTATTTGGTTGTTGGCAATTTGATCTCGAAATTTTGCTTGAAAAATAGTTGCGAAACATCCGTTGTTGAAGGCATTTCAAAGAAGTTTGTTGACGGTCTGAAGCACTGCAAAGCCAACACGAAAAAAGATGAAGAGCGCATAGTATATGTACTTAAGGGCATAGGGAATAGCCATATTCTGGTCAATAGTCTGGTGTCTGCTTTGACAGAGTGTGTTTCCTCTGGGCGCTCCAATCGCATTAGAGTGGCAGCACTGCAAGCCTTTTCCACTTCTAACTGTAATGAAGCATTGAACTCTAAGGCACTAGAGGTCTTGAAGAATCCAAATGAGGATTCGGAGCTACGAATTGAGGCATATGTGACAGCTGTTAATTGCCCAACTGCTGAGCTGGCCAATCAAATTTCAGAGATTGTCAACTCAGAGAAGGTATACCAAGTCGGTAGTTTCATTTCATCAAGTCTGAAGGTAATCCGAGATTCCACGGATCCGAATCGCGAGCTTCAGCGTTATCACTTGGGAAACATACGTGTAACGAAACAGTTCCCACAAGACTACAGGCGTTACAGTTTCAACCGTGGCTGTTCCCATAGACTTGATGCCTTAGGTCTTAGTGCCAGCACTGATTACAAGCTCATCTATTCACAGCACGGTTTCCTGCCAAGATCAGCGAGATTTAATGTGTCTGCCGAAATCTTTGGCACAAATTTCAATGTGATTGAGGGAAACATACGTCAGGAAAACCTGGAAAAGCTCTTGGAGTATTATGTGGGACCAAAGGGGTTGCTAAATAAAGATTTCGATGAGATTGTCAAGCTTATTGAAGTTGGTAATGCTGAGGCAGCTGGTGGAGCCGCTGGACGTTCCAAGCGCTCTATTGCTGATGATACGGCAAAAATCGCCAAGAAATACAAAACATATGGCAGTAAGAATATTAATGACTTGAATTTGGATCTGTCATTGAAGCTATTTGGCTCTGAGCTCGCTTTCTTGAGTCTGGGTGATAATGTACCAAGTACATTAGAAGACATTATTAAATATTTCTCGGATGCATTTGATAAGACCAAAAAGGAATTGTCGTCATTTGAAAAGCAGTTCACCTCGCACCATCTGTTTCTCGATGCGGAATTGAGCTACCCCACGGGATTGGGTATACCATTAGAACTGGGAGCCCAAGGATTTGCGGCAAATAAAATTGACTTCGCCATCAATGTCGATGTGAATGATATTCTCGAACAAAATTGGCAGCGATCCAAATATCGTTTTAAATTCGTGCCCAGTGTTGACGTTAATGTGAATATCCTGCTGGGATTCAATGCACAGGTGCTGTCAACAGGACTTCGAGTCGTATCCACGGCACATTCAGCCACTGGCAGTGATATATCTGTATCTCTTATAAATAATGGAGAAGGATTCAATGTGAATGTTGACTTACCTCGCGAAAAACTTGAGCTTGTCGATGTGCAGTTAAATGCCGAATTTATCATAGCCGAAAATGATAAACAATTGAAATCGGTGCCATTGAAGAACTCAGCCAAAAAGCAAAAATCAAAACCAATTAACGAAGACTTTTGCTTTAGTCAACTTGACATTTTTGGCGTAAATCTCTGTGTATCTAGTTCGGCGAGTCTTAAAGATCTCAGTGCTGAAAATAGCCAAAGTGCGGGACACATCGACGAATTTCATCTATCGAAACCCTTTTCTTTGACTATTTACTCAACAAGTGAACTCAAATTTAATTTGAAAGGCACACAGTCAACTCTCCCAACAGGTAGTCACCAATGGAGACTTGATTATAGCACTCCCGGATCGAGGGTATCTCATGACACAAGTGTAGCATTTGAGCTGGGCACAAAGCCAAAGACCTACGGCCGGATAGCCCTTGATAATCCCCAAGTTCATCTCGCCGTTGAGGCTGGCATCACAAATGATCAAACAGAATTAGTGGTTTACGGTCAGTACGAGCAAAACAAGGATGTCAAGAGGAGTAAAATAGGTTTTTCGAAGCATGGCAATGAATACAAACCACTAATTGAGATTCACGACAAAAATGGCATTGTCAACAATATAAATGGGTATCGCGCCGATGGTAAAATTATTGTACAGAAATCGGGCGACAAGCAGGCACGCTTTAATTTCCAAAACTTCCAATTATTAAGCTCAAGTAATGAACGTATTGTAATAAATGGTTGGACTGACTTAACTCCGAATGCTTTAAGTACTGAATTGCATATTGCTCCAGGAACGGAATCCTATTTGGTAAAGAGCAATTTTAAGATGGAAAGTGGTCAATATGAAGCGGCTCTGTTTGTGAACAACGAGCGAACACCGAATAATGTTTATGGCAGCTCGGTGCAAGCAAAAATTGGCAATAATGCCTATGACTTACAACTGATTGGCCAGGCTTTCACTTGGACTTTGACAAGTACATCGGCGCTAAAGTTCATTAAGACCGAAAACTCAAACACATTGACTTCGTCCGAATTTTCATCAGATTTGCGGGTTGACCATCAGAATAAGCCATATGCCTCGGTTAAAGTCGACACGAATTTCGA
Organism: Drosophila niveifrons; assembly: GCA_035046325.1. NCBI lineage: Eukaryota > Metazoa > Arthropoda > Insecta > Diptera > Drosophilidae > Drosophila > Drosophila niveifrons. The sequence continues at coordinate 380,120 of JAWNOC010000058.1, read as the reverse complement.
TGTGAACAAATTCGAGTTGAATGCTGCAGCAATTCGTGATCAGAATCATCAGGCATCTGTGAATGTTAAATATCAGTCGAATCAAAGGACAACAGGTGACTACGAATTACTGGCGAAGGCAATACTCAATAAACATTCGATCGAAGTTGTCTCGAAGTGCGATGCAAATGGCAATCTATTTATTGTGGATAATAGCCTTACCACATCCTGGGGCACATTGATTACAGTCAAGGGTGAGCTGGGACAGCGCTACACTGCACAGGATGTCCACATCGATTTACAAGGCACGGCACAATTTCGTAGCAAAGAAAAAGCCCTGCAATGGTTACTTAAGGCTCTAGGAACACCCGAGAAAACCAATGGCGAGTTCCGTGTTAGTCGCGACAATGCAGAGCTCATTAAATTGACAACCGAATCACAGCATCCACTGGACAAAGTGTCGGCGGCCAAATTTAATCTCATACTTAAGAACCAGCTAAATGCCAAGGGTGATTATAAAATCGCAAGGAATGGCAAGGGCGAGCTCACCGCAATCATCGAAACGCAAAAAGTTGAACCCAAGCAAAAAATCGAAATTGACTCAAAATTCCAAATAGCGTCACCAAAATATGATATAGATACATCGATAACGATCAACGGTGACAAAAAATTGCATTTGAAAACCGAAAATATAATCGATAGATTGAAATTTTCAACGAAAAATCTTTTGGAATCAGACACCAAAAAGTTATCTCTCGAAGCCAATGGTGCATTGAAAGGTGATTGGCGAAGCAATGGTGATATTCAAGGTGCATTCACATTGGTTTTACCCGATGGACACGTCTATGATGGTAATCTTAATCGACATATCACGACAAACGTGAAGACTCATCTCATTCAAGGCTCGGCAACTGTACAGCTTAACCAGCAACAGCCTGGCAACAAAGAGAAGCGTTCAATATTATTAAAGTCCACGCTAGATGCACTGAATACGAAGACAAAGGAATTTTCATCAAATGCCCAGGTAATCGTGACCTCATTTAATGGCAAAAAAACAGAACTTAATAGCCATGTTAAGCATAGTAGTCTAAAAGAAAAGAGCGGCTCGAAAGCTATAAATGTTGGTCTATCTGTTCAGGGCAATTTAGTGGAAAATCAATTGCCAGTTGAATTGTCGTTTATTGTTGATGAATATAGCACGCAACAAGGAAATGGTCGCATCTCTTTCAAGATTAGTGATCGGATTTTAGCGAATCTTAATGGTAACATTCAGGTAGGACAGCAACTGAATGGAGTTCCAGCTTCTTATGAGCTGCAAGCTGATGTGCAAGCACCACAAACCAATTTTAAGAGCTTTGAGCTTAGCAGCCGTGGAAAACTCTTAAGAACCGTCGAGGGCGGCAGTGGCCCCTATAATGTGGAATTCGATCTGAATACAAAGACGGCTAATGGACACTTCACACGTATTAAGACCTTCTGGAAGGGATTAGCTCACCAAGGCAGCTACACCTTTGATGCACAAAGCAATTGGCTAGCTGCTCCATTGAAGTTCGATGGTAGCTACCAAAATGAGAAAAGAGACGCAGCCGAAAGTAACCGCAAGTGGGCAAATACCTTCAATGCCCAATTGGGTGAGAAGTATTTGAAACACCACATCGATGTGAATGTTGTAGCAAATACAAAAACTGCAACAGTACAATGGCAACTCGATACTAGTCATGAGTCGATCAAGAACTTAGAGGTTAACATACAGTCGACTAAGGCGAGCGAAGATACTTATGCAGTGCGATTGGAAGTTAAGGATGCAAGCAAGAAATACGAATTGAACTCGAAATGGTTTGGTGCGCCACACAAGAAGGGATTAGAGCTGCACGTGAATCTACCCAAAGCTCAGCCTATTGGGGTAGTGGCCATTGTTGAAATTTTGGGTGACCGTAAGGCAAAGGTCAGTGTCGATATACAAAGCCTGGCCGACTTGGATTTCAAACTAAACCTGGAATCATCGTACACAACCATTGATGAATTTTATATTATTGGTGACTGGAACTCAAAGAAACTGCAGCTAGACAGCTATGTGCTGGACATCAAGGCACAGAGCAAGAGCATCAAAGTGAACATAAAGAATGCAAAGGATGTTATCATATCGGGCACAGCCACGTACAACCTAAAGAAGGATCAAAATAAGGCAATTATCGAAGGACAGGGTCAATTTCAAAAGCATGGCAAAACCGTTTCGAGTAGCTTTAAGTTAACCCGTCAATACTTTGCCCTCAGTACAGAGAAAGAAGTCGGGGCCTCCTATAGTTTGAATGGCAACGTTGGACCAACAAATGTGGTTGCCACACTAAAACTGACGAACAAGGAATTCAATCTGAAGGTATCCACATGCGAAGAGAAGCGTCAATGCATGAACATTCAGGCACAGTCCACTTTGACCATTGATGAGAAACAATTGGATACTTCGGAGCATGGAATACTCGTGTTGATGGATTTACGAGAAATCGGTTATCCCTATGAGCTCGAGTGGAAGTCAAGGAGCAAACGCCAAGGCTTTAAGCATCAATACAGTCTAGATGGTCACATCTCCGGTAATAGTCTTAAATATCAGTTAAATGCTAATTTCTTACCCACTGGCTCCACAATTCGATTGACATTACCAAAGCGACAAATTCTCTTTGAGAGCACACAGAAATTGCCAACAGATGGAAAGCTCTTTGGTTATTACGAGCAGTCGGCTGCGTTTTATATTGATAAATTGCAGCGACCTAATGATGTTGCGCGTATCTCTGCAATTTTGGATATATCTGGGGAGGAACACGTCGCCATAAATTCCCGGTTGCAACTCAAAATCGAGCATCCCACTATCAGACCTTTAACTGTCTCTGGCACACTTGATGCGGATCGTAATAAGCGCTTTGTGAACAGCGAATTTGCTTTTGACATATTTAAATCACCCGAACAGAAAATAATTGCCTCAAGTCAAACTCGAAATACTCAAGCTCAACAAGATCCTGATGGCGGTTTTAATATTATATCGAATCACAAAATTTATTCATCGGGTCTCCAATTTAATTATGAGATCAACGTGCAGTCAGCGTTCAATGTGGACACAAAGGAGTTCTCGACATCCACCAAACTGAAAAGCAGCAACTTGGATCTTCTGAATGTTGGAGCTAATATCTTGGCAAATCCAAATCACCTCGATGTAACAGTCAATGCTCTTAACAAGCAGATTATTGCAGTGAAAGCCGATATCGATTGGAAAAAGTATTCAACGAAAATCAATTCAAAACTGCAAGCCTTAGCTGGACAAAATCCTGTCGAAATTATTTCCGAACTGCAACCCAACTGGGTCAAGATCTCATTGAATAAACAAAGTCTAATTAATGCGATTGCTGAAATCAAACTGGGCAAGGAATTCAAATTTGATGTCACAGCTTCAAATGGAAAATCTGTGACAACCGCTCGTGTTTCTCTCGATGCAGCCAATTTCCTACAAACCGACTACAAACTCAATGAAGATGATTACAAAGCGTTCGTGGTAAGTTAATCAGGACGTAATGAAAACGTCTATGAAAATTTTAACTTATTTTAACTCATTGTAAGGTATTACAAGTAGAAAATAGTATTCATTATTTTTATACGGATCTATTCAATGGATAGCTCACTCTTATATAACAAGTTTCGCAAACTTTGCATTCTAATTAACTTAAATTTCACATATAAATGAATATATTAAACAAGTTTCCGATGAATTCTAAATGTCCGAAATAAAACAAAAAAAAAAACACAAAAAAAAAAACAACATGAACAATATAGGGAAGTGGCATAAATAACTTGCTCAAATAAATTTACTCCTTTTTTTATCTTTAAACCTATATTTTATTCTCCGCGCGAAGCACTTGTTAACAGCTGAAAATTGTTTGGGAGCTATTCAGCATAGCGATGAGTTTATTTGCTTTAGTGGATTGTTTTCACAGTTTCCTCTCTAAAATGCACAGGTTTTTCGATGCATTTAATAGACAATACCCAATAGAGAAAGTAATAATACTCATAATAATACAAAAATTATATAGCCCAAAATATCTAAATTCCAATTATAAATATTTTTTTCGACCGGCCTTCGGTCGTGTAAAACACAAAAACAAAGTAAATATTGTATTTACAAATTAAATTAATCTTACGAACTTTCAAATAATATATTTCAAATAAAGAATACTCTTAAAACGGAATTGAAAAAGGAAACCGAAGAGGTTACAGAAAAGTTGAAAAATCAATTCGATAATGCTCGTGGCGATTTTGAAGAAAAGCTCAAACTCATCAAACAAAATAGACCAGATTTTGATAAACTTTTGAGCGGCTACGAAAATCAAGCAGAAACAATTATTCGTGAATTAGAAGTTGATCCAACGCTGGCATCTATTATTGATAACACGTAAGTAACTACATATAACAGTATATAAATATACATACATATATACCTAAATATTTGCATATGTATATAACTGATTTCTATGATCGACCCAAATGTTGCATTCAATGAATCCAATAAAACAGAAATGTAATAAAAAGAAATTAATTAAAGTTGTTCAAAATTTGCTAAATCCAAGTATCAGTTAAATCAAATTGGTAGCCACATCCCCTAATGTCTAAATAATTGAAATTGTTAGGAAATATTAATAAAGATGCATTTTTAAAAATTTTTTTTAAGTAACATGTATATGTACATATGTAAGAATGTTTAAGTTTATCATCATATTTTGTATCCTATATACTCGTATTTTTCTTAATTGATTTTTTTATCCAAATCTAGCCGAAAGCTTATTGAGAAGATCAACGCATTCATTAAAGAAATTTCAAAGGCGTTTGCAAAGCATTTTGAAGAGTTGCACAAGACACTTGAAGAAGTCCTTAAAAACTGGAACGAATTATGGAAGAATTCAATATTGAAAGCATGGGAACAATTTGTTGTGTCAGTGACCAAAATTCTAGAGAATATTCGTGGGGAAATCCTCAATACATACACGAAAGTTTTCAAAACCGTCGCTGCCGGTCTGGAGAAATATGGGCCAGTGTTGAAGAATTACGCAAAGACACTCCATGAATCACTAAAGCCAGTGAGTGAAGCAGTGCAAGAATTAATAAAGACAATTGTTAATAGCGCTGATTATACCATTGTTGAGCTTAAGGAATATTTAAGTAAATTGCCAACATTCGACGCTATACGTGCAGAAATCATTGAAAAAATTAAGCATTTCAAATTGATTGAAAAGACATTGGAAGTTCTGAACAGCATTTTTGCTCAATTGCACATTTTACCGCAGACACCAGATACCGAAGAATTCTTACAAAAATTGCAGACATATCTGGAAGCGAAATTAAAACAACAGCCTATTAATGAAGAGAAGGTGCTTAACGAATTGTCCCAACTGTTGATCAAATCGCTGCGCTCCATTTGGTTAGCTCTGGAGAACTCTAAGCCAGTTGGTGGTATTCCCGTCGCTGATTTGGAGAGCTGGACTGCAACAACGTTGCCAACCTGGTTGGACAAATTGATCAACTTGCCCGCCTTGCTGTCATTCCGTTCGAGCGTGATTAATGCCCTGCTCAATGATAAATGGGAGAACACTTTAGGCAAAAATTTGTATGCCACTTGGCTATATTCATTTATCTTCCATAAGTTTGATCTGCATGGTCAGATTGTCGATGGACAACATGTGTTTACTTTCGATGGTCAGAGCTATGCCTATCCTGGTAATTGTCGATATGTACTCGTTCAGGATAGTATCGATAACAATTTCACGGTCATCGTTCAACTGAGCAGCGAAAGCAAACTGAAAGCCATCACATTGGTTGACAAAGATGGCAACTTTGTCGAAGTTAGCGATACAGTTGCACTTAAATTGAATGGCAAACCAGTTGAATATCCCCAACATATTCCTGGCATTCATGCCTGGCGTCGATTCTTTGGTATTTATCTCCATTCCGAGTACGGCGTAACGGTCACCTGTACCACGGATTTGAGGATTTGCCACGTCAATGTTGACGGATTCTATACCAGCAAAACACGTGGATTGCTTGGCAATGGCAATGCTGAACCATATGACGATTTTCTGTTAATTGATGGCACTATCGCAATCGATTCGACGACGTTGGGCAATGATTATGGTGTTGGCAAGTGTAATCCAGTCACTTCTAAAGGCGAACAACAACAAGTGGTGCGCAATGAAATATGTAGTGAAATTTTTGGAATTGAATCAACATTGGCCCTTAATTACCTACAATTGGATCCTCGATCCTATCGTAAGGAGTGCGACCTAGCTGTTCAAGGCGCTGCCGAGAAGGACAAGGAATCGGTAGCTTGTAACTTTGCCTTGGCTTACGGCTCGGCTCTAAAACAATTAAAACAATTGTCTCTGCTACCACCGCGTTGTCTCAAGTGCACCGGAGCTGTGGGGCAGCGTGAGTTAGGCGAAGAATTCACTGTAAAAACTCCAACGAACAAAGCCGATGTAGTTTTCGTTGTTGATGTCAATGTAACGCCAAAGGTTTTGTCTCAACTGGTTGCACCCGCCATTACGGAGATTCGCGATGCGTTAAAGAGTCGGGGATTCAGTGATGTGCAAGTCAGTGTCATTGCCTTTGATGAATCGAAGCGTTATCCAGCGCTGCTCACCAGCGATAACGGAAAGATCAACTACAAGGGCAACGTAGCGAATGTTCAGGTAAATGGACCTAAAAACTTCTGTGATAATTGTGTCGAACAAATCATCACGGATAAAAGAGTACTGGAAGTTTACAAATTGCTTGAACGATTCGTCAAAACAATTGTGCCGCAGTCCGATGAGAATGCTTTCAGCTTGGCCTTGGACTATCCGTTCCGTGCGGGAGCGGCAAAGAGCATTATTGGAGTTCGCAGCGATTCCTTGGAGTACAGCAATTGGGTAAGTGTGGCATGCAAGAAAAGATGGATTGCCACATAATATTCGCATTTCACTAGCGCAGAACTTACAACACAAATACTTCCAAAGCCACATATAATTATTATAAGTTAATGCCAACAGGAAATCTATGTATATAAAGTAGCATATCCGAACCTATTAGTAGCATCAGCCATGGGCGTCAGTCAGTATACACTCAGAGAACTGCAAAACTCACTATTTTCTTGATTTAATCATACGCGAACTTTGTCAATCAACTCAACTCACTGAAGAAAACACAGTGATGAGTAAAAATCAACTCATTTTGCCGTACGCGTCATTCCGATCATCTTGAGTCTTCGGTTCAAAATTTCTCACTCAATTCAACTCACTGAACAAAAAACAGTGATAAGTGAAAATCAACTGATTTTGCCGTACGCATCATTCCGATCAAAAAAAATGAGCATGTGTTGACAAAACCATCATTTGCACCAATTTGAGTTGATCGTGTATCCTCGTGTATGAGTAAACGATTAGCGACAAGATGACATTATGGCATTACGAATACATGTGCAGCAACAATTTCTATGCGAGCTTCTTGAAGCTTGGTGTTGTGTTGTGTTTCACCTTCTTCGCACATTTCATCTGTGCAAAAAAAGGACCGTAAGTAAAATCATACGAGTTCATTCTTGTTCAAAAAAATTGCTGAACCGAATGAGTAGCGCCCGAAATCATTATGCTGAACACGAGCTGAACAATTTGGAATGAATCAAAAAATCGCTCGCACTCGAGTGGATTTAAAATCTACAACGAAAATGTGAGCGCATGCAAGTTTGATCGGCTGTTGAGCGCGTACGAATTTTTTTCATTCACCCGAAACCTTTCTCTGTGTATACTATACACACAATAACAACTATAGTCTTTATGAATCCTAAAAATTTGGTTGCGATCAAATAAAATACCTTAAATTTTATTTATTTGGACGTTGACGTACTAACTAAGCGACTTAGCGATACTAAACACAATAAATTTTTGGAAACGGTATAGAGATTATTGTAATTCGCATACAGAATACAGAAGGGGTTATAACAAGCATTAGAAATAGTTCTTCGTGTTATGAAAAGCAAAACTAATTAAGCTTAACAAATAAGACAAGAAGGGTTTAGTTATAGAAGTCAACACAATATGGTAATATACTATTAGGGTTTCAAATTAAAATACACAGCACAGAAAATACTTTAAAATTGTTATTTTTTTATAGTGGAAACTTGCTCGAGCTCATATAACTGGAAGTTTAACCAATTTCGACGGCGCTCAGCTTCATTTAATAGCGCCAATCAATGGACTTGCTTTAGAAGGTGTTCCAGCTGATAAACTAGTTGGTAAGTATTATACATATCATACACTCACCTAGAATATTAACTAATGCTATTTCTCTTCAGGTTTTAATGCACGCTTAGTTGCAACTTTGGATGGAAAGGATAACAAGAAACGCTCTAAATTACAGTTTCAGAATGATATGGGTATCGATTTTGTCCTAAACAATGGAGGCTGGGCATTTGCCACACAGAACTTTGATAGACTAAAGAGTGCTGATCAAAAGAAGGTTCTTAACCAAGTCGTATCGTCCATTGCAGACACTCTGTTTAAGACTGAAACCATCAGTGATTGTCGATGTGTGCCCGTCGAAGGATTGTATGGCCAACACAAGTGCGCTATCAAATCGACCAGCTTTTTACCAAATAAGAAACCGAAAAGTGCGTGAATTTTACCAAAAGCAGATCGTTTGATTGATCATTTAAAAACGCCACTTTGGCTATTTAAGACAGATGTTCAAGAAATTTGAATTAAAAATGTACACAAAGAAACAAATAAAGGAATAATTCAAAAATTGAGTTGTGTAATTGATTTTATTTTTATCTTCCTGCATCGAACTTGTGGTTCAAGAAATGCAAATACCACCATTTAATCGAAATCTCAGGTCATACGATTTGTCAAAACCTGTACACGTCGAGCATTGCAGCTTTTACACAAAACGTGATCATCTAGAGGATAACATCCCCGTCCATCAGCCTCCGAAGATAATAAAAGACCACAGTCCTAAGAAAGGGAAAATATTAAATATTAGTCGCAATAAAAATTGTAATTTTTCATTAAATCCACCTCGCATTTATAGCACTCCAAATGAAAACTTCGATCTAGAGCAACCACTCTGACAGTTTCTTCCTGACCAGATTCCGGTAAAATTGGCTCATTGCATACACAGCATCGAGGTGCGAATTTTCTAAACTCAAAGTATTTATTTTTTTTTTTTTAGAATATAGATCAACATTTTTATAAATAGAATATCTCACTTGTGAAAATCAGCAATACAATAGTTCTGATTAGTGGCATCCACCGTAAATGGAATCGCTATTGATAAAATAAAAAAAAATGTATAATATATATGTTATATTATTAATAATAATGTGCTTACCATCTAAGCTATTACCACATACAACACAAGTGAAGCATTGTGGATGATACGGTTTTCCAGTGGCCCTTAAAATTCGCTCCAATATTGGTTTGAGACAAACCGAACACTTCTCTAGTGTCTGCAAATAATCATATTCACAAAACGGATTCCCTTCCAACGCATAAAATGGTTTTCCTTGCAAGTTAATTTGACATTCTGTGCATGTGAAACACGAAATATGATAAATTTGATCCATTGCGGTACAGCCGCTACTCTCGCCCAAAACACGATTTCCACATTTAAAGCAACGTCCTGGAAAAATACGAGTATAAAAAGTAAATGCAGGTATTTAAAGCTTCTTGCTCCGTGTGATGGAACTGTAGAACAGGGGTGCTCAAATTCGTCTTATGGCAGTGAGTTTACTAACACAGACACAAGAAAACGTGTATGTATGTATGTGTCTTATGGGCGGTTTGAAAATGCCTATTCGATTGTATTTTGTATTTACCTCCAGAACTACGAAGCATATTACGCATTTAAAGTTTTTGCTAAAAAAAAAGTGCTCTCTAATTCATCACTCATTTTTCTGACATAACACTTACGATGGTCCACCACGAAATAAATTAAAAGCCAACGCAGACAGAAGAATAAATTCCAGTGCATGTGCTCGAGGAAATAACAAAAATAAAATACATTGCGGTCAGCGAAACGGAAGAGATGTAATAGAGAAACAAGCAAAATTATTTTTCTTTCGCATGCAAATCGAAGCCCATATGCACGGTGCTTATGGGCGCACTACCCATAGAGCACAGAGCATCTACAAAAACAAAAGTGCACTCAGTGTATAGGCTTTGAGCACTCCTGCTGTAGAACATGTTTTATTAGATACAAAAGAAGAATCGTAAAATGATTAATAACTATTTTATTCAAAAGTATAAATACTATGTCAATAAAGACACATGAACAATTTTATAGAAAATTTATTCTTTGCATTTTCGCAGATAAAGTTTGTTTTAAAACTTTTTCTTTTCCACATATTTTTATACTTCCAATATTATTTTCTTTTTATTAATATGGGGGTGTCTATAGAAAGGGGAGTTATAAAAAAATATTTAGAATTATTAACCTATTAACCTACAATATTAGGTCAGTTTCCCAAATGCAATTGCTTTTAACCGGCAGGAAATATGAGCTAAATATGTATATATTCTTGATCAGCAACATAGTTTTTGTTGTGTCTTAAGTTTTTAGACATTGTGAAGAATTTTACATACGTACCATAATTTTCCACTTCGTCTACTGAATCAATAGAAAATAAGTTATAGTGACGGTGATTATCATTCATCGTATTTCTGTTCGTATAGTTAGTACAACTACTCGGCTCTATAGTTTCAATTGAGCTTGTGTCTATGTTTCCAAAATTTGTGGTTAAAGATTTGTTCTCAAAAGTCGAACTAGTTGGCGGCACATTGCATTGATTAATATTAGCATACGTACTACAACTAGCTCGGGGCAGTACATCGTTCGACATTCGGGGATTTATGGGCTCGTATATCGAATCATAAGTAGAACTCTAGATAACGAGACAAGCGTTAAAAATTCCAAGAGGTGTCAATTGCAAAACAAATCTTGAATATTAACTATAATATAATATATAAAAACAATCATAGGGCGCTTTTAATTGTCCATTAAATTCTATTTAAAACGTACCTGTGACAATCCACCATATCCATAGAAATCCGTACACGCTTTACCAGAATAATACTGCAATAATTATAAAAACTAGTTCAAATGGTATAAACATTATCGCTTTAACAAATTTTTGATATTGTACTAAATTTAGAATAAACCATAGCGTACAAAATATTCCAGATTGTCAGTCTATGCAGTCAATAATAACAACTTCTGACGAAAAAAATTATAGCTATAATATATATCTGCACTGTCAGACATACGAGCGAATATGGCTTTGATCACGAAATATATACTTTATAGGGTCGGAGATGCCTTCATCTAACCATTCAATACATATCCTGCAGACATATAGTTATAATACCCTTCTACCCTATAGGTATGTGAGTTCCAATACCTATCTTTGGATAATATAAGATCCTTGGGTAACAAACTAACTCTTCGTAAGAATTCATGTTTACGTTTGACTGTAGCCAACTTCGGATACGCTGCATATTGATACAAGTGAATAATTAAATTTACATTTAGTTGTTAGCCATTTAATAAAATAAATGAAGACAGAGTATTTCTAAGCTAAACATGTAAGAGTGTGCTCGACTGTGAGATACTTTTTTCCGATAGTGAATAAAAGCACACAAGTGCGGTATTCATAATTCTCTTATTAATATACAGCTTGCCAGTCAATAAGGATTTCTTAAACAACTTTTTCAATTTTTGTCTGATCGCAGGAATCGTAAAAGTCATAGTATCTATTTTCAAAAGTCGCGAAACTAGCTTTAAAATTGCTCTTATTATGAAACCAACTTGACAACTATATATCTTTGCTGTTTATATATCTACATATATTAGCGTCCCAAATATTAGATAAGTAAAATCAGTGAAATTGATTTAAGGATAAACGTCTCAAGATGTCAGCTTACCGATGTTGTGTTCTGTGTGCACTGCTTTCCATAATTTTCGTAAGCAGATTCTGGGTGTTGGATTGTACTAATTTCTTCTAAATCTACGGTTGTTTCATTGAAGGGATCATTTGCACGTCGTAGTTCGCTGTATGAAGAGCTTACTGGACTTGGTGGTGTACGTATTTCATCGTTTATATTTTTTGTCAAAGACGCTGTACAAATTGACAGTTGCCCAGGTAATGGCTCCGTGGTTGAATGATTTAAATCCAAGTCTATAACACATATACAACTCTTGTTATCATTTAACTATAAATAAAATCCCTTAATAATGAATCTTACATTTCAAATAATATAGCCATTTTTAATAATGCACATTAAATGAATTAAAAACAAGTAGGAAAGCTACAAAATATTGCAGTATTTTTTAAAATCTACTAATACCATGCATATGCATGCATGTACTCTCGATCTGGATTTGAACCGCGCACCACAATATGTTGGGCTTGCACACTACCAGCTAAACCATCGCATAGAGCACATATCATTACAACAAAAAAACAAAAATGTTTTCCCGACTGGGACTCGAACCCGGACACCACAGAAAGTTGTGGTTGCACACTACCAGCACAGCCATTGCGGTCATTGTGAACCCGCTATTTGACTCTAAACATCCAAGACACGGGCAATTGTTGTCTTGTTCATTCTCGTTGCAAAACTACATATGCACACATATTCCAATATACTCGTAGGCGTGCATGTAGATACATAGACGCATATATACACATGAAAGCACAGCAGGCGTCTTTGCCCATACAAAAGTATTTCTTTAATAACTTCGACAATTTTTATCTGATCGCATCCAAATTTTCAGATATTACGAAGACTGTAGTTATTATTGTATATACCAAAATTTAGCTTTAAAATGACACTTGTTATTCGATTTTTTTCAATTTGCGGAGGTGGAAGTGGGCGTGGCAAAATTAAAATAAAAAAAAACAAAAAAAAAAAAAGAACTTAATCTGCCTGCAAAGATAGCAAATACTATAGCTCTATCTCTTATAGTCTCTGAGATCTAGGTGATTATACGGACGTACGGACAGACGGTCATGGCTAGATAGTCTCGGCTGTTGACGCTGATCAAGATGATCAGATTATCAAATCTAACTTATTACGTTGTAAATCATACACATCTAAACTTATAAAAAAAAAAAAAACTTAATTTATTTGTTTTGGGAGAGATGTATATTTCGTAAAAGTGATATATGTTAAATATATAAAGTCCTCATAAAGATTTACCACATTTACCGATACGAAAAAAAAAAAATTCAGTCATTATGCAAATTCAACTTACTTTTATGAGTAGATAGCATATTTGAATATATTCCACTATATTCCGATAAGGAATTGAACGATTTAAGTTTATCGTTGTGAATTTTCTTGAGATTGCTGCAAAAGCCATTTTGGCTTCTTAAATTGTGGGCACTTAGAGATGTTGATGATAGGCTTGGAATGTTTGTCACTGGGTTGGGCTTCGTTTGGTCTTTGAATCCCAAGAGACCTCTCTTTTCCATCTGAAGCTTGTGATATGCCAAGGCTTCCAGTTGCTGTTCCAGCACAGCTGGATTGTCCAATGTGGATTGACTCCCTATTTTTTCCTCAATTTGGATAGCACTGATTGGCTGTTTGCGAAGTATTAGTGTTTTAACAGTTTCTTTGTGGCCAACCGATTCCAGACTATGTAGTGGCTGGCAATACAATGGCTCTTGAGTGTCCATAACTTGTTTACTGAGTGGAACCTGGTTAATGAATATACTATAAAAAATGCACAATTTTCTTAACTTAAAACCATAATTTAAAAAGTCCATCACCTGTGGCATTTCAATTGATTTTCGTCTTGGCTTTGGAGGAATGTTTGGTGCTGTTTTACTTAATACCTTACTATGATTAGTACTCTGATCTGCACTCACTTTCTGCTGTAAATTGTCTACTATAGCAGCTACTTTTCCAGTTCGCACATATTCATCTTCACATCCACTATTAACTATCCCCAATTGCCTAAGTTTCTTTTCTAAGGTATCCATCTTACAGTGCGAATTCTAAATCAATGTTCTTGACCGTACAGACGTCAGCGTATGCAACTCAATTAAATAATTTAAATAAACTACGCACTTTTAATTATGAAAACATTCTGATTCGAATTAATACTATTTCTCCATTAACAACATAATTTTTCTTTCTTTCTGACTGCTGACTACAACAGCATGACCATAACGTGATTATAAAAATATACGAATGTAAATTAACCAAACAAAAAAAATACTGATCTGTCCTAGGTTTTCTACATTCGTGAGCTATGTGAAAATATGGGATACAAACGTAATTTATCAACCACCATATTTCAGTATATTTTTTCAACCACGCGATATTTTATCGAGGTAAAAAAAAATTGTTAATAGCAGTGCGTGCGAAGCAAATTAAACTACTAATTTTTAGTTTTGAAATGTGCACTTGGTGTCTGTATACGGTGACTGGATCAAATGTGGAAAAACTGAGTGGTTGTGGAAATAGATGTCGCCTATCTCATCGATAATATCCCTAGACTGTCAAAAAATACCTGTTTTAAAAATGATGGCCGATATTTTCACATTTCCCACGCATGTGGAAACAGTCAAAATTTATTAAATGCTCTCGCAATGTATTGGTTACAGTTTGGAGCAACACTCAAAATTTTCTGTTGCAGAATGTTAATATATTGAATCTGCTAAAGGCTTTTTAATGCTTGCTTGTAAAACTCGATTGTCATTAAAAAATGTATTATGTATACAAATTTAAATCAAAACGAATATGTGCGTAGCTTAAAAAAAATATTTAAAATGTGCTACAAATTTGTTTGAGATTAATTAATTAATTAAATGCAATTTGTTAGTCCTTGGAATAAAATCATCCTGTTTGGTGTTCTATCGATTACTCCTACAACATTGCAAAGTGTATGGAGTTTAAAAAAGGGTAAAAGCTTTTGCCTTAGGCATGCGTTAGAAAGGTGGAGACTTTCTCTCGGGACTGGTAGACTACCACTGCATTTGCCGCTCACTATTCCAATGGTAAAGAAGAGCGAAAATACGCATGGCCTCAGAATATTGTGAGATACAGAAATGTATGTAATGTATAATTATGTATGTATATACAAATATGTACGTGGATATAAACGTATATAGTAGAATACTCCTGATGCTGACTTGGTATTAAAAGCTATCAGTGTTGAATTCGCTTTCCTAACAAACGGACGCTCTGCAATACAAGAGTATTTAGTACGGAAACATTAGTCGCGTGTGGTCTGCTCTACATGTATACATACAACCAATAGTGTAACGCGAATTTTATGTAGATATGTATGTATACATGGACATATTTTTTTGCATTTATATTATGTGCAAATTTATAGCTATAGTCATGTGTGAACTTCGTATTTAATTCTCCAATAATTAGATCAATTTAATTTTATAATACAGGTTTATACTTTCTATCTAATATATACATACCAACCACACGATATCAAATAAGAACAACTTACACAAGTACCTAAGAAAATCGTTCATGCTTTTTTAACGGTATTACTGCTGTATTTTTCTGTAATTGAAAACTGACTTAATTATAAATATAGCATTCACCCAGCTTCATAGATACGATTGTCACCACAGATATATCTGTATATACATACATATGCCTATATGTATATAAATACACACACACCCCTTAAAAAAATTACGAATGCATATGTATGAATATATATGTACTTATAATAAATGTTCTTGAATGTTTTAACATTTGCAAAAAAAAGCATATAAATCCGTTTGGTGAATTGTCGTTCATTCATTTCTTTATTTATATGGTCTTACATATTGGCATATTAAAACGTAGCAACGGCGGATTAAACCAAATTATTTCACTGTTGTAGAATAACAGTATTTAATATTGACGTATTTGTATTGTCAGTGAAACAAATTTGGTTAATTTGTTAGATATGTGTAAATATATATACATATAACAAAATGATTGATAACATATTTATTCATATGTGGACATAGATACGCATATTTTGAAAGTTTTTTAAATAACACATTTCAATGTATATAAAACTACATAAACACAATATTAAACATAAAAGCTTTTGTATGACAGTTTAATTTCAGTTATCCACCTATGCCACTCACAATTATATATACTTGAATTTATATTTTGATGTCATTTTATCTTGTGATATATGTACATGTACAATATACCGACAGACAATTACAATAACTATGGAAAATATATTCATATTCGTGTACATGCGCAGCGAAATTGGAATTTCGGAGAGCAAAATGTGTTTATATGTCATCCGTGCATGCATGTATCTACATATATACATAAATGTTCATCCATGCATAATTATAGGAATCAATGTTAGATCCTTAAATTGTTTATGTACATACTTATGTACAAGAATGTATGTACATATACATATGTGAATGTTTGCAACAAGTTAGATTCTAGTGCCTTATTCCTGGTTGTCCTTAACTTGCATAATATAATAATTGAGAATAAATGTATGACATACAAATGTACATAAATGTATACACATACACACATTATTGTTATATTATTATACATATATGATAAATCCCATACATCCATACTTATGTATGCATATGTAAATAGTACCGTATCTTTGAATACTTGGCTGACTTCCAGGAAAACCAAATCTTTGCAAAGATTGGATAACTAATATGGCATTTAATAACTAAAAAGTAGATGAGCGCAATACAAAAGTATATTTATTTGCTTATAATAATAATTTGTATCATTTGAGTTTCATCTGTGATTAACAGATTTTCCTTTCGGCCATCTGTTGACCGAGTGAAAAGGCCGAAATGTAGTAAACATGTACATTTCAGTAATACATACATACAGTATATACATACCATGTACGTTTTTAGGTTTTACACACATATGTACACATATGCATATCGAAACACAAATAAATATATTTTTTTTTTTGTATATTAATATAAAAATTGTAGTGTTTTTTTTACCATATTTGTGGACATTTTTTGGCCCCAGAAAATACTATTACGTTGTGTGACCGCTTGTGAGAAAAATCGATTTAATACTAAATCACGATTATTTGTAAAATCAATTTTCAACAAAATTCTTTGATCATTGAAAAGTTCTGTGTGACCTTTAATTGTTGATAACCAACTTAAATATATAAATAAAAAATAAAAAAAATTTTGAAACTACTCACTTATTTTATCTTTGTATACATAAGTATGTACATCACTAAAACATTATTGATTTATTTGCATGTACATATGTAACATTTGCTTTTGTATTATCTACAAAGCCGTCATAATTTAATGTCCTGTGGATATTTAAGAGAAAACGGAGTCTTACAACAGTAACAGAATACAAAACAAAGTTAAGAAAAATAGTCCAAGTTACCGACAATCTAGTCGTTAAAGCGCCATTTAAGCAACACACACAATAGATTTTCTTAAGTGTGCCATCGCGATGGCTGCTCCAGCAGCCTGTACGCGTTTCTCCGATAACTATGATATTAAGGAAGAACTTGGAAAGTATGTACCCAATTGAAATACTTTAAAAAGCACAAGTAATCATCGTAACCTGCTGTTTACAGGGGAGCCTTTTCGATAGTTAAACGATGTGTCCAAAAGTCGACAGGATTTGAGTTTGCTGCAAAGATTATCAATACTAAGAAGCTTACAGCAAGAGGTAAGCACACGTGCAATTAAACCATATATGTAGATTGTCAAATTTTTAAATTTTGCAACAGATTTTCAGAAATTGGAAAGGGAGGCTCGCATATGCCGAAAATTGCACCATCCTAACATTGGTATGTTCATAGTACGTTAATCTATAATGCATATATGTATGTAGTTTGTATAACTTTCATGCGACATGCGGTATTTGACATTTGTTATTTATATTTAGTGCATATTATTCATATATAGAATCGGTAGATATAGCACAACAAAAGTAGCGAATTTGAAATAGTAATCTACATATATACATAAATATATATATTTTCAGTACGATTACATGACAGCATACAGGAGGAGAACTATCATTATCTTGTTTTTGATCTGTAAGTAGCCATACTATTAATACATACTAATGAACGGCTTTATAATTAAATAGTAAAATACAATGACTCGACTATTGTTTACTGAGATTCATAGTTCATCCTTTTCTCGTTGAGTTAAAATTAGTATTTGACAATTTTAATGTAAATCCCTAAAAACCTGCACACTTAGTTTGTAAATTAAAACTAAAATGTTAAAAATACTTCCTAAAATTTTCGATTTGACAATTACACTGACCAAGCCAAAATCAAACCAAATTGACAATTACAAATACATTTTACAGTGTAACTGGTGGTGAGCTATTCGAAGATATTGTTGCACGTGAATTTTATTCAGAGGCTGATGCATCACATTGTATTCAACAAATATTGGAATCGGTTAATCACTGCCACCAGAATGGTGTGGTGCATCGAGATCTCAAGCCAGAGAATTTACTATTAGCTAGTAAGGCAAAGGGTGCAGCTGTGAAACTCGCTGACTTTGGTCTAGCCATTGAAGTACAAGGCGATCATCAGGCATGGTTTGGATTTGCGGGTACTCCAGGTTATCTATCGCCTGAAGTTTTGAAAAAGGAGCCTTATGGCAAATCGGTAGATATATGGGCATGTGGTAAGCAAATTCATATTATATACTAAATATATTCAATATTTGCCACTGACATATAAAACTTCCTTATACATATATATAGGAGTCATTCTTTACATTTTGCTTGTGGGCTATCCACCATTTTGGGATGAGGATCAACATCGATTGTACTCACAAATTAAGGCTGGAGCCTATGATGTAAGAAATATACTTTTTTTTGTTTACTAAGGGTCGATATTTCAATATCTTACTTATTGACTATAAGGACAATTTGGTTTCTTTAATGTTTCAATATCGCTATGTGAGATATATGCGCTATAAGCGACTTGTTTTTGTACTGTGGCTTATTAATACAGCAATGTTTACCATTTATGGCGGATATCTTACAATCTTTCTTACTTGTTTTCTTATGAGTAGGGACGTTACCAGATTGTCAGCCAAAGCGATTTAGACCCTAATAAATAGGTGTTTTCACCTATAATAGTATATTCTTAATAACTTTGACAATTTTGATCTGATCGCAATAAAAGACTATAGTCAGTAATATGTTCTAAAATTTAAGACTCTTTAAAATTACGCTTGTTATTCGATGTTTGTCGATAGTGTAAAACAATTCGCAGATTTTTGCGATTTTACAAAACAATCAATATATCGCTTGAGGGTTTATTTACATACTAAAAATAAATTGCATTTTGATTTTGATATATCTCATTTATTAGTAAAGTTGAGTTATCCTTTTAATTGATAATATTTTTTTTTTAGTATCCATCGCCAGAGTGGGATACTGTAACACCAGAAGCTAAAAATTTAATCAATCAAATGCTTACTGTAAATCCAAATAAGAGAATTACTGCAGCTGAAGCCTTGAAACATCCGTGGATATGTGTATGTATTCGGTATTAAACTTCAATTTATATAGATTTTATGTAATATTAACATTTTTTTGGAAATTAATAGCAAAGGGAACGCGTGGCTTCAGTTGTCCATCGCCAAGAAACAGTTGATTGTCTCAAAAAATTCAACGCGCGTCGTAAACTCAAAGGCGCTATACTAACAACAATGTTGGCCACTAGGAATTTTTCCAGTATGTGTTTATGCCTTCATATATGAAACATTATTAGTTTCTGTTTTTCAACAAAAAATGTTTTTTTTTTTGATAAAGGTAGAAGCATGATAACCAAGAAAGGGGATGGATCACAAGTGAAGGAATCAACTGATTCGTCTAGCACAACTCTTGAAGACGACGACGTGAAAGGTAAGACGCATTATTTTATAACAATCTGATTGTCAACTTTAAAAGAGTCGATATAGGTTTTTTTATCGTCAGTAGTTAAACTGCAGAATCTGTTTTTGTTGATAGTTGATTACCCGTATATATTGCGAGTCATTTAATGAGTGATTAAACGATCAAAATAAAATCTGATATTCTACAGTCAATTCTTTTAAGTGGTTATTATACACTTAAATTTGTACAAATTAGTCTTAAAATTTTTTTTTTTTGATTTTCTCTCTTTTTCGCATGTATTTTATTTTGCTCTTCAATGTTGTTAATAGTTGTCGTATATTATTTGGTTGCCTGTATTTTTTTCGTTTCAAATATTTTGTTATTTATTTGTTATACACATAATGTCTATTATGTTAATTAACGCTTCAAATAGATTTTCTATACAAATTTTATTTTAAATCGATTGTGGTATTCAAAATTTGATCAATTTCAAAATATTCGAATACAATCTAGATATTCAAATAGATTCTAGATGAATACTGAAAACGGTATGACGAAATATGTAAACAATTTGTGCTCATTGATAAGAAACGTAAATGCTTCGATATTATTGTTAAAACTAATACATAAGTTCAAGGGGTAAGGGCTATTTAATTCCTTATTCGAATTAAGAAGTCAATTTTTGGCCATGACTCTTATAGTATTTCGATTTTGATTTGGGTTAACATACATAGAAACATCATTAAGTTAATGTAATGTATTTGTATAAAGTGAAACTATTCGTTTTTGTTTAAGGGTTAACAAAATGTAATTTTAATTTGCGTTCTACTTATTTGAATATGAGGCTTATGTGGTATATTGAGAAACTTTAATATTTGTACCTTTACTTATAAATTGTTAAAAGATTCCATTTAGACGAACATTTTCAATTCGCCTGTTCTTTGGTCATGTGGGTGAAAGGGATTAATGGAGCTAGACTGAAACAGTTAATGTATTAAGAAGTGATCATGTACGGTTCGTCAATATTATTCATTATTATCGATTATTACTTTGTGAAGCGAAAAAAAACTTGTATTAAATATGGCTGGGTTTTGTTTTAATTTTGCGTACATAATATTCTTTTCATGTTCACAATTAACATTTAAGCACAATGGTATTAATAACAATTTTATGTTGTTGCACTTTTTTAAGCATTTTAAAGAAAATCAAGATTTAACAACAAACTGATCTCGTTGTGAATTTGCGTAGGATGACGATGATTTCGAATTCGGAAATATAGCTATATTCCCACAGAATTATAATTCAAATCACAACACTATCGCATTTTCAATTATAAAATTTATTTGTATTTTTTTTTAGAAGATAAAAAAGGAATTGTTGATCGCAGTACTACAGTCATATCAAAAGATCCAGAAGGTAATGTTCAATTCAATTTGTTTTTTTGTTTGTTTTTTTTTTTTTGTCAAGTTACCAAACCCATTATCAAATTCTATGATTGATTTCATCTGATCTATCACATTAAAGTCATTAAAAATAGAAATAATAGTTATTGATTTGAAGAACTTATTTAGATATGATATTAGGTTTTAGAGTGAGAGTCAATATATTTATTTTATTATACTATTGGTTGAAATGGAAAAGTCGTTATTATGGATTTGATTTTTATTTCAGTTATGGATCTGATTTAATTGGATTAAAATGGAACCGTTATTAAAGCATAACTTCAATTGTCGGTTTCGCCCCTATACTACTTTTTTTTTGCAAAAATTCTGGGATATGGACAACTTTACTCATATTACTTGATCCCCTAAAAAATTTTAGTTAAATGGTCATTCGTAAGATTTAAAGCGACTGCAACATAATTTGTTGAATCAAACAAACAAATGGACAGATTCTAACTATTTATTTTAGTTATTTAACACTTCGACCGTTTTACCGACAAATTCATTTATTCTTCTCGTCGCTTTACCAATTTATAGGTAATGTTATTATTTTTTTAATTATAAAACTCGATTTTTTAACTACAAAAAGATATATGATGCTAGATTTTGTCCTCTTTTTTTTCTTAAAAGACTCATTGGTATTACAATTTAGATGCCCAATAAAATAAATTTTTATCATCACAATTCGCACAATACAGAGTAGAAAGAGAAGGAGAAAATAGTAATAAATCAGGATCAAAAATGGTTATGAATAGTTATTGGCTCTGGCTAACGATATTTCCATGTTTACAGATATCAAATTTTTGAAATTTATAAATATAGCTTAATATATTTGTAATTGCTATATATAATTTGCTCAGCTGTTACATTTAATCCTAACGGCAAAATGGTGTCTGCACAAAAAAATGTTTTGTACAATTTTTGTTTTCAATCAAATTACAAAAAGGTATTCAAAACATTGTCGCAGTTTTAAATAAGATTTTAGTGCGATCAACGTTCGGCGGTTGGCATTACCAAATTCGACTGATCGACTCATACAAAATCCAAACCAGTTCTGTATATTCGAGACCACGGTTAAACAACAAATATAATAGTTGTATTGTTTTTTTTTGAAAATGAGTACCAATCCATATACAAATTATGTACTGCCGCCCTTTAATGATCATACGTATTACGTATTATATAAGGCGAGCACACCAATATATGTATAATACGGAAAGTGTCAATCGCGATCGACACATACAATATCATTTTCCTTCTCTTTCTCTCTCTCTCTTAGTATATGACTGTTTGATCTATTGCCGATCGCATATTCAAATTTTGCAGTTGTAATTGTATGTATTTGTTAACCTGATGCATCGCCATATACTTAAGCTTTTGTAGCTTTTATGTGCGAATACTTCAACATTATATTTGTCGTACATTTAAATTATTTATTTAGCTAGATGCGCGCATCATTGATATTAAACTGAGTTGGGAATAAAATATTTTATATTCCGTTGTATTTCTATTGAACATGTTTTTTTTTTGGAGAGGAAAAAACCTTATAATTTATAATACTTTTGGTTGAACATACATGCGCATAAGTTGAAGTTTAGTTTTCCTGTGACTCTCAATTTATGTTGATTAATTAGGTAAATTTAATAGCATTAACGAACACAAAATCAATTCATTCATTTTATTTTCATTGTCATATCAATTTTTTCCCAAATTATGTGTACATAATATATGTATATAAATATACACACACATATATATATATATATATATATATATATATATATATATATATATATATATATATATATATATATATATATATATATATATATATATGTGTATATTTTTATATTTATTTATATATATATATATGTGTGTGTGTGTGTGTGATTTTAGAAATAAGGATTGTGTGTCCTGCAAAAGCTTGCCAGCAAATCTCAGGAAACTCACAGTGCTCTTCAGGTACGTATGTACAGCCATTTTAAACATATAATATTAAAATAATACTTTTTAGTCTTCTATCAATCATTTAATCGATCACTCGCATGCTTTTTAATAGTAATCACCTTCAAATTATTTGTTTACTGATGTCTATTATGTGTATTATTATTCACGAGCAATAAACGCTAGAATTTTATGAATTTTCTTGAATATAGTTCGAAGAACTAATATCGTACGAAAATGGATAAAATGAATTGATTCTTGACAATTTGTCAAAGCTATTAAAGAAATACATTTATGTACATACAATACAATACATACAATACATTTACAATCTAATACATTTTGCACTCTATAGCATTATTTTGCTTTTAGTTGAAATGGGTAGCGGGTATCTCACAGTCGAGCACACTGGACTGTAGCTTTCTTTTTTTTTCTTTTTTAAATAGATTCCGATTCTGCAAAAATATTGTTAATGCTACTTGCTCTTGCTTTTCATAAATTTGTACACTAAAACATTCTGTGTAAATTCGCTAAGTACTACAGTAGATAAGAAATTTATTTCAAATATTATCCACATAAACCATAAGTTATTTCATAAAAACAAAAAGATCGTTAAAGAAAAATTGTCGTTTGTAGATTTTTAACATGTTAATGTAGCACTTAAAAAAATGAGTTAAGTTGATGATAATAAAATTTTTGATTTTTAAAATAAAAAATAATATGTGATTCAATTAATAGTAAATTATATTGACTTAATAACAATTAAATTTATTTTTTGGGGGAAAATTTATAAAGATAAAACTTTATCAAAGTCTGATCACTTTGAAAATACAAAATATTTCGCAATTTTTATTTTCAAAATGTAATTTTGATGTTACTTCAAGCTGTAAGTTAGTCTAGTTTGTTCCATTGAATAGACCACAATATATACTGCAAATATATTTTATATACGGCTTCCGAAAAATTTAACAAATTGTTGGTGTTGGTTTTTAATTTATTGATTGCGGTTCTGTTGCGCTGTTTCATTGGTGCGTTGGATCTTTGGATCGTTAAAATGTATTCAAAACCTCATTCTACTCTATCGTAAACCATCTATGGTTGTAATACCATATTTTTGCTTTATATTAAAAATACTTCAATAATTATAATTAACCATTAACTATTACTTGATTCAAAGCAGCCAGACGACAGGAAATTATCAAAATCACAGAACAATTGATTGAGGCAATCAACAGTGGTGACTTCGATGGATATACGTATGTTTCCATTTTCTTTTTTGTTTTTTTAGATTAATACCATATTAACAATATTGCTTATATTTTTAAAATATATAGTAAAATATGTGATCCACATCTAACGGCTTTCGAACCAGAGGCATTAGGCAATTTAGTCGAAGGAATTGATTTCCACAAATTTTATTTTGAAAATGGTAAATCTCACCGAAACAATAAAAAAAAATCCCATTTGACTTTGTGTTTTTAATTACACAGTTCTTGGTAAAAATTGCAAGGCAATAAACACTACAATACTAAATCCGCATGTACACTTGCTAGGAGAGGAAGCGGCTTGCATTGCCTATGTAAGGCTTACTCAATATATTGACAAGTGAGTTATTACATTATATTATTATAATTATACGTTTTTTTTTTTTTGTATTGCCGTGCTTATGCGACCAAATTGGGCTCAGTCGTTATCGTCAAAATACCTTGGCTGCTAAAAATTATTAAAAAAGTTTTTAAATTCTTAAAAGGATTATATATTTTTTCGTTATTATTATTATTTTTTACTCGACTATGCGAAATTAGCTAGAATGAACTGTTCTTGGACTATACCAATAAAATAATGGAAAAATTACTATAGTTATCAATGAACTATATACTCAAATTCAGCCAACCAAGTTCGCAATATGATAAGTAAATTGTGATGCAGTATTCCTCTTTCTGCTTAAAGTTGTAATACCCTTCTATAATATGGGTAGCACGTAATAAAATATAATGTATGTAGCTACTCACATAGTAAAATGTTAAGTGTGTAACTGGTACTGTATATTACATGAACAAAAAAGAAATAACATGTTTTCAGTGATCCATATATTTATTTTTTATTTTAACATTAATCGATATATTTTTTTTTTCGAATTGCTTAAAGGCAAGGACATGCACACACTCATCAGTCGGAAGAGACACGCGTATGGCATCGACGTGATAACAAATGGCAAAATGTCCACTTTCATCGAAGTGCCTCAGGGAAGATTAGTGGGGCAACGACATTCGATTTTTTACCACAAAAATAGATTCGTGGATCAAATGCGATTGCACGATGAAATTCATTCATTCGATGACATAATGATGAATGTTAGGAACTCTACACTACTTAAAAATTGTACTTACAGAGACTCGTCGTAGTGTACAGCTATCAGCGTTTTGGTGTTAGTCCCTAAAAACACAATATATAAAAATAAATACATACATTGGAGGGGCGAACATTGTAAGTCAATATAATATATTATTTTTCCTCGGTCCGCGTGACCTTTAATAAACGTGCGTTCCATTTTCTGCATGCATAAGAGAGAACAAATAATTAAAATACAAACTTATAATTACAAAAAAATGTCCAGGAAACATTTGATAATAATCTTCAAATGGCTAATCACTACTAATCTAGCACTTTAACAAAGATTTTGACGTCACACTCACAAACACAAAGTTACTCACACAGCCACTCATTCACGTTTTATCAATTAATGAATAGCAATAACAAAAACTTTCTTTTAAAAAATTGATCTCTATAGTTCCAACTTCGCCTCCAAACATAACACAACCTAACATACATTACGTTGTACGTACGTTGTGAAGCTAAAGTTAAATACTACTATCTACATATGTATGTGTGTGCGCACTAGAGTTTTGCTGAAGACCCTTTCAGACTCTACGAAAGTTGCGGGTAAACAAAGATATTTGAAAAAATATCGACCACTATCGACGATAGCGATTGACAACTATCGAGAGTTCGCACCGCTATAGCGCGCTATAGAGAGCGTGTCGATAGTGGTCAACCATCGATAGTCCCGATAGTGTCATCGATAGCTCTCCACCTCTAGTGTGCACATACTTATATATAGAGACACATACAAATACATATGAATTTGTAAGTACCAGTATGTATATTTCATACCTAAGAATTTCATCATAATATAAAAAATACTTACATGCTATATCCATTTACAATTCAAATACTATAAAGTGCATATAGGATAATAAAAAAAAACGAGTCAAAACAAGGAAACAACACACAGACACTCACAATAATACATTCATTAATGATTCTATTATGAATGACATTATGCTGACATTAACTGGCGGCACATACCTTAGTTATTTAAGAGTAAATGAAGAAACAAACGCATTTTCAGATTTAACTATGCTACTAAATTATATGAAGAATTATGGACAAAGCAAAACATGATAATAAGACCTATAGCTATTTGTTAACAAAACAATCTATAAATATTTACATTAACAATTTATTGGTATGAAATACATGTTTCAATAAGGAAAAAGTTGCCCAAATAACACCACAGGTTGTTTTGTAATCCCACTCCCATCCTATGTCATCGATGTGGATATAACTATGCAAATATAAATATACATACAAATAAATTATAAAAAAAATTATTGTACGCAACAAAAACAAATCGAATAGTTAAATTAAAATTTGTATTATAATTGCAATTATTAATAAATTACTTATTATCACCATCGTTTATAACAAATCCTTTAAAGGTAATTAAATTTGAATAGTAGCAATATAAAAAAAAAACATCATTTGATAAACTATCACACTTTATTTTTGTTTGCTTTTATTATTGTAGTTGATGATTAGTCTAAGTTCATTTAATTACTGTTTATGTATTTTATAATATGTGTTGATATTGTATGAGTGTGAATGCATGTCCAGAAACCCAAAGAGTCATGTTATTTATGCACCAAATAAATCAAATACAAAGTTATAGAAAAATTACTCGAATTTACAAGAACTAAATGCGAGAAATTAAAAAAATAACATTTTAATTTGTTTACGCCATAAAATGAATTGAATTTAAATGCACAACTTCTTAAATCCGGTCGGTATGTATATGAATGTGAATTGAGGGGTTTTATGTATATTTCAATTTTTTTTTTTAAATATATTTATAGTACATGCTGTATCCTCAATTATGTTACTCAAAGATGCAAAAATGCATAGAATACTTAAGGTAATTTACTATGCAATAATTATGAACTTATATAAATATGTATGCAAGTATTAAAATGTGTATATAAATACTCTCGAATGTCACAATTTTAGTTTCAGGTAATATTACGTGTTAATAAAAAATTCTGAAAAAAAAGTCATACATTTTAAATTGACAAAGTATGTTCTTAACGCTCAACACTGTTAAGCTGTCGGGAATTCATTTTTAATAAATTCGTACTTACAAACTAAAAATAAACAAAACAAAAATACAATTTACATATACAAATCAACACAAATAAAAACCAATTAAACAAAATTAAAAATTTTCTAGTTAATAAAATGTTTTCCTTATTAATATCAAGCCTACATATGAGATATATTTATAATTGTATAATTCAGCTTGATTACAAAAAAATCATTTCAATTCGGCGGGTTGATCAAAGAACAATTGTTAAGAACATTAAACAACAAGTTTGTTAAAAGCCCAACCAAGAAAAACATACAAAATTGATGATTGCCTACGTATTCTTTTATAAATAATTGCTGTAGTTGATATATTTAAAGTAATATTTCTAAAAGTATTTACAAATAACATAATGCCGCAGCTAATATTTAATTCTCAAAATCAATATTTAAAGCTACATTTATTTGAATACAAAAGAAAAAACAGATTTTTGTATTTATGAAAATGATGGCAAAATCTAATATTTTATTATTTGCAAAATTTATTGTGTTTAATGTCTCTTAAATCAAATCTATAAAAAAAAATTATTTGCAATAAAAATATAAACTTAATAACTAAAATAAATTCTTAAAATTAACCTCTATTAGTTCGAATTTAATGATTTAAACATTTTTCTACATTTTAAATATTGGAAATTGGAATGGAAATGTCAAAGGATTAAGGGATTCTTTTGGATTGATCGATAATACAAATATAATCGTTAAATTAACTTTACAGGAACGTAATGAATTGAATTAAGTCACTGTTCTGAGAAACCGTAGCGCCTGCATAAGGACTGCGTTAGTTCTAGTGATAAGCTGCAAGCTCAACATATTCTGGTGCGCGGGTACAAATCCCGATCGGCTGCTTTTTTATTTTTCTTTAATGCGATCGTATGTATATTTTTTTATTGGTATATTTTGAGAATATTACCGCAATATTTTGGTTATAATCAAAATGGGTAGCGAGTATCTCACAGTCGAGCACACTCGATTGCAGATTTTTTATTTGTTTGTTTTCTTATCAGGCGCAACATATAATTGACCATGTGAAAAACAGTGATGTTCTAAATTTAAACCACAAGTTTTCAAGGATTGGTCCTGTGATTTGTTGATGGTCATGGCAAATGCACGACGGATTATAAATTGAAGTCTTTTAAATTCAAATCGGCAAATCGGTTGGGATCATTGTAAATCAATTTTCTAATCACCAAACTCGTACAGTTGCACAGTTTTGGTTGGTTTATATTTCGAAGCACTTTCACTTTAACACTAAGCATAACACTGGCATTTGTCCGGAAAACTTTAATGTACCACAATACTTTCAAAATTTGCCCAATGCTAACGCTAGGACGATTTTGAGCAACCCTGTGATGATATATCTACATAAGTAGGTATTCTATGTCCATCTCCTGGCTACCTTCTCACCATTTTTAGCTATATCGGCAAAATTCTTGATTTATAAATAATGTAACTTACACGTCTTTATTTTATTTATATATATACAAATTGACATTATAGAATAGAGCAAAATGCTAAGTTACTTAACAGTCCAGTCTTATCATATGGGCTGTTAGAGTAAGCTGTTACGTCCAAGCAGCACGTGCTGTTAATTTATCGCCGCCTAATTTTTGGCGATGTCTTTTTACACCGAATTGCTTAGCAAGATATCAATTGCAATGCCTTCAGGTTCCGTCCAGCAGCTAAGTAACAGTTGCTAAGAGGCAACTGACCTGAAGGAACTGTTAAGTAGCATTTGACTAGAAATGCGCACATACACCCTCACACATGCAAAACTATGTTAGGGAAATCTTTATCAAGCTGATCTCGTAATTGTTTTTTATATTACAACGCACTCACATATTTTAATTAATACCCAAACAAACAAATTCATATCATCAACGCTGTGCTACGAGCCAAATCATTGCTGCACAACATCAATAATATTTTCACTAAAATATATTTAATTAATATACCAAGATGTTTTTTTTTTTGGTATAATGATATTATTAACTTACAAATATACCAAATTGGCAAACATCGAAATAATAAATGATCTTAGGCATCAAACATTATTTTGTTTATACAAATTGCTCTTGATGAGGACTCTGGTCCTTATCTAAAAAAAACGTTCGATTGCTGTTGTCAAAAATTATAAAAGGATGTAGAGGAAAATACCACCTGACAAAACAAGGAAGAAAGCTACAGTAGAATGCGTCAGACCGCTTCAAAACTACGCTTGCTTTTCGATTTGTTAATTTATATATGTATATATATGTACATATATTGTTGGGCTTGTTTTTCAATTATAAAACAAGATTTTTATATTAGTCCTCATAAATTATTTACTATATATACAGCTGTGAACTTTGAAATAGCAGTGATAGAGACCTGTGCGTATAACATTGAAAAAAACTGTTATAAACACAACTTCCATATAAAATTTAGTTATAACATTACAAAATATTTAATTTTTAATAATTAAACACCTTTTCCATTTGGATAGCTCAATATTTCAGGGAATATGAATAATAACGAAATAGCAGTGTCAAAAAAAAAATTTAATAAATTCAAAAAAATAATATAAATAACTTAATCCTACTACATTGCGAGTTAAATACGACCTTATAATTTGTTATATAGCCTTTATTGGCTATTAGACCCTCACAGCTACGTGACATGGAGTTCTGTCCCTATACCTCCTGCACAACTTGTCGAAGGTGTGGCTTAGACGTCGGGGATTTCTTGGCAACATAACGCTAAAAGACCCCATCAGTTCCCAATCGGATTTAAATCCGGGAACTGTGCTGACCATGGCATTATATTAGTTTTTTCTTGACCAAACCATTCCGTAACCAGTTGGCCGATGTGTTTTGGTTTCGTTGCTCTGCTGAAAAGTCCATATTGAGGAGGCATTTCATGCTCAAAATACATCAACATGATTTTTCTCAATATATTTTTAAAGATTTCTTGGGGCATGATCCCATCGATCATATTTATAGGTTCCACACCACTGTATGAGAAACATGCCCATAACATGATTTCAAGACCACCATGGCTAGCGGTTTTAAGGGTATGGTTTCGATCGTTTTCGTTGTTTTTGGTCAACAGACATATTGTACTTCAGACTTATTTGTCCAAAGGATATTACGCCATTTGGTTAGTGGCCAGTTCAAGTGGCGCTTGGCAAACTCCCACCTGGTTTTGAGATGTCCTTTAACAAGAAATTGCAACTTTCCTGGACTACTGGTATTCGAATTTGTATCCCCCAGTCTTCGGCCAATAGCCACTTCACTGATTCCCCAACTCAGCCCTGCTTTAAAATCCCTAGAGGATGCAAAAGGATTAGTTTAGCTGAGAAGCACTATGCATTGGTCCACTAAAATTGTGGGTTTTCGTATCGCACCACGGTTTTTAGGCTTCGATTCATAATTTAAGTCATTGAAAACCATTTTGGTAAAACATTTCAGGTGACACAGAACTTTTTTATACAATTTTGCTCCTTCCCAAGCTCAAGAAAGGATCTCCTCTCTACCTTTACACACTAAAAATTAATTTTTTTTTTTTCAAAGTTATAGTGTATTGTCGTTTAAACTACAATAATAAACCAAATTAAACTCACTTTTCATAAATTTAAAAATAATTTCGGCTTTTTTCGTGGAAGAAAAGAAAAAACTGATATTCCAAAGTGCAATCCAAAAGTGGTGCACTTATGTAAAAATATCAAGATTTCAGAAAAACTGAACAAATCTAACGGGGTTTCTGGATGTTTCCTTTCTCTATGTTCCATTTTACAAAAACAATGTGCCGGGGATCAACTGTCGCACTGCTATTTCAAAGTTCACAGGTGTATACATAGTATATACATATTTTGATTTATAAATGAAAACCAAGCCCAACAAAATCAAACAAATTTGTCGTATTTATGTTAATTATTGTTAACAGATGACATGATTACTTGTATATCAATTCGCTCGTGCATTCGGCACATATTTTGACTTTTCGTCTTGTGTTTGATTTTGCCCAATCATTCATTCATATAGGTAATAATAATAAATATTGACATGTGTTTAATTGTTTTTTATTGTGTCCATTAAGGATAGAAGTTTTCTAATTTTGCCGATAACTTTAATGCTTAATTGAAATGAATATTAGTTCACGCAAGGATGACTTCTTTTTAAGCTGCTTCCTTGGCGAGGCGATCGGCCTTTTCAACAACTTCTTCGATAGGACCGACCATATAGAAAGCAACTTCGGGCAAATGGTCGTATTCACCTGCCAAAATCTGTGAGAAACCCTTAATGGTTTGCTCCAGTGGGACCAGCTTGCCAGCATGACCGGTAAAAACTTCAGCGACTTGGAATGGCTGCGACAAGAAACGCTGAATCTTGCGGGCACGTGCAACCGTCAATTTGTCCTCCTCCGATAGCTCATCCATGCCCAAAATGGCAATAATATCCTGCAGTGATTTGTAATCTTGCAGAATCTTTTGTACACCACGCGCAACATTATAATGCTCCTGACCGATGATGTTGGGATCCATAATGCGAGATGTAGAATCCAAAGGATCGACAGCTGGGTAAATTCCCAATTCGGCGATGGCACGCGACAACACAGTGGTTGCGTCCAAATGAGCGAAGGTTGTGGCTGGAGCCGGATCAGTTAAATCATCAGCTGGCACATAAATAGCCTGCACCGAAGTGATGGAGCCCTTTTTGGTGGTTGTAATACGCTCCTGCATAGAACCCATATCAGTTGCCAGTGTGGGCTGATAGCCGACAGCAGAGGGAATACGACCCAATAAGGCGGACACCTCGGAGCCAGCCTGGGTGAAACGGAAAATGTTATCAATGAATAGCAGCACATCTTGACCCTCCTGATCGCGGAAATATTCGGCAACAGTTAAGCCAGTTAATGCAACACGAGCACGTGCACCGGGAGGTTCATTCATTTGTCCATAGACGAGAGCGACCTTCGATGTTTTGTCCTTAAGTGAAATCACACCAGATTCAATCATCTCATTGTACAAATCGTTACCCTCACGAGTGCGTTCGCCTACACCAGCGAACACAGAGTAACCACCATGAGCTTTAGCGACATTGTTAATCAGTTCCATGATAAGCACAGTTTTGCCAACACCGGCTCCCCCAAAAAGTCCAATTTTGCCACCCTTAGCATATGGGGCCAGAAGATCGACCACCTTGATGCCAGTGACCAGAATCTCCTGTTCGACCGACATCTCGACGAATTCGGGAGCTTCGGCGTGAATTGGTGCCGTTTTATCAGTTGGAATTGGACCACGCTCATCAATGGGTTCACCTTTGAAAGTTGAGGAATTTTAGTTTTGATACCATACTTTCTATTAATATTTTATACATAATACAGTAGGGATGGGTAAGTTTCTATTCTGAATAAGAGAATCTCTGACAGCCACTGTTCTTTTTACTTGCTTGGGAACATCAAGTTTGAAACGATTCTTCTATGTTATAACATCATGTCGTTTTTAATAATCAAGTCTAGTAACGCAATTATTGTAAAATACGGCCCATCCCTACAATATAATGAATGCATCGAAAATTTTTTATTGCTTACCAATAACATTGATGATACGTCCCAAAGTTTCGGCACCAACTGGTATTCTAATTGGATAGCCAGTATCGAGAACCTTTTGTCCACGAACCAGACCTTCAGTACCGTCCATAGCAATGGTGCGCACGGTATTCTCACCCAAATGTTGAGCCACCTCCAGGACCAATCGCGGTGAACGATTGTCAACTTCCAGAGCATTCAAAATGGGTGGCAAGTTCTCATCAAACTGAACATCAACAACGGCACCGATGACGGCTACAATTTTGCCATTGGCTCCGGCCGCCACTTTAGCTGCCTTTGCGGCATGGCCTCGAGCTGTTAGTTGGTGGGATTCGAGATAATGCAATTATTAATAATTTTCACTTAAATAAACAGAACACTTTATTGCTTAGTTAGATTACGTCACATAGCCGAAAGGCTTCTCTTAAGTTATTAATTTCATAAATTATATATATATATACTATGTAAGTTGAACTCTATTTAGACTTTTTATTTGGTAGACAATAAGTTTTACAGTTCGTTCTAAAATATGACGAAAAAAGAAACATATTTTATTCAAACGAAGTATGGAAAATTTGACAAGCTTACGTAAGATAGATATGCAGATATAAGTTCATTAATTAATCATACTATAGAAATTAATTTTCCAAGAATCTGGAGCTATATACAGATTCACAATTTTGAATGCATCCAAAAAATTATAAATAAATTATGCAATCAGTTACCACTGCTCTATGCAAAAAGTTAGGTTATGTTCGAATTTAGAGTTAAATCGGCGACTAATAATAACATATTATAATACATTTAAGGGTACGCCCAAGACACAGATTTAATTAATTTGCTTAAAGCTGATTTTAGTACTTACACAATTGTCCCAAAAGTGGTAACAAATTTTTTTCAGCTTTGGAGGCGGCACGTAACGCGAACATTTTTCAACCTACTGACGATTTATTGTAGAGATAGCAAATCCTGGACGTCAGAATGTGAATACATAACTTGTATAGAGTGACCGCATAAAGAATTGTAAAAAATACCGTTTCATTTGAAAAAAGTATGAGATATACCAAATTTTGAACATTATTAGGGATTTGCTGCCAATCTGCGTTGTAGTGTTATAAAAATCATAATTTCATTACGAATCTTAAAAGAAGCTAACAATAAGACAATAAGCTAACAATAATGACATTAATGTATCTTTGCGCTGCATAAAACTATTTTCAAATTAAATATAAATATACATATGTCATTCTCTTAATTAAAGCTGAAACATTGTTTAAAATCATGTCTTTGAATTTATATTTTTTGATAAACAAACACATGTTTATAACTATATTTTATAAGAGCTCGAAAAATACTATAAAATTACACGGAGGTAACAGCTACTTCAACAAAGCGCACATTGTGCCTGAAAGTAATAAAAACAAGCAGAAACACCATAAATTTATTATCCCATCGCAAAAATAAGCACCAAGCTGCTTACTTGAAATGTTCAAATGTATCATTACATAATGTATTTTAAAAACTTAAAAATAATTAATT
Organism: Drosophila niveifrons; assembly: GCA_035046325.1. Lineage (NCBI taxonomy): Eukaryota > Metazoa > Arthropoda > Insecta > Diptera > Drosophilidae > Drosophila > Drosophila niveifrons. Next base: position 345,247 of record JAWNOC010000058.1, on the reverse strand, counting down.
CATGAAATCAACAAATTTATTAATTGATTTGTTTTATAATTAATAATTAAAAACATTAAGTACGTATACCATGAATTAATTTCATTATATTAAATAAAATTGAACACAATGGGCTGTAGTCTATATCATGTCCTTAATAATTTTGTTAATTTTTATTTCAAAGAACGTAAATAAGAGTTGCTTAAAAGAGGGTATAAAAATTTGTTGTTTTTTAAATAAAAAATAGTCAATTGTTTCACAAATAGCTCTTATGATGAAATCAAATATTTTTTTTATACAAATTTACAGCAACGGGAAACCGGTTATATGTCGAGTATATATGAATATTTAAAAATATATATGGGTAATTTCATGGCGAAATTTGTCCCGTGCGAGACTTTTTACAGTGCAATGCAGTGAAAATAACATAGGCTGAAACAATTTTAAAAATAAGTGAATGTTATTCTTAAAGCTTTAGATAAGCACTATATTTAGAGCTAAGATTGATTTTTGGAACTTGTTCTGTTTTACGATAAAATATATAAATTCATTCATTTTTTGGTTGTGCGTACGAATTGGTTAATTTTTGCAATTATCACAATAGAAAACAAAACAGAAAGAAAATTCCAAAACTATTCTTAGCTCTAATTAATGTAGTTATCTAGAGTTATAAAAATATACTTTTCTTATTTTTAAAATTGTTTCAGTTTATGTTATTTTCAATGTAAAGAGTCTCGCACGGGACAAATTCCGTCATGGAATTACCCATATACTCGATATATCGATTTTTTGTGATATTTCTTATAGCCACTGCACCCAAAACCTCGCTACCAAAAACACCCATCCCGTTGCTAAAAACTAAATGTATTTATGAAAATATTCCATTGCAACCATTTTCCATTTTTAAATGCGCGTGCTGCTTTTTGAATTGTTGGCCAACACGTGTTTACATTTGAACAGCTGACATTTCAGAGCGGCCATATTGAGAAATTTACCGTTGCCCATATTTTTCGGTTCGTGCCAATGGAAACCCCAAAACGGGACTTTAAAAAACGTAGAACAACTGAGTGTCCCACCCATGCCGTTGCTAAAAAGCAAATGTATTTATTTAAATATTACATTGCTGCCTGCAATTCTACTTATGTACATAGGCATAAACTGATGGCAATTTCTTTACTATTGGCAATGGCCTATACTCTATACTCAGTTAATTTTTCTTCCATTTCGTCAAAATCCTCATCAAAAACTTGCAATTTAAGAAAATCTCCCATTTTAAAATGCGCGTGCTGTTTTTGAATTGTTCGCCAACTCGTGTTTGCATTTAAACAGCTGACATTTCAGAGCGGCCATATTGAGAAATTTTCCGTTGCCCATATTTTTCGGTTCGTGCCAATGGAAACCCCAAAACGGGACTTTGAAAAACGTTGAAAAACTGAGTGCAGTGGAAATAGGCTATTATTTTATCCGATTTTCTTATCGATAGGTGACGCTAACGTCTTATGTTTAATTTTGTATTGATAGGTAAACCTAGTTGTGGAGCTAATATCGATATACTGGAAAACAATGCTTTTGTAGCTGTCAGCTCTTGTTCATCATTTACAGCTAAACTGTATTTAAAGAAAATGACACTATTAATGGTTATTACAGATAAATTTATGAAAATATAAAAATTTGAAATTATTAGAAAACTAACATTATTACCATTTTGAAGGGAGAAATCCTATTTGACATTAGCTACAATTCGCATTATCAAATGCGTTCACGAAATTGCAATTTTTGTAGATGCATGTATACATAATACATATGTATGTACGTATATATTTGAGAATCACGATTATCAAAAAACTGCATAGCATTTGCACATTCGCCAAATACATATATGTATGTAGAGAGACAGGCAATAATTCTTTGGGATTTACAAATATTGCAGACTTAGAATTGAAACATTAATACATGCATATCAATATACAAGATTGTTTACACCCATATCTCTGCTTTGACATTTGGATATCGTATATACATATATGTATGTATATGCATATGTACTTTTGACAAACTAATGGCACCTTAACTTTTATATTTTCCAGCCATCTGTCGGAAAAATCGAGATAACCACGTGTTTGTGTAAACATTTGCAAGTATCTACAAAAGTGTAGTCTATACTTAGGAATTGCTATAAACAAAATAATGAACAATACAATTTTAATTAACAACAGCATTTTCTTTTGTTGAATCATTTTATTGATATTACTTCATTATATCTGTACTCTTCCAGTTTTAGGTTGAATAGGTGAACAACACACTCAACATTGCCCTGAATCATGTATTTATTTATCAAGAGCAGTATTGTTTTTGATGGCAATGACGCATTCTTCGCCGCAGGCTTTCATAACGGTGCAAAGAATATCCTTGCCAGCATCGGAGTCATTGCGCAGAGTAGTTCCCAATGTTCCCTCGGGCAACTTGAGATCCTCACGGAGGTCTCCAGTTTCGGTCATCAATGAGAGGTAATCATCATCACTAATAGTGATGAGTTGATAATCCTCGCGTTTCACATGGGGCACATCCATATTATGCGTGGAGGGACAAATATCCTCATATTTTTTCTGTGTAAATATGTCAATGCCAATAAGATGGACTTTGGCGTGTCCATGTTTGCCCGTCTTTGAGGTGGACATGTCGACAATTTTGCAAGGGCGTCCCTTCAGCATCACATATCCATTTTTGCGCAGTGCTGAGCATTGGATTGGGTAGGTTGCGGCTGCTCCAGAGTCGCCAGTATTAAAATGCTCTTCGTCTGACTCCATAATTAAAATATTTTCTCGTTGCAAAAACCTTACACGCGGCACGCTATGGAAGAAAAGGAGTTAGAATAGTGGTCACACTATAGAGATGGGCAGATAGAGAAACATGGCTGCATTTTGAAAATTGTCGATACTAAGCTGCACTACAAAATGGTTGCATTTTCGAAACATTGTTCATTGTAGAGCACTGGAAATCGTATCGATATATTTTGCTATATCCGACATCTTGGAAATTGTAGTGTTGTATTCTATTTCGTCAGTGAGTGTTGCTGATGGTGATGTAGAATATGTTCATTTATATCTTAAAAGAAAATTAAATTCGGTGGGCTTTTTTTTTGTTTTAAAAGCTATACTGTGTAATAAACTCATTTGTGTGACTGGCTGCACAAAAAACTAAAGTATAACTCCTAACATTCACATACTAAATGTAATAGTTCCATGAATGCCATTTGTGAAAAATAGCGACCAATAAAAATAAAATATTAAAACTCGGTGATAACGATGTTCGCATATATAAGATGTCGATATTAAAAGTAAAAGTATGTAAGTTTTAATTTAGTTTAGTAAATTTAAAATAGTGTGAGCACTTATTATGTTCGAATATCCCCATAGAAAACATTTTAACATCTATATATATGTATATATGTATATTTATATATATATATATATAATAGGTCTTAGTATACTAGTAGTACCATTTTTGTTAATTTACTTACCAAAAACCATGAAAGTAATACAACTAGAGCGCTTCAAACTAATACAGTATCGAAAGTTGTATGTACATGAAAGTATGCGCGCATTAGTTTCATTAACACTTTTATCTCATGGGCGTGGTGAAAAACAAATCCAATGCGGCAGTAGTACAGATATATCACCTAAGTATAGATATATCTCCGTATTTTAAATGCGTATTGATAAAGGAATTTAACTATATATTATTCTTAATTTCAATTATTGAAAATGAGTTTATATTTGTTTATTGCACTGTTATTACAATATTTGCAGATACAATATTACACTTGCAAAATATGTTAGTAATAATGGCGAAGCGGCCGGTCGGGAGACTCAGCTTTTTAATGGTTTGGGATATTTTGTGATTAAAGGGTGAAAATAAATAGTGCAATGAGTCGCATGCAATTTTTCTTGGTCTGAACAAATATTATTTAGCTTAAACAATAGAAACTTATTGCTTAAAACTAAATGTCAAACAATAAATTCACAATTAAGGAGAAATATTAAGCAAAAAACAGCCATTAATAAAATCTATTAATATAATACAAATTTATTTATATTTATTTTATGTATAAGATGTTTCCAATTATTTTGATGAATTATATTGTACATTGCAATTTCAGATGCCGTAAAATGATAATTTGCAATCTCACAAGGAGTACAAGTCGAAGTTGACGCATTTACATAGATAGATAATGGATCTAAAATCTACTTGAGTAACGATAGAAAACGAAACGAAGTGCGTAACTCTTTTCATTTTTATAATATTAAGGAAGGCAGGAGGAGACAAAGCACACGGTAACTTGCCAAGGCAAATTATAAATTGAATTATTTAAATTGATCGCAGCTGTGGAGCGATTTGCTTTGCGATTTTGGCAATGAATATGTTACTGTATATGTTGCTATTGATAATAAGCCATACAAATGCCAATCCATCAAAAATTCAACAAGATGAATCGCTGCCGTCAACCATGGCCTTACGAGTTGACAAGATTGTATTGGGTAGATCTGATGCAGTCCTTAATGCAAATTTTACTGACATGGCTGAGGCAGCTAATGGTAATTTAAGTACCAGCAGTATAATTACAAACGTCGCTCAATTCGATACAATGCTAAATCATTTGCTCGTGGATACAATAACAGGACGTGTATTTGTTGGTGGCGTCAATCGATTGTTTCAGTTATCTCCAGACTTGGAACTGCATGAGACAGTCAAAACTGGGCCGCAAAATGATTCCGTTGAATGCACTATACTTGATTGTCCACTCAATGCCATACGCAAACCAACAAATAACTTTAACAAAGTGTTACTTATCGATCGAGCCACATCACGTTTGATTGCTTGCGGATCCTTGTTTCAGGGCACTTGTACAGTGCGAAATCTGCAAAACGTCAGTATCGTTGAGCATGAAGTACCCGATGCTGTTGTCGCCAACGATGCGAATTCATCAACGGTTGCATTTATAGCGCCCGGACCACCGCAACACCCGGTAACAAATGTTATGTATGTCGGCGTCACCTACACAAATAATTCACCATATCGTAGCGAGATTCCAGCTGTAGCATCGCGCTCCTTGGAGAAGACAAAAATGTTTCAAATCGCCTCTTCAGCGGTCACAACGGGCACACGAACCTTCATTAATTCTTATGCACGTGAATCATATTTGGTGAATTATGTGTACGGATTTAGTTCGGAGCGTTTTTCGTATTTTCTCACCACACAATTGAAGCACAGCCACCATTCGTCCCCTAAAGAGTACATCACAAAACTAGTTCGCATTTGCCAGGAAGATTCCAATTATTATTCGTATACTGAAATTCCGGTAGAGTGCATCAGCGATGCACAGGGCGGCACTAAATTCAATTTAGTTCAGGCCGGTTTCTTGGGTAAACCTAGTTCGGATCTTGCGCAGAGTCTAGGTATTTCCATACAAGACGATGTCCTCTTTGCTGTTTTCTCCAAAGGTGATGGCAATAATCCTACAAACAACTCTGCTCTATGCATTTACTCGCTAAAATCTGTACGTCGCAAGTTTATGCAAAATATCAAATTCTGTTTTAACGGCAATGGTATGCGAGGACTGGACTTTATATCTCCAAGCATGCCTTGTGTTCTAACGGTACGTATTTGTCTATATATGTATATATAATACACGTAAGAAACTCTCCCCTTACTGACTGAATTAACTATGGACGCGCAATACCCACAATTCATGTGTATATTAAATTGACATATATATATAAAAATAAACAAATATAATTAAATTAAACGATTTTACAAATTTACATAAATTTTACGTAATACTGCTTTAATAATTTGTATTATAGTACTACCATTAGATTGAGGTTTATTAATTAAATTTGTAATATAAATTAATATATTGGAGATCGCCGCAAACATCTCTTTGTTAATAATTAATTAATTTAATTAATTCAATTCTTTTCTAATGCTGTGTACATTATGATAAGCTGGCTTTTATTACACATACAAAAATATTGGCATTTTATACTAACTTTGACCGTGATTAAAATATTTGGAGTGGGAGTTTTAAAATTCTAAAGCTGTGAAAGCTTCTACCACTTAAGATTAGGAGACAAAGAAGGATATGGATATTTAATTGGCATTTTGCAATTTTTCTACAGAAACTTCAAACGATCGGAGAGGATTTTTGTGGTCTGGATGTGAACTCACCACTCGGAGGCGAGCAACCGATCACTGCCGTCCCAGTTGCTATGTTTAACAAAAGGCTGACATCTGTAGCTGCAACGAGTACCAGTGGTTATACAGTCGTGTTTATTGGAACCGCCGATGGATATCTGAAAAAAGTTGTTATCGAATCCTCGACTACTGCAAATGAATATGCGAGCTTACCAGTCGATATGGGTTCAGCGATCAATAAGGATATGCATTTTGATAATCAGAACTTAAACATTTATGCAATGTCGGAACGGAAAGTGTCTAAAGTGAAAGTTTATGATTGTGCTGACTTTCGAACTTGCGGGGAATGTCTTGGTGCAAGAGATCCTTATTGCGGTTGGTGTTCACTTGAAAATAAATGCAGTCCACGTTCGAATTGCCAAGACGATGCTAATGATCCGTTGTATTGGATTAGCTACAAAACAGGCAAGTGCACAACAATCACAAGTGTGGTACCGCATCAATTACAGCGCACAACGGCACGTACATTGGAGCTTATAATCGATCACTTGCCGCAGTTAAAAGAGAATTTAATTTGTGCTTTCACCACCGAAGACAAAGCTCTATTTACGAATGCGACCAAGAAACGCAATGGAGTCAATTGTACAACACCGCGTACGGATATGTTGCCACAAATTGAGCAGGGCAAACATCATTTTACCGCTAAACTTTCGGTTCGCACGCGAAATGGGCCAGATTTGGTCTCCACGGATTTCACATTTTTCGATTGTAGCACGCACTCGTCGTGTACACGTTGTGTCTCCTCGGAATTTCCCTGTGATTGGTGTGTTGAAGCACATCGTTGTACACACGATACAGCTGAGAATTGTCGTAACGATATCTTGGTGACTGGTATTAGTCGTATTGGGCCCAGCTATCGTTCTGGTCCAGGGTTTTGTCCCACCATTAATGCTACCGGCGATGGTAGCGAAGTACTTGTTGCTGCTGGCACAAGTAAATCAATCAAAGTCAAGGTGCATATCATAGGACAATTTATTGTCCAAACACGATTTGTGTGCCAATTTAATATTGAGGGTCGCGTGACAAGCTTAAATGCCCAATTACTCGGCGATACTATATACTGCGACAGCATGGAATTTCAATACACATCGCGATCACCGAATCTAACAGCTACATTTGCTGTGATCTGGGGTGGATCAAAGCCTTTAGATAATCCGCACAATATTCATGGTAAGTGCATACTTTGTTATTCACGTAATTCTTAATTGTCAAATAAACTAAACACTTACTACTTTACTTCTTCACTGTATTTTATTATGTAAATTTTATGGCATTTGTTTTGTCATAGAAGATAGATACATAGTATTGTATAAGACATCAATATTAAGAGAAAAATTATTCACACAAAACTATTTAAACAAATAATCATTCCTTACCTTGGTAACGTTGAAGCCGCTAAAAAGTGTGTTGCTCTGTACCTCACTTCTATAACATTCCTGTTGTCACAAAAGTAAACTTACTGTACTTCTTATATTGAATGTAAGTGTAAATTAGAATGTAGGGTACAGTTACTCAACTGCTTGCCAACCGTTACATCCCATAAATAAATTTGAATAATTCTCACTAAGGGTCTGGTTGCTTTGGATAACAATATGGTATATTTTGTACTTTATGGTATGTTAGTAGTATTATATCATTATACTTAAAAAAGCCTTCGGTATATTTTAAGTAGTAAAATTAAGACTGCACTATTTTGCCTTTATTAAAAATGGGTAGCGGCTATAGCTTTCTTCTTTTCTATAGTCTTTTTATACCCGCTACCCATAGGGTAGAAGGGTATTATAACTTTGTGCCGGCAGGAAATGTATGTAACAGGTAGAAGGAGGCATCTCCGACCCTATAAAGTATATATATTCTTGATCAGCGTCAACAGCCGAGACGATCTAGCCATGTCCGTCTGTCTGTCTGTCCGTCTGTCTGTATGAAACACTGGATCTCAGAGACTATAAGAGATAGAGCTATAATTTTTTTTCGATAGCATTTGTTATGTTTGCACGAAGATCAAGTTTGTTGCAAATTTTTGTCACTCCCACTTCCGCCCCCTCAAATCAAAAAAATCGAATTACAAGCGTAATTTAAAAGCTAAAGCTGCGAATTTTGGTGTGTATAATAATAACAATACTATTTATAATTCCTAAAAATCAGATAAAAATTGTGGAAGTTATTAAAGAAATACTTTTGTATGGGCTAAAACGCCTACTTACTGTGGGCCTCAGTTGCTTTGGTCGACAATCTGGTGTATTATGTCGTCTATGGTATATTTTGAATGTGATCGTTATACCAAATATACCATTTGGTATATTTTAAGTATTTTGCAGTACTTTTGGTATATTTTGAAAATAATACCGCAATAATTTGCTTTTATTCAAAATGGGTAGCGGGTATCTCACAGTCGAGCGCACTCGACTGTAGCTTTTTTGTTGTTATATGATTTGCATCTAATTGATTTTCGAATCATAACTTTTAATCTGTATGTATGTTACTTTATCGTTTCAGTCGTAATATATAGATGTCGGGATATGGCGGACAGCTGCGGAATATGTTTGGCACTGGATGAGAAATATAACTGCGGCTGGTGCTCATCTACTAATACCTGCGAGGTGGTTGAGCAATGCAATAAAAATAATGAAGGAAAAACGGATTGGCTGAATCGCAGCGAAATTTGTCCAAATCCAGAAATACATTCATTTGGCCCCAAAACTGGACCCTGGGAGGGTGGCACCAATATAACCATCAAAGGCATTAATTTGGGAAAAAATTATAATGATATATATTCGGGAGTTCGTATCGCTGGAATTAATTGTATGCCATTTCAACAATTTTACATTGACACAAAGCAAATCGTTTGCACTGTTGATAGTCCCGGTGAGCAAATGTATCGCAATGGTCGCATTGTTGTTCAAATTGGTGATTATCGTGGCGAATCCAAAGAAGATTATGAATTTGTTGATCCGAAAATCTCAAATTTTTATCCTCGCTTTGGTCCAACCTCAGGTGGTACACAGATTCGAATTATAGGCAAACATTTAAATGCTGGATCTCGCATACAGGCTTTTATCAATGATCATTTACCATGTAAGATCATCAGTACAGACACTTCACAAGCGATTTGCCGTACCTCACCATCACCGGGGATCATTGAGGGACGCCTTAAGATGTCTTTTGACAATGGTCCTCGCGAATTCAACGATTACAATTTCAAATATGTGCTCGATCCAACAGTGGAACAAGTTAGTTCTGGCCCCAGTGGCCAGATAAAAGTACCTAAGGGCATACCAGCTGGCGGCATTCGAATTGCGGTGACAGGTACACAATTTACCAGTATCCAAGAGCCAAGCATTTATGTAATCTACAAAAATCAGATGTTTGCAAATCAATGCCGAGTGCTATCAGATACTGAAATGGAATGTCCTTCGCCAGCTATTGATGTGACGGCATTTGATCAAATTGTAGTCGATCCTGATAATCCAATCTTACTGGAATATGGCTTTCTGATGGACAATGTGTTACGAGTGCAAAACTTGTCGCGGTTGCACAACAATCATTTTGAGCTATATCCAAATCCTGAATATTTCACCTTCGAAGAACGGGTCAAATATTTTAAAAGCGAATATTTGACCATTAATGGCCGTAACTTAGATCGGGCGTGCAAGGAGAATGACGTTGTTGTTCAAATTGGTGATGGATATTGCAATATCACTTCATTGTCCCGGCAGCAACTAACATGCCGGCCACCATCGGAAGCAGCTGCAACCCGCAATAGCCCAAGTGGTCCAGAAGTGATTGTACGTATTGGTTCTTCGTTAGAATATCGCATTGGCATTCTCAGTTATGAGACCTCAAACATCATTATGGATTGGGGTGATAATGTTGTGTTTGGCGTTATTGCTGGTAGTGCAATATTTTTATTGATCTTTGTTGCTTTGCTGGTTGCCTACCGAAAGAAAACATCAGAATCAAATCGAGTACTCCGCAATATGCAGGAACAAATGGATATTTTAGAGCTGCGTGTAGCTGCTGAGTGCAAAGAAGCATTTGCTGAACTCCAAACTGAAATGACGGACTTAACTGGTGATCTAACGTCGGGAGGCATACCATTCTTAGATTATCGTTCGTATGCTATGAAGATATTGTTTCCTAATCATGAAGATCATATTGTGCTACAATGGGAAAGGCCTGAGCTTCTACGCAAAGAGAAAGGATTGCGTCTATTTGCTCAACTGATTATGAACAAAACATTTCTTTTGTTATTTATTCGCACCTTAGAGTCCAATAGATATTTTTCAATGCGTGAACGCGTTAATGTGGCTTCATTAATTATGGTTACTCTGCAATCAAAACTCGAATATTGCACGGATATATTGAAAACATTATTGGGCGATTTAATTGAGAAGTGCATTGAAGGCAAAAGTCATCCCAAGTTATTGCTGCGACGAACAGAAAGCGTTGCCGAAAAAATGCTCAGTGCTTGGTTCACTTTTCTCTTGTACAAGTTCTTAAAGGAATGCGCTGGCGAACCTCTATATATGTTATTTCGAGCGGTCAAAGGTCAGGTAGATAAGGGACCAGTCGATGCATGTACACACGAGGCACGTTATTCACTAAGCGAGGAGAAATTAATTCGACAATCCATCGATTTCCGTTCAATGACTGTGAATGCCAGCATAATACAGCAACCAATATTTTGCAATAATCTCGACATGTTGCCATCGCACATGGAAAACATACCTGTGAAAGTACTTGATTGCGATACAATTGGACAAGTAAAAGAGAAATGCTTGGAAGCAATTTACAAAAATATTCCATCCAGTCAAAGGCCACGCAAAGATGATCTCGATTTGGGTACGTATTATTATATTATTATTACGAAATTAACAATACCACCACATTTTTATTTATTTTTACATTAAATAACAAAATATTTTTTTTTAAGAATTAGTCATTTTTATATTTGCCGGCAGGAAATGTATGTAACAGGTAGAAGGAGGCATCTCCGACCTTATAAAATATATATGGGTAATTCCATGACGGAATTTGTCCCGTGTGAGACTCTTTACATTGAAAACAACATAAACTGAAACAATTTTAAAAATAAGAAAAGTTTAATTTTATTGCTCTAGATAACTACATTAATTAGAGCTAAGAATAGTTTTGGAATTTTCTTTCTGTTTTGTTTTCTGTTGTGATAATTGCAAAAATTAACCAATTCGTACGCACAACCAAAAAATGAACGAATTTATATATTTTATCGTAAAACAGAACCAGTTCCTAAAATCAATCTTAGCTCTAAATATAGTACTTATCTAAAGCTTTAAGAATAACATTCACTTATTTTTAAAATTGTTTCAGTTTATGATATTTTCACTAAAGTGCACTGTAACAAGTCTCGCACGGGACAAATTTCGCCATGGAATTACCCATATACTCTTGATCAGCGCCAACAGCCAAGACGATCTAGCCGTGTCCGTCTGTCTGTCCGTCCATCCGTCCGTATGAACATCTAGATCTCTCGCTATAAGAGATAAAGCTATACATTTTTTTCGTCAGCATTTTTTATGTTTGCACGCAGATAAAGTTTGTTTCAAAATTTTGCCACGCCCACTTCCGCCCCCGCAAATCAAAAAATCGCATAACAAGCGAATGGTATATGCAATAATGACTATAGTCTTCGTGACTTCTGTAAATTTGGTCGCGATAAGATAAAAATTTCTTTTAAAAAGAATTTATATATCATAAAAAAAAATATCAATCGTATTTTGCAAATTCCATTACCAACTTTACTGTTCTTCTTAAAGGTTTTAAAAATATTTCAATATACAAGCTAAAAAGTTTATTTCCCTAAATAAAATAATTTTAATATAATATTGAATATTATTATCAAAATTTATTTGAACAGAATGGAGAACTGGGGCGACCGGACGTGTAATTTTGTATGATGAGGATGCCACATCAAAAACGGAAAACGAATGGAAAAAATTAAACACATTGCAACATTACAATGTTCCAGATGGAGCTAGTCTTAGTTTAGTGCCAAAGCAAAGTTCAATATATAATTTCAGCATTCTATCTGACAAACACGAAAAGTCTCACAAGTGAGTAAAATTAATATTTTCAAAACTTATTTGTTTTCTTTTTTTTTATTTAACGTTTCATTATAATGCGATATTAGTAAACACTCGTTGGGAAAAAAAATCTAGGCATCTTGCATAACCTATTTAAAACTTTTTACTCTGATGAAAATACCCCTTCCTTAATATGATTGTCTAATTCTGAAATTGCCCCGACTTTGATAGTCTAAAACTTTTTTGCCGTATAAAATTATTTCTTAAATCAATTCTACAATTTGATCTGATCGCAACCGCATTTTAAGGACATTATTACTATTTCCTTGCGCTTATTATTAAATTGCGCTTGGTGTGCTGTTGAAAATGATAGCACAATCTATAGTCTCAACATAAAATCTTTGTTTTTTATGCACTGAAAAACAAACTGACAGATACTTGAAAATTTATATACTCGAAAAAGGCTGAAAAAGAATGAACTTGTTCAATTGTTCTCCAGGAATTAATTTTTTTTTTTTTTGTGACAGCATTTCTCTTTGGATTATTTTCAAAACATTCGTCCGTTTGCCAAAATATTATGGTCAGAATTAGTTTTGAACAAATTTTTGAAAACAGCTAAAGCACAGTGTTGCTTTTTCACTTAAGAAATTACTTACAAACCTTTAAGATGTGGGGTGTTACGTTACATTAAGAAAACCGAGCTATAAAATGATTATTATATATCGTTAACCATGTAAAGTTTTAAATTGATATTAAAAAATCGGCATCAATAACATAAAAGCCGTTATTATTTGAATTTTACGTTTATAGGCGTGTGAAATAATATGCATCGTTTTATTTATTAATAATTTAGATATGAAACTCTGAACCTCTCAAAATATACGTCATCGTCACCCACATTCAGTCGGGCTGGAAGTCCTCTGAATAATGATATGCAAGACAATGGATTAAAGTATTGGCATTTAGTCAAACATCATGACAGTGACATTCAAAAGGAAGGTGAACGCGTCAATAAATTGGTTTCGGAAATTTATTTAACAAGACTGTTGGCAACGAAGGGAACCTTACAAAAGTTTGTCGATGATCTCTTCGAGACAATATTTAGTACGGCTCACAGGGGCTCGGCGTTACCGTTGGCAATTAAATATATGTTTGACTTTTTGGACGATCAAGCCCTATTACATGGCATTACCGATCCAGAAGTCGTGCACACTTGGAAAAGCAACAGTTTACCTTTACGGTAAGTACTATTTATTTTTATTATGTATGCAATTCTTTTCACTATTAATTATTACTCATTTAGGTTTTGGGTAAACTTGATCAAAAATCCCAATTTTGTTTTTGATATACATAAATCAAATATCGTGGACTCGTGTCTATCAGTTGTAGCTCAAACATTTATGGATTCCTGTTCTACATCAGATCATCGATTGGGTATGATTAATTTTTTTACTTAATTAATGTTTTACATTTCCTTATATAAAATTATAACATTGTAGGCAAGGATTCGCCAAGCTCAAAGTTACTATATGCCAAAGATATACCTGAATATCGCAAGTGGGTGGATCGATATTACAGAGATATTAGGGATATGTCATCAATATCTGACCAGGACATGAATGCAATGCTCGCCGAAGAGTCCAGAGTAAGAAAATAAATCTTTTATCTATTATTGTAAATACATATTTTATGATGGATACTGTAAGGTTTGAGATAAATAGATAGAGTTGTTGAATTTTAGTGCAAAATTGCCATAGGGGTAACTGAAACTCCACATTTGATAAGGTTCAATGAGCAGTCTATTACGATACATTGAAAGTTAGCTGATTATTAATCAACTATTGTTTTAACTAAATATTGATAATCCTTTATCCCCATATGTTAATTTTTCGGTTTGAATGCGAAAACGAAAAAATTGGAGCTCCCGTTTTCACTTTCAAAAGATTCTTTCGATTTGCAAAACGAGCCGGCAAGACAATGTAAAGCAAATGCCTTTTCTACATTAAATCGGATCATATTTGCAGAAAGAAATAAAATAGTTGATCCATTGGTTTATTGTCGTTCTTTTAAGACCGCCAGAATATCAATGAAGCTAAAGGTATTAAAATTGGATAAAATATGTTTGTTAGAAATTAAGATTTTTCATATAATTACTTTAATGCTAAACGGGCATACAAAAAAGTAGCTGAAATCCCTGGAGTGAAATCGGTAAAAAAGGGTGCGTCTCCTTTTTTGTGGAAATCAGCTCATTGTATGAGCTCTATCCACGCAGAAAATACGAAAGGCATTTTTCGCGTTATTTACATCTGAAGAACACACAAGTTATCTGTTTCAGCAGCAAAAAATTAAACGTTCCGATAGTAAAACGAGGACCAAAAACTTCTTGTGTAAATTGGACCACCTTAAAACGAAAATCTTGGTTTTGGTCCCAAAACAAAAACAACAAGTAAGAAAGATACAGTCGAGTGTGCTCGACTGTGAGATACCCGCTTCCCATTTTGAATAAAAGCAAAATATTGCGGTATTATTTTCAAAATATTCAAAAAATACTGCAAAATACTAAAAATATGCCAAATAGTATTTTTGGTATAATAATATAGTACCACATTCAAAATATACCATAGACAGCATAATATACCAGATTGTCGGCCAAAGCAACTGAGACCCACAGTAAGTAGGCGTTTTAGCCCATACAAAAGTATTTCTTTAATAACATCCACAATTTTTATCTGATCGCAACCAAATTTTCAGGAATCATAAATACTATAGTTATTATTATACACAGCGAAATTCGCAGCTTTAGCTTTAAAATTATGTAATTCGATTTTTTTGATTTGCGGGGGCGAAAGTGGGCGTGGCAAAAATTTGAAACAAACTTGATCTGCGTGCAAACCTAACAAATGCTGTCGAAAAAAAATTGTAGCTCTATCTCTTATAGTCTCTGAGATCCAGTGTTTCATACGGACAGACATACAGACAGACAGACAGGCTAGATCGTCTCGGCTGTTGACGCTGATCAAGAATATATATACTTTATAGGGTCGGAGATGCCTCCTTCTACCTGTTACATACATTTCCTGCCGGCACAAAGTTATAATACCATTCTACCCTATGGGTAGCGAGTATAAAAACGAAGTGAATACCGGAGCACGCCTGTTAGAGATTAAAATAAGAGTATACGTTCCGCGTCTATTTACAAATTTTGTTTGCTTTATTTGAGATCTTTTAGTTAAAAACAGCAGCAACAAGTTTAAGATTCGAAGCATGGGCAAAAACACGTGAGGAAGCTACAATTGAGTATGTTCGCCTGTGATATACCCGCTACCCATTTTTATTAAAAGTAACAAGAAAGCTATAGTCGAGTGTGCTCGCAGTGAGATACCCGCTATCCATTTTGAATAAAAGCGAAATATTGCGGTATTATTCAAAATATACCGACAGACGGACATGGCTAGATCGTCTCGGTTGTTGACACTGATCAAGAATATATATACTTTATAAGGTCGGAGAAGCCTCCTTCTACCTGTTACATAAATTTCCTGCCGGCACAAAGTTCTACCCTATTGGTATGGGTATAAAAAAATGTGCGGTTTAATTCTTAGAATGTCATATACAATTATTTTTTAGATAACTTCTATACATTTTATGATAGCATACAAATTTTCAGGAATCATACGTCAGTTATTATCTGTACTAAAAATCGATTATTTTTCAAAACTACGCTTGCTATTAGTTTTTTCAGTAACTGGCGGCGGTGTTGAGTGTTGAGGAAAAATTTAAAATGAACTCACTCTGCGTGTCCTTATTTACAAGTGCTGACAAAAAATAATTATACCTCTATCGCTTATTACATTAGGACATTACTAATCGGAGATTTTTTTTCTGTCTGTTTCAAACATGAGTTGGAGGCACATGCTTTTAATATCGTTCTATTCTTGTCAAAAGCTAGCTGCACACTGAGAGGTAGCGATGAAATGCTGTTAGGCAAGGCGATTCCCAAATTTCTAGTGATACTTAAAATCAATGGTTTTAAAAGGATACAAATCTATTAGAACGCTAGGGAAATTAAATTTGATAAGGTGACAACCATAGGCATTCACAGAACGGCTTCGCGTGAATGAAAAAAATTCGTACGCGCTCAACAGTCGAATAATCACACTGTTCGGATCAGCCGATCAAACTTGCATGCACATTTTCGTTGTAGATTTTAAATCTACTCGGGTGCGAGCGATTTTTTGTTTCACTCCAAATTGTTCAGCTCGTGTTCAGCATAATGATTTCGGGCGCTACTTGTTCGGTTCAACAATTATTTTTTTGATCAACTCACAAAAATAAACTCGTATGATTATCGTATATTATTGTATCATGCTTCGTATCATCTTGTCGCTAATCGTTTACTCATTACACGATCAACTCGAATTGATCCGAATGATGCTTTCATCAACACATGCTCATTTTTTGATCGGAATGATGCATACGGCAAAAGGATTTGATTTTCACTCATCACTGTTTTTTGTTCAGTGAGTTGAATTGAGTGAGAAATTTTGAACCGAAGACTCAAGATGATCGGAATGATGCGTACGGCAAAATGAGTTGATTTTTACTTATCACTGTGTTTTGTTCAGTGACTTGAGTTGATTGACAAAGTTCGCGTATGATTAAATCAAGAAAATAGGGAGTTTTGCAGTTCTCTATTAGTCATGTATAGTAAAATTGTTAAAAATCTTTACAATTTTCGGCTCTCTGTGGCACTGCTAAAATTGTCTTGATTTTTACTTGTTTTTTTTTTACTTAACATTCAAAGAAATATAATTTAAAATTATAAATGTGCACATAACCAGAATGTTTTGTATAAAAAAAACAGCAGTTTGTCCGTGTTTATTATATATTTTATCATATGTTTGTTTTTTGTTTTTTTTTTTTTATTTTAGCTACACACAACGGAATTTAATACAAATTGTGCGTTGCACGAGCTCTATACCTATGCTGTTAAGTATAATGAACAGCTGACTGTCACTCTGGAGGAAGATGAATTTTCGCAAAAACAGCGATTGGCTTTCAAATTAGAACAAGTTCACAATATAATGTCGGCTGAATAAGTGTATGTATACTACTATTATTTTGTTACCATTTAAGTGAAAATTAAAAAAAAACTCGTAATGAAGAGCAAAATATAGTATTAAATGTTTTTATGTATTATCAACATCCCAAATAGAATTTAGCAGCAAATGCCATTTCTTTATATCAATATCTTATGCAAATATATATACATATTTCAATTTCAATGTGCACTAAAAATATGTATTCCACATGACGAGTATAAACAAATATAACAAAAGTTATTGATTTTTTTATTTGAAAATTTTAACATTTTGGCGTATTTTATAGTGCAGAATATTTCAAGATACAAAATAACAATAACTCAACTGCCATTAAAAACATTATAGTAAAAATTAAAATGTTTAACGCGAAATCTAGCATCATTCATTGAAAATATCTCAAACAGCATTCCATTGATAAATCACACTATACATACATTCGCTATACATCTTATACTATGTCAAAGTTACATACTAACTTTTTGTTTAATGGAAAGTTTTTTTTTTATATGTGTCTGTATGTATTTAAAAAATGTATATTTATGTGGATGTACTACATGTAAGTAATTATATAACTGGCTAAGAATCATTATTAAATATAAATAAACTATAACTGAATCGAAAAACTCGAAAATCGACTGATTATAACATTGATATGTATGCTGTATTTAAAATGTAATTTATTATTGTGAATTTGTATAAGATTTTTTGGTTGATAATTGCTACCTAAAAACTACAATGTCATATACATGAAAACACGCAAATGTTTGGATTTTTTTTTTGTTTTGACATTCTAACAATTTGGGTCTTTGAATACTATGTTACCTGGTAACCTTGCAAACCTGTATAAAAGCGTAACAACATACTAATATAATCAAATCGTTACGCCACCCTAGTAGCGATTTATAAAGTAACGCTTCGACTCAAAAATAACTATATATATATATATATAAAACTAGAGAGCCTAAGTAAATTTGTAGCAACGTCAAAATCCGAATATTGTCTGATATATCTGATACAGAAAGTAAAACACTGCTGAAAATGCCATACCATTTTAATTTTTATATACAATGAGCATTATTTTTTCATCTAATATGAAATAAACATTTTTCGCTAAAATACTTGGTAGTATCTTGTATTAAAATTATTTATTTTTAACGCCTATTTATAGCGTACGTTTAAATAATCTATTGTCAAAAAAAGTGCAATGGAATAAATTATATTTACCTTATTAAAATTTGGTTTTTATTATTATATTAAAAGCTAATGATTTCAATGATTTGATTCAATCACATTTATAAATTTTCTGTAACACTACTCTTTTATTTTGCATTTATTTTAAAAAAAGATTATGCGTAATTAATAGATAACAAAATTATTATTATTAAAAAAATTTAGTAATATTTATCAATATATTATTATTTTATATATTTTGTAATATTTATCAGATCGACGTCATCTATATTACTAATAGTTTTCCAACAATACTTAGAGCTCTGTTGCTTTTTATAATTGTTTTACTTTTGCTTTTCCTGGGGTCAATCAAAATAATTTTTTATCATTTCATAAGTATGTTAACAAATATTAAAAATGTTATCTGTGACTTTACAACCGATACACCATAAATATCATTCACTGTACTAGTTTTAACCACTTTTGGTAATAGATATATCCATATTTGGTCAATTCAGTTGACTGATTCTTAAGTTAGTAATTTTCGTATTCTTTACCTATAATGACCCTCTTTTTTCATTGATGAATTATCTATGTTTGCAAAATAATTTTAGATCCAAAATTTGGATGGGGGTCCTGAATACACAAGGCAGAGCAAGTTTTTTTTTGCTTTGGATAGTGTAAAATCTTCGTCAATACTTCATAAATATCCAGAAAATTAAAGAATTTTTATTGTAAATTATATAGTATATTTATATACTCAATTAATTACAAATTTGACCATCCGAACAATATATGTTTAAAAAGTTTTCACAGTGCTACCCAAAAAAATGTACGTTTACAGAACGTAGACTGATTTAATGTGTTAAAATGCACGCAAACATGTAAAGATTTAAATCTAATGAGTGCACGGTATTTCGTAGCGAGCAAAATTGATTAACACAATTTTATTTGTGTTATAGTTAATTTCTGTTAGGACAATTCGATAAAACTTATTAATGCACTCTCACGGTGTGGGTCATCGTTAAAATAATTACAATCAAAAAAATTACTGATTTTGTTAATCGATAATAATATAAACAAGTGAGAAAGCTACAGCCCAGTGTGCTCGACGGTGAGATACCCGCTACCCATTTTAAATAAATGCAAAATATTGCGATATTTTTTCCTTCAAAATATACTATATAGCACAAAAATACATTAAATATACTAAATTATATATTTGGTATATTAATATGGTACGACACTATAGAGCCAAAGCAACTAAGACCCCTAGTAAGTAATCGTTTTTGCCAATACAAAAGTATTTCTTAAATAACTTCAACAATTTTTATCTGATCGCATCCAAATTTTAACAGATCATGTATGTTCTCTAGCTTTAAAATTACACTTGTTATTAGATTTTTTCAATTTACGGGGGCGGAAGTGGGCGTGGCAAAAATTTGAAACAAACTTGATCTGCGTGCAAACATAAGAAATGCTGTCAAAAAAATATAGCTCTATCTTTAATAGTCTCTGAGATCTAGGTGTTTATACGGACAGACTGACAGACGGACATGGCAAGATCGTCTATATATAGACTACTTTATAGGGTCGGAGATGCTTCCTTCTACCTGTTTGTTACATACATTTCCTGCCGGCACAAAGTTATAATACCCTTCTACCCTATGAGTAGCGGGTAAAAAAATATACTATGATTTTTTAGAATACATAAAATAAATAAAATCCCCACCAAAACATAAATACGATTGTGTGAAAACATTTATAAAACTAACCTAAGGTTTATTTCAATAATTGTATTTAAAAAACGAACATCTTAATCGTGTATTTTAATAATTAATTATATTTTCCACTACTAATAAGATTTGGTGTCGTGTACTGTATCCTAAGACTGAAAACACACTTATAACAGTCATTATTTATAATATTACGAATTGATTTTTTGTTGTATGGTATATATAAATATATATATATATATATATATATATAGAATTGTATAATTGAGCCACCGTCTTAAACCGGAAAAATGTATGCCATTGTGTGGGCGATGTGTTCTAAATACTCCATAGTGCACTATTTACATCAGTCATTATGCATCTTAATTTGGTATATTTTGCAAACTACTCGGTCAAATTGAACAAAAATTAAATAAAAGTATTAAATGAATGTAGAATTAGCTCCTCGATTAACGGCAAGATTAACTGCTGGGTCCTAAAAAGTTAGCTCTGCTGGCTGGGCTAAAAGTCGTTAAATGGGGAACAACAAGTTTTCTGTGCACAATGCATCGTCATTAGTACTCATTGTTAACTTTTCAAATTCTACAAAATTGAGTCAAATAAAATTAGGCGGCGCTAGCGTTAAGTGAGATACATATGTATGGGTGTACAAAAAGTGTTTGCGAGAAAACTGTTGGCATTGCTCAAATGCATTAGTCTAAGATTCGAATAACATGATTTTTTAAAATTTCTATTTTTTGGCTTATTTTTAGTATTTTAATTACAAATTGTAAAAACTATTAATATCAGATAAAAAATCTTCATATAGAAAAATGAAACAAAAAAAAAAAAAATTTATGGTTGTGCGTAAGAATCTGTAGTCCATAATATTATGTACATTAGTGTCTATCAAATGTAGCAATTTAAATACTTTAAGCTATAAATATATCCGATATAAATTACTAGCCATCAACAAACGTAATAACAAACTGAAACAAACGAATTAAAGCTTCTGACACAATCAACATATCTGTTAGACAACAATCTTTTTTTTGCTTATTTACTTTTAATTTGTTGGTGTATTTAAAAAAAAAAACCAGGTCAAAAGGCTTTCTATGCAAATTAACAAAAGAATCTCAATACTCACATAGTATTAACCTATTAGTTTTGACAATGAGATTAAAATAAATAATAAAATATGGTCAATGTCAGATATGTATGTATTTACATGAGTGTCTATTTACAGTATATATAAGAAACTATTTGTAAGCAAAATATTGATTCGGTTTTCTAGCCACTATTATAATCAAATTGAATTCAAGAGTAATCTGACAGCTAGTATCGAGTATTAAATCACAACCAACTGGTATAAACAGGTCAGCAAATCGCAAAAATTTATAATTACATTGTAACAACCATCAGAGTATGATTATTTTAATTGCATATATGTATGTGTGTCTGTCTGTACGTGTAAAGTATTTTAAAAATATATTAATAATAATGTGAGAAAACAATTTTGACATTTTCTTATTCTGATTTAAGAGCTTGTTAGCATTATGAAGAGCTGGGGACATCATCAGCATGTTTCCTGTGCACATAACCTACATCCATATAACACGGAGTATCTTGTAGTAGACGTTTATTACTCATTGTAGAAGGACCAATCATCATCATCGTAATAAAATGCGTAGAGAACAGAACTGTGATAAAATTCATTGTTTTTCTGATATTCCATCTACCAAGACCATGTTAATGTGTAAAGTTAAATAATACACCACCTACAAACAAATCGGAAGAATCGAAATCTTTAGTACCAATAAGGAAGCTATGATCGTAGATCTCGTAAATGAAGGCGAGCAAACATATGTACATATATTCCATGAATCTAATTTTCAGAATTTATCATTAAATGGTAAGTGAAAACTAAACTAAATTCTCCATCTCTAAGGGATTGGAATGCATCGTTAAAGAATTTAAATCAATTTATATGAGATTTATTTATTTATAAACTATGACCCAAAGCAAATAAATATCGTGACGTTGGTATGTTATATGGCATACATAATTTAATTTATTATTTTCTCATATACACTAAATTGTTACATTTATTGTTATCTATATACATACATATAAATTCGAACCATAGAAGTACAGTAGGTAAATATTGGTTTTATAATTTACTATTTGTCTTAATTGTATTGCTTACTCTAGAGTGGCTCTTAATGACTTTTTTTTTGTTTTTTTACTTGTAAACAAAATGTCGTTGCAATTTTTTTTCGATTTTTGTTTATTATTTATTTTCTATTTATTTTGTTTATTAAGTTTTTAAATAACTCTTTTTTTTACAGTTTTGTAATGTTTCTTAAAATTATTGATGAGTAAATATGTGCTTGGTCTGTGCTCATATTATTGGCGTAAAATTGTGGAATCGTAAATGACTTTCACGTCGATGTATATTTGTATGTAGTTCTTTTTAAATATCCATTTTACCAGTTTTATTCATGAAATCAATGCACTCGGCTTTCTAGGGATGCCATTATTTAAGAAGTGTCAGTATTACTAAGTACTGAGCACAAGTTATCACGAAGTCAAGCACTTGCGTTTATACTTTATTATAGACTCTTCATGATTATACTATATTAATTTTCTCAGTTGCTCTTTGGTATTCATTTCTTAATTTTCTTAAATAAAATAATGAAATATTTTTTTTTTTTCTATGTATATACATACATATAATCTTACACATGTTGTATTGGTGATGCTGTACAAAATATTGCAATTCTTAAAAAAGTTGACTTGTTTTGTATTTTAATCATTAGTGTTTAGATTACGTATGATTTGAAATGAAAATCAAACTTTATCGCATTACAACAAATATGTTAATGCACTCAATATCTCACTATGTGTAATATGCTTAAAGTCGATGAAACTGATTGTCTATTTCTGAGCAAGCAAATACAAAATGGTAGTCTAAAAATATAGCAAATTTGTCAAGTTATGCCTACAACTCCAATTGAAATTTCAATTATATGCATTCATCGGTCACATAAAATAAGTCTTTAAGAACAATATAGCTTTTGGTCCTGGGCAAAATAGCTCAGGCCGTATTTACCAAATAAATATGTACTATATAGATCCCAAGATGTGAATGGAGACTAAAGACTGAGAATTTGATAACATAACAACAACCACATTTTATGTAAATGGGTGTCAATATATATATATGTACTTAAAACCAAATTAAATTTTTTTTTTTTTTCTTTTTAATGAATTTTTATTGCAAAAATAGTGTACAATTACTAGTAAAGTATATTGTAAAAATTGAAAGTTGTCTTAGCGTTATTGCTAGGATTATGATTAATTAATTAGATTAATAAATAATTGATTGATTAAATTGACATAAGAAATAAAAATATGCTTTGAAAAGGGAATGATTTTATTTCTTAAATTCTTTAGATTGTTTTATCTCTTGACAATTTCCGGTCTATGTACATATAATTAAAAATATTGTGTTTTGAATACAGCACATATGTAAAATAACAGTCGAGGGACTGTGAAATTCCGTCTACTCATTTCGAATGAAAGCTAAGCAGTGCGGTATTGAAAATACGAAAATTACTCAAATATACCAAAGGCAATAATTGGCATATTGCTTAAGTTCTATATTCAAAACATAGTGTAAAGTACAGAATGTACAAAATGATTACCATACAAAAGAGTTTCTTGAATAACTACAACATTTTTTATCTAATCGGTATTAAATTCAGAATTCAGAAATCATAAAGTTTAAGCTTGTTATTTGAATTTAGTCGTTTTGTGAGGCAGAAGTAGGCGTGGCAAATTTTTTTAAATAAACTTGATCTGCGTGGAAGCATAAAAAGTGCTATCGAATATTTATATCTCTAGATCAAGGAGCTCAGACGGACGCACCGACAGACAGACATGACTATGTCGGAAAATATATGTACTTTAAAGAGTCCAAGATGTCTCCTGCCTTATGTCAATACTACACTATCAGTAGCGGGTATAAAAACGAAAATTAAAATGACAAAAATAATACAATTCATGTTGAATGCTGTTATTAATTAGACATTAGATAAGAATAGACTGATGACGTTTGGTTGGAATCATTTGGGAAGGACTTGTTGTGCATGGGTTTAATACCTGCATACATGAGCGTGAATCAGATGGCATTGATCTAATTGTAGAAGGTGGTAAAAGATTTCGTTGATTGATTCGACTTTTTAGTGAAGTTGATATATACCAAAGAAGTAATCTATTTCGTCGGATTCAGTTGCGTTGACCGTAAACAGAGATGATGTGGGGGCTTCAGCGAATGTGATTTCTGCTTTTCGAAAGCAAATCCAAAGTGCGTATTCTAAAGATTGAAGATCACTGAAGGCGTGGCCAATAACTGCTGCCAGTTAAATCCGCGACATTCTGTGTTGATATTTGGACAGGCACCGAAACTCCAGCAGAGATCACTCCTGAAATAATATATATTTGAATTTAACACCATGATTAATTAACGGTTTTGATGTTATTAATTCGACTGTAACTATACATACTAATGTACAGATTAAACTTGCTATCAAATATAAAAAGTACTATATTTTTGAATGGTTTTCAAATGATTCAAAATCAACTACATTAATTTGATAATAAAAAATATATTTATATATAGTTTTTTAAGTTAGTGGTTCAGAACTGTAAGCTTTACCTGTATTTGCTGTGGTTACTGTCGAGTTGTTTCCATAAACTCCATGCTGTGGTGGTTGCTGATGAGCTGCAGCCGGGTTGCAGGCTGTATTTCGTGGGTGTGTCGCGTAGGGAGATCCCAGTGATAATGGATCATGAAACATATATGGGTAACTATCCCTTTGTTGTAAACACGACGATGTCATGGAACTTAACGATGACGTCATTGAACTGAAAACAAGCAAACATTGCTCATTTTTAAAGGATCTTGTGTCAACTTGAATTATTGTATGTCATTTTGACCGTCTGTCCGTTTAATTTTTATCTCTGAGCTCAATTTTTATAGCCGCTACCTAATAGGGTAGAGGAGTATTAGATAGAGCTTTGTGCCTCTATGAAATGTATGTAACAGGCAAAATCAAGTTTAACTATAGTGTTTGTGATTCCTGATTTTGTTACGATCAAATAGGTGGTTCAAGGGTTTTGTATGAATTCAAATCTAAGTACTAACATAGCAAGTCAATGGTTATACCCGCTACCCATACGCTAGAAGGGTATTACAACTGTGTGCGGCTAGAATTGTGTATAACAGATCATTGGCAACAGCATAGATATATTGATAATATATATATATATATATATATATATATATATATATATAAATAATTTTGTACGGCAAAAAATGTTTACTGCAACGGACAATCTGGTCTATTTTGTACTGTGCCTTCAGTTCATGTTTGTTATTTTGTGCAATATTTACTTGGTATATTTTAAGCGGTATCATTACCGCTCTGTTTTGCATTAATTCAAAAAAGGTTGCGGGTATCTCAGTCGATTTTTTTTTTTTTGAAATTCGTATATTTTATTATTTAACAGGTGTTCTGCTACCTTATTGGCAGCTTGACAAGTTATACCTTAAAACAAAAAATACTAACAATAAATCATATTATGTGTAAATTCTTACAATACTATGTATTATATAACATTTTTTAATTTACTATACATATATATATATATATATATATATATATATAAGGTTGTCAAAAAAGTCTTGCGGTATTTCGGCTAGGTGTCTTTGCAAGCGCGTAGTTCTAGTTTGATTCGTCGCATCGGTTCACACTAGGGCTTTTTGGAAAGCTCTTTTCACGCGCTAACACGTGTTTGATTTATTGTTGGTTATTTTGAGTCGTTCGTGAGTTTTAGCGTCGCAAACATGGAGCAAAATAAAGAGAAAATACGGCATATTTTACAGTACTAATACAATAAAGGCAAAAATGCATCTCAGGCTGCCAATAAAATTTGTGCAGTTTATGGACCCGATACAGTTTCCATTTCCACCGCACAACGATGGTTTCAATGTTTTCGATCTGGTGCAGAGGTGGTCTAAGATGCACCACGGTCCGGAAGGCCTGTCGTCGAAAATTGCGATAAAATCGCTGAAATGATCGAAAAAGATCGGCATAGTAGCAGCCGTAGCATCGGCCAAGAGCTGGGCATTAGTTATCAAACTGTTATAAACCATTTGAAGAAGCTTGGATTCAAAAAGAAACTCGATGTATGGGTGCCCCACGACTTGACGCAAAAAAACATTTTGACCGTATGGATGCATGTGAATCGCTTCTGAATCGCAACAAAATCGACCCGTTTTTGAAGCGGATGGTGACTGGCGATAAAAAGTGGATCACTTACGACAACGTGAAGCGCAAACGGTCGTGGTCGAAAAGCGGTGAAGCTGCCCAGACGGTGGCCAAGCCTGGATTGACGGCCAGGAAGGTTCTTCTGTGTGTTTGGTGGGATTGGCAGGGAATCATCCACTATAAGCTGCTCCCCTATGGCCAAACGCTTATTTCGGACCTGTACTGCCAACAACTGGACCGCTTGAATGCAGCACTCATGCAGAAGAGGCCATCTTTGATCAACAGAGGCCAAATTGTCTTCCATCAGGACAACGCCAGGCCACACACATCTTTGGTGACGCGCCAGAAGCTCCGGGAGCTCGGATGGGAGATTCTTTTGCATCCAGCGTATAGTCCGGATCTCGCACCAAGTGATTACCACCTATTTCTGTCCATGGCGAACGAGCTTGGTAGTCGGAAGATGGCCACAAGAGAGTCCTGTGAAAATTGAGTCTCCGAGGTTTTTGCCAATAGGGAAGCGAGCTTCTATAAGAGGGCCATTATGAAGTTGGCATCTCGTTGGGAACTCGTCAACGAACAAAACGGTGCATATTTGGCTTAAATCGCATTATTATAACCAATTTTATGATCAATTGAAAATTTAATAAAAATACCGCAAGACTTTTTTGACAACCTTATATATAGATTATGTTATACAAGTACCTTATAGGAAGGTCCTGTGGATTACAGTCGATTTAAAGATGCTGTCAAAATACTTGTGCCACTCAAAAAACCGTTGTCTGCATGCATTCTTTTCAGCAGAAAGAGAATGCAAAACGTAAACGAAAAAAATTTAGCATGCACATAGCTAAAAATAGATTATTTGTTTTGCACCTCATTATTTGACGATTTCAAGCAACGCTAAGTTCAAGAGTCAAAAAAAGTTTCGTCAAAATAATTATGCCGACTAGAGTATCTGTAGCTCTCTTACTAGTCTTAGTTCACGCTGGGTAGCGTACTGTCTCTGTCGGTAACCGTCTTTATAACCGCTACCCAAAGGGTAGATGGGTATTATAACTTTGTGCCGGCAGGAAATGTATGTAACAGGTAGAAGGAGGCATCTCCGACCCTATAAATATATATATATATATTCTTGATCAGCGTCGACAGCCGAGACGATCTAGCCATGTCCGTCTGTCTGTCTGTGTGTCTGTCCATCTGTCCGTATGAAACTCTGGATCTCAGAGACTATAAGAGTTAGAACTATATTTTCGACAGCATTTGTAAATAAATACTAAATACTAAAAATATACCAAATGACATATTTGGTATATTTGTAGTATTTTGCAGTATTTTCGGTATATTTTGAAAATAATACAGCAATATTTTGCTTTTATTCAAAATGGGTAACGGTCGAGTACACTGGACTCTAGCTTTCTTACTTGTTTTTTTTTTTAGTACTATACTGTATCTGTTCTTAATAAAGCATAATGAGTTTGTACGAAACAAGATGTGCAATGACCTGGTACTCCTATTGACATAAGCATTTTTATTTGATTTGACATTTAGCTTTCCAGCTAATTTTGATTTTTGTATTTTGGATTGTACTGATATTGATATTAGAGGGACTTACTTGTAATTCTCAGCCATAGTTGCGATAGGTTGCGGGATAGACGAGTACATTGTGTTGAAACCAGTGTTGATCGGCAAACGGGGGGCAACTGCTTGCAGGGGCGGGCTTTCCGAGTTGGGATGCGCAGAACTAACATCTCCACCATGAATCTATGCACAGATAATAATGTATGATAGATATCTTCGTATAAAGCAGGGGTGCTCAACGCCTATACACTGAGTGCACTTTTGTTTTTGTAGATGCTCTGTGCTTATGGGTAGTGCGCCCATAAGTACCGTGCATATGGGCTTCGATATGCATGCGAAACAAAAACAATTTTGCTTGTTTCTCCATTGCATCTCTTTCCGTCGTCACGCTTTGCTGACCGCAATGTATTTTGTTTTTGTTTTTTCCTCGAGCACATGCACTGGAACTTATTCTTCTGTCTGCGTTGGCTTTTGATTTATTTCGTGGTGGACCATCGTAAGTGCACAGCTGCGCCCCAACACGTTTTCTTGTGTCTGTGTTAGTAAACGCACTGCCATAAGACGAATTTGAGCACCCCTGGTATAAAGTAACACTAATGTACATACTGTTGGACCATTCGATGTTTCAGTTATGTTAGTGCTGCTACTGTTGCCGGGATGGACGGAGGAAGTTCCTTCTGGACCAGCCGAGCTCACAATGCCGGACGTGGAATTGCTCGACGCTGCTGCTGCACTATTAGGCACAGAGCCTCCTCCGATGACATTATTGGTGCTTGCTGCGCGTCCGTTGCCACCGCCTCCATTATCTCCAGAACGTCTTTGACTGCGTAGTTTTTCCTCCCTTCGCCATTTGGCCCGTCGATTTGAGAACCAAACCTAAAAGATCAGTAAAATGATAAATGATGATCATTTGACATTATTAACTTAGGGCTTGCGGCTAAAATGTAGTAATTGCATTGTAACCTAAAGGACCTTCATAGACTACGATTAGCAAAATTTAAAATGAGTTTCATTACGAGTATATAAGCTAATTACTCTAATTAAGTGGATTGTCGTTAGAAATTTAATATTGATCGATTTTCTTCTGCCTGGCATCTTTTTTATTTCGATCATAACAAAGATTTTGGTCAACAAATTTAATAAAAACATATTACTATAGAATTATAAATTATGCTTTTTAGATTGTTTAGATATCGTTTAAACTTTTCGATTTTTTTTTTATAGTTTTAATACAAATTTAAAAGCAAGAATTTTGAATATAGAGTGAGTTAATGTTCTAATGCCCTTTCTTTTCATTCTTAACATTAAGACTGGCATAGTCGGTGTATTAGCTCAGTAATTGGAGATGTCTTAAATTAGTCTGCGTGAAATCGAAGATCCAGTCGAATCGTATATGAAACGATATCTTTGGAAAAAGCAAATAATATAAAAACAGTAACTAAATATAAATAATAAACACAAAAGAAAAAAAAATTTGCGCTTATTTCTTTATAGTCAAAAAAAAAAAAAAGAATGTTTAGTCTCGGGTAAAATTTTGTAATAGTTTTGTCATGAC
The DNA here is from genome assembly GCA_035046325.1 of Drosophila niveifrons. Taxonomy (NCBI): domain Eukaryota; kingdom Metazoa; phylum Arthropoda; class Insecta; order Diptera; family Drosophilidae; genus Drosophila; species Drosophila niveifrons. Next base: position 315,496 of record JAWNOC010000058.1, on the reverse strand, counting down.
TCAAGATGCTTTTTATAAAATCTTGAAACGTTTTTTTTTCTTTGCTTAACTGCAAAAGTGAACTAAATCGATTTATTCCATCTATGTATGTATGATAATCCTGACGAAGCCGAGAAGAAATAACAGTTGTAGTTTCAATGCGATTTTCACATGAAGGATGCAATATTAATAAACACTCAAGTGTCACAATTTGCTTTGTTGGGTCGCGGTTCCAATCAGCCTCGACATGTAATAAATAAAATAAAGCTGCCAATTCAAAGAGAATCGTTGAAGAGTGCTGCTGCAAAAGGGTGAATACGGATTACATTATTTGTTATGCTTTCATATTTTCAATGACATTTATTACTACAATATACATTGTGGGTTGTTTTTAGAAAGCTCTGGAACTGTTTGCTGTTGGCAGCCCCGGATGAACTTCATGTGAAAATCACAAGTAGTTTCAAGTGTTTTTACAGTCAAATTGTTTTTATTCACTTATACAGAATAACCGTAAGCTCAATAATGAATGATGAAGGAGGCATAAAGAAACGTACTCTTAATGAAATAGGCTCAAGGGTGCATACTGGGGGTTGACATTGACATGACTTGACTTTAAATTCGCATAGCTATAACACTTCCGTTGTACTTCCAACAATGACAATGACAAAACGGTTACAAGATGAGACCACTCCCAGGATTTTAATGTTTATTACATTCTTTGTATTTAACAATGAAGAGTATACAACTTAAAGGCAAATATTTTAAATACCCGAAAAAATAATAAATGAAGCAAAAACCAAATATAATTAAACAAAAATAAGGGACAAACCTGAATACGTGCCTCTGGCAAACCAATTTTTTCTGCAAGCCGCTCCCGTGCAAAAACATCTGGATAATGCGTCCTTTCAAACTCTATAGACGATGTTGGCAATTCAACAATAAAACAATTGTCGCAAGAAATTATTATATGATAAATACATCAGAGTGCAATAAGAATAAAAAGGAATATACATATATTAAAACCAACCTTTTTCGAGACTATCTATTTGTTCGTTAGTAAACGATGTTCGATTTCTTTGCAGTTTACGTTTTAATCGTAGCCTCATTTGTGAATCCTCATCTCCAGATGAATTATGCTCTGAATTGCAGTCTGACGTACTTTCATGTGAGTTCGGGTGAGATAGATCGCCGGGGTACAAATCTAAGAATAAAAAGACACATTCACCATTAGATTTTCTTCAGTCAAGTGTGTAGAACAAATTGCTCATTTTACTGAGTGAATAACCAGACAATGCTCCAAAATACAGTATAAATGGTAGATAAATACTATTCTATTAAGAGCTATTCAAAAATACAATATCTTACAAAAAAAAGCTTTAAATAATAGAGCAAATCAACTGATCACTCAATTAAACTGTTTCCTAATTAACTATCATTTCAATTACTCCTGATTCATAAGCTAATTCAGTGATTGAACTGAGACTTGTGTTTGAGTGAAATTAAATTGATTGATTGAATTGAAATTTGTACAAAATCCTATTAAAATTTTGTGAAAACTAGCATTTTTATTACTTTAAATCGTTCATATTAGTTTAAAATGTTTTGCTTTTCAAATTTCAAAAAATTTCGCAACCAAATTTGCAATTGAAACTTATATGTGTAGAGTGTATTTAAAGGACAGATACTTTAATAGTTTATAGTTAATGGGTTAATTGGTTAAATATAAATATATTTATAGTTTATTTCTTGCCAGCATAAAGTTGAAGTACCCTATGTTAGCGGGTACATCAGCTCTATTGCTGAATAGCCAATTATACTAATAAATAAGTTTGCCGCTTAACAAAATAAAAGTCGATCTGCCCATAAAAAATGAAGAACCGGACACAAAACCAAGAGCTATATGAATGAATCTGAAGCGCCATCTAATCAAAAGACAACTACAAGTTGAAAAAGAACACATATCGATCCATGAAGTATCATTGAACAACTTTTTCATTTAAGTATTACGCAACGCGAGCAAAATTAAGGAATATGGAATATGTACACTTGAATTGCTATTTATCTTTATTTTTCCAAGCGACTGCCACTGGTAAAAAGTTAGTTTTAAAGTTTTTTTTAGTGTTTCATACAGACGGACGGACAGACGGACATGGCTAGATCGTCTCGGCTGTTGACGCTGATCAAGAATATATATACTTTATAGGGTCGGAGATGCCTCCTTCTACCTGTTACATACATTTCCTGCCGGCACAAAGTTATAATACCCTTCTACCCTATGGGTAGCGGGTATAAAAATAACAATTATGATTTATGATTTTGCTTTTATTCAAAATGGGTAGCGGGTATCTCACAGTCGAGCACACACGACTGTAGTTTTCTTACTTGTTTGTTTTGGATTTATAAGATATGTACTTATGTAAATACATTGTTTAATTTGTTTTAATCTTTAGATTTCGATTCTTTTTAAAAGTCAGTAGAATTTAAAAGCATTATATATATTACTTTGTCATATCTTTACGGAACATTTGCCCACAATAATGATTCTCGCGCTTCTAGCAAATTTTGCAATAATACTAATGGGTAAGGGTAGAATACAATTTGTGTCCAAGTGGTTGCAGACTGAAAGAGCAGGGAGCTGTGTAAAAGGACATATGTCAACCTTATTTATCGGTACAAACATAAACACAAACAATTGAAAGTTGGCTAAACTACGTTTGTCAATTAGATATAATGGTAAATAACAAATGACCAACAAATTAACTACATGTTTTTCCTTATGTTTGATCATCTGTGAAGAAAATGTTTCCAACTGTCGACGTCACTAACAACTGCTAAGGGTTGATTTCTTTTATATTTTTTTGTTCGATATTGCATTTTTTCTGTCTGCCTGTCTGTCACTATCAGTCGAGAGGGCTAGAATGAAAGACACTTGCTGACCATTATGATAATATTCATTCTTGAAGTAATTACACCGGCTACCCATAGAGATTTTATAACATTGTGCCGGTATGTATTTGTATGTTACAGGTAGAAGGAGGCATCTCCAACCCAATAAAGTATACATGTTCTTGATCAACGTCAAACAGCCGAAACATATAGATTTAAGAGACTATAAGAGATAAGTTTGCTTATAAGTTTAAGTTTGTTTCAAATTTGTGGCACGCCCACTTCCATCCGAGAAAATCGACAAAAATCGAATAACAAGCAAGAATAATTTTTGGTAAATACAATAGAAACTATAGTCTTTGTGATTTCTGAAAACTTGGTTGTGATCAGATGAAAATTGTCAAAGTTATTAAAAAAATACTTTTGTATGGCTAAAAATGCCCACTTACAAGGGTCATAGCTCCTTTGAGTGACTATCTGATATATTTTGGACTCTAAACTATATCTTAAATGTAGTACCATATCAATATACCAAATTAATGGTTAGGCATATTTTTTACCGCTAATTTGACCTCTTTTCTTGTTTCTGTCTATGAAACAAATTAGATGGAAGTTGAATATTTTCTGTTTGTTTCTGATATATTTTGGACTCTAAACTATATCTTAAATGTAGTACCATATCAATATACCAAATTAACGGTTAGGCATATTTTTTACCGCTAATTTGACCTCTTTTCTTGTTTCTGTCTATGAAACAAATTAGATGGAAGTTGAATATTTTCTGTAAGCTTACCGCGTTTTTGCACTTCATCTCGGGCAATTTGGCCAGATAGATTGGCTGGTACTGCCGTGGGTGTTGGTGGAAGAGCCAAATGGGCTGTTGTAGTATTACCTGGATACCAAGCCCAACCACCAGATTGTCCATTGAACATTCGAAGCTTTTCATAGACAGACTCATTTTGTTGTTGCGCTTGCTGTTCCTTCTGCGAAGCTAAATTACGCAACACTCGATTAATAGACGACACCTGCAATTAAAGCAAATGCATATTTACATGCACACTCATTTATTTACATACATACTTATAGAAAGAAAAAACGAAGTTTAAACTACACTGCAGTACATATGAAGTGAACCAGCCTACTACGAAATATTGTTTCATTTCAACCCTCAATTTTTGATGACTAACGACTCGGTCTCATTGGCTGTGCATAGTCAACCAATCACATACTTTAATGTATGAGAGCAGGATAGACATACATACGACCGCACAAGCACAGCATCCGATTCGTTTACACTTACGACGTAACAACAGCCGTTAAGCAACTAAGGCTACCGTGCTATCCTGTACAGATTTAAATAAAAAAAAAACACAAAAATGTATCTTTAATAAATTCAAAACAGTTGAAAACGTTACTATAAAATTTACTAATTAAGTACATATACATTGTTGTTAATTATAGCATAGCCTTATGGTATTATTATTTAGTACTAGTAGGAAATTTACATATGATATAGACGAAATTCGTTTAAAGATTTCTAATCACTGTCAATAGTCGAAACTCGAGTTAAAAAACTATACCACAAATTAGAAGACAATACTATTGATTTTGTCAGTCCATTAAGTTTGACCGTACTTCGTGTGCGTTTTTACTTGCTGAAATCAGAGAAATAAAAATTAATTTCCAAAAAAAAAAAACAAAAAAAATGAACTACGACTGATATGTAAGAGCTATATGTAAGAGCTATATAAAATTCTTAGCTTTATTTATCAAATTTCTGCAGTAAAATAAAATTGGTCTTTATGCCGCTCAAAACAAGTAGGAAGGTACAGTCGAGTGTGCTCGAGTGTGAGATACCCGCTACCCATTTTTAATAAAAGCAAAATAATGCGGTATTTTTTTAAATATACTAAATTATTATACCATAAAAACACCGAAAATATTCTGAATTATATATTTGGTATATTGATATGTTACTACACTTAAAGCAACTAAGACTACTAGATATGTGATTTTGCCCATACAAAAGTATTTCTTTAATAACTTCGACAATTTTTATATTATTGCAACCACATTTTCAGAGATCATGTAGACTGTAGACATTATTGTATATACCAAAATTTACAACTTTAATTTTAAAATTACAAGTGGGCATGGAAAAAATTTGAAACAAACTGGATCTGCGTGCAAACATAACAAATGCTCTATCTATTATAGTCTCTGAGATGCAGTGTTTCATACGGACATACGGACAGACAGACAGACGGACATTGCTAGATCGTCTCGGCTGTTGGCGCTGATCAAAAATATATATACTTTATAGGGTCGGAGATGCCTCCTTCTACTTGTTACATACATTTCCTGCCGGCACAAAGTTATAATACCCTTCTACCCTATGGGTAGCAGGTATAAAAACAAGAAAGAAAGCTACAGTCGTGTGTGCTTTTAATAAAAGCAAAACAGCGCGGCATCATTTCCACAAAATATACCAACACAATATAGCACAAAATACTAAAAATATAACGAATGACATATTACATCAGCCAAAGATTACTGATTATCAGTCAAAGCGAAGCTAAGCCAATAAAGGTGACAAAAGTAATTCTTTAATAACTTCGACAGTCTGATCACCACAAAATTTATAAAAAGGCTATAGTTATTATTCTATAAACTAAAATTCGCTTATTATTCTAATTTTGACAATTTGCGGAGGCGGACACGACACAATCTTGATCTGATTTTAAAACTAATCGGCAAAGAATAGGTATGGAAGTTGGAAAGTTATTATAATATATGTATTACCTCAGCCGAGCCCACTTTTTTCTTACCAATAATCCGAAGGATTGTCGCCATTTTTGATATTTGCCTAATTAAAAAAAATAACAGGTTACTTTTCTCTTTTTGATGACTAAAAAGTGGATAGATAAACAAAAGCTACCTGCTGAATTTAAGAATACAATTTGTCTATGTGGAATAAATATCCATAATGCATTTACATTTCAAATGAGAGCCAGAAGAAGCAAACAAACTTGTAAAAGTTTGATCTGCATCCTTTCCACCGTCAAACAATTTATTGTTTAGTGAAAACTGTTAACCTTTGTTCTTAAACTTAATGGATCTCGAAAGAAAATTTACTTCATAATTTGTACTTTCTTAATGTAAATTAAAACACAAGTACGGTCTCATCTGAGAGATGAGTTCCGATTTCGATTCCGATTTTGCTTGACTTTATTCCAAGCCTTTGATGTCTTTTGATCTTTTACATTCATTCATTATGAATTAAAGTCAGTCACACAGTGCAACAACAGCAACAACGGACACCGCAACAAGAACAACAATAACATCAAAAACATACATAGAAGCATAAAGATGAAAAACGACAACTTCAATGCTTAAAGACACGTGCCAACACTTAATGTCGAAAGTGCTGTTTTTCATGTTTTGTTAATGGCAATGCTATGGCTATGCTCTTTTCAACATTTAACAGGCAAATTGTAGGAATATATGTTTGCATGTATGTATATACATATATATACTTACAAATATAGTTCAGAATTAGAAAAGTCGCAATTACCGTTAAAAAAAAGTGCAAATACTCGTATGAACTTTGAAAATATTTATGGAAAAGAGTAAGTGCCGACAAAAAATCACCTAGCAAGAAGCAAAAAAGAAAGCTAAAGTCAAAAACAAAAATTTCTTTCTTTTAGTACATTCTATATTACACGAAATACTACAAATAGTTAACCAATGCAACTTAGAGCCAACAGCAGCAACGTTTTTGTCAAATAAAAATATTTTGTAGATAACTCCATTTGCATCTGATCACAATAAAGTTTGAAGGAATTAAAATTAATTATAATTTTATGCATAAAAACACTCGCTTCAAAACGCTTGCATTTAGATTTTTCCAATTTGGGGGGCTGAAGTAAGTGTGACAGTAAATCTAGAACAAATTCAATCCGCGTTCAAAAATAAAAGCTTTGTTGAAAAACTTGTAAGCATGTATACTACAGAAAGAAGGACAGGCTAACATATCTATACTGTTTCAGCTGTAGACTTTATAGGGCCCGAGATGCCTTCTTCTCCCCGTTATATACAGTTCAGGCCATACTGGGTGAAACCCGATATAGATTTTTAATAAATGCTGAGGGGTCTCACTACAAATCTTTTTTTTTTTGTTTTTCCTGGATCATTGCAACTATTGACTTTGGGCACGCATAAGAAAGATATTAGTAAATGGACCCCTTTCAAACAGCAACATTTTAATATATATAGAGATCTAGATATTATATCTAGATCTGCCAACACTTGTATATTGATAAGAAATAAATGAATACGCTGACAGAAAAGAGGGCAGGAATAAAGAAGCTAAACTTTAATCTTTTGATTCTCTTCTTGTCCCAATACGACCTCGAATATTAAATAGTATACTTTGCCTTTTGGCAAATACCATTTTGCTTCTAATGTAATATTTACTTATAGGTGAGTGGTAAAATGCAGGTCTTTGGCGACAAAGGTATGTAAATTATTTCAGTGCATGTTGAGGTATGTCTGATACCAACCATTTGTGGTTGTATTATTTATTTTACTTTTGGTTTTACAATATTTTATATTTTATACATTTTTACTGCACATTTTAGATCAATGGTAGAGTTTCGAAATTCAAGAGGCATCTACTTTTTTTATAGTTCGGTCTATATGACAGGATTAAGTGACGTTCGTGTATTTATTTACCTGACCGAGATACGAAGTGGCTGTGTTTGAAACTGTATTTGCTAATTATAATCCATTTTTGAGGGTAATGTCATGTTTGTTTTAAAAATGCACTTGTTCTGTTTTTACATTGCATGCCGCGTACTATTTTCTGTTAGCCTGGAGTGATAATCATAATTTCCTCGTTTCAATTATCCAAATAATTACAAACACTATTGTTTTTTTAAATATTGATGATGAAACCCAAAAAATTCTTTATCTCGTTACCTGGGTTATTAATTGTAACCGCTACCCATAGGGTAGAAGGGTATTTTTACTTTCTGCCCCCATAAACTATGTATATATAATCTTGATCAGCGTCAATAGCCGAGACGATATGTTAGTGTGTTAGTTGCTTATTCTGACCATCTGGCATGTTTTGTTTATAAAGCCTTCGCTATATATAAAAATCATTCGAAAGTATATTGTTAGCTAAAGCAACTTAGAACCGATTACAGTAACTTTTACAATTTTCATCTCATCGCTACTTAATTTTCAGGAATCATAAATACTGTAGTTATTATTGTATGTACGAAATATAGATTCTAGTCTAAAAAATACTTTTGCAGTTCTTGAAGTAATATCTAAGAAAGAGAAGCTATGAATTATTCTTTTTTCAACATAGGTCAAAACCATCGTCTCGTAAAAACTGCAACAAATTTTTTTTTAATATTCTTGCTCGAATTGCGGATATACTTTTAATTTTTTTCTTATTTTTATGACATATGTGTTGACATAAATAATTGAATTTAATTTTTAAAAACGAATAAAGTAGTTTTTAAAATGTAATGCCTAATTTAAGGCAGAGTGAGAATTTTGAATAACTTAACAGATTGTTAACTATGTTTCCCATTTAAGAGGTCAGAATATGAATTTTGAAAAGCTCTTAAGTTATAATTTCATATACACAGTCTTTCATTTTATTAGTGAGATAGAAGACATACCCGAATATTAACATTAACTGGTTGAAAATGTGAAAAATATTGTAAAATATATAGTAAGCTGTTGGGTAAGATTTACTGGAGTTAGTGGAGTGTGTTTATTTTTGATCAATATGTTTTTTTCTTAATTTTTGAAAGGTGTAAATTTCCATTAAGAGCAAACAATAACCTCTTGTAGTCGGGCACTCTCGACTTGTGTTTCTATATTTTTTGTTGAAAATATGACGTTAACAATAACAAAATAATTATATCGCGTACTTACACTTGGAATATTATCACTATTGCAAACTTGTTCCGATAGCAGTCGATCTCGTATTTCCCATGCAAATATGCTTGGACATTCTCGTTTATAATCGGCAATTTTTTGTACGACCGGCGTTGTGGCTACTCGTGGTTTTGAACCACCTATCGCTCGAGGTTTTATTGATCCGGTCTCGTAATATCTACAAAGTGGAATATATGTATATGCATGTTTAAAAATTAAAACTTAAATTAAACATTTTTTTTTTTTCAAAAATATATTTCATCATTCAATAAGTAGTAAGAAAGCTTACAGTCGAGTGTGCTCGACTGTGAGACACCCATCCGCTATCCATTTTCAATAAAAGCCATACAGTTCAGTATCATTCTCAAAATACAGAAAGTTAATATACCAGTCTATATTTGCTATTGCTTAAAAATAGTACTTTTTTTTCGATTCGAGGTAGTAAGCGCTGCAGATTTAATTTCTCAATCAATCCGTCAGGAGAAAAATACTTTATAGATGTACTTATTTAGATAAGATAACGGAGATATATCGACCAAAATCTTAATTTAAAGCGTAGCTACATACCCAACGCCTAGGCAAGTCATACCTAATAAATTAATTATATGTACATATTGCAAAAATATAAATCTTTCGAGATATATATGTATTCATTTTTACCAGTACCATGTACTTCTTTGTGTTAATTCATAAATATCTTATGATCACTTTTTGGGCACTAAAAAAACGTTTCTTTTAGAATCATTCGAATTCTCTGCAGTTTTGACCACTAATTCGTCTAGGACGGACGTTTCTTTAAATTTTGTAAACTAAATGAATAGTAACTATAAAATATATTAGTCAAAAACAACATCCTCAGCAATGTATAAAATTCTCTGGGTGAATAAAATAGCTCTGACACTATTTTAAAAATAAGTAAATGGTATTCCTATTGTTTTTGAGTAACATTTTCTTATTGACGATAAAATTTATAAATTCTTTTCGGATTGCGCACAAATTTGTTAATTTTGAAATTATCTTTAAATAAAGAAATAATATTAAAATCATATTTATGTGTTAATCAAAAGCTGTAAGATTCATCTTTACTTAAAAAACCTTATATATAGTTTATCGCAATACTACTTTCTTACTCGTTGAAAATTATTTGTGTTATAGTGGTGAAAAACCTATAAGTATATAGCCATGCCTGTCTGTCGGTCTGTCCGTAAAAAACACTGGATCTCAGAGACTATAAGAGGTATGGCTTTAAGCTTTTATCAAAAATCGGTAAACAAGCGTAATTTTGCAGGTAGAGCGGCAAATTTGTTGTATGGGCTGATAATCTGTATTAATATGCGAAATATAGTCTTTGGTATATTTTTTGTATTTTTGTTTTATTTACACGTCTAATAGAGCGCTCGCCAAAGAAGTTTTAATTAAAATATAAAAGAAAATAATTTCTTTAAAGTGATTTCAGTAAAAATCTCCGTTTTTATATTTATTAACAGTAAATATGTATACATTGAAAAACAAGGACCGGTTTCTCGATGTATTGTTACAGCGATAGCTGCTTAATTTAAGTTGCAGTAATCACCTCGGTTGGATTTACTACCCATTTCTTGAGAATATTTAAATTTATTTAAAAATTAGATAATTTAAAAATAATATTTGTAGATGAAACTCTTAAGCGGTACGCGAACTAGGGTATTTTTGTTTAACAATAACATTTGGTATTAGAGTATTTATTTTTACTGATTATACTAAACAAATTCCGTCGCTATACGTTGAATACATAAGGAATGTTTTTCTGGTTTTGACCGTCGCACAATATCAACGTTGTCAAGATGACAAGCAAACATTCATTTTACTAGTTTATAAACTCAGTAATTGTGCAACAGTTATTCATCATTGCTTGTATAAATTATTTTACTTGTAATCTCACCTGCCTAAAATTTTACTAACACATCCGTTGGACACTTGCAGTATTCGCGAAATATCACATGGCCGTGCACCAGAGTGTGCCAATTCTACAATTTTTTGTCGGGTAGAATCTGGGAGGGGTCGGCCGTTTACGTAAACGCCGCCAAGCTGATTGATGCCACTGTGACCCGCTGTGGAGCAGCCGAATAATGCACTTTGACCCACCCCAACTCCGACGCCCACGGATGAGTGGGGATGGCCATGAATGATGTGTTCCGTTGTTAACATCATTTTGATGCGTTTTTAGTTTTTAGTTTTTAGAACAACAGGGCTTTAGCTATCCGTTGAATTACCGAATATATATATAGTATGTATATATAGTATTTACTTTGCCAAACGCGTCGAAATTATTGGTTGACTAGTTATTATTCACTGATTCGGTTGTGAAAGGCTTGCTGTTTTCGTTGTGTGTGCTATTCCTTTAGAGTATTTAAATGCTAAGCTTCACAATATTTCTGATTCCAATCGGCGGGCTTGTTATCATATTCATAGATGTAATAAATTACTTTAAAATATATTAATTTTTTGTACCAATAGGCATAAACTTTTGTTTCATGTTTGCACTTGAGTATTTATTTCGGTTCTATTCGACTTGAAACGAGCGAACACTTCGAAAGAATTTATAGTATAACACTTATTGAGTATGCAAATTGGTCCCGATCTGCCGATGGGCAGCCAGCTACCCGGCGGCAAACGCCACGGATTGCGAGACCAGTCACTTCACCAACAATTTGATTGCTTAAAATGCTAAAATAAGCAAAAACTTGCGGCGGCGGAGTTGCTGTGTCCTAAACGAAATTGCTGACGACTAACTGGTTAGCCAAGCGAAACGTTAATGAGCTCTCATGCGAAAGATCAGACCTGCCCAGACAGGGTAGTACATAATAGATATAGGCAGACCCCAAAGGTCAGAGCACAACAGCAAATGCTACATCGCCAGCCATTTTAACATCATATTTTCACAAGCGAAAACGAAATGGCGATATATGTGCTTGAGTGCGGAACGCAAACACGAAACAGCTATAATGGCGGGCATGAAAGAGCGAGAGAACAATACTAGCGTTCTTTGAATGCCGCACAGTACAATAGGGCGTAGTAGAATCTTCACAATATTTCGCAGCCATTTATAATCTACAATTTGCAAGACTTTTTTAATATCGACGGAAAACTGACATATATATACAAGAATATATGTATATATTTTTATCATTTTAATACTTTCTGTTTGTTGTTATACCTAAGTATATAAAACGTAATGCCAAATACTGACTATATATATGTACATATATATATATATATATATATGTATATATATATATATATGTGTGTGTAGATATGTATGTATGGATAAGATGTAAATTATTGAATGTAGGCAACGACATTCGTATGTATATATAAGTACATGTGTTACTAGATTTTATCGTTCTTAGTACCCAGTAACTTGAGACTAAAGGGCTTCTCCAACCTTTAAACAAGTACATTTTGTGACAATCGCATTTTGTCTTTTTGTTTTCTATAAACATAGCCAAACAAAAGTTTTGTTTGTTTTTAAATTTGCTAGCACCTTCTCGCATCACAAATTGAAATTATAGATCAATTCGTTTGATTAGTAATACGAAATTATCAATACTTATTACTCATCAAATTTAAGACAAAATTATATCCGTTATAAAACACACGTTATGTTCACAAAAATATAATAAAACTATTGGTAAGTTAAAATTACAATTAAAATATAAAGTTAGAAATTAACTCTAATCTTTTTAGGTATATTTCTTTTCGTTCTATTTTTAGATACGGAGCACACTGGCCATATATGTCGAGTTTTCAAGAAAGAGAACAAAAATTTCCACCCTAATTAGAAGGGAAGAAGGAAGAAGCATCAACACCCGAGAGGAACCCTTACTGGCTTGCATTCGGCTTTGGTAACACTTACTCACTCTTTAGCCGTGTAGTCATACTCGATGCTGCGTAGACCATCGTCAATTTCAGCATGCTGTCCGACACGTTTTCTAGATTTTTGAAGTCACACGCATCAACGATTCGAAAGGCCCTCCCACCCATCCACCCATTCCCCCTCACTAAATATCCACAACCCACGAAGGGGCAAAATCATCATCATAGAGCCTTTACATCTTCAAAGCGACAAATTCCTAGCATGGTTTTTAAGTGCCACTGTCTGCAGTAAAATATTGTGGAGGTGACGAATCAAATTTTCCTGGAATGTGTGAAAAACGTTAATTTGTTTCGGATTGCATCCCCTGATACAGAGATCACCCGTCACAAAGTGTAGGGCCTGGATGAATATTTTTGTTTGGATTTTGTTGAAGAAAAATGCCGCTTGATAATATGTTTTATTAAGTATACTATAGACATATGCTAATTCTTTATAATCTATATACATGTGCATGTGTGTTTAACATATACATATACAATTAATTTTAAAATGTGAATTAGGTAATAGTTTGAGTCGACCAAAAATATAACGATAATGTCTTTTTAAATCGTTGCAATAAATAAATAAATGATGCTGGCTTTCGAGTAAGCCAATATTACGAATCCCATTGAGCACGCTCCTTTCTTAATTTCCCGTGCACACGCACACTTTGCACACTTTGCGTTGCGTCTACCCTTAAATACTGTTACCCAAAACGGAACCAGTCCAACTTAACTACGTGTATGAGTACATTGCATAATGACTCTGGCGATTCTGTTCAGTCGCCAAATACAATACCCAGGCAATTCCCTTTGCTCCTTTTGTTGTGAATGGTAGCTCAGTTATTTAAAATAATATTTCCGAATCCGGCAAGTAATACGCGACGCGTGCACATAAAATCTGCCAGGACCTAAAAATGATTGCTTCAAAACCGGAAAGTTTTTTTCGACATCTGAACGAATTGTATATACATATAGAATAAAACTTGAGTCGAATTTTATAGACTAATGCAGATGTTTGCAGTGGACTTTCGGACATTAGTAGAATAATTAATAAGTACATAATTTGTTATTTAATAGTGTTTGCTTTAATGAGTCTGATATGACTGAAAATATGGCAAGTGTGGCTTTATTTAACATGTGTTTCCTGTGACTATTCGAGAAACATAATATATGATGAGACATGATCATATCCTCATATATACGATATTTGTCATATGAAATGTCTCCGTTTTCCAGTGATAGTAATACAGTTATTATAATGTTTTAGCTCGTTAAATATATATATTTGTATATATAATTATAACACCCTTTCAATCCGCAGTTAACGCCCTGGCTAACTCGCACATTTCAACAAACCTTGTGAACTTTTTAATAACTGGGTTACTGAATGCATTCATCTCAATCCCCATCTTAATGCATTTCCGAAAATAATCTAGCATATAAGAGTTGTCACATCAGTCCATACTTTCCGCTTTCAAACAAAGTTTTTTACACCCGATACCCATAGGGTAGAAGGGTATTATTACTTTGTGCCGTCAAGAAATGTAAGTAACAGGTAGAAGGAGGCATATCCGACCCCATCTTGATCAGCGTCAACAGCCGTCTGTCTGTCGGTATGAAACACTAGTCTCTAAGAAGAGACTATAAGAGATAGAAAGCATTTGTTACGTCTGCATGCAGATCAAATTTGTTTGAAATTTTTGCCACGCCCACTTCTGCCCCCGCAAATTGACAAAAATCGAACAACAAGTTAGATTTGGCTGCGATCAGATAAAAGTTGTCGAAGTTATTCAAGAAATACCTTTGTACGGGCAAAAACGAGTACTTAGTTGCTCTATAGTATATATATATATAGTATTGAGTGTAGTACCACATTAATATACCAAATATACTAGCTTTTATTTGAAATGGGAAGCGGGTATCACACAGTCGAACACACTCGACTGTAGCTTTCTTACTTTGTACATCCGTTCATGGGAGAGAAAATAATAGAAGAACTCGCGAAATAATAGTTCTTTCAGTTGTTAATTTTTGTGGTAGTCTATAACAAAGGAAGATATGTTTTCCGTTGAGGGGTAGGTAGGGATATTGCAGACCTAAGTAGGAGGCTCACAGCGTACGCTCTTTCCCTTTATAAGTTCCTAGTTTTCTTTCTTGTATTGGTCTGCATGTTGTGTGTAATGTAACAATTTTGACCTCTTTTGTTGGTAGAAGGCCTTACTATTACCGTGGGTTAGTGTCGCTCTTCCCTTTCGGCATGGGCTGCGGTTTGGTTGATTTTTCTGGCCTTAATTTTCATTGTTAACAAAGCCATATTATCCCTGTATATCCTTACTCCCTCTCGTATCTATTATTATCTTTTTCCGTAATGCTCGACCAACAGAAAATAGGGATGTTATGACTTTAGGTAAACGCATGAAAAAGGGCCCAGGTAGAGTTGTTGCTCTCTGATCCGTTATATATATTTTGGAAGAGGGATAAGGATATTTATCGAGTACTCTAAACAATGAACATCTTTATTTTTTACAATACTTTTACTTGAAAGCAAGACTAACGTTGGCTTTAACTGCAACTGCAACTGCGGTTAAGTGTGATGATTGTGATCTGCCCAATGTTACGCATATTACCTTTTGTTTCTTCTCTTTTCAAAAACATTCACTGTAAACAATATAGAGCAGTTGTCAGCACCTTGGGACCGCCAAACAATTTTTATTGGAAGACCAAATCAATAGACCAGCCTTCTGCTACACCCATAAATACAACAGTCCTTTTCACACAGATTCTTTTAGCTCGTGTAGCCCGCCCAATAATTTCTTATATCATATATTCATAGGGTAGGTAATTTCTAATCATCAAATTAAAATCAAATGTTCTACTTTTTTAATAAAAATTGTTAACAACAAAAATATACAATTAAGTGTAGTTGCAAAAGTTTTTTTTTTAAGATATACGAAGTTATGCATACTCCTGAGACTTCTATAAAATTGTTTTGTTTTTTGATAGTTTAATTAAATCAATAAGATAAACCAGCTATTAAAAACACACAATACTAAAAAAGTATTATCGTTAATATATAATATATCAAATTAATATTCCAGCTCCGTGTTCGGAGGCGGGCTTGGCAAAAATAAAAACCAAAATAACAAGAATTGTAGCTCTATCTTTTCTCGACTTTTGACGGGGATAAAAAATAATGCAGGAGTATCAATGTGAATAGTTTGAAAATATGTACTATACCACCGAATATAAATAGGGTACAGTTCTTAAGGACTTAGAAAATGCAAAACAATAAATTATTTATTCCCTAGGGAAAAATTAAACGCACATACGTTTCAACAGTTTGCGTATCAATTCTCTTTACTCCAGCCTACTCACAAGTAAACGTACGAGTAGCAAATAAGTGTATGAAGCAAGATTGATTTAATTCTTAAGTAATTTGATTTTTTTTTTTTTTTCAAGTTACGTTGACAACGGCAACCAGGCAAGCAGGCAAATGACCATTTACACCTCTCACAGGCGCATAAATCTCCATTTATTTCACCTCTTCGTAGAAGCAAAACTAATCTAATGAGAGGGTTGATACGACAGTATCCTCAATTTATTTACGTTCACATGATTTTCCCAATGCTGCTGCTACTGATGTTTTACGTCATCGCCAAACACACTCGTTGTGCGTTCGCTCTACTGCTCAAATCATCGTTCACCCCCGCATACCAACATTGAATCCCAATCGAACCGAACCGCCTGCTGTTGCCAGGCGAACTGAAAGAAAGAACAGTCGTTCGCTCGGCCACGTGTCGCTGACAAACTGCTTAAACACGCCGTTGATGAATTCAAATAGAGTTGTTTCGCCACATGGTATATGTAGTTGCCACTTCCCCCTTCCTTACTTACTATCCATCCGTCTCCCTCTTTATACATATCTCGCCGCTTGTCGAAAAATTACACACTTTGCGGCATTTTGCGCTTTTAACAATTTTATTGTTATCGATCGTTGGTCGCCTGGCTGCCAATTATCAAGTGCTAAACCAGACAAGCATCAATTGTAAAAATCAAAAAAATGTCAGCCGAGCTTTAACCGTTAAGGAGAATTTTTACTGTGGGACTGTGGGAGATAGCAGTCCTTGTACACCATACACACGCACACACATCTTACATTGAAGCCCAACATTAATTAACATATCGAACGGGGCAAATGCACACACAAAAGTGATTAATTATATGGACAGCTGACTATGATAAGTAGGCATAAGTACGAATGTAGCTCCCATTTCCAAGAGTATGGGGTACGTGTCAAGGGCTGCAAGGGCGTGGGGCTGCTACATATGCACGTATGTACAATATATTTATGTATATGTGCTATTTGACTTAAACTCACTCAATGTCCTAGACAAACAAACTCTTTTGTGGCTGAATAAAAACATGCACGTGGTATAAATGGGATTAGTAGGTGGTCAACAACGCTAATCTTTAGGTGTACACAATATTAATGGTTTTGCTAAGTATAAGTAGAGGATTTCTTGACAAATTTTAAACTGTAGAAAGAACTTAATTCAATTGACAAATATTTTAGTATACGTTAACCATTTGCATTAAACTATTTTGCATTTTTAAGAAAATACTACTTAAATAAACTAACTAATATAGACTATAATTTAAATTTTTTTATTTACCCGTATGATGTTTTATCCTGGAGGATGATTTGTCTCTTCGTGTTCATAAAAAATATTCATGAAATAATTAATTATTACTGTTGGGCATCACTTGTTCCGTTTCGATATTTCTATGACCCACTCAATCACTCTTGCCTAATGTACATTAAATGACAAGTCAATGATCAAATATTATTTGACGTGCTCTGCCCAAACATAGTATCGTGGCTGATTGTGCATGTACACCTGCACAGGCATTTTGAGATACTCACAAATTCACATCGGGAGCTGGGGATTGACATTTTCTAAGAATTTGTCTTAAATTGACGCAGATGCATATATGGCAGTTCTTATTTATCTTAGATACAGATCACAGACACTAAAGAAAAAGCGGGACACTAAACTTGGTAATAATATTCATGACTTCAATTGCACTTATGAATCAGAAATCAGAACAATGTATGTATTTGTTCTTTTCGTTTCAATCCTGATACTTTGGTATTCACAATAATAACTATTATCTTTATGATTATTTGGTTAGGATCAAATCACATTGTTTGGCATTCAAAAATATTTTATTTTGTAATATAGTAGGTGTAGTAGGCAAAAGCCTCATTTATATAGAACAACTTTGTCCCGCTTGAAGGAATATTGTCAATGAATTTGTATGCTATTTTTAAGATTTTGGAATTCACGGATTTTCAGGGTTGAAGACTGGGCTTTGGCTTGCTTATTAGTGAAAAATGTAAGCAAGCTATATTGTATGAAAAGAAATGAAATTATTGTTTGAGAAATGTTACAGCAAATTTGTTAAATTGAAAACCATTGAAATGAAATAATTAAAAATCCCAAAAACAATCAAAGGGATACCCATTTGTGATATAAGTAAATGCTACGCCATGTCAGGGAAGGAAGCTGTCAACGGCTGAGCTCTGTGCAAGTTAGGTATATGTACATATTTGGTATAAAACCGTCTACCACCACTTGTGATCCTGCTAGTGGGGTTGTGCAACGTGCTCACTCGTGCTTGCTTGCTGGTGAGCCGCATACACATTACAGTCCAATTTAATCCCTTCCACATAAGGCAACGAAAAAGTGGGCGTTTCTGCGATAATAAAGTTAAATTAACTGCGCTATCTAAACGACATCTATTCAGAAAATACCGAAAATCTCATTCGCGAAAAAAAGTGATAAGAAATATAATTACATATAACGGCTAATGTAAAAACAATGTTTAAAATCTAAATAAACTATTCATAGCATTTTGGCAACCATTTTAAGCATTCTAAGATCAATACACTGATAATTTTGTCATTACACACAGTCAAGTGTGCTTGACTGTGAAATACTCACTACCCCCTATGAATTTGGTATATTGAAACAATACTAAAATGAAAATATGACAATACTATAATAAAAATATACCATATAGGGCAAAATATTCCAGATTGTCAGTTAACATAACTAAGTCCCGTATTAAGTAAGAGTTTTTGCCCATACAACAGTATTTATTTTAAATAACTTCTACTATTTTTGTCTAATCACAACCAAATTTTAAGGAATTATAGATATTTTTAGTTATTATTCTATATCACTATCACTTATAGTCCCATAGATCTAGGTGCTCATACGTACGGGCATGGATAATATCGTCTAAGCAGTTTATGCTGAATAAGAATATAAATACATTATAGGGTCTGCTTCTACCCTATAGGTATCGGGCACACTGAAAACAAAATTTTTTTTTTTAACTATGAACATTATTTCGCCGAAAATTCTAGATTTAGGCTTTAAAATTCTATATTTAAATGCTTTCGGTTATAACTCAGTTTGTCGAACTGTCGCAAAAACATTCACACTTGCAGTCTATAAGAGAGGAGGTCCTCGCTTCAAAAATGGTAAAATAATAAATAGGTACTAAAAAAACAAAAAAAAAAAAAAATTAAAATAGATATTTTTAATCCTTTAACAAGATTTTTGGTCATAAACTATAAGAACTTACATCTTATATTAAATGTTCTTGAAATCAAGATGTGTTCTCAAATATTAGGATTTTCATGTTTTTAGACTAAAACTGCTGGTATCAACACCAAAATCTTGATTTTATAACTAGCTACTACTAGCTGTTCATCTACTAGCTCGGCTTATTAATAACATATATTTTCCTTATGGTTTTGAAGTAGTCTCTAGTAATACTCTAGCTTTAAAATAACGTTTGTTATTCGATTTGTGTCTTCGTCTACCTCCGTCTACATTTCCTGCCGGCGCAATGTTATAATACCCGTCTACCCTATGAGTAGCAGGTAATATTCTTAAGATATACCAAATAAATATAACGTATAGCTACTAAAATATACCGACGAATATATTTGGTATATTTGCATAGTGCTATATTCAAAATATACCTTCGATTGCGAAATATACCAAATTTTTGCCCATATAAAAGTATTTCTTATATAACAACAATAAATTTTGCTCTATCTTTTATAGTCTCCGAGATCTATGTGTTCATACGGACAGACGAACAGACAGACGGTCATGACTTTATCGTTTTGACTGTTGACGCTGATCAAGATTATATATAATATATAAAAAAAACCCAAGTTATTACGCAGCAAAGGTAAATATGAGAATATATTTTTAGTTTTGTAGTTTTGTGTTAATTCGTCTTTAAAATCCGAGTATTAAAGTTCAGTACGGTATGGCTTAGCTAACTTTTAAATCTCCCTAAATCTAAATCTCTAAAGATTTATAAGACATCATCCGATAATTTTCTTCTAATCAGCTCTTATATTGAAAAACCGACGGATCTTGTCAAGCAGTTGACATTTTTTTAAGAAATTAAAGACTTATAAGTAAGATATTTAGGAAATATTATCATCATTATACAAACAGTTTGTATGCTATGTATGGTCATACCTTGCAAATAATAAATATTTCATTGTCTTCTGAAAATGAAACTTGATCACCAAGACCCGAATCCGGGATAAATTCGGAGAGCATTGTTTTGACCGCAGCTAACATATTATGTCCTTTTTCCTAAAATAGCGCGAACAAATCCAAAGCCTACATATATCGGGCTTTTACGAGCCGGGCCTTTTTGCTAAGGCCCGGGCCCGCACTAGTCTTAATTTTAAGGCCCAAATTAATGTGCATTTTTTAGCATATCGTTCTTATATAAGTATATCGGTGCATTATTATTTTCTTATAGCGAATATATTCTTTTATAGAACCAAACGTTTACATATTCAAAAAATTCTTATAAATGAGAGAAAATCGTAAACTTTTAAGATCATACATTTTGTTAAATGATAAAAAATGTGTTATATATAATATTACCGTATTTTCTTCTGACTACGCATCGTTTGCACCAGGACCACTTCTCAGTCTACAATGATCAATAGTTTGCTACAGTTCGACTGTTCTTAATGTTCTTCGTTTTAAAATAATAATCTGTGACACAATTTAAGTTGCTTTCCACCCATAAAGTATATACATATATTATAGATCAGCGGAAGTCATGACACTCTAACCATATCCTTTAGATCATTTGTCTTAAACTTTTGACATGCCGACTGCAAATCAAAGCAAGTAAGAAAGCTACAGTTAAGTGTCCTCGAGTGCAATATACCCTAGTGCTAAGGATGTAAAAAGTACGTCAAGAATATGATAATCGTAAGGTTAGAATAATAATATAAGTCCCAAGTTACGATTAATAATAAAAACATTTTTTTAGTTTTAAGACGAAAAATTTAAAAAAATCAAAAAATAGATAAATACGAGTATATTATATTTTATTGTATTTTTTATTACATATTTAATATTTTGTAATATGATTTATGATTAATCATCGTGCATTCAGTATTATACCCGTTACCTATAGGGTAGAAGGTTATTATAACTTTGTGCCGGCAGGAAATGTATGTAACAGATAGAGGGAGGCATATTGAGCAGCGCCAGCCGAGACGATCCAGCCATGTCCGTCTGTCCGTATGAAATACTGGATCTCAGAGACTATAAGAGATAGAGCATGCAAATCAAGTTTGTTTAAAATTTTTGTCACGCGCACCTCCGCCCTCGCAAATCGAATAACAAGCGTAATTTTTAATTTTAGTATATAGCTTTGATATATAATCAGTAGATAAAAATTGTCGAAGTTATTGAAGAAATACTTTTGAATAGGTAAAAACGCCTAATTACTATGTTGTCTTAGTTGCTTTGGCTGGCAATCTGGTATATTTTGCACTCTATATTAGCCATACTAATATACCGTTTGATATTTTTAGTATTTTTTTGGTATATTATCTTGGCATGTTTTGAGAAAAATATCGCAATAATTTGCTTTTGTTCAAAATGGGTGGTCGAGCACACTTGACAATATCTTTCTTTTTTTTGCACTTTAAAAGAATTTCTTAAAAACCTTTTACAATTTATAAATGATCGCATCCAAATTTGCGTAGAAATAAAAGCGATGTTCAATTAAATCAACTTTCGGCTATTATTTTTTATCACATACAATTATAAGCACATACTTCTTACTTCGTAAATATAAGCACAACTCACGCCACCGTTTTTACAAGAATTTTCCAGCGGGGTTGTATTTGGTTGCTCTAGCTTCATCTAAGGTCCTACATTTATTTTATTCTTTTAGATGCAATAATGAACAACACAGAAATCATTTAATCAACAATACGATGCACCCAAAAAAGACGGGATAAGGATGACGATGACGACAATTACAATGAGGATTTGGCTGCGTCTGCGGTGGATGGTCATCATTACCAGGAATAGAACAGAAAAAAATAAACAGACCATAGAACTATAGCATAGCTTAACTCAATTTTATTTTCTATCCCTTTTTAACATTCACACTCGCATGTTCAGGAAGCTGCCAGTTGACTGAGCAATTAACCATTGAGTTGGAAAAGGAAAAAGGGAGCTTTAGCTTCAGAACGAAAAGCAAAAGCAATATCGCTGCTGCCAAAGTAAATTTTTTGAATGTCTTTACCCTCCTAGCCCAAATGTTTAAGCACCACACAGTGGACACACTATGAAGGTTAAAGTCGAACTTTTGAGACACAGTGACTAGCTATTTTTTCATCATTCTTAGTTAAGAATATACGTTGATGTATTAAAATAAATCTGTTTAATAATATTGATATATTTAATATTAATTATAATGTATATATCAAATATAATTTTTATATATTTAATATTTTTTACGTATGTACATCTGTTTTTCATCCACTGTTACACAATCTTTCTGGTATATACAGTGAATGCAACATTATAATTGGCAGACATACTGGCACAATGATACTATTTGTTACATTTGCACAATTTTTATACCCGCTACCCATAGGGTAGAAAGGTATTATCACTTTGTGCCGGCACGAAATGTATGTAACAGATAGAAGGAGGCATTTCCGACCCTATAAAGTATATATATTCTTGATCAGCGTCAACAGCCGAGACGATCTAGTCATGTCCGTCTATCTGTCTCTGTGTCTGTCCGTATGAAACACTGGATCTCACAGACTATAAGAGATAGAGCTATATTTTTTTCGATAGCATTTATAATGTTTGCACGCAAATCAAGTTTGTTTCAAATTTTTGGCACGCCCACTTCTGCCCCCTCAAATCAAAACAAATCGAATAACAAGCTTAATTTTAAAGCTAAAGCTGGTGTATATAAAAATAACTAATTTGGTGTATATAAAAATAACAATAGTATTTATGATTCCTGAAAATTTGGTTGCGATCAGATATAAATTGTGGAAGTTATTGAAGAAATTCTTTTGTATGGGCTAAAACACCTACTTACTAGCGGTCTCAGTTGCTTTGACCGACAATCTGGTATATTATGCCGTCTATGGCATATTTTGAATGTGGTACTATATCGTTATATCAAATATACCATTTGGTATAATTTTAGTATTTTGCAGTATTTTCGGTATATATTTTGAAAAGATTAATACCGCAATATTTTGCTTTTATTCAAAATGGGTAGCGGGTATCTCACAGTCGAGCAGTCATGTAGATGTTGGTTAAACAGAAGAAAGTTTGTTGTAAAAGAGGGGCAAGCGGAACGATAGGATTGCCTGTTCTTGAAGTGAATTAACCAAATTTAATTTTATAATACTTCTATAAAGTCAACAAACAAAAGATAATAGATAATAATTGTCTATTACTGGCTTATTCAAACATTGCAAAAATGATCTTGTTCAGATATTTAAAAATCCAAATTTTATTAGGTAGGGGGTATGCCAGTTGTGAGTATTAGTTTGCAATACCATATCAGAAGTACGCATACTCTGATTACATTTTGTTGGAATACTTGAAGTAACTTCAATAAGTTCTTAAGTCAACACTTAGTTTTATATAGGACATTCTTAAATGCACACATATCAATGCAGTCTTAATTTTGTCATCAATTTTGTAAACGAGTTGAAATCGAGTTAAGAACACAAAGTTGATACCTAAGAGAAATTCCCAAACGGGGTGTTGATTGAAGTGCGTACATGGTACACCGTAGGATTTTCATATCTTGAAAGGTGCTTTCCTTAATTTTCAAGACCTGAATGCTGTGCACATACCATCTCTATATGTATTTGAGTAAATCTTTGATAAAGAATTCGTTAACGAATACGTTTTGTTCTGTTAGTCTGATTTTTGTTCATTAACGGCAGTACCACCAAGTGTCCGTGCGATGTCAAGCCCGGGCTTCTAGAGGCTTTCTTCTGCCTGTTACCATACATTTCCTGCCGGCACAAAGCTATAATACCTTTCTACCCTATAGGTAGCGGGTATACAAATTGTAACTCTCATCTATTAGACGTAGAGAGATTAGAGATCCATTGAAATTTAGTGTCAGAGATCCATTGACGGACAGACAGACATGGCTATATTGTCTCTGCTGCTAATGATGAACAAGAAATACATGTATGTATATACTTCATAAGGACTGAGATGCCTCCTTATGTCTGTTACAAACAGCTCTACCCTATCTGTGGCGGTTATAATAACGATATAGATCAATTCAAAGAGTATTAAAGTAAAAACTAAAAAAAACCGCATGAACTCAATTTTGCACGTTGGCACTTCTTCACTTATTTTTGCTTTCTTACTTCTATTATCATCATAAGCCGGTAAGATTCACCATTATATTGGCTTCCTGTACACGTTCTGGAATACTTTCTACCAAATTTTCAATTTTTTATTTAGAGGAATACGAATCCGCTCTGCTTCAACACTCTCCCAAAGGTTGCCCATGTTAATAAAGCTGCTTCGTACCTTAAGTCTCTTTGAATTGATCGGTATCATTATTATTTTTGCTTAGAATTTATTAAGAATTAAATAATCAAATAAAACAAAATTTTTTTTTGGATTTTAAATTTATCATAAATCGGTAAGATTCACCATTATACTGTACACATTCTGGAATTCTTTCTGCCAAATTTTCCATTTTATTAAGAATTAAATAATCAAAATAAAACAACAAATTTTTTGGATTTTCTGGAGTGATTATGATTTTTTGGTTGACGAAAGTCTGTGTGGTGAACATGAACTTAATTTTGCTCGCCACTGTATATATTATTTTAGTAACAACAATTTTTAAAATTTCGGTTTCGGTTCGAAATGTTTTATTTTTGACTATACATATTCAGTTGCCAAAAATCTATAATATCCACCTACCCTCTTGGTGTGAAAACCCCACGTTTTAATTGTATTTTTGGATTCAGCTGGGAGTTTGAATTTGGTTTTGTTGTGATGAATTTAATCCGACAAGTGTTGTTGACAGCGTCTCTTTCATCATACAATTTGTGTGTCATTAATTTTCGAGTCGAATGAACCGCAACGTGAAAAACAACAGCTGATTCTATTTGACCTGGCACTCTTACCAGAACATCGCTCTGAACACGGATCGACATTAACGTATCATGCGGATCTAAATTGAATGTGATAAGAATTTTCTGTGATAAATTTAAGTACATATAACAAGTCTGTGATACAGTGGGATATTATTATTAAAATATACGAAATTATACAATAATATACCAAAGACTATAATTGGCATATCGATATAGTATTGCTTTAAAATATTCCATTGAGTACAAAATATACCAGAATGTCAACCAAATCTAACCAACAAAATAATTTCCACAATGACTTCTACAATTTTTATCTAATTGCAACCAAATTTGCTGAAACTACGCTTAAGCTTGTAAGTCTATTTTTTCCGATTTTCGTGGGTGAAAAAGGTGGAAATCTAAAAGTTATAATAGCATCTACCCAATAGATGGGTGCATAACCAAGTACATGAGCGGAGAATATATACTTAATATAAATACAGCACATTAACTATCATGAGTGCCACAGAAATCTCTTCCGCTCAATTCCATTCCGCGGTGACACAGCACATTCCGCTGAAAAATTATCAGCAAAATGATCCGCTATCAATCAGATTTCATTCCGCTGGCGTTTAGTGCTACCACCTTTTCGATTCATATTTTTTAATGTCAAGGTCAGCAACATTTTTTATTCGAAACTTGATGGGTGGTATTAAAAATAATATGCTTGGAAGCAAATTTAAAATTTTTTTAATTCAACTAAAATATAAGTGTTTTAAGGTAGAAAAATTGTAATTACGGTAATCTTTAAATTATTGTGCATTTTGTGAAAATGTTTGATTTGGCATCTTGATTGTACTTGATTGCCCCAGTAGATCACTGGATGACTCGTGATGCAGACAGTGTCCGCCAACGAGACTGGTGTATGCGCCCACTTAGCGCAACGCGTAATTCCCTAACGCCTACTTTTCTCAAAAAAATCTGCAAATTTACCATGACCAATTCCTGCTGAAAGTCTGGTCCTAGACTCGGGATTTTTTTTCGAGCATGTACAATTTTGTGTATCATTTGTCATTTGTTTTGTGAGTGTTGTACGAAAAAGTTTATTTTTTCTGCGCGTCTTTTATAAAACAATCACAGGTAAATTGCTAATATTTTTGAACTATTATTTTAATCTGATTTAAATTAAGAAAGATATTTTATATTTACACTTTTAAATATAAACTACAAGGCATTGTACAGGAAGAAGAAAAATAGAAAACGGCATATTAGATTATTTAGTTATAAGTAAAACTGTTGAGATAATATACATATGTACATTTAAGTAATCAATGGATAAATGTAATTAGAATTACAGAAAATGTATGTAACAGGTAGAAGGATGCATCTCCGACCCTATAGAGTATATATATTCTTGATCAGCGCCTACAGCCGTGACGATCTAGCCATGTCTGTCTGTCTGTCCGTATGAACACCTAGACCTCAGAGACTATAAGAGATGGAGCTATAATTTATTTGACAGCATTTGTTATGCTTGCACGCAGATCAAAAATCGAATAACAAGTTAATTTTGAGGCTAGACGTGAGAATTTTGGTATATACAATAATAACAATGGTATTTGTGATTCCTGAAAATGATCGCCTATATTTGTATCTATGCAGAGAGGCGCTACCATAGCTCTGGTGGTAGAGTGCAAGCCCAACATATTGTGGTGCTCGAGTTCGAGCCGGGTTGCGAATCTTGGTATATACAATAATCAGTATAGTCTTCGTGACCTTTGTAAATTTGGGAGCGATAAAATAAAAATTGTGGAAGTTATTAAAGAAATACTTTTGTATGGGAAAAAACGCCTACTTATTAGGGGTCTAAGCTGCATTAGCTGACTATATAGTTTATTTTTCCCTCTATAGTATTTATTGTGGTTAGACTCATATAAATACAAATATACAATTCAGTAGATTTTCGGCAATTTTATGATATATTATTTTAGTATATTTATAAAAATTCCGCAATATTTTGCTTTTATTCAAAATGGGTAGCTGGTATCTCCCAGTCGAGCACACTCGACTGCAGCTTTCTTAATTGTTTTTACTGCATATATTTTTGAAAGTTTTTTTATTTTGCATATTCCGAACTAGGCACTAGAATCTAAACACAGTATTTTCTGCATGACCTGCACACCAGTGGTGTCATTTTTTTCTGAGCAAAAAAAGCTTGATCAACAAACAAAAAAGCTAAAAAAAAAGCGAAATACCAGAGAAAAAAGGTTACGAAAGAAACTGATTTTTATAAGGCAATGTGCTTTATGTTTTTCACTAATTAACCCTCAGTTCCACTTAACTTATCACAAAATATATGGGTAATTTTCTAACGGATGCCATTACAGTGAAAATATAAAAAAAAACATCAACTGAAACAATTTTAAAAATATTGTCAATATTATCATCATCATCCGCTGGATAACATTTTTTTTTTGTAGATAGGCTGCTGGGTGGTACATTGTAGTTAAAACAGCACTTATTGTGTCGACGCAGCCCGTACCTAAAATTTTTAGTAAATTAATTTCTAATTTGAAAATACAAATAATTTAAAATATGGACCTTATACTCAGTATAGCGTTTAACGTTTCAACGCTCATGCTATTTCGAATTTTGGGTTTTATTAAATTTACTTGACTGAATACTCGCTCGACGTCGGCAATCGACCAAGGCATGAACTGCATTTGCAGAGCAACTGAAGCCAATTCCTGGAAACGGCAGTTTCCGCCAGAATCCCGGTATTTTTGAACGGCAGCCCAGAACTTAACTGTATCATCGACATTTTCCCACTCTACCAGGGTTATGTCGTTGTACAGACGTTCAGCTTTATCGATGTTTGGAGTACCAAAATACTCTAGAATTGGAGAGATATTTTAGGTGCAAACTTTTGAGGGAAGTTATTCGATACAAGCAAATATCGATATTTTGTCGAGAGAAATACATTTTTAACATTTCAGCGGTTTAATTCAATTTAAACATCTCTAAAATTAGAATAAAAGTAAACTTAAAAACTAAAAGCTAGGTAAATTTGCTCAAAAAGCCAGAATTCCCGCTGCCCGCTGTTTTCATATTTTTCCCGCAATCACACTTTAAAACAAGTAAGAAAACTACAGTCGAGTGTGCTCGACTGTGAGATACCCGCTACCCATTTTGAATAAAAGCAAAATATTGCGGTATTATTTTCAAAATATACCAAAAGTACTGCAAAATACTAAAAATATACCAAATGGTATATTTGGTATAACGATATAGTACCACATTCAAAATATGCCAGATTGTCGGCCAAAGCAACTGAGACCCCTAGTAAGTAGGCGTTTTAGCTCATACAAAAGTATTTCTTTAATAACTTTCACAATTTTTAACTGACCAACCAAATTTTCAGGAATCATAAATACTATTGTTATTATTATATGTACCAAAATTCGCAGCTCCAGCTTCAAAACTACGCTTGCTATTCGATTTTATTTGATTCGCGGGGGCGGAAGTGGGCGTGGCAAAAATTTGAAACAAACTTGATCTGCGTGCAAACATAACAAATGCTGTCGAAAATTATAGCTCTATCTCTTATAGTCTCTGAGATCCAGTGTTTCATACGGACAGATGGACAGACACACAGACAGACAGACGGACATGGCTAGATCGTCTCGGCTGTTGATGCTGATTAAGAATATATATACTTTATAGGGTCGGAGATGCCTCCTTCTACATGTTACATACATTTCGTGCCGGCACAAAGTGATAATACCCTTATACCCTATGGGTAGCGGGTATAACTATAGTCGAGGGTGCTCGACTGTGAGATACCCGCTACCCATTTTGAATAAAAGCAAAATATTGCGGTATTAATCTTTTCAAAATATACAGAAACTACTGCAAAATACTAAAATTATACCAAATGGTACATTTGATATAACGATATAGTACCACATTCAAAATATACCATAGACGGCATAATATACCAGATTGTCGGCTAAAACAACTGAGACCCCAGTAAGTACGCGTTTTAGCCCATACAAAAGAATTTCTTCAATAAATTTTCAGGAATCATAAATACTATTGTTATTTTTATATACACCAAAACTCGCAGCTTTAACTTTAAAATTACGCTTGTTATTCGATTTGTTTTGATTTGAGGGAGCGGAAGTGGGCGTGCCAAAAATTTGAAACAAACTTGATCTGCGTGCAAACATTACAAATGCTGTCGAAAAAAAATATAGCTCTATCTCTTATAGTCTCTGAGATCCAGTGTTTCATACGGACAGACACATAGACAGACAGACGGACATGACTAGATCGTCTCGGCTGTTGATGCTGATCAAGAATATATATACTTTATAGGGTCGGAGATGCCTCCTTCTATCTGTTACATACATTTCGTGCCGGCACAAAGTTATAATACCCCTCTACCCTATGGGTATGGGTATGGGTATAAAAATCCAGATCTGACGGGAAAAAACGGAAATGACACCACTGCTGCACACCAGACTGTCTGGTAGACACGTCAAGTACAAATTCCCCCAGCGCACCCGAGGGAAATTTAACTTTTCATTAGTACAATTTAAAATATTTTCCGCTTGAAATTTTCAGCTGTAATATAGAAACCCGAATATTTTTAAGGTTTTTAGCAATTTTACCAACCATTTCGAACTTGAATGTTTATGAGTGTCACCTTGTCGAATTAAATTTCCCTGGAATTTTATTATATTTTCAACCATTGGTTTTAATATTTTATTATTCCTAAAGTTTATTTAATAAATTAACTAATATCTTTAAATTAATAAAACATTAAAAGTTGTCTCGAAACACATGAAAAGTGACTTAACAACTCGATGGTCTAATTACCAATTTCTGGCAACTTTTTTCGTACATTGCCACCTTATACAAGAATAATTTCCCACAAATATTTTCACTCACTTCACAATAATTATAAGGTTTCTGCAATTTTACTTGTATTATCTCTAAACAAATATTTTATTGAAATTAAAGACAAATAAAAAGAAAAATACAAGAAAAAATTGGTTCCATGCTTATTCTTTTAAATACATCACATCAAATTCACATTAGAAAATTTAGTATCGCTTACCCTGACTTCAAAAATTTCAATCGAATCGGTGGCAGCAAATAACACCAGCGGAATGAAATCTGATTGATCATTCCGCTAAAAATTGGAATTGAAACAGAATTGAGGGTAAAACGTTTTCTATGGAAGACCTACGAATTGTAGTAGTGGTATGTGATCAGGGCTCGTACAATAAAGGTGTCTTTGCCACATATTTGAAATTTATACAGAAAACAGTTCAGTTCAAAAACTAAAATTTTTTTTTAAAAAAAAGAAAAAAATTAAAATTAATTAAAAATTAAAAGATAAAAATTAAAGCCAATGGCTGAAAAACGATAAACGTCTAATGAAAAGCTAGGAATATTTAATTTGAGAACGTGATAGCCATGGACATTCACAATCGAAATGGTTGGTAAAATTGCTAAAAAAAAATCTAAAAATTTTCGGGCTTCTGTGGCGCCACTTAAATTTTTAAGGGGAAGTGCTGTCAGCGGAATTACAATACTAATATACTGATTCTTTTGATAAATTTATAAAATATGTTACAGACAATAATTGTACCGTTCTATTTTAAAAATTCAAACGGTGGTAAAATAGGTTGGATTACAGTTGACCACTAGCCCAAGAATACATATGTATTTGCGTCAGCTAAGGAAAATTTGGTTTTACTGCCAAAAACACCATAAGCCAAGACAACAACCGCTTGGTGGCTGATTTCGATTTTTAACATTGGCCGCAGAGTGTAGAATCACTAACCAGGGAATACAAAATATAATCCGCTTGAAAATTTTAGTGGTAATCACTAACCATACAATACATGGATGCGTCACTTTATACAGCCAAAACGCATCGTTAAAAACAGTATTATTGCGACCCCAGACGAGCCGAAACACCAGAGCCTCTTTGGCTCATTTCGAAATTTGAAGTGCTACCAGTTTAGCAATTTAGTTGAAAGATCTAGCAACTTTTCAAAATATTTGCAACTTTTTTTTTTTAAATGCTATTAGCTACAAATCTAGAAAATTTTCCCGAGGGAAATTTAAATTTTCCTTTGGCTGACTTGATACTTGACGAGTATTGTAGAATATCAGTTCCGCGTATACGGCAAAACGAAGCGGAAATGTGCACTGAGTTCCTGTGTCTACACATGACAGAACTGGTGGAAAATCGCTGTGTTGTCTGCTACTAAAACACAATTGGGTACTCTCAATCACAAAGAGTTGTTAGTAATTAGGTCATAGAGTTATTAATTTTAATTATATATAATCTTTTTAAATTAAAAAAGAAAAAAATTAAAACTAATGGGTAAATAATGAAAACTAGGGATACATGTACATACTTGTCCGAAATGGTTGTAAAATTGCTAAGAAAAATTTTCGGACTTCTGCTGTACCCCTAAATTTTTTGAGGGGAAGTTCTGTCTGCGGAATTACAATACAAATATACTGATTCTTTTGATAAATTAATAAAATATCTTACAGACAATAATTTTACCGTTTACATAATTTTTTTTTTAATTCTAACGGTTGACCACTAGCCTAAGAATGCATATGTATTTGCGACTGACGCAAAGGAAAGGGTGGTTCAGCGACAGGCTGATTTCAAGTGTTGAACATCGGTCGCAGAGCGCACAATTTAAAATATATTCCGCTTGAAATTTTCAGCTGTAATATAGAAACCCGAATATTTTTAAGGTTTTTAGCAATTTTACCAACCATTTCGAACTTGAATGTTTATGAGTGTCACCTTGTCGAATTAAATTTCCCTGGAATATTATTATATTTTTAACCATTGGTTTTAATATTTTATTATTCCTAAAGTTTATTTAATAAATTAACTAATATCTTTAAATTAATAAAACATTAAAAGTTGTCTCGAAACACATGAAAAGTGACTCAACAACTCCATGGTCTACTTACCAATTTCTGGCAACTTTTTTCGTACATTGCCACCTTATACAAGAATAATTTCCCACAAATATTTTCACTCACTTCACAATAATTATAAGATTTCTGCAATTTTACTTGTATTACCTCAAAACAAATATTTTATTGAAATTAAAGACAAATAAAAAGAAAAATACAAGAAAAAATTGGTTCCATGCTTATTCTTTTAAATACATCACATCAAATTCACATTAGAAAATTTAGTCTCGCTTACCCTGACTTCAAAAATTTCAATCGAATCGGTGGCAGCAATAACACCAGCGGAATGAAATCTGATTGATCATTCCGCTAAAAATTTGCCAGCAGCATGAGCTGCGTCTTAGCGAAATGGAATTGAAACAGAATTGAGGGTAAAACGTTTTCTATGGAAGACCTACGAATTGTAGTAGTGGTATGTGATCAGGGCTCGTACAATAAAGGTGTCTTTGCCACATATTTGAAATTTATACAGAAAACAGTTCAGTTCAAAAACTAAAATTTTTTTTTAAAAAAAAGAAAAAAATTAAAATTAATTAAAAATTAAAAGATAAAAATTAAAGCCAATGGCTGAAAAACGATAAACGTCTAATGAAAAGCTAGGAATATTTAATTTGAGAACGTGATAGCCATGGACATTCACAATCGAAATGGTTGGTAAAATTGCTAAAAAAAAACCTAAAAATTTTCGGGCTTCTGTGGCGCCACTTAAATTTTTAAGGGGAAGTGCTGTCAGCGGAATTACAATACTAATATACTGATTCTTTTGATAAATTTATAAAATATGTTACAGACAATAATTGTACCGTTCTATTTTAAAAATTCAAACGGTGGTAAAATGGGTTAGATTACAGTTGACCACTAGCCCAAGAATACATATGTATTTGCGTTAAGGAAAATTTGGTTTTACTGCCAAAAACACCATAAGCCAAGACAACAACCGCTTGGTGGCTGATTTCGATTTTTTAACATTGGCCGCAGAGTGTAGAATCACTAACCAGGGAATACAAAATATAATCCGCTTGAAAATTTTAGTGGTAATCACTAACCATACAATACATGGATGCGTCACTTTATACAGCCAAAACGCATCGTTAAAAACAGTATTATTGCGACCCCAGACGAGCCGAGCGCTGCGATTCAAACACCAGAGCCTCTTTGGCTCATTTCGAAATTTGAAGTGCTACCAGT
Organism: Drosophila niveifrons; assembly: GCA_035046325.1. NCBI lineage: Eukaryota > Metazoa > Arthropoda > Insecta > Diptera > Drosophilidae > Drosophila > Drosophila niveifrons. The sequence continues at coordinate 282,063 of JAWNOC010000058.1, read as the reverse complement.
TTAGCAATTTAGTTGTAAGATCTAGCAACTTTTCAAAATATTTGCAACTTTTTTTTTTAAATGCTATTAGCTACAAATCTAGAAAATTTTCCCGAGGGAAATTTAAATTTTCCTTTGGCTGACTTGATACTTGACGAGTATTGTAGAATATCAGTTCCGCGTATACGGCAAAACGAAGCGGAAATGTGCACTGAGTTCCTGTGTCTACACATGACAGAACTGGTGGAAAATCGCTGTGTTGTCTGCTACTAAAACACAATTGGGTACTCTCAATCACAAAGAGTTGTTAGTAATTAGGTCATAGAGTTATTAATTTTAATTATATATAATCTTTTTAAATTAAAAAAGAAAAAAATTAAAACTAATGGGTAAAAAATGAAAACTAGGGATACATGTACATACTTGTCCGAAATGGTTGTAAAAATTGCTAAGAAAAATTTTCGGACTTCTGCTGTACCACTAAATTTTTTGAGGGGAAGTTCTGTCTGCGAAATTACAATACAAATATACTGATTCTTTTGATAAATTAATAAAATATCTTACAGACAATAATTCAGCTGTAATATAGAAACCCGAATATTTTTAAGGTTTTTAGCAATTTTACCAACCATTTCGAACTTGAATGTTTATGAGTGTCACCTTGTCGAATTAAATTTCCCTGGAATTTAATTTTTTTTTTTTTATAACCATTGGTTTTAATATTTTATTATTCCTGAAGTTTATTTAATAAATTAACTAATATCTTTAATATCTTTCTTTGTCTCGAAACACATGAAAAGTGACTCAACAACTCTATGGTCTACTTACCAATTTCTGGCAACTTTTTTCGTACATTGCCACCTTATACAAGAATAATTTCCCACAATTATTTTCACACACTTCACAATAAATATAAGATTTCTGCAATTTTACTTGTATTACCTCAAAACAAATATTTTATTGAAATTAAAGACAAATAAAAAGAAAAATACAAAGAAAAAATTGGTGCCATGCTTATTCTTTTAAATACCTTACATCAAATTCACATTAGAAAATTTAGTATCGCTTACCCTGACTTCAAAAATTTCAATCGAATCGGTGACAGCAAGTAATCATTCCGCAAAAAATTTGCCAGCAGCATGAGCTGCGTCTTAGCGGAATGGAATTGAAGCAGACTTGAATGAAAAAGTTTTCTATGGAACCCGTGATAGGCCTACGAATTGTAGTAGTGGTATGTGATCAGGGTTCGTACAATTGAGGTGCCTTTTCCACATATTTGAAATTAATACAGACAACAATTCAGTTCGAAAACTAAAATTTTTTTTAAAAAAAGAAAAAAATTAAAACCAATTAAAAATTAAAAGATAAAAATTAAAGCCAATGGCTGAAAAACGATAAACATCTAATGAAAAGCTAGGAATATTGAATTTGAGAACGTGATAGCCATGGACATTCACAATCGAAATGGTTTGTAAAATTGCTACAAAAAAAAACCTAAAAATTTTCGGCGGAAGTGCTATCAGCACTTATCGTTCTCTTGTAATCGGCAAACTTAACAAAATATATGGAATTTTTCAATTTGCAGACGTCCAGCAGGCCATAAAAATCAGCGTATAATGTCACTTTGTATATATTAAAAGTTGCGCATCTACCTACCACTTTGCACAGGTTCAGCAGGCCACAATGCGAATCCTAAATCGTATTTAAGAAAGAAGTACGTTTAAATTCAAAATTAGAAAAATTAGAACAATAAGAAAGCTCATTATTTAGTTGCGTTCTAAGCTGTGGTTGTTCTTCTTGTACAATTTGAGTTGCCCTGACTAATGAAAATTGCCAAATCATTAAGTGAAACACCAGGCGAACATAAATTAGCAGCAAGCAAAAATATAGAAATTTAAATACACCACGTGCTCCCGCTCTGTGAGGATCACATTGTTCCACGTATCATTTTACTCAAAATACTCGCTTGAATTATGGTAATTTCATATATTCTACTAGACCAACAGAAGTGTCTAGTAGGTGGTTGTAGTCTAAGTCACTTGCGCCACGTGGCTCAATTCTGCCCAATCAGATGCAAGCTCTCATACTCCCGCTCTTAGGATCCACATCCAAGAGCACAAGACCTAAGAAATTGACCAATGACAGCAAGGCATATTTGGCTGCATTTCTAACCTAATCCGCTTGCTACTCGATTATGTTCGCCTGGTATTTCAGTTGCTCCAAGTAGTATTTTGCAAGGGATCTCGTCGAGATTGACTTGGGTAACTCGATAATGAGTGAAGTGATATGTTAGTATGAGTTTGCATTTTTTGAATGGCCGACACCAGTCCCCTTGCAAAGGTTTTGTGACACAGTTTCTGAAATGCGCACATTTTCCATACAAAATTTGTACACATTATTCTGTGCATACTTCTGGGGTGTAAAATAAATTTCACACATTTAACAGTTTGAGAGTAATTGGACACTGCTGATTAGCATCAGCTTAAATGTGTTGCATACTTTTAGGACGTCAATGTATATGTATATTTTATTGGTCTTAGTTATTCTTCTCAAATCACATATAACATGGCAGACCGTCAAAGGATCAGACAGGATTTAACGGAGATATACGATTTATTTGTAGTTCTTAAAATCTTTATCTAAACGAGTAAAGTTTTTTAAACCTTTAATTAAAGTGTCTTTTACTCAACGGAAGGATTATTTTGCATTGCATACTTTTAGGGCATACATAAGTGGTAATTTAACTTAAATAAAATTAGTTATAATTTGGACGTATCCTGCCGGATTTTTAAAGGACATATATTCCTGGAATCGCAAGGACAAACTTTATCGATTGACATCAAAAAATGATGGGGTTATTTAAGAATCCAGCACTTGACATTTTTTGGTCCACGGCTCATGGGAAAAAACTGAATTTTGAAAATTGCAGGATAACTCGAGAACTACCAGAACGATTTGAAAAGGACATCCTTTAACAAGACAATAGGTTTCATCAATATATTATGTTTGACATAAGACTCACAAGGATTTTCTCTAATTAAAAAATCCCTTTAAATTTGGCTATTTGCAGGTCATTTGTCCTTTTGGGTATATCAATCAGTTTCTATTGATGAGAGCTACCATTGTGCCAAAGGACATCGTCCTTCAAATAGCCGAGATACAGCGGATTTTTTTTTTTAATTTTGGCCATTTTTCTATGCCCACCCCTTGCAAAAATGTGAGGTCTTTTTTTATGACAGATTCGCAAAAGCCTTGAATGACGATCGATAGTCCTGGTTACTCTGATTACTAAAAGATATATCCTTGTCAGACTCTACGAATATTGTATCAACATTATTCGTTTACATTGCATACTTCTAGGGGCAACAATTCAAAGTATAAAATGTAATAAGGGGTAACTGAAAACAAAGTCCAATAAATCAACAAATTCTTTAAAAATATTTATAAAAAAAAGCTTAAAGTGTATCGATACACTTATACTCATGAGTACAAGCCTTTTTAGACACTTGCGCTCATGAGTATGTGTATCAAGAAAGGCCAGACACTTATTGTGCAAGTGCTGAGGCATACTCGGCAATTTGAGATCTGTGATTCTATGCACTCGGGTAAAGCCGGTTCCGGTGGTTATGAGTGGACCGGCACGATCATATGAATGTACATTCATATGTATGTTTGTATGCATGTATGTTGAGATGCAAGAACTGCAGTCGGCTTTTTGTGTTGTTCTTGTCATTGCTGGTGCGCTCTTCTTGCACTCATTTTATTTCTAGTCAATTTAAATTCGAAAACTATGTATTTGCCTTTATCTACTGTATTTATTTGAAACCTTAACAAAAATTAAATTTTAAAGAATTTTTTTACCTGTTTTATGAGTTTTTATGGATTTTTAACATTCGTCAAAAACCGGAAAACCCGAAATTTAATTACCTGTTTATAACACTAATAAATGCCTATATAATTACAAAAGGGTATTTTGCAAATATTTGCAATTTCCATAAATTTCAGGAAAAACCATCTGATATATTCTTTGACCATTTGTAAAAGTAAAAACACCCAAAAGTCATTCAAAGAAGTCATAAAATCTAACCACGAGCTGTGACACACAAGCATCAATAGGGATCAGAATTTGAACAGATACTCATAAGTCACAAGCCATTTCGTCATGAGTGCCAAAATGATCGGCTGCACGAAGAACAACCACCGGCAAGTCACAAGTGCCTACAAGTCGAATGTCTAAAATGATCGGGTGCCGAATAGGCAAGTGCAAGAAAGGCCTAAGTATGACAATCACTTACACTCGCAGTACTCACATAATTTTGCGTGTGTCTCTTACTCGGTTTGCGAGTGCTAAGTAGCACCGGCACTCAAAAATGTATGAGTGTGAGTTGAGTGTCGAAATTTGCCACCCTTGACGATATCTGGTGGACACACAGCCAAAACAACCTTCGCTCATATAGTTCTCTTGTAATCCGCAAACTAAACAAAATATATGGAATTTTTCAATTTGCACACAATTTGCGGATTACAACAGAACTATTAGGACTATGTGAACGAAACTTGGCCAGTAGATAGATCTTTTCAATGCGCAACTTTTGATAAACAACATGACATTATACGCTGATTTTGTGACCTGCCGAACCTGTGCAAATTGAAAAATTCCATATATTTTGTTTAGTTTTCGGATTACAATGAGGAGCAGCCAATGAAGTAGTGGCCAACGTAAGGGAGATGGCGCCGATGTGGCCAACGTAAGGGAGATGGCGCCGATGTGACCATCTCAGGCAGGGTGGGTACGCCGGGGTCCAACTGGGCTCTGTTCAAACATAAAAATGGATCAGTGAGTGTATTTATTGTTGTTTTTCTTTGTACTTACCGTCGTCAACAAGTTGTTTTCATATTTCCTTTCGTTCTGCCCAATTTTCAATTTCGCGGCAGCTTTTTTGTTTTGTTAGTGATGCGTTTCTTCTGTTTTAAAGCAGATGTTATCGATTGTGCGGACTGCGGCCAGGGATGAAACTCACCCTGAGTACCGATGAGCGGTCCCAGGGAGGACAAACCGTCCGTAACAAAAATTATTAGTTAAAATAAATATATAAATTGCAGTTCAGGTAAACCAAAAAAAAAAACCAAATTGTTCGAGTAATACTTATTTAATATTTTCAGATAAAGACCAATTTCATACTCTCATAATTTAAATAAATGTGGATTATTTCAAAAACTAATTATATTATTTTTTTTTACTTCACTATTGACAACTATCGACGAAAGATTTTTTTACCATTTTACAATAAAAACATTGACTTACTTTAATTTAACTTAAATTTTTAAAATACTTAAGTATTTCATTTGTGGCTGTTTTTTTAAGTGTATATTTTGTTCTATAAATTTAAGGTGTTTATTTAGATTATAAGTGATTTTTAAATCTGTTTATCGTTCCTATCGTCTGGCATTTCCATAGAAACACTTTTTCATTTTGCTTCTGTCAAACGAGAAATCTGCACTGATGATGGGTTGCGTCGTTTGGCAAAAATCCACCAGCACTTTCTTTTGGTGGACCGTCTTCAACCTTCTTCTAAATTCAACTCTTCGATTAAAAAAATTCACATACCAGTCATGCCATGCCCGTGACTGGCAGACAGTCCAGTAGATCGCTGGATTTACTACGTCATGCAGACAGTGTCCGCCATCGAGACTGATGTACGCGCTCAATTAGCGCAACGCGTAATTTCCCTAACGCCTACTTTTCTCAAAAAACTCTGCAAATTTATGTAAGCATGACCAAAAAAGTTGACTTTTTCTGCGCGTCTTTTTTAAAACAATCAGAGGTAAATTGGTAATATTTTTGAACAATTATTTTAATCAGATTTAAATTAAGAAATATATTGGTTTATTTTAACAGTTTTGAGGACTACGAAAGAGCTGTGCTGGATGCCTTCTAAAGAATTAAAAATATAAACTGCAAGGCATTGTCCAGGATGAAGAAATTAGAAAACGACGGAATAAATTATTTTTGTCTTTTCCATATTAGATTATTTAGGTAAAAGTAAAACTGTTTAGATAATATGTATAAATTTAAGTACTCATTGGATAAATGTAATGGGAATTACAATAAAAATTTTTTTTTACTTGAACGTATTTTTATTTTGCATATTCCAAACTGCGCACTAGAATCTAAACACAGTATTTTCTGCATGACCTGCACATCAGACTGTCTGGTAGACACGTCAAGTACAAATTCCCCCAGCGCACCCGAGGGAAATTTAACTTTTCCTTTGGCTGACTTGATACTTGTCGAGTCTTGTAGAATATTAGTTCCGCGTAGTGGAAATGTACACTGAGTTCCTGTGTCTACACATGACGGAACTGGTGGAAAACCGCTATGTTATGCTAATAAAACACAATTGGGTAAGCGACGTAAAATTATATGTATATACGACGAAAAATGATATTATATACATGCATACAAACATGCTAATGTAAATTTATAAACAAATGTATACTAACACTGACACATGCATACACATACCAATATGCCGAGCATGTAGATATATAGACGCATATGTACGTATAAACGAAAGCACATCGCAACAAAATACGCTTTTGCTCATAGTACCGCATTCGATCTGCAAACGAACTGAATGTGTGACGTACGCTGCGCGATGCGTTAGAACTTCGAATTTCGAGGCTCGTCTAGGGTTGCAATAATACTGTTTTTAATGATGCGATTTGGTTTCAAGAGGTTAAGTGGTAGAAGCACTAAACATATAATACATAGATGCTTCAAATCTTGAAACTAAAACGTATCATTCGCAACAGCATTTTTGTGACCCCAGACCAGAAGAACATTTTCTTAAATTTCACGAACCATCCATTAGTCACAACGAATCTATGCTGAAAGATATCTAAATCTCAATTTAGCTTGAACAGTCCATAAATCCTGAGTGCCTTTCTGAATGATCCGCTGGCTTAAAGGTATCTTTTTCGTAGCTACTGCTCTACTGGTAAATTTCGTAGATATATGTAGATGATCTAATGCTTCCGTTGTATTTTAGTTTAATTAATTTTGATAGTGCGAACTGTTGCCTCATTTAAATTAAGGCTTCTTGTTACCAGACGGGCTCCCAAGTTAATTGCCTATGCCGACGACATAAGCATTCTAATAACTTGTGAGAAGTTAAGGCATGATCTGAAGCAGCCGGGTTCAGCATTAACGCGGAAAAAACGAACCTTATCCTCTTGATGTAGAGGTATAAAGTACCCATCTACTAATGCCCTCGGGGTAATCACTGGCGTCGAACCCCTGAACTTATACACCAAACCGGGCTGCTGCCGGCAAGGGTGAGGCATTCCCGAAGCCTTCAACCTCTTCACCGACGGGTCGAAGATAGATATTCTGCCCCAACCTTGGAGACCAAACTTCCCGACCATTGCAGCATCTTCCATGCGGAAGTCTTCGTCTTGGCTCGAAGTATACAGCGCAATTACACTTCGATTAACATCTTTGCTGACAGCTGCTGCTGTGTTGACCACAGCAGAGACCATTGATCTTATTGCAACGTCCAACGTTGTCCTTGAAAGCAGAAGAGCAATTGAGTCGCTGAACGCATCTGCGGTCGATCGCATCTACTGGATCCCAAGCCACCAGGGCATCGATGGCAGAGAAATTGAAATAGGCTCAAGGCTTCAGTGGGCCGCGTGGTGGGGCAATACCAACTAGACCAAGGCTGGGAATAGTGGCGAAACAGCATTACAAAAGAATTCATAAACGAATATAATGAATAATTAAAGGTGTTAATTTTTGCAAGAATCCTATCTTAAAAATAATTTAAAGTTTTGGACTACAATTTGATTGACAAAAAATAAAATAATGCTTATAAAAATTTTGATTTTGCTGTTGACATGCTAGAGTTAAAATACAAATAAAGTTAAACCACACACATTCCATACTTTTTATACCCGCTACCCATAGGGTAGAAGAGTATTATAACTTTTCCGGCAGGAAATATATGTAAAATGTAGAAGGAGTCATCTCCAACCCCATAATGTATATTCTTGATCAGGGTCAACAGCCGAGATGATCTAGCCATGTCCATCTGTCTGCCTGACTGTCCGTATGAACACCTAGATCTCAGAGACTATATGAGATTAAGCTAAGCATTTTTTTTTATTCAACAGCATTTGTTATGCTTGCACTCAGATCAAGTTTGTTTCAAATTTTGCCACGTCCACTTCCGCCCCCGCAAATCGAAAAAAATCTAATAACAAGCGTAATTTTAAAGCTAAAGTCGCGAATTAGTATAGTCTTTATGAATCCTAAAAATTTGGTTGCGATCAGATAAAAATTGTCGAAGTTATTAAAGAAATGCTTGTGCATTGACAAGGGGTCTTAGTTGCTTTGGCTGACAATCTGGTATATTCGGCAGTATATAGTATATATGGAGTGTACCAAACATACAATTCAGTATATTTTTGACATTCTGGTGTATTTTGTGGTATGGTATATTTTGAATGTTTTCTATAAATATATCAATTGTAGCCGTTGGTATATTTTTAGTACTACCTTCCATTGCTAACCTTAGAATAATGCTGCTTTTTCCTTCTAGTCCAACCCGTAATACACTGCTATCCCTCCCCTGCAGAGCTGAAGGTGTCGATTGGCCATGGATAAGTGCTTACCTCGCCGATCACTACATGGGTACTTACTAAAGTGACCCTATAGTAAACGAACGTCGAACCACCTAGTTAATAAATACATATATGCGCATTAAAGCATAAGAACAAAATAACGGCAAGCATCGCTGTTGTTTTTGTTATTTTGTGGAAAGAGCATACACAAGATTAAAGACAAAACTTTGATTACGCTTTACATCGCTGTTTGTTTACGCGTCTTCGGTGCACCGTTGCACCAATTGTCCAGAAAGAACCGTTTGTTTTATTTTGTGCTACTCTTTTGCTTATACGCAGCTGTGTTTGCTGGCTGACGAAATTTTTGCAAGCATTTGAGTTGAGAAGTGCAAAGCGGATCAATCGATTATTAGGCCCTAAGAAACGAAAACAATTTCTTAGGTGTCATGATCGGTGAGTATTTTAAAAGATATGTAGCGGCGACTGAAGAGGGAAAAAAGTAAAACAACTAAAGGGAAAAAATACCATTGCAATATCAGCTGTTTCAGGGACGCTTAGGAATTGCAATAACAGATGTAGCAGGGCTGCTTAGAGATTGTGAGATCAGCTGTTGCAGGGATGTTTTAGAGATTGCAATCTCAGCTGCAGCAGGGCTGCTTAGGAATTGCAAGATCAGCTGCATCAGGGATGCTTAGAAAAGCTGCAAGGTCAGCTGCATCAGAGATGATTAGGAAAGCTGTAATATCATCTGTTTTGCATTTCCTGTAACCTAGATGGAATGCACGTTAAGTGGCTCACATTCTTTTCATTCGAAACCGTCGTAGAGTGCAGACGCGCATATAATCTCGTTCCGTGGGAAAAGTTTTTTTTGTGCGTGCAAAAGCGGCAAGTACTAAGTCGAGTTGGTTGTTCAAAAATTAAAAAAATAAAAAAAAAAAAAAAAAAAAAAAAAATCCTCCCGTTTGTTCAGTGCGAAACGACGAGTGCTTACGGGAAAAGAGCGAAAAGAGACAGCTTAATTGAAATCCCTTTGCTGGCTGCTGAACGCCGGCGGAACTATTTTTTTTTTTCAAATTTTTTTTGTGTTGATCCCACTGGAAGTTGGCAGGTGAATATGGAAAAATTGTGTTTTGTGTCCAGGGTACTCACTGTGGCCGTTTCAATAGACAGTTCGTTGGCGGCCCACAACAAGTACCTCAGGAGCCCTCCATGTGGAGGCGAGGAGGTTACGATCGCCCCGAGTCCCCTTAAGTAAGATTGTGAGAATACAAGATGGCCGCTTCGTTATTCTATCTAACCTAAAAGGTGGCAGAGATCCAATCTGTTCTGCCGGAAGACGAGCCGTACGCATGGGCGTAGAATTTTGAAGTTGCGGAGCCATGAGAGCCTGAGGCTGTTGAGCCGAAATCATCGTTGGAATATTTTGAAAAGTTTATATCATTTTTCCTTACTTTTGCCAAGCTTGTGGCACTTTCCCCTTCAACTGGTATTCTCTTAACCTCAATCTGGTCGAATAATTAAAAACCAATTAAAAATGTCTATTTTTATATTATAGTTTTATTTAATTTTATCCTTTAATTTTTAGTTTTAATTGCCCTTCGAAAGAAAAGACAAAAGAAAAATAGTGAATGTTAAAATAATCTGAAGTGTATACCTTTTAAAAGAAGAATATGCAAGAAAAGTGAAGTGAAACGAGAAAACTAAATTGGTAAGAATATAAAAGGAAATTTTTTTTTTTTTTTTTTTTTTATTTTTTTTCTTCTATTTTTTTTTTTGTGTGAAAATTTCCTTGGAAAAAAAAAGAAAATTGGCCATCAATTTGTTTAAATTACCATTCTCGCACAAAAGGTCAACTTTTATGAAATACTATGGTGACAAATTCTTTTACAGCAAACCTAAGCAGAGATCGATCTTTCGCCGATGGATATGCCGTGAGTGATTTATTTGTACATTTATATAACAATTTTCATTATTCATTTATATGACATCTTCTTAACTAATTGAACCAATCGAAACCGACCTAACAAGAATTTTATTTAAATAATTTATTAGAGCTGATTTTTTTTTTTTTTATATCTAACGTAGCACGCAAATTCGTAATATCAAAAAAAAAAAAAAATTCATCTCATTAACAAATCATTTTTTGGTTTACGGTATGACTTCATATATTTTTTTATTTTTTTTTTATATTCTTGCTGATTTTTGGTTCACGCTTTCACTAACTCACAAATTATAAAAATTGTTAATTTAAATAAGTTTTATTAACACACAAACACATGTATTGCTTGCCATGATCTTACAATTTAGAATTTTTATTAACTTTAATTTTTATCCGTTTCATTATTATAATTACCTTTGCTAACTTTAAGTATGGAATTATATATTGAATTAATTGAAATATTGTCTTACTTTCGCTCACTGATCAACACGTCCGGTCGAAATTACCTAAACATTTCGCTTATATAACCAATCGGTTTGCTTGAAACTCCGAAACGGGAAAATCATGTTAAAAATCGTATTAATTTTAGTCAAAATTTTGTTTTCGCTAAGTATGAATTAAACTAAATCATGGAATTCTAATCTTTCTATTTGAACTAAACTGATGTCTACCCGGATGTAGGGTGTCGAAGGGATCACCAGAGCAATGCTCTAGCGGCCGGTGATCATAGGTAGGGTGGGCAACTCACAAGCACAACAACATCCGTGTCTTGTTAAAAATTCTAGTCTTCTCTCTGTCTGTCCGCAATTCTTCTTTCCCGAATTTATTTTTTTTTGAATTCTTCCGGTCTAGTTATCTGTTCCTTCTATTTGTCGCAAGCACGCTCAATTCTGGATTTAATAATAGTAATGTGTGGTAAGTGATAGAGTCCGTCCAAGCAAGACCTCCACCCCCAAAGCCGACGAGCAGAAGCCGGATCCTATAGCGTGCCCCGCTAGAACAGACTCTCCGATTTTTGTACATTTCGTATCGTTACACACTACAGTTATAATTCATTATTATTATTAAAGAAAGTGGCGCCCAACGTGTAGGGGCCTTAATGGAAAAATTTATTCATTGAGACTCACAGAGAATAAATTCAAAATCCTTTTCTATTTCTTTCAAGACTTTTCTTTATTCTACACTAGCAAAAATGTTCATTGAGTTTTAATTGTCCTGGAATACAGTTGTATGGATAGTCAGTATTCTTAGCTGTCCGGACAATTGATATTCAAGCGAGTATTTCCCTAATAATTAGAAGAGATGATGAGGTGTTGCTCAAGCTGAGGAATACAGAGGTAGCGAATAGGCTTTGGCCTAACCCTGGCCCAGTTTGAGGCACCAAGTCATTGAACTAGCCACCATTTTGAAATAGAAAACGTAATCATACTACACTGTACGGAATATCGAAGCATTACTTGCGAGAGATGCTCGATCCAGAAAAAGTTGTTACAATTTCTACTTCTTTCTTTCTCCAGTGGCATACTACTTCTCTCAGTCGCGACCTGGAATACGGAGCTGGCTTAGAACAGGCCACCGGCCAAGGCCGACTTAAAGAATGTAGCTGCTTCCCTTGGGGTAGATTCCAATCTTACTGGAATTTAATCCTAGAATTTTATTATTTCTGAGAAGACTGATAATTAACGATACCCTACGATGGGTGACATCCAGCAAAAAGTTCAGTTTAAAAATCTTTCAAAAAAAAAAAAATATCTTAGGGAAAACATATATCTTTATGAAGTTTTGATGAGTTTGGCGTATTTTCTCTTTATCATATTATATATTCGGTGATAATTTTGATTTTTTATTACAGTTTTAAATTTTTCCTTGAGTTTGGGTTGCAATCGCTATAAAGTTTGGTTAAACCTGATTTAACCAGAATATTTCCGAATAGTTCTTGGTTAAAGATTGTATTGGCCAAAGTGTACAAAATGGGGTTAGATCGTTCTCCGGAAAAAGGAGCCGAAGGAAGCTCTATTTTAGTGTGTCCGATTTGTGACGGGGAAGTTAATGCCGCGGAGGTATGTCGAGCAACATGCTCCCATGAATTTCACAAGCGGTGCATAGAAGCGCATTGGAAGAAAAGCGCGCAATGTCCGATTTGTAAAGTGGTTTGTAGGCCGAAGGCGTCACAACCAGTAGAAAGTCAGGATCGACTAACTCGAAGTCAATCCAAGAATAGGAAAAACACGGATAGTGAGCAGCAAGTATCCGAGGAATTGGCGTCAACCTCAGGATTCATTGCAAATGCAAATGAGAGGGGTGAGAACAATTCAAGCGTCATTTCGGCTAGTGCTATCACGCTGCTAGCTATGGAACGCAGACTGCTCAGTACTCTGTCTGAAAAGATGGCAGAGTTAGTGCAAACAGTGGTAGTGGAGAATATAACTAGAGGGCTAGGATCACAAAACTCTAACGTAGGTAACGTTCAGAGTGAGCCATCCAATTCACAGCCATTAGTGACTGGATATAATAGGGCTGCTACAGCTGAGACTGTGTCTGGTCGTGCTCCTATTTTTTTAGAGTCTCCAGTTTCACAGCGTAGCGCATCATCCGACTTATCTAATCGACCCGATAAAGTAGTGCAAATACTAAATGGTTGGAAGATTAAGTATTCGGGGAGAGGAATGTCGGTGGACAATTTTATTTATCGTGTCGAGGCTCTTACAAGAGAAACATTAGCTAGCAATTTCACTATGCTATGTAAAAATGCTAGTGTTCTATTTGAAGGGAAAGCCAATGAGTTCTATTGGCGTTACCACAAAGCTCATGGCGAGGTCCGTTGGGATAGTTTCTGCACGGCTTTACGGCTACAGTTCCGACAAAGCCGGGATGATGGTGACATAGAAGAGCTAGTTAGGAGCACCAAGCAAAAACCTAACGAGTCTTTTGATTCCTTTTACGATAGGATATCGGAGCTCATGGATCAGCTTGAACAGCCGTGGTCTTCTCTTAAATTAGTAAGAGTCCTTCGAAATAACCTTCGTCCGGAAATAAGGCACGAAATTCTAAATCTCGACATAAGATCTGTGACTGAGTTGAGAGAGATTTGCCGTAGGCGCGAAGCCTTTTTGTCAGATGTAAAACTCAGTCAAGGATATGGTAGAAGCACTCCGTTCAAGCGCGAAGTTTCCGAGTTCGCGACAGAGTCCAAGTTTCAAGAAGAAACTGAGTCTGAGAGCGAGAAGGAGGTAGAGGCTTTCTCGTTAGTATGTTGGAATTGTCGTGAGGAGGGACACAGATACCAAGATTGTGTATCGGAACGGAGGGTTTTCTGTTACGGTTGCGGAGCGGCCAACACATACAAACCAAGTTGTGCCCGGTGTTTAAAAAACCGACAACCCGGCACTCAGAAGTTTCCTCCCAAAAAGAAGACCTCGAGTGCCGGCCGGAACCAAGCAACGATGACCGACGAATAGTCGAAGAGGTTATCGTCGACCCTATTCAGGCTACAGACGAGCTATCAGGAAGTGCAAGTTCTTGGCTTCATGATAAAATTAAAAATTTAAATAATATTGATATCCCGGAATTTAGCAATTTACCAGACTTAGAAAAAAGAAAATCGCGGAGTGGAAAACGAATCAAATCATTCTGGCGAAGAGTGCAGGAATGCCAGTTTGGTCTGGATTATATTAACTCTCGTACTACAGGATCAAGAGATCCTCGACCTTTTTTACCCATTCGAGTATTGAATCGAACTGTCTTCGGTCTATTAGACTCAGGCGCCTCAATAAGTTGTTTTGGGGGCATGTTAGCGCCCGAAGTGATAAAGAACCAGAAGTACAAATCAATCAAGGGAAACGCGTCAACAGCTGATGGAAGATCCCAGCAGATAGTGGGGCATTTAGAGATCGAGGTAGAGTACAATAATGTGAAAAGAATGCTGAGAATATTCGTAGTCCCTTCACTAAAGCAGGATTTATATCTAGGTATAGACTTCTGGCAGAGCTATGATCTACTGCCAAAAGTCTTAAGTATTTCTGAGTTGGAGTCTGCGGACACTAACAGGAAAAATGAAGTCGACCAGCATAAGTTATCCGAAATGGATCATTCCAAACTACGTTCCGTAATCAGTTGTTTTCCGTCTTTTGCTAAAGAAGGTCTAGGGCGAACTAATTTAGTTACACATACGATAGATGTAGGTACGGCCAAGCCTGTCAAGCAACGTCATTTCCCGGTTTCACCGGCAGTAGAAGCGTCTATGTACGCGGAGATAGACCGGATGTTGCAACTCAACGTAATTGAAGAGTCTGAAAGTGCCTGGTCGTCCCCAATCGTCATGGTGACGAAGTTGTTTTGGGGGCATGTTAGCGCCCGAAGTGATAAAGAACCAGAAGTACAAATCAATCAAGGGAAACGCGTCAACAGCTGATGGAAGATCCCAGCAGATAGTGGGGCATTTAGAGATCGAGGTAGAGTACAATAATGTGAAAAGAATGCTGAGAATATTCGTAGTCCCTTCACTAAAGCAGGATTTATATCTAGGTATAGACTTCTGGCAGAGCTATGATCTACTGCCAAAAGTCTTAAGTATTTCTGAGTTGGAGTCTGCGGACACTAACAGGAAAAATGAAGTCGACCAGCATAAGTTATCCGAAATGGATCATTCCAAACTACGTTCCGTAATCAGTTGTTTTCCGTCTTTTGCTAAAGAAGGTCTAGGGCGAACTAATTTAGTTACACATACGATAGATGTAGGTACGGCCAAGCCTGTCAAGCAACGTCATTTCCCGGTTTCACCGGCAGTAGAAGCGTCTATGTACGCGGAGATAGACCGGATGT
Source organism: Drosophila niveifrons (assembly GCA_035046325.1). Classification (NCBI taxonomy): domain Eukaryota; kingdom Metazoa; phylum Arthropoda; class Insecta; order Diptera; family Drosophilidae; genus Drosophila; species Drosophila niveifrons. The sequence goes on along the minus strand of JAWNOC010000058.1, from coordinate 266,699 downwards.
TGCAACTCAACGTAATTGAAGAGTCTGAAAGTGCCTGGTCGTCCCCAATCGTCATGGTGACGAAGCCCGGAAAAGTAAGAATTTGCCTCGATTGCCGGAAGGTGAACAGCTTCACCGAGAAGGATGCTTATCCTCTTCCGCAAATCAGCGGAATTCTTAGTCGTTTGCCCAAAGCCAAATTTATATCCAGTTTGGATCTGAAAGATGCCTATTGGCAAGTCCCGTTAGATGTTGCATCTCGCGATAAAACGGCTTTCACGATTCCTGGACGACCACTTTATCAATTTAAAGTTATGCCTTTCGGGCTGTGTAACGCGACAAGTACGATGTCCCGTTTGATGGACAAAGTGGTACCAGCGCATCTCAGAAATGAGGTGTTTATTTATTTAGACGATTTATTAATAGTCTCTGCAAGTTTTGAGAGACATCTGGAAGTTCTGAGGGAGTTAGCCTTACAATTGAAGCTTGCAGGATTGACAATTAATGTGGGCAAGAGCCACTTCTGCATGCGCCGGGTAAAGTACTTAGGTCACATCATTGGAGACGGTGGGATTCGCACCGATCCTGACAAGGTGGAGGCGATAACAAATTTCCCTTTGCCACGGAGTTTGCGGGGACTACGGAGCTTCATGGGTCTGTGCGGGTGGTATCGGAAGTTTGTTCCGAACTTCGCATCAGTTGCTGCTCCGTTGACAGATTTAATGACTACAAAGCGGAAGTTTAGCCTTACAGAGGAGGCCATAAGAGCTTTTGAGGCACTAAAGAAGTGTCTGAGTGAGGCACCAGTGTTGGGTAGCCCTGATTTTTCGAAACCGTTCGCCATTCATTGTGACGCGAGTAAGACAGGGGTTGGAGCGGTATTGGTCCAAGTCTCGGAGGAAGGAGACGAGCGTCCTATTGCTTTCATCTCAAAGAAATTAAACAAAGCTCAGCGCAACTATACAGTTACCGAGCAAGAGTGTCTGGCCGCGATAGTGGCTTTGAAGGTTTTTAGGGCATATGTTGAAGGGCTGGAGTTTAAGATCATCACTGATCATGCGTCATTGAAATGGTTGATGTCTAACCATGACTTAAATTCGCGGTTGGCCCGATGGGCTTTAGCATTGCAGAAATATCGATTTAAGATTGAGCATCGGAAAGGAACTCTCAATGTCGTCCCAGATTCACTGTCGCGAGTCAACGAGGAAATTGTCGCTGCAATAGATTTGCAGGAAGGGTTTCTGGTGGATTTAAATTCTGAACACTTCAAGTCTGGGGAGTACGTGGAACTGGTTCAGAAAGTTAGTGCGAATCAAAACAATTTTCCCGATCTAAGAACCGATAGTGGGTACCTTTATCGGAAAGCCGAACATTTGACGGGAGAACAAATCCATGATGAATTTGCATGGAAACTCTGGATCCCTAAAGGATTAGTTCCAGAAGTGCTTTCAAGAGCGCACGATAATCCGTTGGCTTCCCATGGTGGGATGCACAAGACCATAGAGAGGGTAAGAAGGTATTACTTCTGGCCTGGCCTCGTGCCCGATGTAAAGGCATACATTAATTCATGCCAGGTCTGCAAATCGACGAAAGCTCCAAATCACGTGTTGCGACCGCCACTAGGTAAAGCACCGGAAAGTCAGCGGTTTTTCCAACGTCTTTTTGTAGATTTCTTAGGCCCATACCCTAGATCTCGAAGTGGTAACATTGGCATTTTTATAGTTCTTGATCATTTCACCAAATACGTATTTCTGAAGGCAGTAAGAAAAATCGATAGCAGCGTGGTGATAAAATATTTAGAAGGAGAGTTGTTTATGACTTTTGGGATTCCCGAGACTATTGTATCGGACAACGGGTCCCAATTTCGTTCTCACACATTCCAGAAATTGATGCAACAATATGGTATTAGTCATACGCTCACCGCTGTGCATTCGCCTCAGGCTAACGCCTCGGAGCGGGTAAACCGTTCGGTAATCTCAGCTATCCGAGCCTATATCCGGGCGGATCAGAAAGATTGGGACGAGTATTTGAATAAGATTAGTTGTGCGTTGAGATCCTCGGTGCATGATAGTATAGGTACGTCCCCATACTACCTGGTGTTTGGGCAACATATGATTACCTCGGGGACAACGTACTCTCTTTTAAGGAAGTTGAACTTGTTGGACGATCGTTCATTAAAGTTCGATCGCCCGGATTCGTTTGAGATTGTACGAGAAAAGGCGTGTAAGCGTGTGCTAGAGAAACATCAAGAAAATGAAAAGAAATACAACCTACGATCCCGAATAGTATCTTTCACGGTAGGCCAGGAAGTGTATAGAAGGAATTTTAAACAAAGTTGTTTTAAAACTGGGTACAACGCCAAATTTGGTCCATCCTTCGTGAAAGCCAGAGTCCGAAGAAAAGTGGGAGATGTTTATTACGAATTGGAAGACTTGCAGGGGCTATTAATCGGTACTTACCACGCTAAGGATATTCGTCAGTAACCCGTCTTCAGTCGTTATCAGTCCAGGGTACTATTGAGATTATACCCTAGCCTGATTCTTCCGGGGGGGCTTTGTAGCGGCGACTGAAGAGGGAAAAAAGTAAAACAACTAAAGGGAAAAAATACCATTGCAATATCAGCTGTTTCAGGGACGCTTAGGAATTGCAATAACAGATGTAGCAGGGCTGCTTAGAGATTGTGAGATCAGCTGTTGCAGGGATGTTTTAGAGATTGCAATCTCAGCTGCAGCAGGGCTGCTTAGGAATTGCAAGATCAGCTGCATCAGGGATGCTTAGAAAAGCTGCAAGGTCAGCTGCATCAGAGATGATTAGGAAAGCTGTAATATCATCTGTTTTGCATTTCCTGTAACCTAGATGGAATGCACGTTAAGTGGCTCACATTCTTTTCATTCGAAACCGTCGTAGAGTGCAGACGCGCATATAATCTCGTTCCGTGGGAAAAGTTTTTTTTGTGCGTGCAAAAGCGGCAAGTACTAAGTCGAGTTCGTTGTTCAAAAATTAAAAAAATAAAAAAAAAAAAAAAAAAAAAAAAAATCCTCCCGTTTGTTCAGTGCGAAACGACGAGTGCTTACGGGAAAAGAGCGAAAAGAGACAGCTTAATTGAAATCCCTTTGCTGGCTGCTGAACGCCGGCGGAACTATTTTTTTTTTCAAATTTTTTTTGTGTTGATCCCACTGGAAGTTGGCAGGTGAATATGGAAAAATTGTGTTTTGTGTCCAGGGTACTCACTGTGGCCGTTTCAATAGGCAGTTCGTTGGCGGCCCACAACAAGTACCTCAGGAGCCCTCCATGTGGAGGCGAGGAGGTTAGGATCGCCCCGAGTCCCCTTAAGTAAGATTGTGAGAATACAAGATGGCCGCTTCGTTATTCTATCTAACCTAAAAGGTGGCAGAGATCCAATCTGTTCTGCCGGAAGACGAGCCGTACGCATGGGCGTAGAATTTTGAAGTTGCGGAGCCATGAGAGCCTGAGGCTGTTGAGCCGAAATCATCGTTGGAATATTTTGAAAAGTTTATATCATTTTTCCTTACTTTTGCCAAGCTTGTGGCACTTTCCCCTTCAACTGGTATTCTCTTAACCTCAATCTGGTCGAATAATTAAAAACCAATTAAAAATGTCTATTTTTATATTATAGTTTTATTTAATTTTATCCTTTAATTTTTAGTTTTAATTGCCCTTCGAAAGAAAAGACAAAAGAAAAATAGTGAATGTTAAAATAATCTGAAGTGTATACCTTTTAAAAGAAGAATATGCAAGAAAAGTGAAGTGAAACGAGAAAACTAAATTGGTAAGAATATAAAAGGAAATTTTTTTTTTTTTTTTTTTTTTTTCTTCTATTTTTTTTTTTTTGTGTGAAAATTTCCTTGGAAAAAAAAAGAAAATTGGCCATCAATTTGTTTAAATTACCATTCTCGCACAAAAGGTCAACTTTTATGAAATACTATGGTGACAAATTCTTTTACAGCAAACCTAAGCAGAGATCGATCTTTCGCCGATGGATATGCCGTGAGTGATTTATTTGTACATTTATATAACAATTTTCATTATTCATTTATATGACATCTTCTTAACTAATTGAACCAATCGAAACCGACCTAACAAGAATTTTATTTAAATAATTTATTAGAGCTGATTTTTTTTTTTTTTTTATATCTAACGTAGCACGCAAATTCGTAATATCAAAAAAAAAAAAAAAAATTCATCTCATTAACAAATCATTTTTTTGGTTTATGGTATGACTTCATATATTTTTTTATTTTTTTTTTATATTCTTGCTGATTTTTGGTTCACGCTTTCACTAACTCACAAATTATAAAAATTGTTAATTTAAATAAGTTTTATTAACACACAAACACATGTATTGCTTGCCATGATCTTACAATTTAGAATTTTTATTAACTTTAATTTTTATCCGTCTCATTATTATAATTACCTTTGCTAACTTTAAGTATGGAATTATATATTGAATTAATTGAAATATTGTCTTACTTTCGCTCACTGATCAACACGTCCGGTCGAAATTACCTAAACATTTCGCTTATATAACCAATCGGTTTGCTTGAAACTCCGAAACGGGAAAATCATGTTAAAAATCGTATTAATTTTAGTCAAAATTTTGTTTTCGCTAAGTATGAATTAAACTAAATCATGGAATTCTAATCTTTCTATTTGAACTAAACTGATGTCTACCCGGATGTAGGGTGTCGAAGGGATCACCAGAGCAATGCTCTAGCGGCCGGTGATCATAGGTAGGGTGGGCAACTCACAAGCACAACAACATCCGTGTCTTGTTAAAAATTCTAGTCTTCTCTCTGTCTGTCCGCAATTCTTCTTTCCCGAATTTATTTTTTTTTGAATTCTTCCGGTCTAGTTATCTGTTCCTTCTATTTGTCGCAAGCACGCTCAATTCTGGATTTAATAATAGTAATGTGTGGTAAGTGATAGAGTCCGTCCAAGCAAGACCTCCACCCCCAAAGCCGACGAGCAGAAGCCGGATCCTATAGCGTGCCCCGCTAGAACAGACTCTCCGATTTTTGTACATTTCGTATCGTTACACACTACAGATAATTATTTAATAATCATTATCCACTTCAATCTATTACAACTTTATTAATCCTTTTTATTTCTAGATTTAATAACTGCAGTCGGCGGTATTGACCCAGCTGAGGACCAATTGAGAAAGGCCCTGCCTAAAAGTAATGAAAGAGCAAAACCCGTTAGAATAAAGAAAAATTTAAATGAAATAAACTGTAATTGCAATTGTACATGTTTTTTAATTTATAATGGCAGGCCCCTCCATGGGGTCCATTGTAAGTACTTATTTTACCAACCCTTCAATGGGGTCCGATGTTACCACTTATTTTACCGGCCGTTCCATGGGGTCCCATGTAAGTACTTACTTTACCGGCCGTTCCATGGGGTCTAATGTAAGTACATAGTCTCTGGGATCCAGTGTTTCATACGGACAGACGGACAAACGGACAGACACACAGACAGACGGATATGGCTAGATCGTCTCGGCTGTTGACGCTGATCAAGAATATATAGGGTCGAAGATGCCTCTCTCGACCTGTTACATACATTTCCTGCCGGCACAAAGTTATAATACCCTATAATACCCCAACGAACTAGCGCTCAGAACTGCAGGGTCCCTAAATGTATGTATATTAAATTTTCAGAATTTTATGTTTAATTCAATAAGCTTTGAGGTAAATTTTCAAGCGCTACTAATATTTTCGATGAAACAACTACTAAATTATTCAGTTTATTCAAAATTTAGTTTATAAAACCTGTAACCTTTCTTTTGCAGTTTTCACATTTACATGCGTGTCCACCTGCTGTCTGTTATTCTGTTATTATCCGTGTTAATAACCGCTACCTAGTAGAAGGGTATTATAATTTTGTGCCGGCAGGAAATGTATGTAACAGGTAGAAGGCGGCATCTCCATATACCTGTAGCGGCGACTGAAGAGGGAAAAAAGTAAAACAACTAAAGGGAAAAAATACCATTGCAATATCAGCTGCTTCAGGGACGCTTAGGAATTGCAATAACAGATGTAGCAGGGCTGCTTAGAGATTGTGAGATCAGCTGTTGCAGGGATGTTTTAGAGATTGCAATCTCAGCTGCAGCAGGGCTGCTTAGGAATTGCAAGATCAGCTGCATCAGGGATGCTTAGAAAAGCTGCAAGGTCAGCTGCATCAGAGATGATTAGGAAAGCTGTAATATCATCTGTTTTGCATTTCCTGTAACCTAGATGGAATGCACGTTAAGTGGCTCACATTCTTTTCATTCGAAACCGTCGTAGAGTGCAGACGCGCATATAATCTCGTTCCGTGGGAAAAGTTTTTTTTGTGCGTGCAAAAGCGGCAAGTACTAAGTCGAGTTGGTTGTTCAAAAATTAAAAAATAAAAAAAAAAAATCCTCCCGTTTGTTCAGTGCGAAACGACGAGTGCTTACGGGAAAAGAGCGAAAAGAGACAGCTTAATTGAAATCCCTTTGCTGGCTGCTGAACGCCGGCGGAACTATTTTTTTTTTCAAATTTTTTTTGTGTTGATCCCACTGGAAGTTGGCAGGTGAATATGGAAAAATTGTGTTTTGTGTCCAGGGTACTCACTGTGGCCGTTTCAATAGGCAGTTCGTTGGCGGCCCACAACAAGTACCTCAGGAGCCCTCCATGTGGAGGCGAGGAGGTTAGGATCGCCCCGAGTCCCCTTAAGTAAGATTGTGAGAATACAAGATGGCCGCTTCGTTATTCTATCTAACCTAAAAGGTGGCAGAGATCCAATCTGTTCTGCCGGAAGACGAGCCGTACGCATGGGCGTAGAATTTTGAAGTTGCGGAGCCATGAGAGCCTGAGGCTGTTGAGCCGAAATCATCGTTGGAATATTTTGAAAAGTTTATATCATTTTTCCTTATTTTTGCCAAGCTTGTGGCACTTTCCCCTTCAACTGGTATTCTCTTAACCTCAATCTGGTCGAATAATTAAAAACCAATTAAAATGTCTATTTTTATATTATAGTTTTATTTAATTTTATCCTTTAATTTTTAGTTTTAATTGCCCTTCGAAAGAAAAGACAAAAGAAAAATAGTGAATGTTAAAATAATCTGAAGTGTATACCTTTTAAAAGAAGAATATGCAAGAAAAGTGAAGTGAAACGAGAAAACTAAATTGGTAAGAATATAAAAGGAAATTTTTTTTTTTTTTTTTTTTTATTTTTTTTCTTCTATTTTTTTTTTTGTGTGAAAATTTCCTTGGAAAAAAAAAAGAAAATTGGCCATCAATTTGTTTAAATTACCATTCTCGCACAAAAGGTCAACTTTTATGAAATACTATGGTGACAAATTCTTTTACAGCAAACCTAAGCAGAGATCGATCTTTCGCCGATGGATATGCCGTGAGTGATTTATTTGTACATTTATATAACAATTTTCATTATTCATTTATATGACATCTTCTTAACTAATTGAACCAATCGAAACCGACCTAACAAGAATTTTATTTAAATAATTTATTAGAGCTGATTTTTTTTTTTTTTATATCTAACGTAGCACGCAAATTCGTAATATCAAAAAAAAAAAAAAATTCATCTCATTAACAAATCATTTTTTGGTTTACGGTATGACTTCATATATTTTTTTATTTTTTTTTTATATTCTTGCTGATTTTTGGTTCACGCTTTCACTAACTCACAAATTATAAAAATTGTTAATTTAAATAAGTTTTATTAACACACAAACACATGTATTGCTTGCCATGATCTTACAATTTAGAATTTTTATTAACTTTAATTTTTATCCGTTTCATTATTATAATTACCTTTGCTAACTTTAAGTATGGAATTATATATTGAATTAATTGAAATATTGTCTTACTTTCGCTCACTGATCAACACGTCCGGTCGAAATTACCTAAACATTTCGCTTATATAACCAATCGGTTTGCTTGAAACTCCGAAACGGGAAAATCATGTTAAAAATCGTATTAATTTTAGTCAAAATTTTGTTTTCGCTAAGTATGAATTAAACTAAATCATGGAATTCTAATCTTTCTATTTGAACTAAACTGATGTCTACCCGGATGTAGGGTGTCGAAGGGATCACCAGAGCAATGCTCTAGCGGCCGGTGATCATAGGTAGGGTGGGCAACTCACAAGCACAACAACATCCGTGTCTTGTTAAAAATTCTAGTCTTCTCTCTGTCTGTCCGCAATTCTTCTTTCCCGAATTTATTTTTTTTTTGAATTCTTCCGGTCTAGTTATCTGTTCCTTCTATTTGTCGCAAGCACGCTCAATTCTGGATTTAATAATAGTAATGTGTGGTAAGTGATAGAGTCCGTCCAAGCAAGACCTCCACCCCCAAAGCCGACGAGCAGAAGCCGGATCCTATAGCGTGCCCCGCTAGAACAGACTCTCCGATTTTTGTACATTTCGTATCGTTACACACTACAGTTATAATTCATTATTATTATTAAAGAAAGTGGCGCCCAACGTGTAGGGGCCTTAATGGAAAAATTTATTCATTGAGACTCACAGAGAATAAATTCAAAATCCTTTTCTATTTCTTTCAAGACTTTTCTTTATTCTACACTAGCAAAAATGTTCATTGAGTTTTAATTGTCCTGGAATACAGTTGTATGGATAGTCAGTATTCTTAGCTGTCCGGACAATTGATATTCAAGCGAGTATTTCCCTAATAATTAGAAGAGATGATGAGGTGTTGCTCAAGCTGAGGAATACAGAGGTAGCGAATAGGCTTTGGCCTAACCCTGGCCCAGTTTGAGGCACCAAGTCATTGAACTAGCCACCATTTTGAAATAGAAAACGTAATCATACTACACTGTACGGAATATCGAAGCATTACTTGCGAGAGATGCTCGATCCAGAAAAAGTTGTTACAATTTCTACTTCTTTCTTTCTCCAGTGGCATACTACTTCTCTCAGTCGCGACCTGGAATACGGAGCTGGCTTAGAACAGGCCACCGGCCAAGGCCGACTTAAAGAATGTAGCTGCTTCCCTTGGGGTAGATTCCAATCTTACTGGAATTTAATCCTAGAATTTTATTATTTCTGAGAAGACTGATAATTAACGATACCCTACGATGGGTGACATCCAGCAAAAAGTTCAGTTTAAAAATCTTTCAAAAAAAAAAAAATATCTTAGGGAAAACATATATCTTTATGAAGTTTTGATGAGTTTGGCGTATTTTCTCTTTATCATATTATATATTCGGTGATAATTTTGATTTTTTATTACAGTTTTAAATTTTTCCTTGAGTTTGGATTGCAATCGCTATAAAGTTTGGTTAAACCTGATTTAACCAGAATATTTCCGAATAGTTCTTGGTTAAAGATTGTATTGGCCAAAGTGTACAAAATGGGGTTAGATCGTTCTCCGGAAAAAGGAGCCGAAGGAAGCTCTATTTTAGTGTGTCCGATTTGTGACGGGGAAGTTAATGCCGCGGAGGTATGTCGAGCAACATGCTCCCATGAATTTCACAAGCGGTGCATAGAAGCGCATTGGAAGAAAAGCGCGCAATGTCCGATTTGTAAAGTGGTTTGTAGGCCGAAGGCGTCACAACCAGTAGAAAGTCAGGATCGACTAACTCGAAGTCAATCCAAGAATAGGAAAAACACGGATAGTGAGCAGCAAGTATCCGAGGAATTGGCGTCAACCTCAGGATTCATTGCAAATGCAAATGAGAGGGGTGAGAACAATTCAAGCGTCATTTCGGCTAGTGCTATCACGCTGCTAGCTATGGAACGCAGACTGCTCAGTACTCTGTCTGAAAAGATGGCAGAGTTAGTGCAAACAGTGGTAGTGGAGAATATAACTAGAGGGCTAGGATCACAAAACTCTAACGTAGGTAACGTTCAGAGTGAGCCATCCAATTCACAGCCATTAGTGACTGGATATAATAGGGCTGCTACAGCTGAGACTGTGTCTGGTCGTGCTCCTATTTTTTTAGAGTCTCCAGTTTCACAGCGTAGCGCATCATCCGACTTATCTAATCGACCCGATAAAGTAGTGCAAATACTAAATGGTTGGAAGATTAAGTATTCGGGGAGAGGAATGTCGGTGGACAATTTTATTTATCGTGTCGAGGCTCTTACAAGAGAAACATTAGCTAGCAATTTCACTATGCTATGTAAAAATGCTAGTGTCCTATTTGAAGGGAAAGCCAATGAGTTCTATTGGCGTTACCACAAAGCTCATGGCGAGGTCCATTGGGATAGTTTCTGCACGGCTTTACGGCTACAGTTCCGACAAAGCCGGGATGATGGTGACATAGAAGAGCTAGTTAGGAGCACCAAACAAAAACCTAACGAGTCTTTTGATTCCTTTTACGATAGGATATCGGAGCTCATGGATCAGCTTGAACAGCCGTGGTCTTCTCTTAAATTAGTAAGAGTCCTTCGAAATAACCTTCGTCCGGAAATAAGGCACGAAATTCTAAATCTCGACATAAGATCTGTGACTGAGTTGAGAGAGATTTGCCGTAGGCGCGAAGCCTTTTTGTCAGATGTAAAACTCAGTCAAGGATATGGTAGAAGCACTCCGTTCAAGCGCGAAGTTTCCGAGTTCGCGACAGAGTCCAAGTTTCAAGAAGAAACTGAGTCTGAGAGCGAGAAGGAGGTAGAGGCTTTCTCGTTAGTATGTTGGAATTGTCGTGAGGAGGGACACAGATACCAAGATTGTGTATCGGAACGGAGGGTTTTCTGTTACGGTTGCGGAGCGGCCAACACATACAAACCAAGTTGTGCCCGGTGTTTAAAAAACCGACAACCCGGCACTCAGAAGTTTTCTCCCAAAAAGAAGACCTCGAGTGCCGGCCGGAACCAAGCAACGATGACCGACGAATAGTCGAAGAGGTTATCGTCGACCCTATTCAGGCTACAGACGAGCTATCAGGAAGTGCAAGTTCTTGGCTTCATAATAAAATTAAAAAATTAAATAATATTGATATCCCGGAATTTAGCAATTTACCAGACTTAGAAAAAAGAAAATCGCGGAGTGGAAAGCGAATCAAATCATTCTGGCGAAGAGTGCAGGAATGCCAGTTTGGTCTGGATTATATTAACTCTCGTACTACAGGATCAAGAGATCCTCGACCTTTTTTACCCATTCGAGTATTGAATCGAACTGTCTTCGGTCTATTAGACTCAGGCGCCTCAATAAGTTGTTTTGGGGGCATGTTAGCGCCCGAAGTGATAAAGAACCAGAAGTACAAATCAATCAAGGGAAACGCGTCAACAGCTGATGGAAGATCCCAGCAGATAGTGGGGCATTTAGAGATCGAGGTAGAGTACAATAATGTGAAAAGAATGCTGAGAATATACGTAGTCCCTTCACTAAAGCAGGATTTATATCTAGGTATATAGATTTATATCTAGGTATCTAAGTATTTCTGAGTTGGAGTCTGCGGACACTAACAGGAAAAATGAAGTCGACCAGCATAAGTTATCCGAAATGGATCATTCCAAACTACGTTCCGTAATCAGTTGTTTTCCGTCTTTTGCTAAAGAAGGTCTAGGGCGAACTAATTTAGTTACACATACGATAGATGTAGGTACGGCCAAGCCTGTCAAGCAACGTCATTTCCCGGTTTCACCGGCAGTAGAAGCGTCTATGTACGCGGAAATAGACCGGATGTTGCAACTCAATGTAATTGAAGAGTCTGAAAGTGCCTGGTCGTCCCCAATCGTCATGGTGACGAAGCCCGGAAAAGTAAGAATTTGCCTCGATTGCCGGAAGGTGAACAGCTTCACCGAGAAGGATGCTTATCCTCTTCCGCAAATCAGCGGAATTCTTAGTCGTTTGCCCAAAGCCAAATTTATATCCAGTTTGGATCTGAAAGATGCCTATTGGCAAGTCCCGTTAGATGTTGCATCTCGCGATAAAACGGCTTTCACGATTCCTGGACGACCACTTTATCAATTTAAAGTTATGCCTTTCGGGCTGTGTAACGCGACAAGTACGATGTCCCGTTTGATGGACAAAGTGGTACCAGCGCATCTCAGAAATGAGGTGTTTATTTATTTAGACGATTTATTAATAGTCTCTGCAAGTTTTGAGAGACATCTGGAAGTTCTGAGGGAGCTAGCCTTACAATTGAAGCTTGCAGGATTGACAATTAATGTGGGCAAGAGCCACTTCTGCATGCGCCGGGTAAAGTACTTAGGTCACATCATTGGAGACGGTGGGATTCGCACCGATCCTGACAAGGTGGAGGCGATAACAAATTTCCCGTTGCCACGGAGTTTGCGGGGACTACGGAGCTTCATGGGTCTGTGCGGGTGGTATCGGAAGTTTGTTTCGAACTTCGCATCAGTTGCTGCTCCGTTGACAGATTTAATGACTACAAAGCGGAAGTTTAGCCTTACAGAGGAGGCCATAAGAGCTTTTGAGGCACTAAAGAAGTGTCTGAGTGAGGCACCAGTGTTGGGTAGCCCTGATTTTTCGAAACCGTTCGCCATTCATTGTGACGCGAGTAAGACAGGGGTTGGAGCGGTGTTGGTCCAAGTCTCGGAGGAAGGAGACGAGCGTCCTATTGCTTTCATCTCAAAGAAATTAAACAAAGCTCAGCGCAACTATACAGTTACCGAGCAAGAGTGTCTGGCCGCGATAGTGGCTTTGAAGGTTTTTAGGGCATATGTTGAAGGGCTGGAGTTTAAGATCATCACTGATCATGCGTCATTGAAATGGTTGATGTCTAACCATGACTTAAATTCGCGGTTGGCCCGATGGGCTTTAGCATTGCAGAAATATCGATTTAAGATTGAGCATCGGAAAGGAACTCTCAATGTCGTCCCAGATTCACTGTCGCGAGTCAACGAGGAAATTGTCGCTGCAATAGATTTGCAGGAAGGGTTTCTGGTGGATTTAAATTCTGAACACTTCAAGTCTGGGGAGTACGTGGAACTGGTTCAGAAAGTTAGTGCGAATCAAAACAATTTTCCCGATCTAAGAACCGATAGTGGGTACCTTTATCGGAAAGCCGAACATTTGACGGGAGAGCAAATCCATGATGAATTTGCATGGAAACTCTGGATCCCTAAAGGATTAGTTCCAGAAGTGCTTTCAAGAGCGCACGATAATCCGTTGGCTTCCCATGGTGGGATGCACAAGACCATAGAGAGGGTAAGAAGGTATTACTTCTGGCCTGGCCTCGTGCCCGATGTAAAGGCATACATTAATTCATGCCAGGTCTGCAAATCGACGAAAGCTCCAAATCACGTGTTGCGACCGCCACTAGGTAAAGCACCGGAAAGTCAGCGGTTTTTCCAACGTCTTTTTGTAGATTTCTTAGGCCCATACCCTAGATCTCGAAGTGGTAACATTGGCATTTTTATAGTTCTTGATCATTTCACCAAATACGTATTTCTGAAGGCAGTAAGAAAAATCGATAGCAGCGTGGTGATAAAATATTTAGAAGGAGAGTTGTTTATGACTTTTGGGATTCCCGAGACTATTGTATCGGACAACGGGTCCCAATTTCGTTCTCACACATTCCAGAAATTGATGCAACAATATGGTATTAGTCATACGCTCACCGCTGTGCATTCGCCTCAGGCTAACGCCTCGGAGCGGGTAAACCGTTCGGTAATCTCAGCTATCCGAGCCTATATCCGGGCGGATCAGAAAGATTGGGACGAGTATTTGAATAAGATTAGTTGTGCGTTGAGATCCTCGGTGCATGATAGTATAGGTACGTCCCCATACTACCTGGTGTTTGGGCAACATATGATTACCTCGGGGACAACGTACTCTCTTTTAAGGAAGTTGAACTTGTTGGACGATCGTTCATTAAAGTTCGATCGCCCGGATTCGTTTGAGATTGTACGAGAAAAGGCGTGTAAGCGTGTGCTAGAGAAACATCAAGAAAATGAAAAGAAATACAACCTACGATCCCGAATAGTATCTTTCACGGTAGGCCAGGAAGTGTATAGAAGGAATTTTAAACAAAGTTGTTTTAAAACTGGGTACAACGCCAAATTTGGTCCATCCTTCGTGAAAGCCAGAGTCCGAAGAAAAGTGGGAGATGTTTATTACGAATTGGAAGACTTGCAGGGGCTATTAATCGGTACTTACCACGCTAAGGATATTCGTCAGTAACCCGTCTTCAGTCGTTATCAGTCCAGGGTACTATTGAGATTATACCCTAGCCTGATTCTTCCGGGGGGGCTTTGTAGCGGCGACTGAAGAGGGAAAAAAGTAAAACAACTACAGGGAAAAAATACCATTGCAATATCAGCTGTTTCAGGGACGCTTAGGAATTGCAATAACAGATGTAGCAGGGCTGCTTAGAGATTGTGAGATCAGCTGTTGCAGGGATGTTTTAGAGATTGCAATCTCAGCTGCAGCAGGGCTGCTTAGGAATTGCAAGATCAGCTGCATCAGGGATGCTTAGAAAAGCTGCAAGGTCAGCTGCATCAGAGATGATTAGGAAAGCTGTAATATCATCTGTTTTGCATTTTCTGTAACCTAGATGGAATGCACGTTAAGTGGCTCACATTCTTTTCATTCGAAACCGTCGTAGAGTGCAGACGCGCATATAATCTCGTTCCGTGGGAAAAGTTTTTTTTGTGCGTGCAAAAGCGGCAAGTACTAAGTCGAGTTGGTTGTTCAAAAATTAAAAAATAAAAAAAAAAAAAAAAAAAAAAAAAAATCCTCCCGTTTGTTCAGTGCGAAACGACGAGTGCTTACGGGAAAAGAGCGAAAAGAGACAGCTTAATTGAAATCCCTTTGCTGGCTGCTGAACGCCGGCGGAACTATTTTTTTTTTCAAATTTTTTTTGTGTTGATCCCACTGGAAGTTGGCAGGTGAATATGGAAAAATTGTGTTTTGTGTCCAGGGTACTCACTGTGGCCGTTTCAATAGGCAGTTCGTTGGCGGCCCACAACAAGTACCTCAGGAGCCCTCCATGTGGAGGCGAGGAGGTTAGGATCGCCCCGAGTCCCCTTAAGTAAGATTGTGAGAATACAAGATGGCCGCTTCGTTATTCTATCTAACCTAAAAGGTGGCAGAGATCCAATCTGTTCTGCCGGAAGACGAGCCGTACGCATGGGCGTAGAATTTTGAAGTTGCGGAGCCATGAGAGCCTGAGGCTGTTGAGCCGAAATCATCGTTGGAATATTTTGAAAAGTTTATATCATTTTTCCTTATTTTTGCCAAGCTTGTGGCACTTTCCCCTTCAACTGGTATTCTCTTAACCTCAATCTGGTCGAATAATTAAAAACCAATTAAAATGTCTATTTTTATATTATAGTTTTATTTAATTTTATCCTTTAATTTTTAGTTTTAATTGCCCTTCGAAAGAAAAGACAAAAGAAAAATAGTGAATGTTAAAATAATCTGAAGTGTATACCTTTTAAAAGAAGAATATGCAAGAAAAGTGAAGTGAAACGAGAAAACTAAATTGGTAAGAATATAAAAGGAAATTTTTTTTTTTTTTATTTTTTTTCTTCTATTTTTTTTTTTGTGTGAAAATTTCCTTAAAAAAAAAAAAAAAAAGAAAATTGGCCATCAATTTGTTTAAATTACCATTCTCGCACAAAAGGTCAACTTTTATGAAATACTATGGTGACAAATTCTTTTACAGCAAACCTAAGCAGAGATCGATCTTTCGCCGATGGATATGCCGTGAGTGATTTATTTGTACATTTATATAACAATTTTCATTATTCATTTATATGACATCTTCTTAACTAATTGAACCAATCGAAACCGACCTAACAAGAATTTTATTTAAATAATTTATTAGAGCTGATTTTTTTTTTTTTTATATCTAACGTAGCACGCAAATTCGTAATATCAAAAGAAAAAAAAAAAAATTCATCTCATTAACAAATCATTTTTTTTGGTTTACGGTATGACCTCATATATTTTTTTATTTTTTTTTATATTCTTGCTGATTTTTGGTTCACGCTTTCACTAACTCACAAATTATAAAAATTGTTAATTTAAATAAGTTTTATTAACACACAAACACATGTATTGCTTGCCATGATCTTACAATTTAGAATTTTTATTAACTTTAATTTTTATCCGTTTCATTATTATAATTACCTTTGCTAACTTTAAGTATAGAATTATATATTGAATTAAGTGAAATATTGTCTTACTTTCGCTCACTGATCAACACGTCCGGTCGAAATTACCTAAACATTTCGCTTATATAACCAATCGGTTTGCTTGAAACTCCGAAACGGGAAAATCATGTTAAAAATCGTATTAATTTTAGTCAAAATTTTGTTTTCGCTAAGTATGAATTAAACTAAATCATGGAATTCTAATCTTTCTATTTGAACTAAACTGATGTCTACCCGGATGTAGGGTGTCGAAGGGATCACCAGAGCAATGCTCTAGCGGCCGGTGATCATAGGTAGGGTGGGCAACTCACAAGCACAACAACATCCGTGTCTTGTTAAAAATTCTAGTCTTCTCTCTGTCTGTCCGCAATTCTTCTTTCCCGAATTTATTTTTTGAATTCTTCCGGTCTAGTTATCTGTTCCTTCTATTTGTCGCAAGCACGCTCAATTCTGGATTTAATAATAGTAATGTGTGGTAAGTGATAGAGTCCGTCCAAGCAAGACCTCCACCCCCAAAGCCGACGAGCAGAAGCCGGATCCTATAGCGTGCCCCGCTAGAACAGACTCTCCGATTTTTGTACATTTCGTATCGTTACACACTACATACCATGGCATATTTTTTAGTACATTTGCTTCTATTTAAAATGGGTAGCGGGCTTTATTGTCTTTTATGTATGTATGCCTTAATTTTTGTCCGAGTGCTTATCAAATCGCCCGTTTTGGCGGCCACGCCCCTTGATTAGTTTAACAGTAGGAGGATTTCTTCAGATGGGTTCCGTACGTAACAAGTATTTGCTTGGCCTCACTTGGAGCACGTAAATGTGCATACTATGTACATCTACATAAGTCCGACAATAATCTGCCAATAGATAGATGGTTCATTTGCAAGAATTTCAATGAACGTAGCTGATGTATGACACGTGACACATACTATTTTTAATGGCCAATTAAAAATACAGTACACCTATTTCTATGCGTTTTTATATACATATGTATATACAAATGAATTAACTACCCTCAAATATTAAAAAAAAAAGAAAAGAGTTTTCGGTAAATGTGTTCAACATACTACCTTTTAAATCTTTCTTACACAGCCAATTATTTTATTAAAGTACTTACACAACTTCACAGTTCAATTTTATATTTTATTGTGTTAATTCAGTTAAGCTAGCATTTTTCATAAAATAATTCATGTTGTGATAGTAAAATTTTTCTCATTAAAAAGCTCTTCCTGCTAGCAATAAAGTATAAGAATATTACAACTTTGTAATAATAGATAATGTGCATATTTTTACAAAACATAGATGTTTACTACGTCTCACGAAAATAAAGAAAAACTTAATTTTATAAACATTTCGGCAATATTTGTAAAACGAAATAAGTACACATATGAAAATGCACAATATCCAGAAGGTGTGTCTCCTTCTCATCAGCAAAACATAGTTTGCTAAGTCTCACAAAAATAAAAAAACTAAGTTTCAAAAATATTTATAAAACAATATACATATGACAAAAACTGATTTCATAGCTTTGGTTGACAATCTGATATATGGGCATTTCCAGGGAAAGTCTGAATTGAATCATTTTAATTCTATAATTAATTCTATATAATTAATTTGTATAGTTATAGGGCAAGTTAATTTTGTAAAAGGGTGTCCTATTATTCTAAAGCATTTATTCTATACTGTATATTCATACATATGTAGTTGCCTTGTATGTGCTTAACTGTAGTTCATTAAAACATGGTGTCTTTTTTTTAAACTTCAAATTGTACATATGTATATACATATACATGCATATGTATATTATGTAAAATATATAATCAAATTCATGATCAAATTTTGCTTTGTCTTGCTTGCAAAATAACATTTGTTTTTGTTACTAGTGCATGATTTTTTTGCATTTTATACTCTCTCTGTTTCTTCTACAATCTCTGGTTACCGTACAGTGGTTAAATGTTCTTCTTTCATTGTCTATCTCGCACTTCCCTCAACCCTCGCTTACACTCTGTGCTCATCATATTTTTATTATGCCCATTTCCGAGTGTGCTGGACTGTGCTTCCCATGTTGAATAAAAGCAAAATATTTCGGTGTTATATAAATATTATTAAAATAATATACCACAAAATACTTTACAAAATATGTCGAAAGGTATATTTGATATAGTGTGAAATATTCCGGATTGTCAGCCAAAGCCAAAGACTAACTAACTTCAGCAATTTTTATCTGATCGCTACCAAATTTTCAGGAATCACAAAGAATACAGTTATACAATAATAATACCAAAATTCGACTCTAGCTTTAAAATTACTCTTGTTATTCGATTTTTGTCGATTTGCGGGTGCGAAAGACGGCGTGGGAAAAATTTGTAACAAAATTGATCTGCGAGCAAATATAACAATTGCTGTCGAAAAAAACAAAATAGCTCTATCTCTTATAGTCTCTGAGATCTAGGTGTTCATACGGACAGACAGAAAGACGGAAGGGTAAATGGGTATAGCCATGTTCGTAAGTCTACATAAAACACTGGATCTCTGAGACTATACGAGATAGAGCACATGTTATATTTCCACACAGTTCATGTTTGTTTCAATCATTGTAACACCTAGTTTTGCCTTCGCAACTGCTAAAAAATAAATATAATGCACAATTTTAAAGTCTAAGATTGAAGCTGCAACTTTTGGTGCATACAGTAATTAAGAACAGTTTTGTATAATAAAAGCGCCTACTGCTTTCGGGTCTTATGTATATTCTTTGCCTGACTATGTTTATTCTATTTAGTACAATATTGTGATATAACAATATTACAAAATTTGAGATGAGTATTGATATGTTTTGAAAAGTGTAAAGAATGTAGAACTGCTGAAAATTATAATGGCAAGGTGAAGTGGGATTATTAAAATAAATGTATTTTATTTTTGTCCACGTTTATGTAACACCCTATTTAAGACTTTTAGTTTATATATTATAGTAAAATTTTTGTAATTTGTTTAAATTAAAAAAAAAAAAATTACGTACACTAAATCGATAGTTTGTAAACTGATTAAGTTTCCCAACCATTTCGAATGCTTTTTGTTTGCTTGAAATTTAGCTTATGTTTTTTTTTCAGAATATAGCTTTTTCGGGCTATCATTGCCAGCGTTGGTGCCCCTTGGTCGTGCCCAAAAATTTGCTTATTAAGATTTAAACAAGTAAGAAAACTATATTCGAGTATGCTAGACTGTGAGATATCCGCTAACCATTTTGAATAAAAGCAAAATATTGCGGTATTATTTTCAAAATATACCGCAAATACTGTCCGTCTCAACAGAACTATTAGGACTATGTGAGCGAAACTTGGCCAGTAGATAGATATTTTCAATGCGCAACTTTGTTATACAACATGACATTATACGCTGATTTTTGTGACCTGCCGAACCTGTTCATATATTTTGTTTAGTTTTCGGATTACAATGAGGAGCTGCCAATGAAGTAGTGGCCAACGTAAGGGAGATGGCGCCGATGTGACCATCTCAGGCAGGGTGGGTACGCCGGGGTCCAACTGGGCTCTGTTCAAACATAAAAATGGATCAGTGAGTGTATTTATTGTTGTTTTTCTTTGTACTTACCGTCGTCAACAAGTTGTTTTCATATTTCCTTTCGTTCTGCGCAATTTTCAATTGCGCGGCAGCTTTTTTGTTTTGTTAGTGATGCGTTTCTTTTGTTTTAAAGCAGCTGTTTTGTATCGGTAGAGTTATCGATTGTGCGGACTGCGGGCCAGGGATGGAACTCACCCTGAGTAAATAAATATATAAATAGCAGTTCAGGTAAACCAAAAAAAAAAAAAACCAAATTGTTCGAGTAATACTCATTTAATATTTTCAGATAAAGACCAATTTCATACTCTCATAATTTAAATAAATGTGGATTATTTCAAAAACTAATTATATTATTTTTTTTTACTTTACTATCGACAACTATCGACGAAAGATTTTTTTACCATTTTACAATAAAAACATTGACTTACTTTAATTTAACTTAAATTTTTAAAATACTTAAGTATTTCATTCGTGGCCGTTTTTTTAAGTGTATATTTTGTTCTATAAATTTAAGGTGTTTATTTAGATTATAAGTGATTTTTAAATCTGTTTATCGTTCCTATCGTCTGGCATTTCCATAGAAACACTTTTTCATTTTGCTTCTGTCAAACGAGAAATCTGCACTGATGATGGGTTGCGTCGTTTGGCAAAAATCCACCAGCACTTTCTTTTGGTGGACCGTCTTCAACCTTCTTCTAAATTCAACTCTTCGATTAAAAAAATTCACATACCAGTCATGCCATGCCCGTGACTGGCAGACAGTCCAGTAGATCGCTGGATTTACTACGTCATGCAGACAGTGTCCGCCATCGAGACTGATGTACGCGCTCAATTAGCGCAACGCGTAATTTCCCTAACGCCTACTTTTCTCAAAAAACCCTGCAAATTTATGTAAGCATGACCAATTCCTGTTAGAAGTCTGGTCCTAGACTCGGGATTTTTTCTCAAGCATGTGCAATTTTGTGTATCATGCGTTATTTGTTTTCTGAGTGCTGTACAAAAAAGTTGACTTTTTCTGCGCGTCTTTTTTAAAACAATCAGAGGTAAATTGGTAATATTTTTGAACAATTATTTTAATCAGATTTAAATTAAGAAATATATTGGTTTATTTTAACAGTTTTGAGGACTACGAAAGAGCTGTGCTGGATGCCTTCTAAAGAATTAAAAATATAAACTGCAAGGCATTGTCCAGGATGAAGAAATTAGAAAACGACGGAATAAATTATTTTTGTCTTTTGCATATTAGATTATTTAGGTAAAAGTAAAACTGTTTAGATAATATGTATAAATTTAAGTACTCATTGGATAAATGTAATGGGAATTACAATAAAAATTGTTTTTTACTTGAACGTATTTTTATTTTGCATATTCCAAACTGCGCACTAGAATCTAAACACAGTATTTTCTGCATGACCTGCACATCAAACTGTCTGGTAGACACGTCAAGTACAAATTCCCCCAGCGCACCCGAGGGATATTTAACTTTTCCTTTGGCTGACTTGATACTTGTCGAGTCTTGTAGAATATTAGTTCCGCGTAGCGGAAATGTACACTGAGTTCCCGTGTCTACACATGACGGAACTGGTGGAAAACCGCTATGTTATGCTAATAAAACACAATTGGGTAAGCGACGTAAAATTATATGTATATACGACGAAAAATGAATATATACATGCATACAAACATGCTAATGTAAATTTATAAACAAATGTATACTAACACTGACACATGCATACACATACCAATATGCCGAGCATGTAGATATATAGACGCATATGTACGTATAAACGAAAGCACATCGCAACAAAATACGCTTTTGCTCATAGTACCGCATTCGATCTGCAAACGAACTGAATGTGTGACGTACGCTGCGCGATGCGTTAGAACTTCGAATTTCGAGGCTCGTCTAGGGTTGCAATAATACTGTTTTTAATGATGCGATTTGGTTTCAAGAGGTTAAGTGGTAGAAGCACTAAACATATAATACATAGATGCTTCAAATTTTGAAACTAAAACGTATCATTCGCAACAGCATTTTTGTGACCCCAGACCAGAAGAACATTTTCTTAAATTTCACGAACCATCCATTAGTCACAACGAATCTATGCTGAAAGATACATATCTAAATCTCAATTTAGCTTGAACAGTCCATAAATCCTGAGTGCCTTTCTGAATGATCCGCTGGCTTAAAGGGATCTTTTTCGTAGCCACTGCTCTACTGGTAAATTTCGTAGATATATGTAGATGATCTAATGCTTCCGTTGTATTTTAGTTTAATTAATTTTGATAGTGCGAACTGTTGCCTCATTTAAATTAAGGCTTCTTGTTACCAGACGGGCTCCCAAGTTAATTGCCTATGCCGACGACATAAGCATTCTAATAACTTGTGAGAAGTTAAGGCATGATCTATAGCAACCGGGTTCAGCATTAACGCGGAGAAAACGAACCTTATCCTCTTGATGTAGAGGTATAAGGTACCCATCTACTAATGCCCTCGGGGTAATCACTGGCGTCGAACCCCTGAACTTATACACCAAACCGGGCTGCTGCCGGCAAGGGTGAGGCATTCCCGAAGCCTTCAACCTCTTCACCGACGGGTCGAAGATAGATATTCTGCCCCAACCTTGGAGACCAAACTTCCCGACCATTGCAGCATCTTCCATGCGGAAGTCTTCGTCTTGGCTCGAAGTATACAGCGCAATTACACTTCGATTAACATCTTTGCTGACAGCTGCTGCTGTGTTGACCACAGCAGAGACCATTGATCTTATTGCAACGTCCAACGTTGTCCTTGAAAGCAGAAGAGCAATTGAGTCGCTGAACGCATCTGCGGTCGATCGCATCTACTGGATCCCAAGCCACCAGGGCATCGATGGCAGAGAAATTGAAATAGGCTCAAGGCTTCAGTGGGCCGCGTGGTGGGGCAATACCAACTAGACCAAGGCTGGGAATAGTGGCGAAACAGCATTACAAAAGAATTCATAAACGAATATAATGAATAATTAAAGGTGTTAATTTTTGCAAGAATCCTATCTTAAAAATAATTTAAAGTTTTGGACTACAATTTGATTGACAAAAAATAAAATAATGCTTATAAAAATTTTGATTTTGCTGTTGACATGCTAGAGTTAAAATACAAATAAAGTTAAACCACACACATTCCATACTTTTTATACCCGCTACCCATAGGGTAGAAGAGTATTATAACTTTTCCGGCAGGAAATATATGTAAAATGTAGAAGGAGTCATCTCCAACCCCATAATGTATATTCTTGATCAGGGTCAACAGCCGAGATGATCTAGCCATGTCCATCTGTCTGCCTGACTGTCCGTATGAACACCTAGATCTCAGAGACTGTATGAGATTAAGCTAAGCATTTTTTTGTATTCAACAGCATTTGTTTTGCTTGCACTCAGATCAAGTTTGTTTCAAATTTTGCCACGTCCACTTCCGCCCCCGCAAATCGAAAAAAATCTAATAACAAGCGTAATTTTAAAGCTAAAGTCGCGAATTAGTATAGTCTTTATGAATCCTAAAAATTTGGTTGCGATCAGATAAAAATTGTCGAAGTTATTAAAGAAATGCTTGTGCATTGACAAGGGGTCTTAGTTGCTTTGGCTGACAATCTGGTATAGTATATATGGAGTGTACCAAACATACAATTCAGTATATTTTTGACATTCTGGTGTATTTTGTGGTATGGTATATTTTGAATGTTTTCTATAAATATATCAATTGTAGCCGTTGGTATATTTTTAGTACTACCTTCCATTGCTAACCTTAGAATAATGCTGCTTTTTCCTTCTAGTCCAACCCGTAATACACTGCTATCCCTCCCCTGCAGAGCTGAAGGTGTCGATTGGCCATGGATAAGTGCTTACCTCGCCGATCACTACATGGGTACTTACTAAAGTGACCCTATAGTAAACGAACGTCGAACCACCTAGTTAATAAATACATATATGCGCATTAAAGCATAAGAACAAAATAACGGCAAGCATCGCTGTTGTTTTTGTTATTTTGTGGAAAGAGCATACACAAGATTAAAGACAAAACTTTGATTACGCTTTACATCGCTGTTTGTTTACGCGTCTTCGGTGCACCGTTGCACCAATTGTCCAGAAAGAACCGTTTGTTTTATTTTGTGCTACTCTTTTGCTTATACGCAGCTGTTTGCTGGCTGACGAAATTTTTGCAAGCATTTGAGTTGAGAAGTGCAAAGCGGATCAATCGATTATTAGGCCCTAAGAAACGAAAACAATTTCTTAGGTGTCATGATCGGTGAGTATTTTAAAAGATAATTATTTAATAATCATTATCCACTTCAATCTATTACAACTTTATTAATCCTTTTTATTTCTAGATTTAATAACTGCAGTCGGCGGTATTGACCCAGCTGAGGACCAATTGAGAAAGGCCCTGCCTAAAAGTAATGAAAGAGCAAAACCCGTTAGAATAAAGAAAAATTTAAATGAAATAAACTGTAATTGCAATTGTACATGTTTTTTAATTTATAATGGCAGGCCCCTCCATGGGGTCCATTGTAAGTACTTATTTTACCAACCCTTCAATGGGGTCCGATGTAACCACTTATTTTACCGGCCGTTCCATGGGGTCCCATGTAAGTACTTACTTTACCGGCCGTTCCATGGGGTCTAATGTAAGTACATAGTCTCTGGGATCCAGTGTTTCATACGGACAGACGGACAAACGGACAGACACACAGACAGACGGATATGGCTAGATCGTCTCGGCTGTTGACGCTGATCAAGAATATATAGGGTCGGAGATGCCTCTCTCGACCTGTTACATACATTTCCTGCCGGCACAAAGTTATAATACCCTTCTACCCTATGGGTAGCGGGTATAAAAATCGCATCTGCTGGTAAGTGCTTATTTCACCACCAACGAACTAGCGCTCAGAACTGCAGGGTCTCTAAATGTATGTATATTAAATTTTCAGAATTTTATGTTTAATTCAATAAGCTTTGAGGTAAATTTTCAAGCGCTACTAATATTTTCGATGAAACAACTACTAAATTATTCAGTTTATTCAAAATTTAGTTTATAAAACCTGTAACCTTTCTTTTGCAGTTTTCACATTTACATGCGTGTCCACCTGCTGTCTGTTATTCTGTTATTATCCGTGTTAATAACCGCTGCCTAGTAGAAGGGTATTATAATTTTGTGCCGGCAGGAAATGTATGTAACAGGTAGAAGGCGGCATCTCCATATACCATGGCATATTTTTTAGTACATTTGCTTCTATTTAAAATGGGTAGCGGGCTTTATTGTCTTTAATGTATGTATGCCTTAATTTTTGTCCGAGTGCTTATCAAATCGCCCGTTTTGGCGGCCACGCCCCTTGATTAGTTTAACAGTAGGAGGATTTCTTCAGATGGGTTCCGTACGTAACAAGTATTTGCTTGGCCTCACTTGGAGCACGTAAATGTGCATACTATGTACATCTACATAAGTCCGACAATAATCTGCCAATAGATAGATGGTTCATTTGCAAGAATTTCAATGAACGTAGCTGATGTATGACACGTGACACATACTATTTTTAATGGCCAATTAAAAATACAGTACACCTATTTCTATGCGTTTTTATATACATATGTATATACAAATGAATTAACTACCCTCAAATATTAAAAAAAAAAGAAAAGAGTTTTCGGTAAATGTGTTCAACATACTACCTTTTAAATCTTTCTTACACAGCCAATTATTTTATTAAAGTACTTACACAACTTCACAGTTCAATTTTATATTTTATTGTGTTAATTCAGTTAAGCTAGCATTTTTCATAAAATAATTCATGTTGTGATAGTAAAATTTTTCTCATTAAAAAGCTCTTCCTGCTAGCAATAAAGTATAAGAATATTACAACTTTGTAATAATAGATAATGTGCATATTTTTACAAAACATAGATGTTTACTACGTCTCACGAAAATAAAGAAAAACTTAATTTTATAAACATTTCGGCAATATTTGTAAAACGAAATAAGTACACATATGAAAATGCACAATATCCAGAAGGTGTGTCTCCTTCTCATCAGCAAAACATAGTTTGCTAAGTCTCACAAAAATAAAAAAACTAAGTTTCAAAAATATTTATAAAACAATATACATATGACAAAAACTGATTTCATAGCTTTGGTTGACAATCTGATATATGGGCATTTCCAGGGAAAGTCTGAATTGAATCATTTTAATTCTATAATTAATTCTATATAATTAATTTGTATAGTTATAGGGCAAGTTAATTTTGTATAAGGGTGTCCTATTATTCTAAAGCATTTATTCTATACTGTATATTCATACATATGTAGTTGCCTTGTATGTGCTTAACTGTAGTTCATTAAAACATGGTGTCTTTTTTTTAAACTTCAAATTGTACATATGTATATACATATACATGCATATGTATATTATGTAAAATATATAATCAAATTCATGATCAAATTTTGCTTTGTCTTGCTTGCAAAATAACATTTGTTTTTGTTACTAGTGCATGATTTTTTTGCATTTTATACTCTCTCTGTTTCTTCTACAATCTCTGGTTACCGTACAGTGGTTAAATGTTCTTCTTTCATTGTCTATCTCGCACTTCCCTCAACCCTCGCTTACACTCTGTGCTCATCATATTTTTATTATGCCCATTTCCGAGTGTGCTGGACTGTGCTTCCCATGTTGAATAAAAGCAAAATATTTCGGTGTTATATAAATATTATTAAAATAATATACCACAAAATACTTTACAAAATATGTCGAAAGGTATATTTGATATAGTGTGAAATATTCCGGATTGTCAGCCAAAGCCAAAGACTAACTAACTTCAGCAATTTTTATCTGATCGCTACCAAATTTTCAGGAATCACAAAGAATACAGTTATACAATAATAATACCAAAATTCGACTCTAGCTTTAAAATTACTCTTGTTATTCGATTTTTGTCGATTTGCGGGTGCGAAAGACGGCGTGGGAAAAATTTGTAACAAAATTGATCTGCGAGCAAATATAACAATTGCTGTCGAAAAAAACAAAATAGCTCTATCTCTTATAGTCTCTGAGATCTAGGTGTTCATACGGACAGACAGAAAGACGGAAGGGTAAATGGGTATAGCCATGTTCGTAAGTCTACATAAAACACTGGATCTCTGAGACTATACGAGATAGAGCACATGTTATATTTCCACACAGTTCATGTTTGTTTCAATCATTGTAACACCTAGTTTTGCCTTCGCAACTGCTAAAAAATAAATATAATGCACAATTTTAAAGTCTAAGATTGAAGCTGCAACTTTTGGTGCATACAGTAATTAAGAACAGTTTTGTATAATAAAAGCGCCTACTGCTTTCGGGTCTTATGTATATTCTTTGCCTGACTATGTTTATTCTATTTAGTACAATATTGTGATATAACAATATTACAAAATTTGAGATGAGTATTGATATGTTTTGAAAAGTGTAAAGAATGTAGAACTGCTGAAAATTATAATGGCAAGGTGAAGTGGGATTATTAAAATAAATATATTTTATTTTTGTCCACGTTTATGTAACACCCTATTTAAGACTTTTAGTTTATATATTATAGTAAAATTTTTGTAATTTGTTTAAATTAAAAAAAAAAAAATTACGTACACTAAATCGATAGTTTGTAAACTGATTAAGTTTCCCAACCATTTCGAATGCTTTTTGTTTGCTTGAAATTTAGCTTATGTTTTTTTTTCAGAATATAGCTTTTTCGGGCTATCATTGCCAGCGTTGGTGCCCCTTGGTCGTGCCCAAAAATTTGCTTATTAAGATTTAAACAAGTAAGAAAACTATATTCGAGTATGCTAGACTGTGAGATATCCGCTAACCATTTTGAATAAAAGCAAAATATTGCGGTATTATTTTCAAAATATACCGCAAATACTGCAAAATCCTAAAAATATACCAAATGGTATATTTGGTACCACGATATAGTACCACTTTCCAAATATACCATAGACGGCAAAGCAACTGAGACCCCTAGTAAGTAGGCGTTTTAGCCCATACAAAAGTATTTCTTCAATAACTTCCACAATTTTTATCTGATCGCAACCAAATTTTCAACCAAATTTGTATAGGGTCGGAGATGCCTTCTTCTACCTGTTACATACATTTCCTGCCGGCACAAAGCTATAATACCCTTCTATCCTATGGGTAGCGGGTATAAAAATGTATAAATTATAAAGACAACGTGCTTCTGCTTGTTACCCATTTCTAAAGTAGAAATTACAACAATTTTGCTGAACTGTTAATGTAAATTATGAAGCACACATCAATTAAATTATTCGTTGAGCTGCAGCAATGCGATCTGTTTTAATATTAATAAGCTTATATATGTTGGTGAATCGAAAGTTTATTATATGCAATCGTAATAAAACAAGCCAAAAATATTCGGAAGAATTCGAAATTTTTAAGGTTTTACAAAAATGGCATTTCTGATGATAATTTAAATAATTAAATATATTCTATCGTTAACACATTTTTTCAGCGACTTTATAACAAAAGTTATAAACGCATATACGATGAATTTCGATGTTATGAAGCGTATAAAATCAACACAAAAATAGTCGCTGATCACAATAAGGATTACGAAAGTGGAAAAACTAGTTTTCGATTAGCGACAAATACAATGGCAGATATGGTATTTGGCATCAGTATAAGCTAACAAATTTAATTATAAAAATGTACTATTTTATTTTCAGAACACTAAATTATATCTGAAAAGTTTCTTGCGATTATTGAGCAATCATCCGAATGGGACTCTAGATATTATGGCTGATGTAGTCGGATTGTCATTAATGAGCAATGTACCAGATTCATTTGATTGGCGAAAACATGGATTTGTCACATCGTCAAGTAATCAAGAAACATGTGGATCATGTTACGCCTTTAGCATTGCTCAAAGTATTGAAGGACAGATCTTCAAGCGTACAGGCAAATTGCTAAGTTTAAGTGAACAGCAAATAATCGATTGTAGTATACCCTATGGCAATCGAGGATGTATTGGCGGATCACTACGAAATACCTTAAAATATCTACAGGCAACCGGTGGTATTATGAGATCTCTAGATTATAGATATACGGCGAAGGTAAAATTAAACAGCAATCATAAATATAAGAGAATTATATTTTTCGATCCTGTAATCTCAACATAAATCAAATATGTACCTCTAGTTTTACCAAACTCTTGAAATGTAAACCTTAAATGTAAATACTATTCGACTTCTTTCAGAAAAAAAATTGTCAATTTACATCAGAGCTGTCTATTGTCAATATAACATCTTGGGCCATTTTGCCAGCTAATGACGAAAATGCAATTCAAGCTGCTGTTGCACATATTGGGCCAATTGCAGTATCCATAAATGCAACTCCCAAAACATTTCAGTTATATAGGTAAGAAAAAACATATAAAAATGAAATGAAAAAATGTTGATTTGGAATAATAACCTAATAATAATGTTAATAGACCGGTATTCTATTTATTATATTAAAATGACATTTCGTGTGCAAAAAAAAGTTAACAAATGTGTAACTCCTACAAAATGTAGCTACATACATACATATGTACGTACATATGTATGTCTATAATGTCTGATACCCCAGTTAGACCAAGTGCATCTAAATACATCACGCGAACAGCTGTTTAGGGGTGGAAAGGTAAGAAGGCAAACAAATCTACCGAAAAAGAGCAATTTAATAAATTATGCTACATAGAAGATATTCTAAAAGTATCAGTTAATATAGTACATTTCATTTATTATTCAACAAATGACTTGACTTATTTCCGTTTTACAACGATCATATTGTTACCCAAAGTGGTATACTTGATTGTCTTAACAAAATACTATTTGCCAAAATAAGGCAACTTTTTCAGAATCTTTGCCGCAAGATCAATGATGAGCCTCCAATAGCCATCCCTCTCTTACACACAGCAGCTTATGGAATAATGCGAAATTTTTATAATTCAACGTAGATATATAGACAGTTACGGATATTGACGCTGATCACGAATATATTTAATTACTTACTCCTCTTTCTGCTTACTATAGGGACGTATGTAAAGGCTAGCATTGCTAATATTATTTCGATATTGGTAAAAGATTATTAACAAAAATTACCCTATCCTAGTTTTATATTAATGCGATGCAACCCAT
Organism: Drosophila niveifrons; assembly: GCA_035046325.1. NCBI lineage: Eukaryota > Metazoa > Arthropoda > Insecta > Diptera > Drosophilidae > Drosophila > Drosophila niveifrons. The sequence goes on along the minus strand of JAWNOC010000058.1, from coordinate 236,854 downwards.
GAGGACTCTATAGAATTTTCAAGTAGTTAAAACTACTATGTCACAACGGAGAGTGCATGAGGTACTTTTGTGGGTATTGAAAATTATCACATCATAGCGCAGTGTGCGAGGAACACATTTTTAGGATGTTATCTTGCTTGTTCTGTGTTACTATGCAATATAAATAGACCATATGAACATTTATTAGTAATTTAGAGGCATACAGGAAAAGAACTGTTCCCAGATGAGCAATATATTTCGTCTACAATATTTAGAGTGACCTTTACAACCCTAAACTTGGCACAGAAATCTAAAAAACAAAAAATGATTCTCGGAACAGCGCTTAAATATAAAACAAGAAAGCTTAATCCACTTGCAATTAAAGTGCAATATATACTAAAATATACTGAAGGCTATATTTGGTTATCAATATATTTATACAAGATATATCAGATTGTCAACCAAATCAGCTATAGTTTTGATACACGGGCAGCCTAGTTAAAATTTAAGCGTGTCCTCTTTTTTACAGTTACTTTAAACCGGAAGATCCAATCAGAGTCAAAAATATCTTTGTGCATGTCTCTTTGTGCTATCATTCCTCATATTTCGATCTCTTTCGTTTTCCCTATATTTGTTGTCTAACTAATTGATAAACGTTTGATTTTTTACATTCAGCAATGGTATTTACAATGATGTGTCCTGTTTGTCAACTTCTGTTAATCACGCCATGTTAGTGATTGGTTATGAAAAAGACTATTGGATACTCAAGAACTGGTGGGGCGAACAATGGGGTGAAGCTGGATATATGAGAATGCAAAGAGGTATTAATTTATGTGGTATTGCAAATTATGCTGCATATGCTATAGTCTAAACTAATTTCAACAAAATATTATATATAAAATAAAATAAAATCGATTTAGTTCTCAATATTATTTGTAAGAAAAAGCACGATATATTCAACAAACAAGTAAGGAGCAACAAAGCAGACGGTGAACCAAATGTGTCTGTAAGATAAAAAGCTACAATCTTTATTTGACAATAGTTGTAATTTTTACACGCAGATCAAGTTTGTTTTAGTACTCTATGGTATATTCCAAATGTGGTACTATATCGACAAAACTACTGTGTTTTTGATTTTCAAAAATTGTGATCGGATCAAAATTAAAAAACTATATCGATATTCAATCATATTCTGTTATATTTTAACATTCTTCGGCGTCCTATTTTGATATATTTTTGGAATATGGTTTATTGAAAATGCGAATCGGGTATCTCACTTGAGCACTGAAATATAAATATGACATTTCTAGCAACAAAAAAATACTAAACATTAAACCAAAATTGAAAATAATATGTTTTTCGTTGTTGTTGTTTCCCATCTGGTATTAAGTGCTCAAGTTCATATAGATGTTTTACGGACAAATTTTGCGTAAACAAGGTTTTTTATCCCAATGTTACAAATTGAATAATTCACTTGACTATTAACGTAGCGATTCTATTAAGACAAGTTAATTAAATTAAAAGCAATATTCACAGTTCGTTGATTCACAAATACCAAAATACGTGTTATGTGCAAATTATATCCATAACTGGAGAATGAGAAATTAAGGGTGAATTCGGCAAAAAAGTTTCGTGGGTGAATTAACCTCAAGAAGCGCATGCGCATACATAGATGAATCACGCCCCGATTGCGTCTAGTAATTCTCATTGGCGTGCCAGCGAAGAAGTACTCTAGGATACCTTCTTTCATTGGTTGCATTTTAGCATTTGCTGTTTACTTATTGGGCATTCCAGCAGTGTCAATTAGAATGGTAACTTTCAGGACTAGCGGATATTAAATCGATGTTCTTATTTAGTCTTAGTGGATATTCCATGACGGGAGATTTCGACAATACACTGCGCTGCGCTTACTTATAAAAATGTTCTGATACATCATTTCTTTGTTTAACAAAAATGCAATAATAGCGTGTAAACCGTGTAGTGTGAATCTACGAACACTTACAATGATACTTATAATTAATAAACGTTTTATTATTGATAATTAAAGTGAACTATACATTTTTTAAATTTGACACACGATTTTGGTGCGTCTGCCTGAAAGTTCTAAACATTAATATTGGTATTAACAAAAGGTAAAAACGCTTCATAATTTGGGAAGGCTAAACTGTCACGATAATTGATGTGTAAGTATAGACCTGGGGAAGCCTGTATCTGTATCACATAATATAGACGATTCTTGTGAATCTGCATATGCAGTAAGGAAACTGTTCTAAATTTTATGCATTGTCTTGACGGATTCAATGAAGTGGAAGTTTTTTGAGAAAAATTCATAAAATACACTTTTTGTATTGTATTGTATTGTATTGTAAACATCGAATCAAGAATTGAGGAATAATTGTATTCTAGATATCTACGAAAAAAAATCAAAAGGATCCCTTCTTACTTTTTGTCAGTTTCTATAAATTCAATGCGGAATGCTGTAGAAAACTGAAATTTTCAATAAGAATTGAGCCTATTAAAAATTTATCTTAATTAATTCCTGTGGCCCAAGTTATCAAGTTAATATATGGACATATCTAAGCTGACGTTCGCACTATAAACATTAAACAAAAAATTGAATTGTACCCCGAAATTATTTATTTGTGAAATTTTATCTGTGAGATACCCGCTACCCATTTTGAATAAAAGCAAAATATTTCAGTATTGTTTTCAAAATATACTGCAAATACTACAAAATATACCAAATGGTATATCTGGTATATCGATTTAGTACCACATTCAAATTATATATATAGTCTATATATAGACGGCACAATATACCAGACTGTCGGCCACAGCCTAGTAAGTAGACGTTTTAGTCCATACAAAAGTATTTCTTTATTAACTTCCACAATTTTTATCTGATCACAGCCAACTTCAGTTAAATCGTAAATATTGTTATTATTATATAAAAATTCGCAGCTCTAGCTTTAAAATTCCGCGTGTTATTCGATTATTTGATTTGCGGGGTGAAAGTGGGCGTGGTAAAAATTAGAAACAAACTTGAACTGCCTGCAAGCAAAACAAATGCTGTCGAAAAAAATAGAGCTCTATCTCTTTTAGTCTCTGAGATCCAGTGTTTCATGCGGACAGACGGACATGGCTAGATCGTTTCAGCTGTTAATGCTGATGAAGAATATATATTTATTGTATTGCAAATGCGTAGCGGGTATCTAACAGTGCGCACACTTACTTGTTTTGCTTCTAATTTTGAATGTTTTGACATAGCCTCGGGTATAAAATATCCTAAAATGTATCCATTTTAAACATAAAAAAAGTGCGGTTTTCATACTACTTTTATCATATACCATAGATATACTAAAATGTGGTTGCTCATGAAGACAGACAGACACACACGGTTAAATCATCGTCTCGGTGATTTAAAATGTACAATCAGAGGTTTTGCCCGAACAAACTTATTTCTACAGTGGCTCTAGCTTTAAAATTACGCTAGTTTTTCGAATTTTGTCGATTCGCGGGGCGGAAGTGGGAGTGGCAAAAGTTTGATCTGCGTGCTAACATAACAAGTGCTATCGAAAAAAATCATTGCTCTAAATCTAATAGCCTCTAAGATCAGACAGGCAGACGGTCATGCCTTGATCATCTCGGCTGTTGACCCTGACTATAATTGTTATTGTGTAACCATGCCCTAGCTTTGGCAGTCACCAAAAGTAAACTAATCGCACTCGCATACAAAATAAGATTATGCAAGTGCTAGTGCATTCTATTTATAGAAAAATTTTAAGAAAGAAATTTTCTTGTTTTGCCTTACGAATTTTAAAATGCTTATGCTTTCTTTTTACTGACAATAAATGCAAAAGTGCAAATGCATTAAGCAATACAAATTGCATGACATTGGACAATTTTGATTTAAGTCGATGTTCCTTTTAGAACTAAATAGTGTTGCCTTTTCATTAAGGGTAGTGTTACCATCAACCGGTAATTAAAACAAAAACGACAAAATTTACAAGAAGTCATAAAAAAAGTACAAATTATGCCATTTTTTTATAAGTTTGTGGGCTTGAATCTCGAGAGCTTGAATTGCGATTCGCCGAATATGCTGTTGCATAAATCGCTCAAATGATCAATTAATGCAATGGCCAAATGCTGTGCAACGAACATGGCCAGGGCAAGCTTTTTCATTTCTGTAATTATATTTAGTAGCTTACCCACACAAAAGAGGCAGAGGCGGAGTCAATAAGAGCTCAAAATAGTTTCACACTAGATCAAAAATAACAAGTAAGAAAGCTACAGTCGAGTGTGCTCGACTGTGAGATACCCGCTACCCATTTTTAATAAAAGCAAAGTATTGCGGTACTATTTCAAAATATACCGAAAAATACTGCAAAATATTAAAAATATACCTAATGGTATATTTGGTATAATAATATAGTACCAAATTCAAAATATACCATAGACGGCATAATATACCAGATTGTCGGCCAAAGCAACTGTGACCCCTAGTAAATAGGCGTTTTACCCCCTTACAAAAGTATTTCGTTAATAACTTCCACAATTTTTGTCTGATCGTAACCAAATTTTGAGGAATTATAACAACTATTGTTATTATTATTAAACAAAAAAAAAAAAACATCAAATAAAACACAGTCGCAATAAACACCCTGTGACTCTATAACAGGGGAAATACAAATACTGTTGATAATTGGTTTGTATGATTAAGTGTGGACATTTAAAGCTTGATGAAACTCACTTCGAAGGCTGACATTTGATTATTAATAATAACATAATAATAATTCAGTTCTTACCAACGTAAGACAAAATCTGTTATTAAAGCAGGCGGCAGGCAATGGATGTATTCATTTAATTATTAAAAATTTGATGATTGTTTACTGCTTGCAATACACACATTAAAGGCCTAGAGGATTAAATATATACATATATTTTTGTTTTGCATAAAATCTTCCAGTTATCTTTTCCATATCGACTGGTGTGGCTTTTGAAAAAGACTTCTCATTAGACAAAGTAAACTCAATTATCCGCGCATTTTATTTCATTTCAAAATGTTAATCGCCAAGCAATTTAACCCAATTAAATATTCATGATGTTTTACATGTAAACAAAAGACCATCGTAGGTCTGTCTCTCTTCACAATGTAATAAGGTCGTTCCGCCCTCAAATAGTCACACGTACTTTCATAGAATTATTTGCCTGTTGGCAGTAACCACTCAACCGAATTATTGCCAACTCATCAGTGGGTATTTTAGTACATTTATCTGTCTCTCAACCTATCGCTATCGCGTTCCGTTTTCGTTTCTCTGTTTGTATTTATATTTGAATTGGTTGGTATTCGTCAAAAGGCATATGCTTTCAAATTTCATCAACCCTCGTGGAGTTATTTTGAAATTCAATAGCCCATACTACTCAAACAATATATCACCTATCATACCCTGTAATTATACAAAGTATTTAAATATAGAGATAATACGCTACATTTATTTGGTTTTTATAATGCATTCTAATGACACATCTTAATATTAACTCTAAGATAGCGGATTACTTTGAATAATTTGTATTTTTTTAATTAGTTAATTTACAAAATTATAAGGTATCATATAGGGCATTATTGATTAACTACCATGGTTAGTTTGCTGATGAAGGGAAACTTGAACGTAATCGGCATGGTGTGAACACAGTGCCTGTACATTGGCAAGTACAGTATATATAAAGAAAACACTTAAACTAATTGAAGTTAATTGCAGTGACATGGTGACGTGATAGACGAATTGCCAGATACCACATTCAATCGTCACCACCGTTTATGAACTTTTAATTATTTAAACCTATTTAATATATTAATTATGTTACAACAGTAGCCCACGGCTGCAAATTTCCATTTATTTGATTAAACAAGTAAGAAAGCTACAGTCGAGTGTGCTCGACTGTGAGATACCCGCTACCCATTTTGAATAAAAGCAAAATATTGCGGTATTATTTTCAAAATATACCAAAATACTGCAAAATACTAAAAATATACCAAATATACAATTTCTGTATATTTTTAGTATTTAGTATAATACTACTTTCAAAATATACCGTAGGCGGCATAATATACCAGATTGTCGGCCAAAGTAACTGTGACCCCTAGTAAGTAGGAGTTTTAGCCCATACAAAAGTATTTCTTTAATAACTTCCACAATTTTTATCTGATCGCATCTAAATTTTCAGAAATCATAAATACTATTATTATTATTATACACACTAAAATTCGCAGCTCTAGCTTTAAAATTACGCTTGTTATTTGATTTTTTCTGATTTGCGGGGGCGGAAGTGGGCGTGGCCAAAATTTAAAACAAACTTGATCTGCGTGCAAACATAACAAATGCTGTCGACAAAAAATTATAGCTCTATCTCTTATAGTCTCTGAGATCTAGGTGTTCATACGGACAGACGGACATGGCTAGATCGTCTCGGCTGTTGACGCTGATCAAGAATATATATATATATATATATATAGGGTCGGATGTGCCTCCTTCTACCTGTTACATACATTTCATGCCGGCACAAAGTTACAATACCCTTCTACCTATGGGTAGCGGGTATAAAAATTTAAGCTTTACGCCTGTAGTCCCTGAGATTTTAGTCTATATATGTACATAGGCATATCGTTTCAGACGGACGGATATTTATATACTTTATTGGTTGGTACATACATATTTTAGCCCCACAGCTCTTTCGTCTGCTTAATGGGTATCGAGTATAAAAACTATTTGAACACCTAACGTTTGGTGAAATCTGTTGTCAGCTCAGTGTATTATATTATGAAAATTATTTAAAACGCATAGTCAGTTGAAATAAATATTTTATATTGGAATATTTATTTCAACTGACTATGCGTTTTAAATATTTTTCGTAATATTATACACTGAGCTGACAACTGTTTTCACCAAACGTAAGGTGTTCATAATATAATAGTAAAAAAAGTATATATAAATTCATTTAGGGGATGAAAAAGCGATTTTTGATTTTATAGAATCTCAGATCTATGTGTTCGTATCAATCGCATCGCCTCTTCTGAGATATCTCCTTTTTCAAGTTTCATACATTTCTTTTTGGCAGAAAGATGTAATTGGTATTAATTTGCCACTGCAAGTGTCGCGCATACTCCCTATGATAGTTTTAAGAAAAAATTTTATAAAATTTCTTTTGAATGGAGGACACTAACGATTTTTGCCGATTATACTGGAGTTTCCGTCCCAAGAGAGTTTCTAAATTTGAAAACAACGCATAAATTGTCCGTTTTAAGGGAGTGAACACTGTGATAAGTTTCTTAGTAATTGGTAAAATATTCACTATACAAATGTATATGTTAAATTAATATAAAGAAAATAAACAATTCAACTATTATTTAAAACATTTTAAACATTTATAGTTTAAAAATCATAGAAATCGACACATTGCAGTTTTGTTAAGCCACCCTTGATACTAACCTTGGACAATCATCCCTGAATATTTTGATTATTTTTACCAACTAAATAAGTACATCTGTCAGACTTGTTAACAATCTGCTATTTTTATAAATACCTAACAAAATTTTGTCATTATTTACCTCACTGGTTTGTAATTCGTTCAACCCTCTGGCTTCCTCCCTTATAAACAAGTTAGGAAGTCCCATAATCATTTGTTTCGCTTTTGGATTTGGATTGAGTAATCTGTGCAACAACATTTACCAAAAAAATGTTCGTAACCTTATTATCTCTATCGAATTGTCTCTAGGGACAATCTCCTTTTCAATTATGCTATTCACACGCGTAATATAATTGAATGTGGGTGGCATCTCATATACAGGGGCGGATACCGACTCATTTGTTATACACTAACAAGTAAGAAAGCTGCAGTCAAGAGTGTGCTCGACTGTGAGATATCCGCTACCAATTTTGAATCAAATATTACGGTATTATTCTTTAAAAATATGTCAGAACTAGTATTACATTGAAGATATACTATAGAGTGAAAAATATACCGGATTGTCAGCCAAGGCAACTAATACCCATTCAAAATATTTCTTTTAATAACAATTTCGTCCATTTTTATCTGATCGCAAGCAAATAAGAAATCACAAACACTATAGTTATTATTGTATATAGCTTTAAAAGTACTCTTGTTATTCGATTTTTGTCGATTTGCGGGGACGGAAGCGGGTATGGCAAAAATTTTATATTTTAAATAATAAATGCTGTCGAAAAATGTTAGCTCTATATCTTATAGACTCTAATATCTAGTTGTTTATACGGACAGGCAGACAGACAGATAGACGGACATGGCTAGATGGTCTCGGCTGTTAGCGCTAATCAAGAATATATATACTTAATGGGGTCGGCGATGCCTCCTTCTACATGTTACATACATTTCCTGCCTGTACAAAGTTAAAATACTCTTCTACCCCATGGATGGGTAGCGAGTATAAAAATACAATACTATATCTAAGGCTATTTTAATATATACCCAACCAAGCAATTATCATGATATAAATAACTTCGATTTTGTTATGATTAATCCAAACTTTCTGCATGCATTAATAATTATGACTCTAGCGAGTACAAAAATGGCCTAGGCGCCCCAACTTACCTACCAATATCTCTTTTGCAATGCGGTCTAGCCCAATCTAACCTTTTCAGATAATAATTTTATAATTATTTATCTACAGGTGTGAATAAGGTATTAAAACAACATAAAACATGCCAATACATTGAAAAAATTTGAGTAAAACCATATGCTGGAATAGAATAATAAAAACATTTTTTTAATATTTCAGAACTATCGTAAATGGCGTTTTCTGAACCTACTGGGAGATCTCCACGTTCCCAAACTCACTTAAATGAAATGGAAAATAACCAAAAATTAAATAACGTGCGTCGGCTAAAAAAAAACTGCAATTGATGCAATTTATATATATTTTTAAATATTTCTTGAACCATCTAACTTTTTTATCTTTTGATTTCTTTTTAAATACTTCACAATTTTGGTGATTTCGGTATTCGCCCGAATCTTTTGACTTTGTCCAGAACCACTCATTACGAATATTTCAAGAAGGAATTAAAAACTAAAAATAAAATAGTCTTACCATACAGTCAAAAAAAAAAAAGGGAACAATATCTGAGGCTCAAAATATTACAAAAAACAGTTAGAGACAACCGTACTACATTTAATCCATCCTTACCAAAAGTCCCATTCTGTAAACATTACTATGCTTTCAGAAGCAATTTATAATATTTATCATAATCGATTATCATATATGTATTTACATATGTAAATTGTCCATGCATATACATTGTTGATGCCATATATGTACATGTGCAGCCTTATTAAATATATCCGACATCCTTTAACTGAACGATGTAGATGTATGTAGATACAATTTTTTGGAGTTATTAGAGAGATACATACATGAATCAATCCATAAAAAGTAAAAACAATCGTTTGAGCGTTTGACTCCACCCAACCCATGAGACAAGACAAATGTTTCCCTTGAGCGTTTAGACTTTACGTGATCTGATTATTTATTTCAAAGGCAGACAATTGGCAATGTGTATCTAAACATTTTTCTTCGTTGCAATTAAATGAGATATCTCACAAGAGTCGTAAATATTATTTCCTGTGCACATTAAAAAAGAGTAACGAAGTTTTAGCTTTGGCCAAATGCAAAAATCATGTGCAAAGGGTGTGTTTTACCGTGCTAACGCAATAATATCAAAACCCGTTAATATAAGATACGCTCTTGACATCTGATACATGCTAATTAATAATTCTATGATTTTAAATGCAATAATAGATAGATGATTTGTTCAATACTCGCAATTTGATGTATGTATGTAAGCAGTATGTATACACAAGAGTTGAGCTTAAGCAAACCCAGCAACTAGACCACAATAGAAAAGTCCTGCGTTTAGAAAAAAATAAATATATAAACATTTTTTTATTTCAAACAATTCTATAATTTTCAAGATTCTATTCCTTGAATATATAATTTTGTTGCTGCTTACGTTTATTTACTATTTGGCAAACCTGTTGGAATAGAAGTTTTATTTACGAGGTGTATATATGTAATAAAAACTTTATTCTATTCTTTATAATAGGTAAGTTCAGTATTACTTTATGGCATTCCTATTGTATCACTATACATTGAGGGTCAAGAACGATTGTGTTTGGCGCAAATCTCAAATACTCTCCTTAAACAATTCAGTTACAATGAAATCCACAACCGACGCGTAGCACTGGGTATAACCTGTGTGCAGTGCACTCCCGTTCAATTGGAGATTCTGCGAAGAGCAGGTGCCATGCCAGTGAGTTCACGACGATGCGGAATGATAACACGCCGCGAGTCGGAACGCTTATGTAAAAGCTTCTTGGGCGATAATACGCCACCACGGCTTCCCGACGATTTTGCATTCAACGTGCAGCACAAATGTGCATGGGGATGTCGAGGATCTTTTTTGCCATCACGCTACAACTCATCACGTGCAAAGTGCATCAAGTGTACCTTTTGTGGCATGTTTTTTTCACCAAACAAATTCATATTTCATTCGCACCGGCTAACCAGCAACGATCGATATATCCAGCCAGATGCGGCAAACTTCAATTCGTGGCGTCGACACATGACACTTTGTGGACATGGACAGGATGAAAAAATTGTGCATGCGTGGGAGGATGTGAAAGCCATGTTTAATGGTGGCACAAGAAAACGACTTGTAGGCTGCAGCATCAGCAATCGAAATTCACCAAATTCCCAGGAGGGTTCGGCTCTAAAGTCACGTGCATCAGCAGCAACCAGCTTAGTGGAGGCTACAACGGAATGTGAGATAGATGCTAAAAAAGGAGAAGAAATAGTATATGCAAAAAAATCACTAGACCATCAGTACAATTATAATACTGTAGCTGCCGCTGCTGCGGCCGTTGTTGGTGTGACAGCAACAGTGGCCACCACAGTTGGCGTGCCGTTCAATCTGCACCATCGATCACTGCGCAACGAGCACGATTTATCGATAATGCCACTGTCACGAAATTTTGTTGTCGATTATACAATGTGGCAACAGCACCAACAACAGCACCATCACCATGGAAAACGTAACGAGTCTTGCGCAATGCCTTGGATAACGCCGGAAATTAACTTCGTTGCCCCTTTAAATGCAACTATTGTGAAAAATGAATCACAGCATTGCAACAGCGCTATAGACAAAAATGTAAATAATAATAGTACGGAATATTTATTAAACTCATCCGCCTTTAAGCCAGTTGTGGCTTCCGCTGCAATTGTATCGGCGTCATTATATGCAACGCGCTCAAATTATTCGAACAGTACAATTTATAAAGGTTCCACTAGCCAATCGACAAAAACATCAACCGTTTTTTCCCATAATATTAGTACTACTGTTGCAAATGGCCGCGAATTCCACAAACCTGTATCTAGCGCTTTTTCGCCAAGTTTAGATTCCATTAACATGTGTACTGAAAGCGATAAACAAGACTCTAATATCACAATTTCCACCGCATCCAATGATTTAAGTAAACAATGTTCAAGCCCAACATGCGATAGAAATATGACAAGCGATGCGGCCGACGACAATGAGGACGATGAAGTTGTCGATATTGAAACAACAGAAGATGAAAATCAAATAGTATCAGTATCTTTAAATGATGATGATGGTGCTTTCAATGTTGTTTGCTCTTCCCATTCATTAGATTATGTATCATCATCACTGAGTGCCGACCACTCGCATTCTGGCAGTCCAATCGTCGATATCGATGTAGATGGATCCACTACTGATCCTGAAGACCAATTTGAGTTCAAATCAAATACTATATACTCTCAAGACATGAACACGACATTGAGTCGATCAAATAGCAAAATAAATTACATTCGCGAAAACGATCAAATTATTGTAAATGATGTTGAAGAAATTCGCCCAAGTTATTTTAAATATAGAAATGAGGTAAGAATTGCGATTAATAAATTATCAGAGAAATATTTTTGTAAAGTTTAATCCTAATTCTATTAAAATATATGCAGTTTTGGGAAAAAATTTATTTTTAGTACAACATTTAATTTAAGGTCAATTGAACAAATACTGTTGTGGGAAAAAGTTAAATAAATTTGTTAGTAAAATCATAAATGTATATTAGTTCTTATAAATCAATTTTATCGCCTTCATTGTTATTCCCATACATACACTTATTACAACTTTTTTCAAATCCTCGAAACAAATAGTCCATTTCCGGTATACCCATCTTCGGTTCAGGTTTTATCTCTTCAATCGACTCGAAACGCGTTCCCGAAGTGGTGAGAGATGGTTTTCGTAGACCCAAATGGTCTTTCAAAATGGTTTTCACAAATCATTTTGATATTCCGATTCCATCAGTAAAAATGGACTATTTTTAAACACTAATTTCCTTCACATGAATGACGTGTTGGTCATGGTGGTCGGATAATGCAGGTTTGTTTTTTTTACACTTGCAATATATCCGACGTCTAGCAGCGCTTTTCTACCAGTTCATTAGCTAACATTATTAGCCAAATATGTACCCTTTGGTGTAAGAATCTTGTTCAACATCATTAGTCGAGCATCTGACTCTTTCAACAAGATAGGGATCCGAAGCACACTGCGAAAAATTTTAAGGAATGGATTTGAAAGCAAAATTTTAAATTAATGGAGTAGAAAGCAAAAAATCCTGACCTCAATCGGATTGAAAATCTTTATGCGGGTTTTTATGGTTTTTCTTTAAGTCTCTTTTAATTCATTTGTATCATCATTGTTTTTGCTTAGAATTTATGAAGAATTAAATAATCAAAATAAAATAAAACAATTTTTTTGATTTTCTGGTGTGAATATGATTTTGTGGGTGACGAAAGTCTGCGTCATGAACATGCACTCAATTTTGTGCGCCACATATTTGTACATACATATGTACCAGAGATCTACAAAACTCACTATTTACTTGATTTAATCATACGCGAACTTTTTCAGTCAACTCAACTCACTGAACAGAACACAGTGATGAGAAAAAATCAACTCATTTTGCCGTACGCATCATTCCGATCAAAAAAAATGAGCATGTGTGGACGAAAGCATCATTCGGATCAATTCGAGTTGATCGTGTATAAGTAAACGATTAAAGACAAGATGACACGAAGTGAGCATTAGGAATGCATGTGCCAGTGTTGCCAGAATTTCATGAGCTGAAATAGCTAAATTGATAGAAAAAATATGCTAGAAATAGCTAAAAAAAAATATAAAATAACGATAAATTAAGAAAAGAGATGGGATTACTGTTACTGTTTGGGCTCTCGGATTCTAGGTTGTTTTGTTAATTGTCTTTTTGCGAGCTCAGATCGTATACTATTCTAAATGTTAGTACCTATTAATGTGTATTATTATTTGCGAATCATTTTAGGATACAGTGGGAGTTAATGGCACGTCAAAAACTTTATCTCGGAAAAAATGCGTAAATCCTCAAAAAAAAAATGGAAAACCTTTGTCGAAACTAGATGCAGACACCATTTTTGGTAATCAGTCCAGTTTACATATTCCCTTTCCAGTTCTTTTTAAGTCGCATTTAAATTGTATTCGCCAACGCCACCAACTCCATGGACAAACCAATCCCAACACGCCAGGCCTATTATATTGCTGTGATACAACTGGCAACGAGAATAATAGTAACCCGGATATGCAAAATGCGTAATCTTTGAAACAGAATATAATCCTTTTTTAATTTTATTTGTAAATTGATTACTACTATTATGTATATTGATTAAGACTTGACTGTAATAAATAAAGATAAAGAAACGATTTTTAAATTATTTCCTAGCATATTGCATACAGAAAAAAATATACAATTAAATTGACGGAATTGCAAAAAGTAAAAAAAGCACTGTTCTCAGATGAGCAAAATCGTGTTTTTTCCTGTGACGTTATTTGGTTCCGCAGTTCCCAGTACAGAAAAAATTGTAAAGCGTATTGATAATATAAGTTAAGAAGCAACACTTCCCAACATTAATTGAACAGCCCGCGCATGCGCGGTCCGGCAACTTATTAAGCGACCCGCGCGAATAAGCCCATGTGCCGCAATGCTTGTGCACCGTTATCCTTGGCAAGCAGAGACGGATTTGTAGGAGGAGCCAGTACTTTTCCACTTGCGACTCTTAGATTTAGCGGTAGAGGTTTATTTTATAAGTTTTAGTCTTGTTCTACACAGCAGCATTAGCTGACAAATAAACGCTCCGGCACTTGTCGTTATATCGACCTAACATATTTGTTATTGAAAACTTCACTGAGCCACAATGCCAATGATTAAAGGGGAATAGTTTCCTCCACCATACTTCATCACCCATGATCAAGTCCCAGCGGACATCAAAATCACAACACTGGAGCTGATGATTTTAATAACTGGCGCCCAACGGATAATATTTTAAGAACCAGAAAACCCCCAAAGAAGCATGTAAGTGAGTGATTACCAACTTAATTTACTTCAAATCGAACACCAATAAAAGATATAATACTAAAGTACCAATAATTTGCAAGTGACTGTGAAATAAGTTCTGTGGTTAATTTCTTTTCGAGTTAAGCGGTTAACTAAAAGCTCTCATACAAGTAAAATTAGTAAAATAGCTTGTGAATATTTTTCTGTTGCTGACCACTGTACAACCAGTGCCTCTGTGCTAATAGATCCAAACGTATGCCCATGAGTTGGGCATATAGAGAAATTAAAAAGAAATTGACAGTGACGGCAGTGAAGAAATAGGCTTTTGTCCACATCCAATAGTGAGCAACGAAACGGAAATGAATCCCGAACAAATACAAGCACTTGTGAATGGCACTGTTAGTGCTGCGCTCGCTGAGCAAGAACTGCGCTTAAGGCAGCAGTTTGCTGAAGAGCTGAACTCAGTCAGGTCAATAGTGGCACCAAATATCGTAACATACGATAAAGTGACGATAGACACAAATGTCAAGTGCGATGTGAGACTTGACATAGTGAAATCTGTACCATCATTTGAAGGGGTACAAGATGAGTATGTGTCCTGGAGGCAAGCTGCCCTGGACGCATACGAAATTTTCAGACGCTACAAGGGTAGCGAGGCCCATTACGAGGCCGTTGCAATCCTACGCAACAAAGTGTGTGGAGCGGCCAGGTCAGTCCTGACACCCCACAATACAGTTTTAAATATCGATGCGATCATCGCACGATTAGACTGCACGTACGCAGACAAAACGTCTCTACGCGTACTCTTACAACAGTTAGAGATGGTTAGGCAGGGCGACCTAGGCCCAATGGAATACTATGATGAGGTCGAAAGAAAGCTCACATTGGTCACCAACAAGATTGTGATGACACCCGATGAGCAACAATGAGGTCAGAAGCGATGCTTGACACGCATTCATGTCAGGTCTGAAGAAATCTTTGAAAGTGTTCGTATTGCCGGCTCAGCCAAAAGATTTGCCATCGGCATTGGCCTTGGCTCGTGAAGCTGAAAATAGCTTAGAAAGAACCATGTTTGCTGCCTCTTATGCGAAGACAATTGCAGACAGGAGTCACCCCAATGAAATGAGTAAGCAGGGAAATCGTCAACAACCAAAGCCTAACAAAGGCCAAGGAAAGAACCCCCACTACGTAGGAAAACAAGACACAAATAACAAAAACAAAAACGGCCAAACGTCTCTGGATATTGATCCCTCAATGTCACACTTTCGGCAGCCAACCAATTGGGGCAAAACCCAAAGTGCTGCAAATGTAAGTGGCACACATAAAAGACTCAACTCGTCAGAACGGGTGTCTGGTCAAAGGCGTCAACGAGTTGATAACATAACTCAACAAATCACCAATAGTGAGCAGCAATATGCGGCCACAGCTGAAGCAGCGGCCGCTGAAATCGAAAGCGATGTCGAGTCAGTCGATACAAGCGTCATGCTCAATATTTTTGAGGGGACGCTCCCAACTGCCGTTCATTGAACGACAGTTGGCTAGCAGAAAACTAAAAATTCTGATAGATACGGGGGCAAAGAATTACGTGAGAGCCGTAAAGGAGTTAAAGAGCGTAACTACGGTCGGCACCCCATTCACTGTAAATTCCATGGATCCAGTGAAATAAATAAAAGTGTTCACTGAAAAATTCTTGGACAGAACGCAACATTCTTCATTTTAGATACTCTCGTCGCATTTGACGCCATTATAGGTTTCAGTTTTTCAAAAACAGCGTCGAATACCTCGGCTTTGTCGTAACCAGAGACGGTGCCCTGAAAAGGTTAAAGCAATTCAAGAGTACGTCGAACCAAGGAACCTATGTATATGCGCTAAGATCGTTCCTAGGCCTAGCTAGCTATTATAGAGTATTCGCAAAAGACTTCGCCTCAATAGCTAGACCATTAACCTATATACTGAAAGGTGAAAATAGTTCTGTCAGCAAACACACGTCAAGGAAAATCCCGATAGAGTTCAACGACACGCAACGCGATGCGTTCGAACGGCTAAGGAACATTTTAGCATCAGAAGATGTCATACTAATGTATCCTGACTTCAAAAAACCTTTCGATCTGACCACTGACGCTTCTGCAAATGGCATTGGTGCAGTATTGTCCCAAGAAGGTAGGTCAATCCCAATGATCTCACGCACGTTAAAACAGTGTGAGACTCATTACGCCACCAATGAAAAGGAGCTTCTAGCAATCGTGTGGTCACTCGGTTGCAGCTCCGTATCTACACTGACCATCAACCACTTACCTTTGCAGTGTCTGAAAAAAACACCAACGCAAAAATCAAGAGATGGAAGGCGTTTATAGAAGAGCATAATGCAAAGATCTTCTATAAACCAGGGAAGGACAATCACGTAGCCGACGCACTATCGCGTCAGAACATAAATGTTCTGCGAAGTGAACCCCAATCTGACGTAGCTACCATTCATAGTGAAGAGTCACTTACTTTCACAATCCAAACGATTGACCAACCTATAAACGGATTCAGGAACCAAATGGTCCTGGAAGAGGCGCGCTATGCGCTGCACCATAAAATCATTATGTTTGGCAGCAAAATTCGCCACATTTCACGGACAAATGCAATCTAACTAGAAATGCCGTCAATCCTGAGGTGGTTAACGCGATTCATTGCGACCGACCAACGTTGGCCGCTGTGCAACACGAGTTGAGCACACTATTTCCTTCGACCAAGTTTCGGCACTGCAAAACGATTGTGTCAGATATCACCAACAAAGATGAGCAAATAGAAATCCTAAGTACCGAACACAATCGAGCTCATAGAGCAGCTTCAGAAAACGTCAAACTGGTTAAGCGGGATTACTACTTCCCGAAAATGGTCAAGATAGCCAACGAAATAGTAATAAATTGCAAAGTATGTATGAAAGGAAAATACGACAGGCGCCCGAAAAAACAAGAACTTGGTGAAACGCCTACCCCAACTCACACAGGCGAGATACTTCATATCGACATATTCTCAACCGATAAAAAACTATTCCTAACTTGCATCGTCAAGTTTTCAAAGTTTGCGATTGTACAACCGATAGTTTTCAGGTCAATAACGGACATAATTAGCCCCATACTGCAAGCGGTTAACCTCTTCCCAAATACAAAAACCATTTATTGTGACAATGAGGCGTCTTTCAGCTCAAAAACAATCACCTCGCTGCTAAAAAATCAATTCAACATTGATTTGGTCAACGCGTCCCCGCTTCACAGCTGATCCAACGGGCAAGTGGAACGCTTCCATAGTACGTTAATCGAGATTGCGAGATGTCTTAAAATCGATAAACAGATCTGCGACACAACACAAGCAATTCTTACAGCTGTCATAGAATATAACAGGAGCGTGCATGTTATCCACACAGCCTCGGACGAGGTTTGCCAAACTATCAGAAACAAGATAGTAAAGGCACAACAAGACCAACTACGCAGGTGCAACTCGGACAGACAAAATAGGGTTTTTGATATGGGCGAAACAGTCTATATCAAGAACAACAAGAGACTAGGTAACAAACTATCACCTTTATGTTCCGAAGAGAAGATACAAGCCGACTTAGGAACAACGGTGCTGATTGTTTTTCCCCACTCGCATATGCGAAAACTGTTGGACGTAGATGTAAAGCACATGGAAACATTTTTTTCCGCTCTTTTTCACCATAGAATGGCCAGAATATTGGACTTTCTTGGCACAGCACTAAAAATTATTACAGAAACCCAAAAACAGATTAATAAACTCACAAATACAGTAAACAAAATAATACAAGCGGAAAAGGGTGATCTCTAAGACACCCCACATTTATTTGAAACGCTTATGACTCGGAATAGCATGTTAATTACAGAAATTCAGAATTTGATACTAACAATCACTCTTGAAAAGTCAAATATTATAAATCCTACAATTGTCGATACCAATGATTTGAAGTCAATATTTGATAATTAGCTCACAGAAGTCCCCGTAGTTAATTTAATGGAAGTTTATAAAATCAAAGTATTACAATCAGAAAATGAAATTCTTATGTTAGTCGAGTAGCCTAGAATTAAGCAAATAATTAAGAAAACAGTAATTCTCCCGGTATCGCACAATAACACAGTCCTACAAATCCGAGATGACATCATTGCGGAGTGCGACGATGGAATATTCGCAGTTAGCGAGCTCACCAGTTACGCCACTTTCTGCAAAAAGCCAAAACGAGAAAGCTGCGCCCGAGAGATGCATGCTGGAGGCCTAGCCAATTGCCGCACTCAACCGAGCCACCTGCTGCCAGTCGCGCTGATAAACGAAGGAGCTATCGTCATCAAGGAGCAACGCGCCCAAGTCACTGTGGTCGAGGGGCCCATGGTAATGTTGAAGGCAACACACCTCATCACGTTCGAGCATGTAGCAGTGATCAACAATACGAGGTACTTGAACCACAACGCAGTCGTGGGCAAATGTACGGGCGTCGCCACTTTCCCACCTCTCAACATCACCGGGCACGATCAGATCCTGAGTCTCTCATCAATACATCGGTTGAGCGAGCAGAACATAAACTTCGCACGCCAACTCAAAGATTAAGTCGAGGCAGGAGGATCGCCAAAAGTATGGTTACTGATCGGAGTTGGAGGCAGCATTATCTTTTGCGCATCAATCATCGTTCACCAATGCTGCCATAGAAGACGTGCCTCTTTGAAGCTAAAAAGAGCCATCGCCCAACTCGACGTCACCGAGGCCGGCCACGAACTTGAGAGGGGAGTAGTTAAGAAGCAACACTTCCCAACATTAATTGAACAGCCCGCGCATGCGCGGTCCGGCAACTTATTAAGCGACCCGCGCGAATAAGTCTCATGTGCCGCAATGCTTGTGCACCGTTATCCTTAGCAAGCAGCGACGGATTTGTAGGAGGAGCCAGTACTTTTCCACTTGCGACTCTTAGATTTAGCGGTAGAGGTTTATTTTATAAGTTTTAGTCTTGTTCGTTATATCGACCTGACATATTTGTTATTGAAAACTTCACTGAGCCACAAGGCCAATGATTAAAGGGGAATAGTTTCCTCCACCATACTTCATCACCCATGATCAAGGATTCCCAGCGGACATCAAAATCACAACACTGGGCTGATGATTTTAATAACTTATATCGATATATCGATATTTGTCTAAAAATTATATATTTATATCGAAATTTTTTGTTTTATATTTTTGTCCTTGGTAGCCCTAAATTCCAAAGCAACATAGAGTGAACGAATTCAAGGAAAACAAGGAGTTAAAGTAGTATTTTAGCTAGCCAAAAGCTGCATGGAAAAGCAATCCACTTAAAGTGTGGAAATCACCCCAAAAAGTTCGGTGCCTTCATAGCGGCCGGCCTTTGCCATCAAATGTGTTGAGTGCAACGCAAGAAGCAGCATGACGGACGGACACAGAACGCAAAGGGTGTTAATAGAGCTGGATAAAACATCGATGTAATATCGTTGTTGTCGAAAATTTTGCAACATCGATGTTCTATTTTTCAACATCAATTATCGACCATTTTGGATCCACGTTTTAAAAAGTTCGGCTTTCTTTCCCCAACAAATGCGTACGAAACAGCTAAAAGGTTATTTCCACTGCACCCAGTTTTTCTACGTTTTTCAACGGAAAATTTCTCAATATGGCCGCTCTGAAATGTCAGCTGTTCAAATGTTAACAAGAGTTGGCGACCTTTAAGTCTTTGTCCGCCTACAATTTGAAACAAACTTGATCTGCAAATAAAAATTTGCCGTTGGCAACAACAATTTTCGTTTTGGTAAGCGACCGATATCTCCGATACCATGAGTAATCGCCTAAGCTGCCATACTTTTGGTGGAATGAAAAAGCAAGTTAAAAATACTTGTATAATGAAACGGAGGGCACTAAATTTTTTGAAGTTGTGTAAAATATGTTTTTTAAAAATTAATTTATTTAATTTAATTACTTAGGTGCTAAAATTGTTTAAAAATAAATTGTTGAAATCACCGGAATGAAACCGATTAAAAGAGTGGCATCTCCTTTTTTTGTGGGAAACAGCTGATTGACGTTAACTGTTTTTTTTTTTTTTTTTTAATTTTAATTTCAAATTTTTGGTTGCAAAATAAATAAATGCATATATATTTATTTTAGGGGAAAGTATAAATCATCTATGCATGATAAAATTATCCTTATGTGAGTTCTATCCACGCAGGAAATTGGGCATACGAAAGGAATTTTTTCGCATTATTATTTCCGACCAAAGCAAAAGTCAGCTGTTTTAGCATTAAGAATGAAACGTTCCGATAACAAAACGATGACCAAAAACTTGTGAAAACCGAAGCACCTAGAAACGAAAATCTCGGTTTGAAGCTCGAAAACTAAAAGTGAATACCGGAGCACGCCTGTAAATAAATTACATTGTCGGAGTATCGATACCCCATTTTTTGTGATGTCGTAGTGAAAATTTTTGTCGGGCGTATTTTTTGTTTCATAGTTGTTTATATTGTCAAATTCCAATGAGAGCGCTTTTCCAAGATTATTTTGATAAAAATTTTATTTTGCTGATGTGGGGAAAAACAATATTTTTCGCAAGTTGCACCGAAATAGTTCAAGAAAAAAAAAAAACAATCTTTTATACATTTTTGTCCATTTTTTTCGCATGCAAATGATTTGACATACACGGACATTTCAGTACCGGAGTAATGTGCTGGGAACTGCGAAACAAAATGCCGCAAAAGTTTTGCACGACCGGTTTTTTTTGTTGTTATATTTTTGGGAATAGAAAAATTTTAATTTCGTTCATCTGGAAACATCCCTTTAAAATAAAGGATTTTATTAAGTGAACGACAAAGTGAATTGAAAGTTTGATCTAGTTCATTGCGCGTTATCGAACTTATATTTTGAATGACTCGATAGCTTAATATAATAAAGTGACAATTTTGTGGAAACCTCAATGCTGGCGCAAAAGTAAAATATATACATACATAAGTATAAATGGTTACTATTATATAAAATGTAGATATTAGAGTTCAGCAATTAAAATCTAAAAATACCTAGTAGAATCAAAATTGTTTAATACTTTATTTATATGCAGAAATAAATGTACATACATACATATGTTAATACTAGATTATAGAGTAAATATTTTTTATATGTATGTTGTGTGTGTATGCATTTAGTTTTGTTGAGAAGAGAACAAAATCAAATGTAAATTTATAAAAAAAAATATTAAACCTTTTAACGCAAACTAAATAAAAATCAATTTGCACATTGTGTTTCTGTGTAATTTACTTAAATAATTAAATGTATTTAATATTTTATACATATGGATATTTAGACAATCAGAGTTTAAAAACAAAGTACAATAACGACTCGACGTCTTTGTAAAGCGCAAAATGGAATATGTTAAAGAAAAAGCCAGGTAAGATATTTTATAAATATATTTAAATATTTCTGCAGAGAATACATTTTTTTTTACATATTTTCATCGTTCTTAATTTTTTAACCTTTACAAATAAAATGTCTCATGCAGGTATTCACGGGCTGATCTGTTAGCACTACGATATGAAGCAAGTGCACAACAGCGCCCAAATTGTGCAAATAAATTGGAGCTGCACACTTTACATTTTTGGAAAATAATTGAACTTCCCACATCGGCGAATGTAAACAGCAGCAGTAATAATACCTGCTTCGTGAATAAATCTGGAATTTCGCCTGATAGGGATAGAGAAAATATTAATCTAACCAATTCCACAAATGTGCTGAGTTCCAGGCGAGCGCTGCGTAATAGAGAACGAGCTCACAACTATTATCAACGTTTTAGCTCGAGCGAACAACAAATTGAAGATAGTCTGGGTCAATCTCAGATAGCATTAATCCCGGGTAGTGTCAGTAGTAATATATCATCGTATAAAACAACGGCGCATATAGATCAACGTAGCATTTCCTCTTCGCATTTAATGCCAGCTTTTGCTAAGCGACGATTCGTAACTGTACCAGGAGGAGGAGGAGGCTGTAACGAAGCATCAAATGAATCCCAGCAGGTCAAAGTAAATGCATCATTATTGATCTATACGGATCGATCATTAACGCCTAAAGATGCCAAAGCTGATGTCAAAGCCCATCTGCGCCATCATAATAATTCATTAGGATCAGATTCTCCGGTTGAATGGGAACGTACTGAAAAGCTGTCAAACAGTCAACGATGTCATGATAAATCGTTAGCGCTGTCACCGACATTTCAATCGTTACGTCAACAGGGAACGGGTATAAGTACTCAAGAAAGACGTATTGGCAGTGGGAGACTTTTGCCCCGAAGTGAGAATTGGGAATTTAAAAACCAGGAGACGGATGCGTATAAAAGTAATCTTGATAATGACCCAGTACAGAATGGAAGTATTTCTAATCAACATCGCGCATTTAGTTCCAAAGTTAATGAGAGATCAAATGATAATCTCTCCGATCGTGATAGACGTCGAGAGGATAGCAAAAAGAATTTAGTTAGTACTCGGCGCGTCTTTAACAAAGATAAATTCAACTTCATGGATTCATCAAATCAATCAATCAATCGAGGCAGGAAGGGCACTAATAACTTGTACCATCAAAGTCATGATGCTCATGAACCTGAATGGTTTAGTGCTGGGCCAACTTCACAACATGAAACAATTGATTTGCATGGATTTGAGGATATCATCGAAAGTGAAGAACGATCTTCAAAAGCGGATGCAGCTCCGAAGGATCTAAATGAGACATCAAATAAGCAAATTGTCATTGAAACAACTGCAACATTCGGATCAAGAAGCAGTAGCGTTGGCAGCTTAATTCAAATCGAATCGAGTAATTGTGACAAATTGGATTCAAAGGCAATTGCTGTATTAGGCGATCTACAGAATAAGCACCACAATCAAATTTGTAAAGCGGATGCTGAGTTCAATTTCGATGCCTTTCTTAGCATGGATCCCATGGATCATTCTCTTATGGTTTGTATTCTTAATTTTTATTGTTTTTTATTCTAATAGCTGTTGGCTAATCAAGCATATGCATAGCGTTAATTTCTGTTCTTCTAATTCAAGAAACACCTTGATCACAAGGTGTCACTTTTCGAATTAAATAGCGTAAACTAAAATGCTAATGCTAAAATTGTCTGCGGGCAATACTTTTATAGTTACATTAAGCATCTAATTTGCTGTGTGTTGCAACTCTGTTGTTTAACTGTAGTTTTCGTAAGAATATATTTCAGAAAACCTGTAATTAATTAAAAACTCTCCACTCAAAGCAACTCAAAGGGCGCTGAACAATCTGAATCACGAAAAAAAATGCCCGCCTTGAAGTAGAGTAGTTCATATTTAAAAAGCCGGCAAATCTGTCTTGCATTTCATGTTTTATTATTTCAGAGTAAGGAAGGAGAAGTACATGGGCAAATTGCAGAAACTTCACGATTCAGCCGATGGTTTTCACCCAATGAAGCAGCAACTAATAATGAAATTACACTTTCTTCTACATTAGAAACACAAGGTAAGAAAATTATTTATGAAAGCGACTGAAAATGTAACTTGTTGATTTGTTTTAATTATTACTTTGCAAAAACTAACATTTCCCGATTTGTATTACAGAAATGCCTAGTGTGAAGGATTTGGAAGCGCAAATGAAAAAAGTAGATTTACGTACTGAGTATCTGAACATAAACTCCTTAACAAACAGCCTGAAGCCAATACACACCACAGAGCATTCTGATGATAAATCGTTACCGAGAGATACTGAAGCCTTTAAAAGATTATTGCAACAACTAGGATCCCAAACTAGTGGTCAACCAGTGGCAGAACCCAACCTGATAAATGTAGCAGCTGTACGCGGTGGCGGTTCTATTACCAATGCTCAAGATCGGTATAAGCCCATTGCTCAAATTAAAAAGGATGAAATTCTGTCATATCATCAACAGCGTATTGTTAAAAATGACTCAAATTCACCACATAGACATAATAATGACTCAGTGCCGTTGTCACAAAAGCTCCCGCAAACTCCACATATACCCAGTACTGTTGATGTTATCTTAACTGGACCCGAACACGGTCCTTTACCCTTGCAAACACAAAAACGCGTCGATGTTCAACATCTGCTTCAAAGTAAGTTACCTAAATTACATAATTTTGCTGATGCAAAATTGAGAATTGATATTTTCAAAAATTTTCAATTACTATATACTATTTTTTTTTTATTTAAAATATTTTAACATATTTTTATAAAAATCGTTTCCAAATCGTTTGCACTTATTTTAGTTTTAATTTGGAAAAAGTTTGAGCTTCACTCGCCTTCTTTTTAAGTGTTTTGCACTGAATATTTTGTCAATGTTTTTGGCCTATCCATAAAGAGTGTACAATTTCACTTTACAGCTTTTGCAGCTGAATTTCATTTACGATGATATAACTTTTTTTTTCGATTTCGGAAGGCAAGTTTTTAATAAATTGTATTGATTGAAGATAAATTTATCAAGAAGACTTTTTTTTAAGGGGCATGAATTCATATTTTTATAATTAATGAATTACATTCGATTTTAATTTTTTCCAGGTGTCATTCGAGGCGATGTATCTTTCGAGTTTTTAGAAAAAGAATTGAGTAACCCCAATACCACAGCTCAGTCGAGGGAGATGATTGCAACGGTTCTGTTTGAATATAGTAATTCCGGACGGTTTGTTGCTCAACAAAAATCTTTAAATTTGCAAAATGATTCAAGTCCTACGAATGTTGTCAAGAATTATCCGTTGTTCAATAGAAATCATGGTGCCCTCGTTTCCGAAGGTTTGCTTAATGATGGTTTTATTTAATTTTTTTTTTTAATTCAGTGTTCTTTTAGATTTATTTTCCAATGTATCAAGTCAAGTGACAAATCAACATCAACAACCCCTAAGACATAGCAATTCGCCAACCCCATTGGCGTTTACACCAACCTCGGTGTTGAGGAAAATGACAGCAGATAAGGAAACCACATCGTTATATAGCAACAACAATAACGCCATCAACCATCAGCAACAACATTATCATCAAAATTATCATCAATTACCTACGTCGTTTGCAAAATTTTCAAATGTACACAATATGATGAATGATTCATCAGTCATTTCAACAGGTATTAATTTGCAGCCTAGAATGATTTTGGGCGGCAATTACGCAATCCAAAATCAGAATCAGTTGAATAACCCACAAGTGTCGCCGAAAATACTGCCGCAACAAATGTCACAATCTCGAGGCCAACAAACCTTAAAATGGCCACCAGCAAGTAAATCATATGGTATGGTTTAATGTGTAATCATTTAAAAAATCCCGAAATATCCCAATCTAATAAATGCTTTCAATTCATTTAATTCAGGACGCCCAATACTTAAAGGAAATATGAACTCTGCACTGACAGTGTCTTCAAATAACAATATGCAACAACAAATAAATCAACAAAGGCTTAAGTCCATGCAACAAACAGATGCAATAAACACTGAAAGTGTTCAAGGCTGCGTACCATCGCCACAACAAAATATTTATAATGACGGAATCTCTCAGCAAATACAGCATCAACATTATTTACAGCAGCAACAGCTGCAACAATCTAGACTTAGATTAATGCATGGGGATCTACATTGTCCATCTAATATACGAATTAAGTCATCGGCTTCCATGATAGGTACTTTTAATTATGTGGGTTTACTTGAATTTATATTTAACAAATACCATTCATAGGAAGTGGCACCGACGATAAAAGTTTGATGAACAACCGGCTCAGCCCGCTGAACTACCACAGAGATGATCACTTATCGCCAACAGCAAATCAATTGTCACAATGGTTTTCCCCCGAATTGCTAGCCAGAGCATCTGCTGGTAAATTACCGCTCTTAAATATGAATCAAGCTCTTAGCCTGGAAGAATTTGAGCGCAATATACAACATTCCTCAGCTACAGTGCTAAATTGAGAAGTCTAAGATACAAGTCCAGCTAAAAATAAAATCATTAAATTAATCAATTAGCCGAAATGAATAGTGAATTATGCAAACAGCAATTTCTTTGTTTCATAAGTTTTTCCGTTCATATATGCATTAGTTACCAGCAAAAATAATGTGTATGAGTACTTTTTCAATACATAAATAATTTAATAATACGTTTAATATATTTGAACTCGATTTTTTTATTAAATATATTAATATTATAAATATATATTTAACTTTAATATTTAAAAAATAAAACGCGAAAACAAGTTTTTCTGTACATAATAAAACATAAAATAACATTTATGTGAATCAAAAATAAATTCGCCAATTGTAAAAACATAGAACAATTGTTTTTTTTTTTTTTTTTTTTGTAATATTGAAATTTGTTGCCAGCCTTTAGACGATCATACCTAGATCTAGTAGTTTCTCATAAAGCAAATGTATTTATTATAGTCAACAGCCAAAACAGTTTTGAAAGCATGCCATTTCAAAGTGGGAATGCATTTTTTAAAGTGAGATAGTTATATGTAAACACAAATAAGAATAATATAAATAATCTTAGAAAAATAAACTACAATCGGATATTATCTATGAAAATATTTAGGCTTAATTTTAAGCTGCACTGCTAACCCAGTAATTTATTTAATGAGTCCGGTTTTCAAAATTCGTTTTTGATTTTTAAAATTGGATATCCGTTAAATTTTAGAATACTGATAACAGTAAGTAGTTTAAAAACGACGCTTCTCTGTTTTATAGTTAATTCTAGAAATTTTTATCACGTGACTTTTTGCTCAGTTTACTACAAATTATTTGAATTATATTCCGTCTTTTGTAGTAAGGATTTGTGAGAATACGGCAAAAGAATAAAATACACGGATCTAAAAGAAAACTATACGGAGGATGCATTGTTTCCACTACCACTAGTTTTATGTTAATCATTGAAAAAATTATAAATCCATATTATTTTAATCGTTGGGATCGAACCTTTTTCTGGAGATATTTTTTTTAAGGGTTATGTTGAGCATTAAATTTATTGAGCGTACTTTACTACGTGCTTTAGTGATATTTTTCCTAATTTTGATTGAAATCCTCTTGGTTTTTTTTTGTGCAACACAAAAGTATTTCTTTAATTCAATTCAGTTTATAATGATGAACCAATCGCAATCAAATTTTCAATAATCATAAGTACTGTACTTGTACATGCACCAAATCATGACTATCTTTAAAATTGCGCTTGCTTGTTGCTGTATTTTTATTTTTGAGGACTAAAGTTAGCGCGGCAAAAATTTAAAACAGACTTGATCTGCATGAAAAAATAACAAGTACGAAAGCTACAGTCGAGTGTGCTCAACTGTGAGATACCCGCTACCCATTTTTAATAAAAGCGAAATATTGCGGTACTTTTTCAAAATATACTAAATTAATGTACCATTAAAATACCAAAAAATATACTCCTTTTATATATGGTATATTGATATGGAACTACATTTAATATATACTATAGAGTGCAAAATATCCCAGATTTGTCAGCTAAAGCAACTAAGACCCCTGCTAGATATGGGATTTTGCCCATACAAAAGTATTTCTTTAATAACTTCGACAATTTTTTTTGATTTGCGGGGGCGGAAGTGGGCGTGGGCAAAATTTGAAACAAACTTGATCTGAATGCACACATAACAAATACTGTTGAAAAAAGTTATTGCTATATCTCTTATTGTCTCTGAGATCTAGGTGTTCATACGGACGGACACACAGACGGACATGGCTAGATCATCTCGGCTGCTGACGCTGATCAAGAATATTTATACTTTATAGGGTCGAAGATGCCTCCTTCGACCTGTTATATACATTTCCTGCCGGCACAAAGTTATAATACCCTTCTACCCAATGGGTAGCGGGTATAAAAAGTGTTATCGATAAAAATTATACCTCTATCTCTTATAGTCGGAAATGGTATATCGCCTCGGCTGTTTACGATGACCAAGAATACATTAACTTAATGGGATCGGAGATGCGTCCGCCTGTTACATAAACTATATATATTCTTGATTAGCATCATCAATCGAGATGATATAGCCATACCCGTCTGTCGGTCTGTCTATTTGTCCGTATGAAACACTGGATATCACTGACCATAAGAGAAAAGCTATACCACTAACCATACAATACATAGATACTTCGTTTCATACAAAAAATCCTATCTTTAAAAACTGAATTATTGCGACCCCAGTCGGGGCGAGCGCTGCGATTCGAACACCAGAGCCACTTCGGCTCATTTCGTAATTCGAAATTCTAGCGCAGCGCGCAGCGTCCGTCACACACTCAGTTCAGTCGCAGATCAAATGCGGAACGATGAGCATGGGCGTATTTCATTGCGCTGTGCTTTCGTTTCTATGTATGGGTGTGTGTATCTACATGCCCGCCTATATTGGTATGTGTATGCATGTGAAGTTTTGCAACGTGCAGTTGCCTCGCTGACAAGCAGCTAGCGCTTAAAACTTTTGATTCATTTTTTTGCTAAATAAAAAATTACAAAAAATAAAAATAAAAGCAATATTTTTCAAGAAAATATATATATCAAAAGTTTTAATAAAAAGAAAAATATAAAGAATATTAAATATATTTGTTACACTATGTTTTTAATATTTATATATTAAATTTTATTTACAAGTTTTGTTTTAATTTAAAAGAAAATATTAACTTGAAGGGAAATGAAAAAATGTAAATCGTATTAAAAAAAGAAAACTAAAAATTTGTGTATTTTCGATCAGGATTTGAACCGGGACACCACAATATGTTGAGCTTGCAAACCATCAGCACGGCCAATGCAGTCATTAAGCGAGCGCCGTTTAATTGCGAACATCTAAGACACGAGCAATTGTCGTCTTCGTCTTCTTCGAGGCTTTCGTCGTAGCAAAACAAAATTGTCGTGCGCTAGCTGCTTGTCAGCGAGGCAACTGCACGTTGCAAAACTTCACATGCATACACATACCAATATAGGCGGGCATGTAGATACACACACCCATACATAGAAACGAAAGCACAGCGCAACGAAATACGCCCGTGCTCATCGTTCCGCATTTGATCTGAACTTCGAATTACGAAATGAGCCGAAGTGGCTCTAGTGTTCGAATCGCAGCGCTCGAAAGTAATGAAAGAACAAGACCCGTTAGAATAAAGAAAATTTTAAATTAAATAAAAACTGTAATTGCAATTGTACATGTATTTTAATTTATAATGGCAGGCCCCTCCATAGGGTCCATTGTAAGTACTTATTGTACCGACTCTTCAATGGGGTTCGATGCAACCCCTTATTTTACCGGCCGTTCCATGGGGTCTAATGTAAGTACATTCCTTAAAGACCCTAATATGTTGCACTATTTCACTAGTTCGTCGGTAATCGAGATGGTGGCGATTGACCCTATTTGCAGACATTTCATACAAAAACGGAAATTAAAAAATGCATTGCTAGACGCCACTTTGTAAGTAGTGGTGGTCTGCTTGTAAGTGCTTATTTCACCACCAACGAACTAGCGCTCAGAACTGCAGGGTTTTTTGACATACGCTCAGCAAATGAATATAAATCAAATAGCAAGCGTAGTTTTTAAGCTTGAGACGATTTTTAGCACATCCTAACTACAGTATTCCTGAAAATTTGTTTGTGATCAGATAAAAATTGTAGAATTTATTTGAGAAATACTTTTGTATAGGGAAAAACTAATTCTGCAATAAGGTCTTACTTGCTTTGACTGACAATTTGTTATTATATAAAAGAAGTACTACTCAATATACCAGATATTGTCTTTGGTACATTCTTAGTATTTGTGGAATATTAATTTGGTATATTTGAAATTAGTACCGCACTGTTTTGCTTTTTTTCACAATGGGTAGCGAGTATCTCACAGTCATTGACACTCGACTGTTTCTTTTTTACTTGTTTTAAACTGGAAAATGTTTTATTGGAATACCGAAACTGCAAAGTATGTAAATTTGTATGTTGATTTTTTCTTATGTGATTTAATAATACTTTATTTTTGTAAACGACCGAGTTTTTTTTAAAGTCCATTTAACAAGATATATGTAAAATAGAATTGATAAAATTAAAATTTATAAAATATTCGTAACATCTTTGGAACTGGCCCCTTAAGACTGGAAACATTAAAAAAAATAAAACTTATAAATAGAAAACAATATTTTAAAATGATAAATACCATTACAGCAATATGTGAATTTCGTAACAAGTTTTCGAAAAATGCGTAGCACACAAAAATAGTTGTATTAAACTAATTTTAAAGCCTTAAATTGCAGTCCCTGGCAAGACTAATAATAAATCCATAGCCAATCGCCGGGAGATGATTCGACTTATAAATATGGCAAATTGATATTTTGTGTTGACCCATCTTGTAATATATATATGTATAAATGAAGACCTTAATTCAAAAGCCTACTGAATTAATTTAATAGCTTTAAGGAAGATTTTTATTTATTGCATATATCCAACTTTAATCACTCAGCATAATTATGTGCATCTGATTGAAAAGTTCTAATGATTCAAACAATTATTGTAAAACAAATCTGAGCAATAGATATAAGTATATCGTTTAAAGCTATGAAGAAGATTTACTTTTCGATAATGTTGCTTGAAAGCACTTTACATTTTCTAAAATTCATTCACATTTTGGAGTTGCTTGTGAATCAATCCATGCTTCCTCATTATTATGAATAATTGTTTGCTTATGTGTTTCTTTAGGACTTGGGCTGTTTTGACTACCACTTTGTGAAGCTCGTCCTGACGGTGCAGCTATTGTTGCAGCGTTAGCGCCTGCAGATATACCAACTCCAGTTCCAAGGGGCGTGCGGCTATATCCCGAACTTGTTGGCATTGCTTGACCCCCTGCAGTTGCGGCAGAGCGTCGATATACTGTGCTATTCATTGTTAGTTTTCGCACATTTTTGTCCGGATGAAAGACCAGTATGTATACTTTCGGCGAATAAAGGCAGACCAACGCCACTGAAGCACTTAAGCTAATCGAGATGCATAATGTTGTAATTTGAATCTAAAGGTAGAACAATGTCAAATATTAGGTTAATAAATACTTAAAATTAGAAAATTAATATTAGTTTAATTTTTCATTACATTATTTTAAAGTTTCTATAGATAGTATCAACTTAAACTTATATTTGCAACAAAATTTTGAAGCATGAATATTACAATTTAAATTTGTAAACAATAAACATACCATTCATATAAAATCAAAAATTGATGCTTGGAAAACCCCTTTAAAATTAAAAATTGTAAGTTAAGAATACCAAATATTGAGATTAAATATTTGTCTACTTTGTTGAAATGCTAATCTCGACATCTCTTATTTTATACCCTCTACCCAAAAGTGGAGAGAATAAAAATAAATTTTTTTTCATAATTTTTGAGATGTGGATACCAGAGTCACTAATTTCAATAATTTATTCATTATTTTAATACTCTACCAAATGGGTAGCGGGTACCAATAAGCCGATACAACATAAGCTTTTTTGATTAATCTTGTACGAACTCACTTCATATGAGTTTCCGGTACCAAAGTAAATTGGCACAAACGCTAGCCATATGATACACGTGGTATACATGGTAAAGCCGATAAATTTCGATTCGTTAAAATTTTCTGGTATTTTTCGCGTCTTAATAGCATATACTGTGCAAATCGTAATAAGTATCATATTGTACAACTGCGAGAAGAGGAAGGACATATCCTGGATATTGCACTTAAGAATCACTTCCGTTCGGTCTGGGTAATAAAATCGTGTTCCTGGCGGTTCCACAATCATCCATATCATAGTGATTAAAACTTGTATTGCTATTTAAGCAGCAAAAAAGTATACTGTTAGCATAGCAATCAAAAAATATAAATTAGAGAAACATTAGAGTGAATACCGATCAATGATGAGGTTATCACAACTTGAGATTGGGGTGAGATATATTTAAGTCGTTGGGCCGATTTTGATGCAGAGTGGAAGATCCGCGATATGCGATTAGTTTTTGTGAGGAGCGCGCTGTAAATAATTGAGAAGCCGACACCGATACCGAATCTTTGCAACACACATGATCCAATTGTTGGCTTTGCAATCAGAGCCAGCGTATTGCAGTAACACACCAAAATTCCAAACAGTAGAGTGTAGCTTAGTTCACGGCCAGACGCTCGCACAAGTGGTGTATCGTGGTTTTTGGCGAAGAGTACGATAACGAATATAGTCATCGTAATACCAATAAGTGCAACTATCATAGGAACGATTGCAAACAATGAATTCCAGCTCATGTACTGTATGCTAAGGGCAAAGCATGATAATTTATCGGGGTATGGCCATAGACCCGGACCACAGTCACGGCAAGTGAACTCATCATAAACATACTCGTATGGCTCACAACTGTCACAGATCCAACAGCATGTATCCCCCTAAGATTATATAAAAATTATACCTTCTTAAAACATAACCCGATGTGAACTAACCTGTTGTTTTTTAATCATGCCCGCCTTACATGGTAATGAGCATGCTGATGTTGGCATTTCCTGTTCCTTATTCCAGACCACGTTCTCCAAATTCAGCTCAAGGTTGTTAAACCATTTGCCAATCACCTTTAAATATATTACATAACATGTTACATTATATACATATGTCCATATACTAGTTTGGGATACAACGCTGGCATTACTACGCAGCTACACACATAGGCAAATTATACCGCTATATCTGTCTTGTTGTCCCACCACATTGTCGTCGTCTCTGAAAACGTTAAACCACTAACCATACAATACATAGATACACCAAGCCATACAAAAATCCCATCTTTAAAAACTGAATTATGGCGACCCCAGTCGGGTCGAGCGCTACGGCTCATTTCGTAATTTGAACCACAATATGTTGAGCCTGCAAACCATAAGCACGGCCAATGCAGTCGTTGAGCAAGCGCCGTTTAATTGCGAACATCTAAGACACGAGCAATTGTTGTTGTCTTCGTCTGAGGGACTTACGTCGCGGCAAAACAAAATTGACGTGCGCTAGCTGCTTGTCAGCGAGGCAACTGCACGTTGCAAAACTTCACATACATACAAATACTAATTTAGGCGGGCATGTAGATACACGCACGCATGCATAGAAACGAAAGCACAGCGCAACGAAATATGCTCGTGCTCATCGTTCTGCATTTGATCTGCGACTGAACTGAGTGTGCGACTGTGTGTAGCGCGCTGCGCTAGAACTTCGAATTACGAAATGAGCCGAAGAGGCTCTGGTGTTCGAGTCGTAGCGCTCGACCCGACTGGGGTCGCCATAATTCAGTTTTTAAAGATAGGATTATTTGTATGGCTTGGTGTATCTATGTATTGTATGGTTAGTGGTTAAACCTTACTTAATTAGGACTAAATCAGACCGGTGTAAGGTCTCAACCTAATGAAAACAAAAAATCGTACCTTAGGGGATATAATTTACATATTAGCTTTCCCTCAGACCATAGGTTGTTCCCCCGATGCACTATTTTGTATTGACTTTCATCAATGGAAACAAGCCTCAATAAAAAAAACGGTTAGAAGCGCATAACCCTAAAGTGCACCTTCCATTATAAAGTTGATGAGTTCTTACACAACAACAGTGATTGAAATCGATCATTGGCGATAAAAAACGCATCATTGATATTACTGACTAACTACTTTTACAATTATTATGCTCCTTATGCTCATGTCTGCAGTGTGCAATTTTCACACTAAAATAAAGGCTTTTCGAAAGCCAGTCAAATTTGATCGATTGTATGATGATAAAAGATCTACAGGGATTAAAAACGTAATGAACATTTTTACAGATGCATATTAATAATAAAGAGAATAATTATGTGTATGTTGATCTCACCAGTTCTGAGGATTTAATAAGTTTAATTTTGTTTACCTTGTACTGATACCCAGTAGAATTATCCAGTCGTTGATAATTTAATATATCATACCTAGCCAAGCCATCTCCTTGGCGATCAAATTTTACTTCACTGCCAGCTAGATCTGCAATTTATTTAAGAAATGAGATTTTTTATATGGTGCTTGCATAATAGAGAGCAAAACAGTACCAACAAATGAGACGTTTAACAAGTAATTATTGTAAAAATCTTTGCCATCATAACTAGCCATATCAGGACACGCCTGTGAATGGATATCGACTACTGGCTTGCGATACCATATGGACTCGCTATGTGCTTGATGACTTTGATGTTCTCCTTCATTCTTATCATTCAGCGTGCACAGATCAGAGTGTAAGTGATGAAGCGCATGGGCAAAGGCGTAGACGGCATCAACAACGAACTGTGTTTTTGATTCCTGTTCATATCTAAAGGAAACACATACAACAATAAATTTAATTTGTAATATTACGTATCGAAAATATGTTATTTTGCTAACATGGAATGAGTGTAATTTGATCACCGTCAACAGCAGAGACGATTTAGATATGTCTGTACGTATCGAAAATATAGACACGTTCTCAGGTAAATATTACATATTTTGTTAACGATAGAGCTATGTAAGTCCGTACGTCTTTCCGTAATCACATTTACATTTATAACAAGTTTATTTTAAAATTTTTTTTTACTATCGGAAGGAAAAATACAAAAAAAAATAACATATTTGATTTTCAACATAGATTTTTTTTTAGTAAACATAAAATAAAAGTTGCTATGCCATTCAGAAAACATTTATACAAAGTACGTTCCAAAATAAACACCATTTGAAAAAAATAAAACAAATTGTTCTCACATTATTCAGATAATTTGAGAAAATTAGTATTCAATTTTACTATTTTTCTGGAACATTAATTTGAGAAACTTAAAAAATAATAATTATTCTTTATTATATAACATAAATATTACGTATTATAAAGAAAATTACATTTATTTTGTGTCTGGGTTAAATGAAATATAATATTTCTTAACACAAACGACAATTTCGCAAAAAATGGCTCAATACGATTCGAAATTTAACAATTTTATTTTAGATACTCACCCAACTTTTTCTGATAACCTTAAGTTATCATCACAAAGAACTCTTCGTTCATGGTTTGTTGCATTATCTTCAGAGCTGTTTTTTATAACACAGTTAAAAGTATCTTCCCAGTATTCTGCGAACCAAGGATTACGCTGATTGGAAAGTGGCGTTAGTTGCATCATATAACGATCAAAATCTTCAATAATCTCCGATTGCAACTCAACCGTTATTGCACCCTCCGCTATTTCCTCCAATCCTTCAAGGAGCTTTTGCTGTTTGCCCCACCCATCGCTTGCTATCCAATGCAGCGGACGCGTTAAATTTGCGCGTTTCGCGGCTTGTAGAATGCGTCGAGCGTCCTCAGCGCGAGTGAAAAGAACAACACCTCTAGCACTTGGTTTTTTTAGAAGTTTGCTAATAATTGCATCAAAGACCTTATCATCTGCTGCACTGGGTACTTTCTCAGCTGCAGCAATGCACACATGTCGTTCGCTGGCTTCCTTATGGAACGCTTCAATACCGTACTCGCCATAAGAGCCTTCCGAGTGAATTGTGGATACATAAGACCAGTTAAAGTTCTTTATAATATCGACCAACGCGACGGACTGAAAAGTATCTGGCGGCACCGTTCTAGCAAACAGATCGAAACGTGATTTGTCGGAAAGTGTTTTGGCTGTGGATGCTGGTGATATTTGTGGTATATGGAAGAGACGAAAAAGATTGGCCACCTGCAGAGATACAGAGCTGTAAGAGCCGCCTATAACGCCAAAAACTGGTCCTGAAGACGCGTTTTTCTTCAACAGTGGACTGGAAGCATCAGAGCATTCAAAAATCGATGTATCCAAGTTGTTAAGCGAAGCGCGCACGAACTGTAGAGACTGATTTAAAGCATAAGTGTCGCGCGAACATGTGTCTAAAATATGTACGCCTATCGTGATACCGGGGAGCAGATTTGTATCATTATTAACTCGGTCAATAGCGTAGAGCATAGCCTCCAATCGTTGCACTCCTCTATTGTAGACCTTGGGCCCGCATGGCGATGCACCTTCGCCTTTCTCATGCACGGGAAATAAACCACCCAGAATTATATCGCCTGGTAGCGATACTGACACTGTATCCTGTGGTTGGGACTTTCCGCCAATTACCACATCTATCCTCCATATCAGCACTAAAACTAAAATTACTTTTCCATAAGATTTCATTTTAGTCGCTTCTCCACTTATGATGGCTTTATTAGCTAAGCACTTAATCACCATAATTCATACCATTATTCATGATTTATGTTTTTTCATTTGCAAGTTTCAGACACATTTATCATCTATAAAAGACAAGTGGAATATTTTTCAAAATAAAAATATGCAGTTAAATGGCTTTGAAATTCTGAATAACCTTTATGACACTAAATTTAAGGCGAAAATGATTAAAAAAAAAATTATGGCTATACCACTGAAACATTTGCCTGTTAAATAAATGTTATTATTAAAAACAACACATTAAATCATATTAATTGCTATTTGATATTGAAGAAAGCTGTCTATTTCTTCGCATGTGAAACGTCTGATTTGATTGTAAACTGCGGGACGAAAAAACGCTGCAAAAATGTTGCAAGGCTGTTTTTGTTTAATGATTTGCGCGAAAAAACACGATTTATATATATATATATATATATATATATATATATATATAATCAGCGGTAACCTAGATCTCAGAGACTATAGAATATATAAAAAATTTTTGGCAGCACTTGTTCTCACGCCATCAAATCGAAATAATATTCGAAAGCATGCGTTATTTCATAGCAATAGATTTTTGTTACATTCAGTATACATGTTTCCTGAAAATATTTTTATATGGGAAGGAATGCATACGTCACGTACACAGTTGCTGTGTTCTTTTGTTTGAATGTATGAGTCTATGTATCTTTATGGTCGCCTGGTCAAATAAACGGTCACAAGCGTTGATCGATGAGTATACATGCGAAGTTTGGCAGCGTGCAGTTGCCTCGCAGCAGAGAACGGAACGGGTATACACACTCAACCGGTACACCGGTTATTCATGAGCCTTTTCAATACATTTGTACTCATGAGTATGAGTATCGAAAAATGCACATACTTATGAGTACCGGTGCCTAAAAAATGTTAAGTAAGGCTTATACTCATGAGTATGGGTATCAAGAAGGCCCG
This sequence comes from Drosophila niveifrons, assembly GCA_035046325.1. Lineage (NCBI taxonomy): Eukaryota > Metazoa > Arthropoda > Insecta > Diptera > Drosophilidae > Drosophila > Drosophila niveifrons. The sequence continues at coordinate 199,225 of JAWNOC010000058.1, read as the reverse complement.
ACACTTATTGTGCAAGTGTCGAGGCATACTCGGCAATTTGCGATGTGTGATTCTTAGCACTCGGGTAAAGCCGATGCGAGTGTTTATGGGTGTGTGTAATACACACTGTGTATTCGGTACCAGTGTTGCCAACTCTTAGTGGTCATTTATAGCAATGAAGGCCAAAAAAAAATAGCTAAAAATAACTATATTTCTTCAAAAACAGTAAATTAAAATAGCTGGTAGTTTTCAATAACAAAATCTTATATTTTTATATATTCAGTGTTGATAATTTAATGATTCTTCTTCGATAAGCAAAATGCTTAAAACTTGCTTAATTTCCACCTCCTCGGAACTCAAATACTTTCCCATTGAACCAATCTGTGAAAGGTACTTATGGGGGACGTCGTACTGAAAACAGCATTTTTAGCTCATTGCAATATTAAAAAAAAACAAGAAAGCTACAGTCGAGTGTGCTCGACTGTGAGATACCCGCTACCCATTTTGAATAAAAGCAAAATATTGCGGTATTATTTCCTAAATATACCAAAAATACTACAAAATACTAAAAATATACCAAATGATATATTTGGTATATTTTTGGTATTTAGTATAGTATCACTTTCAAAATATACCATAGACGGCATAATATACCAGATTGTCGGGCAAAGCAACTGAGACCCCTAGTAGGTAGGCGTTTTAGCCCATACAAAAGTATTTCTTTAATAACTTCCACAATTTTGATCCGATCGCAACCAAATTTTCAGAAGTCACAAGGACTATAGTTTCTAATGTATATCCCAAAATTCGGGACTCCAGCTTTATTATTACTCTTGTTATTCGATTTTTTCTGATTTGCGGGGGCGGAAGTGGGCGTGGCAAAAATTTAAAACAAACTTGATCTGCGTGCAATCATAGCAAATGCTGTCGAAAAAAAATTATAGCTCTATCTCTTATAGTCTCTGAGATCTAGGTGTTCATACAGACGGACGGACAGACGGACATGGCTATATCGTCTCGGCTGTTGACGCTGATCAAGAATATATATACTTTATAGGGTCGGAGATGCCTCCTTCTACCTGTTACATACATTTCCTGTCGGCACAAAGTTATAATACCCTTCTACCCTATGGGTAGCGGGTATAAAAAAAATTGACTCATTTGCTTTATATTTCTAAGTTTTGACCTAACCAGGTTCATTTGACCATGGTAAGCTCAGGAGCCTAATAGCAAATGAAGCCAAATCATTCAAAGGATTGTTTCCTCCAGCGTCTTTGTATAAATTTACTTACAATATTTGCAAAATGGTTTTGATTTGTTAGTTAAATCTTTTACAAAACAGTCATTAAATTGAGGATCCTCCAACCAAACATCGCGAACTTTTTGCTTATTCATTTTAAGAAACAACCGCACAAACACAATAATCAGTGAACTTAAATGTAGAGATGGGAGTATTGGGAGCGCGAAACGCTGGGCTGTAAGTGTGGTGTGTATGTATCGATAGCCCAAACAACGTCTCTATTGCCAGTATACGATTTCCGAAAATTGAATTTGAAGGTCGACGGTTTTTTAGTTGACTTTAAATAAATAAATATAATCAAATATTACAAATTATTCAAAATAGCTTAAAAATACCAAATTATTTTGGTGAAATAGCCAACATAACAGGCAAAATAGCCAAATCTGGCTAGAAAATAGCCAAGTTCGCAACACTGTCCGGTACACTTGGTAAAAAATTATGAGTGGACAGGCTCGATCATATGTATGTTGTACATACATATGTAAGTATGTTTATATGCATGTATGTTGAGATGCAAAAACTGCCGTCGGCTTTTTGTGTTGTTCTTGTTATTGCTGGTCCGCTCTTCTATTATTTTAAGAAAATTTAATTTATTTGATAACTTATACAGTTAATAAAAATTAAATTCAACAGCTAAGTTCACCAACATGACCTGATTTGTGCAATTTCAATAAATTTCAGGAAAACCACCTGATATTTTCTTTGACCATTTGTCAAAATGTAGCTTTCTTACTTGTTAAGCGTATTTTTTCTCAGAATCTGGCTTATACATGAACTTATTAATTCATAGTGTCAAGTCTCAAAAGGAACAAAAAATTTGATTTGTAATTCTTTGAATTCTGTACCTACAATATAGAAAATGCAGACATAAACGCAATTGTCAATTGGTGTAATTAAAGTTTCTGGCTCTATTTCTGTTCACGCATAATAAAATTCTATCAGGATGTGCTAAAAAAGCATGCAGTTGAAAACCCTCATAAAAAAAATATTAAGTTATAGCCGAGTGTGTTGAACTTTGAGACACCCGCTACCTAACATAAACCAAATTAATATACCGACAAAATACTAAATTAATCCAAAGGCATATGTATACATACATATGTAGATAGACTATTCCGTTTAAAGTACTATACTGTACAATATGAACCAGATTGTCGACCAAAGCAACTATGAAGTGTATTTACATACATACATACATACGTATGTGGTTATATACACGCGAAATACACAAATAAATTATTTGTATCACATCTATACTTATATAAAAATACATATGTACATGTTTGCAACTAATACAAAAGACTTGTTCAATTCCCGCTTTACTCATTCACACAGAGATACATATACATATATCTTCACCTAAATAAACTTTTGTAAATGTAAAATGCTGGTATAGGTATACCTATACCTATAATGCTGAAATGATAGCCCTAAATATATACATACATATAGAATTAAATATCTCAATTATGTACACTTGTATATATGTAATGACATGCATACATACATACTTATATATTAAACGATTCATATGTGCGCATATGCATTCTAGGGTGTCCTATGTTACTGGCTTCTTCACCTATACTGGTTTCTGTAAATGTGTGGGTGTTAAGACAAACGCCGATATCCTTCAAGTACACACACATACATCCATGCTGCCCTTAAGTCGTCCCAGCGCGTAATTTTACCATTTACAGTTACACTTACAAATACATATATAGTTATGTGTGAGTAACGACTGGCAGTACTTACCGCAATTGTAATAGTTTAGTTTAATATTGTCTACATTTATTAACAAAGTCCTTGCCCAATATGAATTTCAGTTATAAGTGAGAAACGTGCACACACATCTGTGCATACCATTACCCGTAGATAAACTGATTTCCTCATGATAAGCCCAAGCAGTTCTTGTACAAGCAGCAGAAGCTGAAACCATCGGAGTAATACAACAACAAACGGAGGAGCCAAACATTAGAGAGGTTGCCATCATGAAAAAGAACAACAACACAGTAGAAACAGAAACAACAACAGAATCCATCTAACTGTCCATCTCTCCCTGGATGGCCTTTTTCAGGAGCGTAAGCACTACTGCAGCCAGCAGCCGCAATGGACCTTAAAGAGAAACCTCGCAGCATTGAAAGCAGCAGCAGCAGCAGCAAATACCCACTCGTGGGTCAAACTTGCAGCATAGGCTACTCTTAAAAAAATCCAACAACAGTAAAGAGTAAAAGTAAAGAGATGACGGCTAAAGCTCCATATTCCAATAGCTTTTATTTTGTACCCTATGGCTTTTGTGGCTCCTCGTTTAACAGCAAATGCGTTATGCTTTCGATTTAACTAATAATAAAAATAATAATCAGAATATTAACTTAAAAAATAACAAGAACAAAATTTTTAGAGTACATCTTTAAAGACGTAACGGTCGGTGGAAACATGCATATTGACGAAAGAGAAAACAATTTCGTTATGAGAATTCGAAATAGCTCAGTTTGGACCCGATTCAGACGGATCCAGTGGTGAGATCCCGGCAGATCGATTAATTATTAATCGATTTTATAAATATATTTTTCGTCAGGTGTCTGAAAATAAAATCAATGACAAAATTGTTTTTTATTTTGTATATTTACGCAATCTCCGACAAATTTGATGTTTTGTGGAATCAAAACCCAAAACATTCAGAATATTATGCAATATGGATGGCACACATTAAAGTAACAATTAAATTAAAAATATATGTACATACATATGTAAATTTATTTTTTTTAGTTGCCCTAAAGTGGTCAATAAAGACTGCAAAATATAATCAAAACATATTTAACATATGTATGTATTATGAATCGTTTTAAATTAAAAATGCAAACAAGAAAACAAAGTTGATTTCACAATTTTTTTTTTTTTTTAATTTAGATAAATACATTTTTTTATTTATTAGATACATCGGCATCGTTGTTCACACTTGCGACTATTTTTATAATCAACAATGAGGAAATATCGACAATATATCGAAACCGTAAAATCAACTTTGGTTTTTCAATACGACTTCGATATCCGTAATATCGATGCGATGTCACCATTCCCACACGGCACATTGCATGTGGAATGAAATTGTAGAAATAAATTGTATTTTAAAATTAACATACAAAAGGCGAAAATACCTTAACTAAATAATAAACCACATTTACTGTTTGGAGCAGACGCTATTGTCTTTAGTACATATACAATTGCTTGTCAATCTAGCGTCGAATGCTGCAGGTAATAAATGTTGCACAGTCAAATGTCAATTAAAATTACATGATGACATATAAAAGTACACATAGTGCAAATCGTTGACGTTCATCACCTGCAATATATTTTCAAGTTTTAAAGTACTCGAAAACGCATCACCACGCGGCATAATTGCCTTTGTTGTTGATTTCTTACTTTATGTCTTCCTCATTTAATTTGATAGTTGAGTGTGCACGCATATACGACAACGTCGGCAAATGTGAAGAGTAAAGCTTGATTGTGAGTGTTTTGTCAGGACTTTTTGACATGTGCTGGCAAGTTGCAACAAATGAGTCGAAACCTCAGCAGCATAATTGTGTATGCAAGTATGTGCGTTACATATTTTTATGTGTAGCGTGCCCATCATAATAACTGTTTATTAATCTCAACTTGTATACTCTAGTATATATCTTGTGCATATGCGTACATTCAATATGATGATTTTTGAAAGTTAATATATGGTTTAATAGATACATATCTAAATGTTTCATATTTTTGCTTAAATTTCAGGTCCAGTCTCTGACATATTATCAAAACTGCTAAATTCTTTTAGGTGAGATTACTATTACTAATCGTAGTCTGTCTCTACTAACTTGTCATCTTTTGAAGGAGTATTCAAATGGTTGTTTGACGCAGTGTCAGCGGGTAATATTTCGCCCTTGATCGCTACGTATGTAAAACGGACCGAGCCGTTTTGACAACATTGTGAGATTTTCGTTATGCGACCTTCACCAACAAATTTATCAACACAAACGGAAATTTCAAGAAACATGCAGAACCAAAATATGGTAAGTGAATTGTTAATAATGCTTGGCAATGTATCAAAAGAAAGTATATCTATCGTAAGCCCGCAACCCAATGGGGTAATTGTATTTAGTAGAAATGTATAGTACAATTCAGTGTCTTCATTCCAGTTGATATATCCATGTCTGTCTGTAGGAGCATCAAGACCTCAAAAAATATAAGATCAACTATCTTATATCCTTGCTGACATTGCATTAAGACCAAGTTTGTTTCAAATTGTAACCACGCACAAACAAACCCATTATAATCTTAAAGTAAAGTCTTCAGTAATATAAGTTACACTTAACTTGTAGCCTTATTAAATTGGTAATAACGGCTTTGAATACTTTAAGAAATCTCAAATTTTCACTAAATGGGTACCGGGTATTTTACAGTCGGACATAATCGACTTTTTTCTTGGCTTTCTCTTAATTTTTTTTTTTTTTAATTTTAACTTTGCTTTTATTATTGGTTCAACTTTAATATTAAGAATTGAACTTAAAATAATTTATTTTGTTCCCGTAATAGACATTATATTGAAAATAAAGGTTTCTGCATTACTATAGGAATTTTACTTTTAGGATAGTATAAGTATTTGCTTGGAAAAATTGCAAAATTGTATTGATTTTGTATCTCAATTCTGTCGAACTAAACTTTTCTTCTAGGAGTTTATATTTATTTTTAATTTTGATTCGTTAAATTTCAAATCGTAAAAGAGATACATCTTCCGACTTCTAAATGTAATTAGTAATAGGTTAACAAAAATCTGTGGTGCTTTGGAAATCTCGAACTGTTAGAAAGTTAATTGTTCAGTTATTAACTTTTAAGGGCTCGGGTAGACAAATCCCTATTTTGTACTTATAACCTATAGAAAATGCCCATAAAATTTCAAGTTTAATTTTAAATTTCGATTTGTAGATTGAATAAAGATATATATAAAGATATATTTTTCAAAGGCCTTCCATATTAGGATCTTTTTTGTCCGAAATTAAGAATTTTTTATTTATTTATTTAAAAAGGTTAGCTATAATTAAAATTAATACTAACAATTGGTAAAGCAATTGCTGAAAAAGACTTAGGCTTATTTAGAATTGTAGTTCATGGGTATCTTATCCAATTAAAATTGTTGAAGTCCTACGCATGTTCCAGAGAATTGGAAACATTATCAAAAAAGTTGGCTTTTCGCGATCTTCAAAGAAACAATTGTTATTATATCTTTTTGTTTAAGTTTTAAATTAAATATATTAAAAGTTTTAATCTTAAGAAATAATTATTATCTACCAGCCAGATAATCGTAAAAATTTGAAAATGAGTGAATGAATGAAAAGTAAATCTATAAAAGAGGTTTTACACGATGATTAGCTTCAATGTTTTACTCATTCTCGATTCGTACATGCCATTTTATATTCCCAAATTTCTCAATTTTGTTGCTTATATTTGATTATGTCGCTGGTTTTGTTTATTTTCGGTTTGTATTTCAATTTGAATTCCGTTATATTTATTGTTGTATTTGCTATATGCATTTCATGTAGCGTCGACAATATGAAATATTTTCAATCTGTTGTAGATTTTGCCGATAAATAAAAAGACCAACAAAAAATATGCCTCAACAATGCAGCCGGTTGCTGCAGGTTCAAAGCAGCCATCGCTACCACAACACAACACAACACAGCCGCAATTTCAGATAAACAAGGCATACAATGTCGTATCAATATTAAAAGCTACAACAACCGCAAATGCTCAACAGAGTTCTCACATGCCATCGTCATCGTTAAATCAGGCACAATCACATCAACAAAATCAGTCACAGTCCCAGCAAAGCTATGCAAATGTGCTAAACCATCGACCGTCGATGGCGGCTCCAACACTCACAGTTGGATCTCATCAACCGCCGTCGTCAGTGATCTGTAGTGGCGGCAACATAATGAGTGTTAACAGTTGTCAAATCAACACCAGCGAGCTGAGCTCGGCTGCAATCTACAATCTTGCCGGTCAGCATAGGACAGCACAATTGACTGGCGCCAGCAGTGGAATCATCGACTCAAATTGTCGTTTTGTAGGAAGCGTTACTGCATTATCTGTATCAGATATGACGAAAAGCGGCGTCGGTAATAATACTACAAGCAACAATGCATCCAATTGTACTACGCACTGTGCCAACTCTAACGGTACTGCTAACGGAAGTAATCATAATCAAAGCATTATAACATTGGCCAATTCGCATGGCCTCGCTGTTGGCACTTCTAGTACACCACCTTATGCTTTACATGACAAGGGACTTCTAGGCGTTGTAAATGGTGTCAACGTCAATTGTATCGATAATAGGAAATTCGACTATAAAAACAGTAATCTACTATCAAATAGTAGGGTTCAACAAACCCAAGAGGTAAAATACATGACCTAAACAAATCAGCGAACATTTATAGAGCATTATCTGTTTTATTTCTCAATTGTATTTGTATGATATTATTGTAGCTTCACGAACTGGTACAATTTAAATACAATTACCATTTTTTTACGTATTAATTCTTTTTGTGATAGCATATATTAAGATCCAGTATATCCTTGTTCACTTTTTAAAATAACGTTAAATGAATTTATTGAGATGTCAGTGTACTCATACGTCACCATTACCTTTACCTACATTTTAGAAACTATATAAGCTTCATACAACGGACTACAAACCTCCTTCTTGGGGTGTATTTTTGATATCTTTATCACGAAATAGTAATGCGTTTAACTTGTTCTTCCATAGTACGTTGTTACATTCAAGTTTATGTCTTCTTCTCATTCCGACTAGAAACAATAGAGTGAATAGATTTATTAACTTTGTTGAATCTCCCTAGTTTACTTTGATTTGTAGGTCCATATGGTATAAAAAAGTTTTTCTTATGCTAAATTATGCTTTTGTACTAAATAATAGTAAAAAAAAACTTAAAACCAAACCTTTTATTATATATATGATTTTTATACCCGCTTCCCATAGGGTAGAAAACTTTGTGCCTCCAGGAAATGAACGTAGCAGTCAGAAGAAAGCATCTCCGACCAGATTCAGTATCCGTCTGTCCGTATGAACACCTAAATCTCAGAGACTAAAAGATAGACCTATAATTTTTTTCAACAGCATTAATGTTTGCAGATATTTTTTCAAATTTTTTCATTTTGATTTTTGGTATATTTAATTATATATAAATTCCTGAAAATTTTGTTATTAAAGAAATACTTTTGAATAGGGAAAAACGCCTACTTACAACGGGTCTTAGTTGCTTTGGCTGACAATAGTATATTAAGTATTCCTTCTAAAATGAATACCTCATTGTTTGGCTTTTATTTCCAATGGGTATCTTACAGTCGAGCACACTCGACTGTAGGTTTCTTACTTTTCATTTATTTGCGTAATAATTTGATATTAGCGCTTTGTAAATTTTATTCTTAATGTTTTTTTCCGATTTTCTTGGGTCTCAGTCATACTATATAACTGAAAATTAATTTTAAATGCAACTTTAAACACCTTTTAAATAAAGTTTAACTAATATATACTATGTAATGGACATTGTAGTTGAATTTACTTACAATAAAAGTCTATCGTCGTTATTACAGTTTGCGTCATCGGGTAACAACAGTTCTGGGAACACCCGTTCAAATCCACAAACTGGCGGAATATTTCGTGGACCTCCACCCACATCGAATACTCCAAGAGGCCCCGGCGGTGGCAGCGGAAGTGCCCGACATATGCATATGCCAGCAATGTATCCGAATGTTGTGCTACAGCAGTTTCCTCCATTTAGTCAACGCCAACCCACATTTCCAGCTCCACATATACAATATGCTCCGGGACCCATCTCCTACTATCCCTATTCGTATCTATCAACATTACCGCAACAACCACCACATTCACGAAGTGGGGTAGCGGTTAATACAAACGTCAACATTAACAATTCGATGCAGCCCGTGCAGCCCGGAGGTCCCAATGGACCATTGGTCCAGGCTGGTCCAGGGGCGTCATCGCCACAAATGCAATTACTGACTGGAGCAGTACAGTCGGGCACAAATTCTGTACTCGGTGTCGGTGGCACTGGTACAGGTCAAGTAGGTGTTCCTCCAATGGTTGGTGTCCTCACACCGAACGTGACACCCTCAGTACAAGCGCCACCTTCAAGTAGACGACGTCACCAACATCGATTGCAGATTATTGATCCAGCGACACGAAAGAATATTCTCGACGATCTGGATAAAGCAAGTGTTGCCCAAATATATTTCTAACTTAATACAATACATCATTTTAATTGAATAATTTTATTCATATTTTCAGAATAATTCGACTGTGGACCAGGATCAAGTAACTGTTTCGCATCAAGTGCCTGCGGCGACATCAGCCACCGTTGTTCAACCAGATATGTCTTTATGCGCTCCACACTCCGAATCAATTGTTAGTGGTGTGGTCCTTCAAGGAAGTTTAGAAACAAGGGCCAATATTCCGTGTAAAATAGGTATAAAATCAATGTCATAATGTCAATTTGATGACTACTTATTCACAATATCTGTTATTTAGATCAAATCTCCGCTCATCGCCAAGATGGGGGTCAAACCCCAGTAGTGTCAGCCATGTCCGATGCACCTTCTGTCGAAATATTACCAACTCTTCAAAAGATCAAGAGCAAAAAGTAAGCCAATTAAGAGTAATTTATTTTCCCCTTGCACAAGGCACTGCAATTTTATTAAAATAAAATCATTTACTTACAGAATTCCTATAGTTGCTTCAAAAGATGAGATTGAATCGTCATCTACATTTTTAAATGGTAAGTCCTACAGAATTCTCAAGTCTTTTCACATATCAATCTATATTTTTTTTGACACCTCTTGTTAAGTTTTTTGTACATTTTTGCTATGCAAATTTAAAGCTGAAATATTTTGAAAGCAACTCAATAATAACTGTCATCTATATGATTCGTAAATATATTTTATATAAAAAACTTAGAAGTTATTAAAGAAATCATATAATATGTCAAACCCTGTGTGCAGTGGCCGGGTGTTATTTGCAGACAATTCAATGCACTTCTATTTTGATATATTACATAAGCTGCCTTAAATACTGTCTGCCTTAAAATCAAATGAAAAGACTACAATCGCGTACCCTCGAATGTGAAATATTCGATATCAATTTTGCCCACTGTGCTAAATGTTTAGGAACGATTTTGTTGTTAAAATATACAAAAACATCTAAAATTTATGGAAATAGCGAATTTTGTGTATAAGAATACAGAACATGTTAAGAACAATACAATAGAGTAAAAATTATAAACTTCTGTGATCAAGAACAATCATGTCAAACAGCGTGCGCATTCTGTATTCTGATATGTTGTTTATCGCTAACGAAGACGAGATTGAAAGGCATATAATTTTCAAGTATTTCTGAAAATTGTATTTGAAGTATGTATGTAAAAACTTTTACACATGTGGCAGGAAACGTCAACCGCGACCAAATTAATAAAAGAATTTTTACACTCGCTACCCATAGGGTAGAAAGGCATTATAACTTTGCGCCTTCAGGAAATGTATGTAACAGGCAGAAGGAAGCATCTCCGATATTGTAAAGTACACATATTCATGATGAGGGTCAACAGACGAGACGATCTAGCCAAGTTTGTCTGTCAGCATGATGTCCGCACCCAGATCTCAGCGACTATATATATATATATATGTATACTAGAGGTACAAGTTTTCGATAGCAAACCCACCGCCGCCCCGCAAATCGACAAAAATCGAATATAGATACATACACTAATATATATTGTCTTTTTGATTCCTGAAAATTTGGTTGCGATGAGATAAAAATTGTCCAGCTTATTAAAGAAATATTTTTGCAACGCCTACTACGGTTGTTAGTTGCTTTAGTTGACTATCTGGTATATTTTCAACGCTATGGTATATTTTAAATGTAGTATTGTATCATAATAATGCCAATATGTACACAAGACAGCATTTGGTGTGCTTTCAGTTTTAATTCGCTATATTTTAAAATGTTTTGATTTTATTCAAAATGGGTAGCGGGTATTTCACAGTCGAGCACACTCGACTGTAGCTTTTTTACTTATTTTAAAGTAATCAAATATATGTAATGCTTTTCTGGGTTATTTATTTTAAATGTACTAAAACTATTTTAATATTTCTTCAAAATGCACAATCATATAATTTAATTAATATAATTGCCGCGTGCGACAGAACAAAAATTCGGTTTGGCGTTTTAAAATATACTTATAAGTTTTGCTGAAATCAGTGTTCAAACATTTCGCCCCGAAAACGACTTCTAGCACCAATAAAGACCTCACCTAGACTATTAAGTGTTTTTTTTTGCACTTTGAATGTGCATACGTATATGTTTTTGATCAGCGTTTACGGCTGATTTGATAACGCTATTTCTGTCTGCCTGTCTGTCTGTCTCGAAGAATACGAGATCACAAAGACTATAGGAAATAGAGGAACACTTCTTTGCGCATATCAGTGCAAAGTGCTAAAACGTCACACACTAAGCTTATTTCGCTTATTTATATTCATACATATACAAATTATGCAAACTGATATACGTAATCTCCATCGGATAAAAAATTAATGTTTTTTTCGGGAAAGAGTTAGGTGCAACTAAAGTTCTTTGATTAATATTGCGGTTAATTATTTAAATTCTGTTGAACAACATATTCATTACATATGTACATATATATAAAACAACACGACCGAAGTTACGGGAAAGCTAACTGACTGACTCACAAAATTGTCATTTTTGGAATGAGCAAACGTTTACAATAATATAATCTAGTATAACACTTTTTTCAAGCAATCTAAATGAAGTTGTCTGAAATTGTTTGCTATTTCTATGCTAATTTCATAAATTTGCTTAGCTGTTTCAATATAAGCAGACATACTAATACATATATAACAGAAGAGAGAAAATGAAATGGCTAGGGTTGTTCCCATATCATTTTATTCTAGTATAACCGCATGCGTAGGAGCTTATCAAAGAAATAACAATATTGAATGCTCTTCTCTCTCTTTATCTCTCTTATTTATATGCGGTTGGTTCATTCATCTGCTTCCGCACACGATCACCACGTGTTTTTCGGTGTAGTTGCTAGTGCTTGCGAGTGTGATACAATTGTGTTTAATTGTGTTGGTATTCACGTTTGCTTTAGCCCTGAGATATTAAGGCTATCTTGCTGTTATAGAGTAGCTTGTTTATGGCGCTTGCTCATCTTTCTGTTTGTTTTGCACAAAAATGTTTTAGTTTTGCTTGCTTCTTGCTCCCTACTTAAACCGCCGTCGGTCGGTCGTTCGTTGATCGCGATCATTCTCATTTCCATTTAAAAGTACTGGTGCGATTTAATATCAGCTGTCTATGTATAGCACTTTGAAATAGTGTGACGGGACAAGTTTTCGACTTTATTGAGAAAAGAAATTTTGAGTATTCTAGATGTAGAGATGTACCCATTTTTAAAGACTTCATATTGATATTTATGTATATATTTATGCGAACACATCAGACACATCTTATGAATTCACCTACACAATTGGGTTTATTTATTTTTAATGCAAACCATTCCAATAAATAATGAATCACCCTTTATAAGTATATGTAAATTTTTGTTATTGCCAAAATTACTGCGAAACTTATAATGGACAGAATTATCTATAGTTAATCTACCTATGGGTATGTATTTAGGTATTAGGTAAACTCTCGTAAGTCGTATTTGCGAGAGTATCGTAAGCAATATTTTTTTTCTTTTTGTGAAAACAACTTTATAAGAGGAACGATACATAAAATCTTATAAATTGTATTAATTATAATCTGGCAACCTATGAAAATAAAATTTAAAAATAAATATGTCAATAACTTTACAACAAAATTCAAGTCTCCACCATAAAGAGTTCAATTGCGACTTAGAGCTAACATATGTGTAATGTTTTGGGTATGTTTTCATGTTTTAATGCTGAGTCCTCAAATTGCAATGGAAAATTTTAATTGATCTTTGGACTACGAATGTAACGTGAAGTGGATCTTTTTGTTTGTGACGATTAGTCGCCGTCGCGACGAGTTTAAGTTTAGAATATGATCTTTATGTGAATGCAATAGGATCTTTTGGAAGATAGGGGAATAATTACGAGAATACATCACGTCCGAGAAATTAGTGTGGTAGTCGATATGTCGCTATATATATTTTTTTAGCAGTGTGAATATTTAAAATAGGGTGACAATTTTGACATAGACCTTCAACATTTTATTGAGAAATGTGCTTACTCCGAAAACGAATTTATTTTTTACCAAGATCGGGATCCGAAGCATACAGAAAAAATCCCAAAGGAATGTATGCAAAAGAAACGTTTTAAATTGATACGTTTTCAGAAATCACGAAGACTAGTGAGTATTGTATGTCCCAAGGCTCGCGACTCTAGCTTACGGTTGTTATTCTATTTTTCTCGATTTGCGGTGCGAACTACTATTACGCCTACTTACTTGGGGTTTTTTTTGCTTTAGCTGACAATCTAGTATATTTTGACATCGATAGTATATATTGTGTGTAGTACCACATATATACCAAATGTACAATTCAGCAAATTGTCTTAGTATATTTTGAAAAATACCGGAATATATTGCTTTTATTAAAAATGGGTAGCGGGTATCACACAGTCGAGCACACTCAACTGTAGCTTTGTTCAAGATTAATATGCCCTGAAATAGCAAATACAAGTATTTTGAAAAAGAGTTTCTCCAATTGATGAATTATTGATGAATTACCTCCTTGATGTTGCAAATGTAACAGGTTGGCTGATGTTTACAAGTAAGTTGGTTTAAATGTTTACAAGTAAGGCAGTTTTATCACTAATATTTTTAACGAAAAATTAGTCTTAAAGACGATGTGTACAAATAAGGAAACTGCTCGAAGCTGCAGTGAATTTCTGTGATTACGAACGTCGTAATTCCTGTCCTAAACTACAATATATGGAAGAGCAGAATAAAGGGAGAAAAGCAAAATTTCGATATAAATATGATGTTTTTTTTATTATATCGCATACATCTATATTTTATAATTGCACTTGATTTATGCATTGCATTTGAAAAATAATTGAATGTTCTGATTCCAAAACTGAACTATTACGTATAAGTAAATGAAAAATCATCAGTATTAAAAACTAAGAATACTTGCACATTTAACTACGTGAATATTTTCTATTTGATTTAGTCAAAGTGGATAATGCTGCGTCAGAAGAAAACACAGCTATTGAGACGACGACGAACGAGAGTAGTATACAGCCCAAGAAACAGCCGACAGAATCGGTTGCACTTCAAAGTAATCAACATCATAATTATTCGCAACTGCAGAAGCAATCGCATCTTGAAAACCTACAGCAACAACAGCAAACACTATCAGAGCTCATGTCTTCTGAGCAGATTGACATTACTGAGGTCGACCCCAAAAACGATTCCGCTGAGAATAGAAACGAGGTATCATCATTGAAACAACAACTAATATCAGAGCTTCTAGTAGATGAAGTTTCCGAACATGACTCCAACATACCCAATATGATACAACACAATGAATCAAGCATACAAGTAGTGGATACATTTGATTCGGCGATGCCAGTATCGCTGCCCCATCAGATCATTTCTCACGAAAGTACCCCTGATGAAACTGATCGAGCTCAAATTTTGTTACAAACTGAAGGCGAGTCAAATGTTGATGAAGCAGTTAAAGAACAATCTGCTAAGAGTGTTGATAATATTGTTGCAGCAGAGTGTGTACCAACAACTGAATCAGAGCAAGTAATACAACAAAATATTGTTTTGAAAGATAAAGAGCGAAATGAGGAAGAAGAAAGAAAATTGATCGATACATCCGGCGTCAATGTAGAATCGCCTTCGTCATCAATTGCTACATCGTTGATTAATTATAACAAAGATCAATGGTCTCCAAGTAATCCTGGTGGCAAAAAACAATATGATCGTGAGCAACTGATGCTGTTGCGTGAAGCGAAAGCGTCACGTGTCCAACCCGAAGTTAAGAATGTTTCAATACTACCGCATCCGAATCTCATGCCATTATTTATGCGAAACAACAATAACAACAGCAATAAGCGTGTACAATCAATGGTGGGTGTAGTTGGAGGAGGTGGTAATCGTAACAACGAGTCTATTGGTGGCAATTTCGTAGGCAAACAATCGCATGTTTCCATGTCCGGTGTGCAAGCGGGGGGCAGAAGTAGCATGAAGGGAATGATCCATGTGAATCTGTCGCTTAACCAAGACGTTAAACTCAATGAAACAGAAAATGCTTGGCGTCCGCGAACGCACAATAAACAAGATCACCATGACATTGGTGAGGGCTCCAACAACAAGATCAGTCATGAAAAAGATGAACTTGTGCGCCGCGTTCGAGGTATTCTTAATAAACTAACGCCAGAGCGATTCGATACTTTGGTCGAAGAGATAATCAAACTGAAAATTGATACACCCGATAAAATGGATGAGGTGATCGTACTCGTGTTTGAGAAAGCTATTGACGAGCCCAATTTTTCTGTTTCTTATGCTCGACTGTGCCATCGGCTCATTAGCGAGGTGAAAGCACGCGACGAGCGAATGGAAAGTGGCACTAAAACAAATTTGCAGCATTTCCGAAATGCTTTGTTGGATAAAACAGAGCGCGAGTTCACACAGAATGTATCGCAAAGCACGGCCAAAGAAAAGAAACTTCAGCCGATTGTAGATAAAATCAAAAAATGTCAAGATCCCAATGAGAAGGCCGAGCTGGAAGCTCTTCTCGAAGAGGAAGAACGTAAAATTCGTCGACGTTCTGGTGGCACTGTTCGCTTCATTGGAGAGCTTTTTAAAATATCTATGCTAACGGGCAAAATTATTTACTCGTGCATCGATACACTGCTGAATCCGCATTCCGAGGATATGCTCGAATGCCTATGTAAACTGTTGACGACTGTCGGCGCAAAATTTGAGCAAACACCGGTGAATGGTAAGATTCCCAGTCGTTGCTATTCACTCGAGAAATCTATATCACAAATGCAGTCGATTGCATCCAAAACTGAAAAAGATGGAGCCAAAGTCAGTTCGCGAGTGCGTTTTATGCTGCAGGATGTTATTGATTTGCGCAAAAACAAATGGCAATCGACCCGAAATGAGGCACCCAAAACTATGGGACAAATTGAGAAGGAAGCGAAGAATGAACAGCTATCGGCACAATATATGAACTATAGTGGATCATTATCATCATCGTCCTCAAGTGCCAATGGACCCCAGACTGGTGGTCCAGGTGGTAAACGCGATGATCGTGGTAATGGTCGGTTTGATGGACGATCCACTGGTGGAGGCTATGGTGGCAGTCACAGTCAACGTAGTGACGTTGGCAGCAATTTACGACATCAACAATTAGGCGCCAACAGCAACACTGGAAATAGCAATTCGAATAGTGGTGGTGGAGGAGGAGCTAACAGTGCTCACTCTAATGGCAATGACGACAACACGTGGCATGTGCAGACTAGCAAAGGTAGTCGCTCTCAAGCAGTTGATACCAATAAACTGGAAGGTCTGGTAAGTCTTTTTGGTATACTTTGTGATATTAAAGCATGCACTATTATAACAACAGTAGTAAAATAAATAGATATTAATAAAATTGTTAGGTTTTAATAGCGAGCCACCGTATGTATTAGCTTTTAGTATCATGAATCTTGTTATGCTTCTAGACATTACAGCTTAATCAGAATTTGGATACTAAGAAAATGGGAGGAGTATCTCAATTTATTAATTGGAACAATGCTAGCAAACAGTCTTCAACACCAACCACAACACCGTCAAATTCATTTGCTGCACTTTCTTCTCTAATTGACAAAAACATGTCCGACCGTGATCGTGATCGCAGTGGACCCCGAAATAAGGGATCTTATAACAAGGGGTCCATGGAGCGAGATCGTTATAACGAAAGAGGTATGTGATTATAATTCCTAATTGTTTAGCATAAAATAACTTTTTCATTTCATAGGTGTCCACTCTAGAACTGGTTCGACACAGGGATCGCGGGAGAACTCTTCGTCACGAGTCGCACAGCAGCACTCTCAAAACCGAGGTGGAATGCTTAACTCGACTTCATTACAAAAATCAGCTAGTCACTCCAAGTACACACAACAGGTGCCACCAGCTAGACTTTCTAATAAGGTATGTTTTACAAGTATAAATCGCGAAATAAGTCAATTTTTAAACCATAAGTCAAAATTAATATAAGTATTTTTTATCAGTAAACTGCACTTTATGTAATAATAGGAAACGTTTACCACAGCATGCCAACTTAATAGGGAACAAAGACAATTATAGTGAACTTTTTTGAACATGAAATTTTTGCCACGCCCCACGTCTGCCCCCTTAATTTCGAAACTAGAATCGATTTTTGGTACAAACAATAATAGCTATAATATATATTTTTAATAATACTAATATATTTTTAACATTTTTTTGCAATATATAATTTTTAAAATAAATAGCGCACTGTTTTTTTTTTTTTATTCAAAATGGTTTGCGGATATCCCTCAATCAAGCACAAGCTACAGTAGCTTTCTTATTTGTTTCAAATTATGCTGGTGGTATAAAGAAAAAAGAATTTTTACACATGGATCTAGAATTATAGATCTAGAAACACAAAAAAAAAAAAAAAAAATTGTCAAAATTACGATTGTTGAAAATACCGAATTGCTTTCATATGATGATAAAATTATATATTTAGCTGAGACAATCAATTTGCTAATCGGCCTATGTTTACATATTCCAACAGGCTATGGGAACCTCTCTTAGCAGCAATGGCGCCGGAAACGTAGCCGGCATCTACAGAGGTAGCGATCAGTTGCCAACATCAATTGCCTCATCTTCTATATCTATTTCTGCCACGCAATCGAGAAATGTTGCGCCACAAGCCGTGTTTGTTGAACCACGCCCCAGTGACCTGAAGCTTTTTAAATCAGTCGTCTCTGATCTTATCGATCTGGCAATGACATCTAAGAAATCGGACACTTTAACGGTAGTGGAATGTTTCAAAAGGGTATCGGAGCAACAACGATGTGGCTTTTTGTTCTATATTCTTACCGATTATTTGCATTTAGCGAATGTTGATAAACAGTACAGGCGATATTTAGCTAACATGATTGCGACGCTTATCCAGGAAAAATATATTTCCGTCGAGCACTTTCAGCTTGCATACAAAGAATTTACCGAGTATGCAAACGATTTAATTGTTGATATTCCTGATTTATGGTTATATGTTCTTCAATTTACTGGTATGTATCTACGCTATTTATGCAAAACAGAACAAGATGGCTAGAAACTTATCCTAGTCATTTTGCTTACCAACTTAGAATCATCTGGTGTATACATGTTCAACAACGCAATAATTTTATCTACAATTGTAGGTCCCCTCGTAGTAAAGAAAGTTTTGACAGTCTCAGATTTGTGGACTAAAAATCTGCGAGATAATCCATCTTTCGAGGGTAAACATTTCCTTAAAACCTACTTAACATATTGTACAAGGGAAGTTGGACCTAACTTTACTCGAAATATGTGGAAGAAGTTTAACATACGATGGACTGATTTTATGCCTGACAGCGAAGTGAACAATTTTATTGAATCCAATGTAAGTTGTCTCTTCCTTTCTTTCAATGTTTTTTTTAATATATTATACAAACACTTGTGAAGAGGTTTGAATACGTCGAGAGTGAATTGAAAAAACCAGTGATTGAAGAACGCAAGTCCTTGGAGAAGCACATCGAAAATGTGATAGAACATATTGAGCACTTAATAAAGGAAGGTTCAACTGCAGATTGCGTCATTGATTACAGTAATGTAAGTTTTGCCTCTATTTTAATTTAATAATAATAAAATCTAAAATATTTCTTTAATATCTCTATTCTAGGGCAATATAATTGTTCCCGATAAAGTGTTTATTAGAGGCTTGACTAAAACTCTTTGTAACTTTGCAATTGTTTATAAAGAACATAGTTATAAACTTGAACCTGAAATTTTTCAAAAAGTTTGTATACCAGTTTTGCAACGTTATATTGATTCCAACGAGGACCTACAGCTTGAATGTTTGTATGCAGTGCAGCTACTTGTCCATAGCTTAGAGCATCCCAGAGGTTTGTTACATCCGATTTCCTAAGATCTTAAATCAGGTTATGGTTTTATTTTTAGGATTGTTAAGTGAATTATTTGGTGAACTTTACGATGGTTATGTAATACAGAAGGAATCGCTATGCATCTGGCGCAACTCAAAAGAGCAATCAGCTGGCAAGGGTAAGAGTTCAATATATATACGGAAAGAAGTAACTTATTATAATATAATTGCTTATAGGTGTGGCTGTGAAAAGTCTTAATCCATTTTTCAACTCTATATTCAACGATGAAACCAACTAATGCATAATTGTGTACTCGAAGATAACAAACACCGCGAGCTAGGGCAAAGAAAATAAACACATAAAAATATCAAAATTGCAAGGAAAAAATAAATTTATATATATTTATATATATACAGAAATTCGTAAGTTCTGCTACAATACACGAAGTTATTGTAAAGTATGTTTATGCAATCCAAAAAACATATATAAATTGTATAACTGTGTAAGCATGTGTACTATAAATAAAGAAAAACCTAAAGAAATTTCATAGTTGTAGTTGGTTGCTTGCCAGAAAGTTAGGAAGCTGATAGTTTCATTATTGTCAATGCAGAAAGTGAATGAATACATAAGAGAAGAGTATAGAGCAAGAGTGCGATTTAAAACAAAAAGTTTGATTCTCACGAAAAATTAATAGAAATAAATGGTCAGCCTAATCGTTTACATTTTTATCTCTAAGAGATTCAAAATCTATTTGTAACTTGAATGATAAATCCAATTTAAATATAATGTTTTTAAAGGTTAATCAACGCCCAATTCGTATTTGTACTTAATTTTTTAATTTGGTAATAGAAATAGAGTTATAATTTTTGTCCGAACTTGTTATGTTTGGACGGGATAATGTTTGCTTCCAATTTTCGCCACGGTCAGTAAATAATTTTGTTTGTATAAATATAGAAGTTGTTTAAGAAATACTTTAGAATGGAAAACAACGAGTACATTAATCGGGTCTTAGTAGTTTTGGCTGACAATCTGGTATATTTTGTACTCTATGGTATACTATGGTAAGTCGATATCCAAATAAATGCAAGCAATAATAAACAAGTAAACAATTTTCGAGCGGAATTATGTCGTTTTTTTTTTTTTTTTGGCGGAGCTATGTCGTTTTCAAAACGTCATATCTCCGCGCGGAGTTATGTCGCTTTCAAAACGTCATATCTCCGCGCGGAGTTATGTCGCTTTTAAAACGACATATCTCCGCTGAACAAAAAGCGACATATTTCCGCGCGGAGATATGACGTTTCAAGACGACATATCTCCGCGCGGAGTTATGTCGCTATGAAAAGTTACATCTCCGCCGATTTATTAGCAACTCATCTTCCAATAGAATAAATTTAATGCTTTTTTAAATTAATTTCATACAGAAAGTTGAATAGAAAATCTTAATAATTTAATGATAATATCAATCCCTTAAAAAACGCAGTTTCCCACAAGTCTTTATTAAATATATGCATTAACCATACAATACATAGATACATCATGCCATACAAAAAATCCTATCCTTAAAAACTGAATTATGGCGACCCCAGTCGGGTCGAGCGCTGCGAATTCGGCAAATTTCGTAATTCGAAGTTCTAGCGCAGCGCGCAGCGTCCGTAGCACACTCAGTTCAGTCGCAGATCAAATGCAGAACGATGAGCACGAGCGTATTTCGTTGCGCTGTGCTTTCGATTCTATGTATGCGTGTGTGTATCTACATACATGCCCGCCTATATTAGTATTTGTATGCAAGTGAAGTTTTGCAACGTGCTGTTGCCTCGCTGATAAGCAGCTAGCGCACGTCAATTTTGTTTTGCCGCGACGAAAGTCCCCAAGACGAAGACAACAACAATTGCTCGTGTCTTAGAGCTTAGAGATATGTCGCGCGGAGATATGTCGTTACCCCCATACAAAAGTATTTCTTTAATAACTTCCACAATTTTTATCTGATCGCAACCAAATTTTCAGGAATCATAAATATTATTATTATATGTACCAAAATTCGCAGCTCCAGCTTTAAAATTACGCTTGTTATTGTTTTATTTGACTTGAGGGGGCGGAAGTGGGCGTGGCAAAAATTTGAAACAAACTTGATCTGAGTGCAAACATAACAAATGCTGTCGGAAAAAAATTATAGCTCTATCTCTTATAGTCTCTGAGATCCAGTGTTTCATACGGACAGACGGACATGGCTAGATCGTCTCGGCTGACGCTGATCAAGAATATATATACTTTATAGGGTCGGAGATGCCTCCTTCTACTTGTTACATACATTTCCTGCCGGCACAAAGTTATAATACCCTTCTACCCTATGGGTAGCAGGTATAAAAACAAGGATTTATGAATATTTGAAGATTTTATAGATGGATGAGACCCATAATGTCGTACAAGTCTTGACTGTTGCTCGCTAGTATACGAACATAGCAGAAAAAGTTGCTAACAAGTTAAAGCCGTTACTGTATATGCCTGGATTTTTTTTTTTTTTTTGCATATTCCGCGACATAAAAAAAAAAAATCCAGGCATATATAGTAACGGCTTTAACTTGTTAGCAACTATATATATATATATATATATATATATATATATATATGCATATATGTGAGCAGTTCTATTCCATTTTAGTTTGTTTTTTTATATTGTTTTTGAATTATCTGGTATATATTGCTAATTTAACCTGCTGCTGCATATTTTTTCTTTTGATTGACAATCTGGTACATTTTGTATTCTATGGAATAATTTTATTGCAATGGTATTTTAATAGATATACCGCAGGGCATGACTATAACGCCTTTTTTACGCTGATCAATAATACAAATTAAGCAATTTTTTTATATAACATTTTTAAGGTATCACTTATAAAATTGTTTGCTTATAAAAATTGTTGACAGAATCCGGACGTTGCATCTTGTGGAGATCCTCAACGGAAAGTTTTCGAAACGATCATATTATTGGTTATTCGTTAAGAAATAGGATAGTCAGTCATGAATTCAAAGACTAGTGTTGCAATATATCGGCAACGGTTTCCGGTTTGCTAATCGGATATTAGGACGTTGATGTGCCAACGAACAATACCATCAAGTGGTCCAACGACCCCAAGCAAGGGCTTGTTTCACGCGGATAAATTACATAGATTATAAGCTAGACAAGATAAAGTTGCGAAGAGAAGAAATAGACAAGGCGCTACTAATAAATTTACTAATTATACTGCAAGCAAAGAATACGGAAAAGGTTATGTATGGCATAGATTTCGCTACAATGCAGAAGGGAAATAGGTACGACTCTTCTATGGGTTCTAATATGAGTCCAATAGTTAATTTATGCGGAAAATTTTCAAATTAATTTTTAAATCTCAAGTCCTGCTCGGGCGCCAGCTAAGTTTAATTTCTCCGTACATTCAGAAATTAAAAGAAATCTTTTAAAATCATCACTTTATTGTTAGTATCGACGTGAGTTTATCATTGACAATTTAGAGTTCTTCGTTAAGTGAGTCCCCAGCAGAGTTACTATGCCAAATGCGACATAAGCGTTGAGAGTCCGTTCCACAAAATTTGCAGCTTCGCTGACTCTTGCATTTTGTGTGTATCAACGCTCAAGTGTTGTCCTATTTTCGCAATATCTGCATTGCGAAAGTTGCTTACCGCTGGATAATAAAGGTCGTTAACTCTTCCCCATCTTTAGATCTGCGATCCGCAGATTAGTGAGGAGTGCCCGGCGCGATCATTAAACCGTTCAATTGCATCATAAAGGGAAATAAAAATTCGAGAACCTTATTTCTTGGTAGTCATTTCTTTCGAATGTATCCTCAGATTTCAGTATTTCGGCTGCGCATGGCGTACCAGCAATCCATATTCATGCCGACCCCAGCGAGTCTATTGCTCGGGCTCTTCGCGATGGTATGCACGTTATCTTGTTAATGTCCTCGGATACTTCCTTTAGATAGTGCATCGCCAATGTCCAGGTATCGGTATTAGTTCTGCCTTTTTCGTTACGTCGTTGACGTGCGATCTTGTTTTAATAGTCACATTTCTATTTTCCTGCAGCTCTTCGGTTCTAAATCGCGGCTTTGCCTTTGTGTTGATTTGTTTATTGACTTCGAAGATTTTATACCACTTGTTGATAGATAGCTGGCTGAACTCTGTTTTTATTATGACCTGCATTTGCCGTGTGTTTTTATATGTATATATATATAAATATATATACATATATATAAAACGCGTCCAAGGATTCACCTGGCTTCTGTTTACGTGATCGAATCTGTTCCCGTAATTCAGTCACGGATCTGCTCTGGCGATATTGATTTCTGAACGCTACGCAAAATTCTCGCCAGTTGAAAGTTTGAACACTCTTATGGTATCTCCAAAACCAACTATTTGCCTTTCCTATCAACAGCTGATGGATATTTCGACTCATAATCTCCAAGTCCCCCTCAAAACACTCAAAGAGACTACTATATATATATATATGTACATATGTTTTTCTACCAATGCAATGGTAGGGCACTGTTTAGCTTCTACTCAACTATTACTCAACAGTTGACCTATTTTCGAAGGCATTGCAACTGATCGAGTGTAAAAATAGCATCCACAAAATTTAAATGCATGGTTTCCAAATATTGTGTGCCTACTTGACTAGGCGGCGGACCAAGATATTTGTGTGCGGACCTGGTTAGTGGGAGTGGTCAAGAAGAAGAGCTTGATAAAGATTTCCCCAACATAGTGTGCATTTCTAGTCAAATGCTACTTAACAGTTCCTTCAGATCAGTTGCCTCTTAGCAACTGTTACTTAGCAGCTGGGCAGAACCTGAAGGCATTGCTTTTGATAGCTTGCTAAGCAATTCGGTGTAAAAAGGCATTGCTAAAAATTAGGTGGCTGTAAATTAACAGCACGTGCTGCTTGGCCGTAACTGCTAACTTTAACAGCCGATATGATAAGACTGGACTCTTATGTAACTTAACATTTTGCTCTATTCTATGTCATGTTGTATATCAGTTGCCCATTGAAATAATCTATCTAATGGCCAAGTTTCGCTCACATAGCACTTGTAATCCGTAAGCTAAACAAAATATATGGAATTTTTCAATTTGCACAGGTTCAGCAGGTAATCAGCGTATAATGACATTGTTGTACAAAAAAAAAAAAAAAATTTAACAGCACGTGCTGCTGGGAATGCGGCAGATATCGAGTGAAGTTAAATACCATTACGTTCGGAGATAATTGTGCGCTGGGACACAAACCAAAGAAGGGGCTCTCCGGACCATTACGTTGGTGTATGCAGCCACGATTGAGAAACTTTTCGACCCTACTGGGTGGCTGATCCAAGTCAAGATCTCATCAAGACGCTCGAATGGGATGAATCTCTACCTGCAGAGCTTTTGCTCCAATGATAAGAGTATCTCGGGAGCTATCCAGCTTTGAGTAAGATCTGGATTCCATGGTGGGTTTGCTTCCAAACGAGAGTACAGCTCCAGTACCACTGGTTTTGTGATTCTTCAGAAAGGGCGTATGGGGTGGCTATCCGTGTCCGCGTTGAAATAACGCACAGAGTGGGTACGCATCTCCTTCCTACGAAGACAAGGGTGGGTTCTGTCAAGGCACTTTCAGTGCCCCGCTTAGAACTTTGTGTCGCAGTTTTATTGGCCGAGCTTTTTTTTCTGCCCCCCCCATCTCTATATCTTTATTGCAGCTTAATGTTGTTAGTCATTCATAATAGTTATTTGTTTACACACTAGAAACTAGAAAGGATGTCAGAATAGGTTAAAAATGCTTTATTTGCAGCTATTTAATTATCATAAATTGATTTTTATAATATTTTAACAGGTATATAACAAATATGTAATTTCAAGGTGGGTTGAATTTTCGATTTTTCGTTTTTTAAACTCAGTTTCTCTATCAATTTCAAATCAATTTTTTGTTTAACTTTTAGCTTCAATTACTTGTTTTTTAATTTGTTTTCCTTTTTTAATTGTGTTTATATTTGCACTTGATCTCTCTAGACGCTTGTTCCGGCAATGGTTGGCTAATTTCTTTACAGTTACTAATTATGTATTTCATTTCAATATTTTATCTCTAATTGTCGTCTCTAATAAAAATATTTATTTGTTTATAACCTATGTTCCTATCATTTTAAATAGTTATTTTCATTAGTTTAGGCTATGTATAAATGTATATATTTAAATTTTAACTTGACTTCAAACATATATCTGTTTTTTTTTTTTTTTTTTTTTTTTTTTTTTGTAATAGAAACAACATTTCGCATTTATGTAAGTTATTTGTAACAGCATCGTTTTACGAATTAATATTAGAATCTATTATTTAATAACAATTTTCAACACTTCAATTATATACATATGTATTCACGCGATTATTATAATTCATTCCATCGTTAGAGACGACAACATTTTGGGTTTTCTTTAGTTTTATGTAAGGTCTTTGTTAAATATTTAATTTAAGCTAATTATATGGTGTTCTTATATGTAAACATTACACCTGTCAAATATTTTTCATTAAAACTTATTTTATTATTATTTGTATTATTAATTCAAATGAATGCTCATTGAAATTTAAATACAATTTGTATTAATTTGGCTTTATTACCAGTGCGAACAATTTTTTTTTTTTAGTTATGACTTGTTACAATTAACTGTATATAACATTACAAAACTTTGAAATTTAATGGTGTTACTAGTTGTTTTTCAAGCTATGCAAATGCCTTCAGCTCATTTATAATGAAGCAATAATAATGATAAGCACGTCAGATACAACACATAATATTTCGCAAGCATAAATTACAATATTACTTTTTTAATGTTTGCGCGAATACGTGTCATCTTAATCATTGTGCAGTTAGTTACGTTATACTAAATGTATTTTTTTAAATGTTCGCGCTTTACTGCCATCACTTTACATCATTTTCACATCTGTCTACAGTGTTGCCAACATTCATTAAGCGGCATATTTTCCTCACTTAACGAACGCACACATAAATATCGTAGAAACACAGAAATAACTAGGACTGAAAATTGGCCGTTATACTATGTATTGTATGTAAGAGAAATTTTCTTATAATCTTGCATACAGTTTTGCAATTCTTAATATAATTATTCCGGTTTTAAGCGATGCCACTGAACAATGGTTTGTTTAGGCTTAGAGATCATATCCTGCCAATGTTTTGTCTCCGAAGCTCCTGAACCATTTTTACCTGTGAAAAAAACATTTTTACCTGATGAAGATAATTATATTTTTAAAAATAGTGTGTGTTTACCAGCTAATAATATTCTGCCGATCAGTTCGTTTCGTCCAATGTTATCAAAATCCATAACCATAACATCCAGAGAACATTCTCGGATTTTCTCCCATGGGACATTAAAACTAAATGATTCATTAAAAACTGGATTTAACGTACATGTAAATATAGGCGTTTTTCTCTTTTCTACACGCTTGTCTCCAAATTGTAGCCACACCTTTACGTATGGATCTGAAATATATTTAAATAGGATGTAGCTAAAGGATGAAAATATCCTTGACCCCATACACCATTATAAGAAATTATACCTGACTTTCCGTTAATGTCCTTGGCCTTTAGGTTTCTGGCTTTTATCAATGCCAATGTTAATATCGAATTCGATGGATGATAACATAGTGAGCACAAAAGTTCACCACATTTATCCTTAGCTGGTGGTTTCAAGGCTTTCCAAAATGACTGTTTTCCCGCGAAGTCAACCTAAATCGTAAATAATACAAATTTATTGATATTTTTATTGCTGTTTAAATGAGTGCGGTTATTTCAATTTTTACTCTTTTAACGGCATGTGAGCTTAAATTTTAAAACGGCTTGGGCGCCTAATAAAGCCCTCGAGGTAATAGCTGACGGCGAACCACTAAACGTATACGCGCATTCCATAGCCACAAAATCGGCTCTTAAGATTGCTGCTACAGAAAATCTGGGTCTATTAGGCTATGGCCATAGCACCATTGGTAGGGAGATTAGTACAGACTTGGACTTAACTACCCCTTTACCTGTACTGACCACATAAACAGGAAATACATGAAACTGAGCTGCAGACGGAAAGAGTTATGCATTCGCGAAGCCCTCAACCTATTCACCGACGGGTCGAAGATGGACGAAAGAGTCGGCGCGGCCGTATACTACCCTAACCCGGTTTCAAACACTCCTATAAACTCCCTGACCATTGCATCATATTCTAGGCGGAAGTCTTTGCCATTGGAAAGGCTGCAAATGTAGTTTTGAGTTTACATCACAATCACATTTCGATTAATATCTTTGTTGACAGCCAGGCTGCAATAAGATCAATTCACTCCGATGTGGTCAAGTCCAAAGTTATCCTGAATAGCAGAAGAGCAATAGAGTCGGTGAACGAATTTGCGATCGTGCGTATCTATTGGCAAAGAGATCACAGACACTCTTGCAAAAGAGGAGATATGGCTCGATGTCCGGGGTTACGGAAACACTTGAGCATCTTCTCTGTAGAATACCAGCGTTATTCCCACTCCGGTTGAAATATCTCGATTCACCGTGCCACAACGATGTTAGTGGCGTTTCACGGCTACCACCAGGGATGCTGCTGGCTTTTGCCAAAAATGCTTTCATACTTCTGAGACGATAATATGCTCTACCGGTATAGCTACTGACCTCCACTGGTCTATGCTTTGCCCCGAGCAGGGGCAGCCGGTTCTACCTATACCTATGATACACCTATGTAAAAAAATTCCAAAGAATTAAGCTATATAGAATCGAATTTTTGTAAAAAAAACACCATATAGAGCAACTGACTTCAAGTACTTTTTACGAATATAAATTTTAAATAAGAATCAGTATTATAATATAATATAAGTATAACCGACTGATTTCAGCTTCTTTTTGCGAATATGAATTTTAAATAAGAAGAATAATTATAATATTATATAAGTATAAATATTATATTATAATTGTGGTTCTTATTTAAAATTTATATTCGCAAGAAGAAGTTGAAGTCAGTTGTTGTCAAATGAGGACGAAGACGATGAACTTATTGTTTGCCAAATTATGCAGTTTCATCACAGTCCTGTCAAAAATATTACTGTATCGTTATTTTGATAATAATAACAACTACAATCGTTATAATTCCTAGTGGTCGAGATTAAGTAAGGAAACTTAAAAGGTCTTAATACTTCTGATTGAAAATACTCTTCGATAAAAGCGAATTACTAATTAAATGTATGTCATGTCATATTATCATACCTGGCAGAGTGGTAAAAATACCTCTCCAATTGAATCGTCCCTCGAAAAACGATCATAATCGAAGACATGTAAATGAAGTACCTATAATAGATATAAATTTGTTTACAAATTATTATGGAACAACAATTGAATATTGCCTTATCTGGTGTTCAATGAGATTTTAGAGTTTACAACGACTTAATTTAAAAACTATATTTTTTGGCATATAGTATTTAGCCATTAAATATAAAACTATAAACAAGTTTATTATACACACACGACTTTGAAGCTTTTGTATTGGAAAGCCCTCAAAGTAGAAGGTTTCATTCCATCGGGGATTCAGTGTTCTTCGTTTAATTTTTGTTTCCAAACGATGCTTTTTGTCTGGCAGCAATGTCACCCGTGCGTATGGATCTGAAGTACCACTTAAATCTTTTGCTGGAAGTTCTTTCCCTTGCAAGACCTTCAATATTAAGGTTGTATTTTGAAAATCATATTCCAACGAAAAATGTATTTGTCCAACATTCTCACTTGGGTCTGTGCTATCAAGGTACATATCGGTCATAGAAATACTTTTATTCTATAGTAAAAAGAGTAAGAAAAAAATTAATTGAATAAGCTACTATAATTGTTAGTCGTAAATAGTTTTAAAATGAATAAAACAAAAGAAATAATAAATTGTTTAGTAATAATGTGCATAAATAACAATTTCAATAAAAAGTTTGGAGAAATATGTTCGTGCATACTAAAGAATTTTTTCCATACTTACAGCAGAATCTTTTGATGTACCATCATTTGTAGCATGTCCTGTGCTTGTGTTTAATGCTTTTGTCGGTGTTGTTATTGAGCTGCCCCTAAAATTATTAATATTATTATTTTTTTTTTCCCCAAAAATTTATTACTACAGAGATTTAAAAAATCAGTTGTCAATCGATTGAAAGAACTCAAAAATTCACAAAACAAAGTGATACCAATTATAGTAAAAACCACCTACCCAATGAGAGGTGTTCTCAGATTTAAAAAGCCGTTCAATTTTCGATTAATGTTATTTTGTAGTGGAGTTGTAGTTGTTTGTACGACTGGAACTTGTGGCTTGCTAGGAGGGTTGTTAGAGTCCACAATATCTTGTGTTGCCCTAGAGAAAAATAAGTTCAATTTAAGATTATTTTATTATTCGTAATAAGTTTTATTCACCTTAAGCTATAACTACTGGATTCCTCATCTTCATTTGGTTCTATAAACTGTAACTGGGATCTTTTATGCCTCCACCATAAGTATCCGCCGGCTAAAAATAGGGCTATAGCGATGATTAGGCCCAGTATAGCTAGGCAAGCTATTAGTATTAAGCTCGCCATTTCTGAAAATGTATAATTACATATTCATTTAAAAAGAAGTACGTAGTGACGCTTCTTTATTGTGCTTGGTAGTAATATCGACGATTTATGTTAGATTAAAATTCGCAGTGAAATCCAAATAATATATTTAACTGTGCAGGATTTACTTATATTATATTTAAATATTTATATAACATAAGTTTATATGTGAATAAAACAAAAACATACTGTTAAACTCAATATCAATGTCAAAAATGTAGATAAATGGTGAAAATGCCTAGTGCTACCATTAACCATGTAAATATATGGTATTTAGATATCTACATATAATTTAGCTGTACATAAATGATTATGATAAGGTTCTTTTCTTACATAAGGTTTTTCCTTTTTATATATGTTCATATGAAGAATGAAATATGTATACATATGTTAGTAGTTGTAACTACTACATATTAGTTTTGCTTAAGTCATCTAATAATTCAATTTAATATAAGCATGTTTATTTTTATTCAACATAAAAAACAGTGTATAATTTATTCATACTTTTTTTATTTTGTCCAGTTTTTTGTATTGATAAGTTTGTTTATAACAGTGAATTTGTCTATATTATTTTATCTTTTCGAAATGTTCATAAAAGTTTTCTTTCTTTTGATTAAATGGAATTAAAACCGATTTATTGACATTTGCTCATGAGTTTTTGTGGGCATAAATCTGGAGAAAATTATATATTCCAGTAGTTTTACACGGTAATAGGTGCTTTGCTTTTATTTTTAAATTTTTCTATTTTTTTATGTTACTCTTCACTTGAATAATTTATTTATTCTAATGTATAACAACCCGAATACAGAAATCTAATTACATATGAGTAGCGACACCTTATTAAACATCATAATACACACTAGTATAATATGTTCAGGATTACAGTTCTAGTTAATATTAGTATGTCAGTATATTGACAAATAATAGAATATTAAACTGCATTTCCTTCTCACTAAATCTTTATGTTATTTTATTGATTAAACTACGTTTACCTCTCGTTTACTCAAAAAAAAAATTGAAAAGCCCAATCGGCTTCTTTCGTTGAATGAGCTTTATATATGTATGTATGCGTTTATGTTTGTCCTTAATACAACTTTTTAAAATAACCGTTTCTCTTCAAAGCTTATTATTTTGCGCATGTCAAATGGCAAATTTCTAAAAGTTACTGCGACTCTTTTAATAATAGGAGTATGTGGTATTAATAGTAAAAAATAAGTTATATTTATTTCTAAATAGTTTACATAGATATATAATATGTCATTTTTATTGTTATACATAAATTATGCATACAGGAATATTGACAATGAATTTTGGGACTGTCGTTTTTAGTCTCTAAAGTCTTGGATCTTCTATCTGTTACTTGAATTTACTTAAAATTATATTACCCATTTCGGCGGTTAGAGGGTATACACATGGAGAGTAAAATCGCTTGTGCTTTCTAGGTTTCTTTTTGTAATCTCTTTGGCTATTTAGTGTCATGCGCACTATGCATTTTAATGTGTGCTCATTTCAGTCACCAGTTGCGAAGTATAGTCGCGGCTGTGGTGGAGCATACCCCATCAGAATATAGAATATTCCATTTTTAGTAGCATATGGTTTCTTAAACAGAAATATTTCACCTACCTACCTACGTACATATATATCTTTCTCTTTGTAAACAAAGAGAAATCGAGAACTGTGAGAGCGATATCGAGAAGAGAGAATTATATACTTATGAACTACCACATTCATCTGTGTATGTATGCGCATACATGTACATACGCATACATATGTGAGTAAAGGCTCCTGCAGTATTATAGATTTAGTCAAAAGCCATCAGTTTTGAAAGTCGTGCCTACTCAGTCACTATCTGATTGTCTTGGGTGTATAAATATAATGAATGCTGGCATATTAATTTGAGTCCTCTTGTCCTATACATGGGCCAACAGTGATATTCTGCAAAAGAACTACATGGCTGAGATGAATCGAATAAAAACACGCCGTAATCAATTTTGTTAAAATTTACTTACGTATAAACTATGCCTTTATATATATATACATATATATATTTATATATATATATATATATATATATATACATATATATAGCTATTGTGTAATAATTGTATAATACCCGATACCAGTACCTTAAATTGATTGAAAGTAGCTACAAAATTCGACTTGTATATGTATATTATATAATATTATAACAGATGTAAATAAATATGAAAAACTAATTGATTCGTTGATTTCAGCGTCACCGACTCCAAAATTCATTGACGCTTCCTAAATAACTCGATTCAAAATTAAGAAATTAATTGTTCTACTATGTTCAAAATATGAAATTTGCATAACTGACTTTAAATAAAGCATCACACAATTATAATTAATGTAAAAAACCAGAAGAAAAAATCATTGGTTATAGTGATCGAATTTGCATTATGATTATGGTTTCCGAATCTTCCAGGTCATGTTTGGCTGTTATAATTTCAATTGTACGAAAACTATAATTATTTATACTTTGATATATTCTGTTGTCTAGAAGATATATTGACACATCTCATGGTTTCGTATATACGATGCTGGTATTGGTTTACTATATACCTTTTAAAAAAATAATCATCCAGATACTTGTTGATGCAATAAATATAAGAAATTCAATGAGCATTTTATTGCGCAAGGTATGTTTATACCAGATGCACTAAGAAGCTGTATGATCGAGACGGACGTATCCTCATATTTACAAACATCTGCAACTGGACAGGTAAGATTCATATATTCCATTATATACTATACGGATGTGCTAATAATATGCTAATGTAATAATAATAGCAACACTTAAGATAAATGACCAGATCTTCAAATGCCATATGGATCTAGGAATTTTGACAAAATGTATTTTATTAAATGCAACTTCAAATCATAACTCATTTACTAATTTTTTTGTTAGGTGTAAAATTGCTCTGGATTTACATATAGGAAAAGAGTCGCTATGCTATCGAATACCATTTTCCAACATTACTAAATAATCATTTAAATGTAATTAAAATTTTTAAATACATACATCCATACATGGGGTCTATCCTCAATTTTTGACGTCTATGTTACAACGAATTTTTAATGTAAATGTATTTGACTTTACTGTTAATATATTGGCATATAAATTAATGTTACTAAGTGTATGCATCGTGGCATCCTTCTATTTTAATTCTATTTTTATTGTGTATACCTAAATGACTATATTTGCATTATATTTGTGAAAGTGCATATGTTATCTTCCTGTGTGTTATTTTTAAATTAAAAAAAAAAATAAAAATTTTTATAAATACTTAAAGACCAGTCCAGCCAGTCCAGTCCGAAAATGTAAATAACAACTTTAAGTAAAGTCACTATGATTTTAGCATGTGCATAGTTAATCTGTATTATATGAGGAAATACTGTATTTATGAATTATGCTTTGTTTAATGGTCGATTGAGGAAAATATATAAATCATTACATATTTGTCGTATATAATTTCTACCTAAGTAAAATGAGTGAAGCTGATATTTTCCACTAATTGCAGGATATTTAAAATCCAACATTATCTATCGTTAATCATCAAAAAAATTAGAAAATGCTCTTGTTATCCAACAAATGTAGACTTTTTTATTTAGCTCATAAAATTCATTGATTGCAGGCAGCAGACCTTAGTCAAAACGAATTTTAATATGTTAATTTGCCTCAGAAGGCTTGTAAAATTCCTATCATAACTTGAATATCGTGACAAATAAAGCTTCTGTATATAGGGACCAAATAAAAAAAAAAACAGATTTTTAAGTTACTCTCTTTTTTACGTTTTGTACTACCTATATATACGTGTATATCTGAGAATAAATGCATGTGTGTCAATGATTTATGTGTATCTTTTTTGTGTACTTAGGATGAATTTCACCCCTTTATTGAGGCATTATTACCATACGTCAAATCATTCTCGTACTCTTGGTTTAACTTGCAAGCTGCTAAGCGAAAGTATTATAAAAAACATGAGAAGCGAATGTCATTGGAAGAAGAAAGACATTGTAAGGATGAGTTACAGGTAATTGTTGTTGTTATGTAATATAATTATGTTATTATAATGAATTCAATTGAAGCGCAAAATTAATAATGTGTATTAATTTTACAGAATGAAAAAATAGAAGTAAAACAGAAATGGGCTTCTCGACTTTTAGGCAAACTGAGAAAGGATATAACACAAGAAAGTCGCGAGGATTTTGTTCAATCAATAATTGGCAAACGAAAATCGATTTGTGTTCTCTCCAACCCCGATCAAAAAGGAAAAATGCGACGTATCGACTGCTTGAGACAAGCTGACAAAGTCTGGCGACTTGATCTTGTTATGGTAATACTTTTTAAAGCTATACCATTGGAGAGTACTGATGGAGAACGATTAGAAAAAAATCCCGAATGTCTTCATCCTGGCCTCTGTGTAAATCCTTACCACATAAACGTGTCTGTCAGAGAATTAGATTTATATTTGGCCAATTTTATAAATACCCATAACTCGTCGGCAATAACATCTAGATCGCCGCACATTGCAAATTTTAATCAGAATCGAAGCAATAATAGCAATTCACTAATTTCTGATAGAGAGGATGAGAATGGGGAAGACACAGAATCAAAAACTAGAGGAGGATTACGACATAATCCATACAATGGAGTTGTTTGCAATGATATTATTCTAGCAACTGGCGTATTTTCATCTCAAGAGCTGTGGAAATTATCTAAAGGTACATATATTTAAATTTTTTATGTTAAAGAAAATAATTCAAAATTTATTTATTTTTAGACTCAATATTAGATGAAGTCAGTAACAACAATTTGAACACTAATATTATTAAGAGGGAAAATATAGCAGTGGCTTTTGACTGCAATACATATCAACTGACTCCAGATTCTCCAATATCCAGTTCTCAGAGCCAAATTCAGACTAATTCCGCCACCACAACTACAATTTCAGGGGCTTACAGCAGTTAGTATTAATGAGACATTTCCATTACTATTAGTTGTTGTCTAAATGTTTAATTTTAATCAAATCATTTTTCCTAGTTGGCTTTGTCGATCAAAATCAAAGAAATGTGCATTTGTCGGAGTCGCCATTGTTGCGGTCTGATGCAACCAATGGATCCACTGATGTAATCAACAAGATCAATCACGCTGCATCACCCCCAGTTATTTCTCGATCCGGCTCAGCTACGGATAACTTTACAACGGGCAGCTTCTCTGTGATACTTCGATCGGCTGACAGCAATAATTCCATTGCCGATCCAGCTACTGTTACAGCTGATTCTGCCGCTATTTCGGTGCATCGATACACACCTGTAAATAACAAACCTCCTATTGCAGCCATGAATTCACAAATTCGAGCACCAGAAGGTAAAATGCCAGTACATTCATACGTTGATTTCGAATAACAATCTAGTGTTATGAAAAAATATATTATGTTGATAAATACTCAGTACTAAGGAGTAGTTAGTAGAAATCAAAAAATGATAGCCTACAAAATATTTATGCACCCTCTACCCATAGGATTGAAGGGTATTATAATTTTGTGCCGGCAGGAGGAGGAGGCATCTCCGACTCCATAAAGTATACTTTTTTTTTTTTATCACCGTCAGTCCGTATGACAAACTGGATCTCAGCACTAGTTATGATCAAGTTTGTTTTCCGCAAATCAAAAAAAAAAAATTGAAGAGCAAGCGTAATTTTAAAGCAATAGCTAATTTTTGGTACATGCAATAATAACTATAGTATTTATGATACCTGATAATTTCTTAACGATCAGATAATAATTTTGGAAGTTACTTAAGATATACTTTTCCATAGCAATAAGCGCCTGATAATCTAGTTTGATTGGTAATCTATGATTTCGAATGTAGTACAATATTTACATATTTTATTATTTTTGTGGTATATTTGTAAAATATGGTTTTATTGGAAATGGGTTGCAGGTATCTCACAGTCGAGCACACTCAACTGTAGCTTTCTTACTATTTTTATACCCCCTACCCATAAGAAGAAGAGTATTATAACTTTGTGCCGTCAGAAAATGCATGTAACAGATATAAGAAAGCATCTCCATAAAGTATATACAGTAGAATCCGGTTATAACGACTCCGCTTATAGTGTCCGACCGGTTATTACGACGAAAACTCGATAGCTTGGTTGGACCCCATACAAACTTATATGAAAGGGTCTCCGCTTTTAGCGACTAACCGCTTATACCGACGGAATTTTTCAGAATTCAACCGGATATAGCGAATACAGCGAAATAATGCCAAAATATTTAAGCGTCAAACGACGCTGTTAGAAATGTATGTATTTATCAGTGATCGGCACTCTTGCTTGTGTGCGAAGCTCTTACACTCTCACTACTCTCTGTCAGTTTTAGCCGTCGGCTTAGCAACGCTGCTGTTAGAGAGAGACAGTCGAAGTGCAATGTTTACAGCGTGCGTGTGCAGGCCACATAGCCTATTCGATAGGATGTCGCGTTATATTTCTATTTTTTCTGCTATTGTTTTGAATGCTACCCATAGGGTAGAAGGGTATTATAACTTTGTGCCGGCAGGAAATGTATGTAACAGGTAGAAAGAGGCATCTCCGACCCTATAAAGTATATATATTCTTGATCAGCGTCAACAGCCGAGACGATCTAGCCATGTCCGTCTGTCTGTCTGTATGAAACACTGGATCTCAGAGACTATAAGACTAATTTTGGTGTATATCATAATAACAATAGTATTTATGATTCCTTAAAATTTGGTTAAGATCAGATAAAAATTGTGGAAGTTATTAAAGAAATACTTTTGTGTGGGCTAAAACGCCTACTTACTAGGGGTCTCAGGCTTTGGCCGACAATCTGGTATATTATGCCGTCTATGGTATATTTTGAATGTTAGTACCACATCGTTATACCAAATATACCATTTGGTATAATTTTAATATTTGTAGTATTTTTTGGTATATTTTGAAAATAATACCGCAATATTTTGCTTTTATTCAAAATGGGTAGCGGGTATCTCACAGTCGAGCACACTCGACTGTAGCTTTCTTACTTGTTTTTGTATTGTTTGATATCATGAATTTTTTTCAATTTGTTAAAATAGTTGGTATTTATGTGATTTTATCGAATTTATAACAAATATACAATATATGTTATTAATTACAGTGAATACAGCAATTTTGCATCATAACTGCACAGCTCTGCTTGCCAGCTCTGTTAGCCCAGTGAATACCCTATATTATCCGCAGCATAGCAGCCCTCGGGTGTTGGCTTCCACGCATACATCAACTTTGGATCAGGAGCATGTGCAGGGTCAAACCCAATCACAATCACAATCGCAGCAGCAGCATGGTGAAAAGTACTCAACTGAAGTTCATGATATTTCCGATTTTGTAACATACGTATGCCAAGAAAGTGGACATGCATCAAGTATTCAATCGACATCTGGTTCAGTAGAGGCTTTTTCGCATGCTCACTCCCACTCGCATCAACTAGCTGCTCATTCTTCTCACTATCAAATTCATCAACAGCTTAGAAGCTCAAAATTGACTGGCGTTGGCGTTCAATCGCCTCATTATCACAGTGCAATGCTGCCTCCGATGCTGCCTCCGATGGCACGGCCAGTGGCCATCATAAGAACTAGTGGGGATTTAGCAACAGTACAATCACCTCCATCGTCATCCAGCTTAGGATTAACAAATGGTTGTGAAATACCAGCCAAAGGAAATCTAATCGATCAGGATAGAAGAAATGCGAGTGCAATGGAGAGCAATAATCATAGTCCAAATAACGCTGATGTGGATCCAAATGCTACGGATTGCACAACCCTTGTTACACGAGCATCGCCCCAGCCTCAATCTCCTACAAGTCCCCATGTGTCTACAGAAGTGACACGATGTAAAATGCATCCAGTTGCATCAAACTCACTAACTCGAATGACAACGCAAATGTATCCGTCAGCGAACAGTCGGGATTACTTTAATCATTTTCATAGCCAATCAACTTCGGTAATTTATTTGATTAAATCTTAAGAGTTTTAAGGTGATGTGATAATCTTATCTACAGCTACTGGGTTATGCTGGATCAATTTCTACGATGTCAGGTGTTATAAGTCCAACTAATTTGAGTCTATACTCAACACCGGCAATGACCGTGACGTCTGCACACCGTCCAAATGGTAGACCACGATGGAACACTTCACTAACTGAAGATGACTTTAATATTATTTCCCATTCTGTGGTCAATGCAAATGCAGAAAACGCTCAGGTTATATTGATGGATGATTGTAAGTACATATGGTAAAATGTAATACTAATTGTTGATCTTTGTGGTTCACTCGACGATTTTACATTGTCGATCGAGCCGTTGCTCTTGTGTCTGAGAAGCACAAAGTCATCCATAATAACACGGCACTGTTCACGTGCAAAAAAAAGAACTAGCGAGTACAAGATATCAGTGTTACCGTCACGAGCTACCAAATTTGTAAACCAAAAGAATACTGCAATTTAACATAAACTCGAGGTTGGCTTAGATTTTTACCATGCCCACCATAGCGACTCTAGCTACAAGCTGCTAGCTAGTATATAAATGCATTATATAAACAAAATAGCTAAAATAAATAAATGTAACACAAATTTCAATACTATGATTCTTTCAGCCACGGGACGTTTTGCCGATGACTACTCAGCGAATCCAAATCGTGATTTTGTGTCATGAATTAATAGGGATATAATAATATAATTTGGAAAAGGTTTAGTTGGCCATTAAATGTATTCTGAAAACATTGTGTATTTAGCTCACTTAATTTATTTTTTTATTTTTATTTTCCTTAAGAATATCTGATATGCAAATATGTAGTATTCTAAATATGGGTTGTATTGTTCATCATTGGTCAGATAATATGCATACCCATAAGATCTGAATAAAGCTATTTATCTTAAGTCTGTAAGGTAAATGTGTATTTTTACAAACATGTATTCCATGTTTGTATACTTACATATTTTCATTTTATGCAGTACCGAATTAAATTTATATAATTAAATTAAAAATACATGCATACAAACATATGACTGATAGGGCCTAACTCATAACAAATATATTCTAAAATTTTAAATTGAATTTGATTTTAATTGTATATACAAATACATACGTTGAACTTAGGTGTTCCCATTTAGTTGGGATTTGAATTGAGTTAGTTTTGAAGTTATTTAATATATGATCTTCTTAATTAACAAAAACAACTAGTTTCTTAGGAATACATAATTAAATATTATATAATTACGATTTACAGACAATAGGTATATTACAATAATATGAAATGATAATATAATAATATATATATACAAAAATATAATATAAAACTGTGAGAACTTAAATGAAGTAACTTTAAAGACTTTTAAAATATTAATTATGTGTATATGTAGATGGGAAAAACTTTTATTCAATTGTGACAATACTAGACGTCCCAAATGTGGCAAATACGCATTGATTAATTTTTATATGTATATATGATCAGATAATTGTTAAAAAAATATTTGAAGTGATTTTATGATAAACAATGGTCAATTGATTAAACTCATTTCAAATATTAGATTCCTTGATTCAAGAAAATATTTTTCATAGATAAAAATTAATAAAAATTTTAAATTAATCTACTCATATTGTGTTAAAATGTCATATACACATGGACATACGTACATATGTACATACATATGTATTTATTTCTCAGTTCTCGGTTTTGGCCAGTCTTCCATTTAAAGTGGTATATGTGTATATAATGTTTAGCAACGTATTTAATAATATTATTACAATAATATTATAATATCAGTACAATAATAGTTATAAGGCAACGGCAACCGGCATGTGAAAATTTAAGCAATACTAAATAAAAATTTAAGAATTGGCTGTGAAAATAGTTTATAATGGCTGATTAGTAAAAATTCATACGCCTACAGTACTTCAGTTTGTATATACATATATGTATATATATATAGTTAATAAAAAGCGAGTGCTTTTATTTACTCAGTAACTAAATTTATTCGTTAATTTAAAAGCAAGTACATAAAAATACATTGAATTGAAAAAGAGTATGGAAGTTTTTATTAAATAATATTAAAATAAAAGAAATGGTAAGGACGAAATTGGGATACAAAACTATTGTAGGCACACAAATATCCATTACGCTGCGAAAACTTTTATGCTCGCAATTTTTGAGCAACGCCAACAGCAGCAAGAGAAGCATCGCAACCGTCAGCTGGAACAATGCAGGAGAATAAATGCAAATTCCCAAAAGAAATCTAGCAACCGCTATTAAACAACAACAAGCAATTCTTAAATTCGTAGCAACCTGGTTTAAAAATCCACACCTAGTAAATGAAAAATAATTAATGACGCTTTAGCTTGAGTGCACGACTTTGACATACCCACTGCGATGTTTTTCTGAAATCCTCCAAATTTATATAAGGAAAAATCCACACCTAGTAAGTTAAACAAATTAATGAAGCTTTAGCGAGAGTGCATCACTGTGAGATACCCACTACTTATATAACCAAATATTAAATTAATATACGAAAAACTACTGAAATATACCGTAATCTATTTATTCCAGATTGTCTATCAAAGCAACTAAGAATCAACATCCTTTTTTCGCAGTATAAAACTATTTTTATACCCGGCAGGAAATGTATCTAACAGGTAGAAGGAATCTCCGACCCCATAAAGTAATTTTGTGTATATTCCTCATCAGCATCAACAGCTGAGATGATCTAACTATGCCTGTCTGCCCGTTTTGGTACATACAATAATAACTACAGTCTTCATAATCTCTGCAAATTTGGATGCGATCAGATAAATATTGTCGAAGTTATTAAAGATATATTTTTGTATGGGCAAAAACGACTACTTACTTACTTGCTTTGGCGGACAATCTGGTATATTTGCACTCCATAGTATATATTGAATGCAGTACCATATCAATATACCAAATATACAATTTAGTAAATTTTTGGTATTTTGACCTATATTATTTAAAATGGGTAGCGGGTATCTCGCAGCGAGCACATTCGACTGTAGATTTCTTTCTTGTTTTACCAAATATGGTCAACATTTTGCATGTTATTTGATTTTTCTATTTGCGAGAGCGAAAAGTGACGCCTTTTTTTCCAAAAAAAAAAAAAATTACCCTTCCGGGTAGAAGTTATATATATTTTTGAACAGCCTCAACAACCCAGACGATATAAATATATATATTCGTATGTCCACTTAGATCACAAAGATTTTCAGAGATATAATTATACTCGCTACCCATAGAGTGGAAGGGTATTATAACTTAATTTATATACATTTCCTGTCGACACAAAGATATAGTACCCTTCTACCCTATGGATAGCAGGTATAAGTACACATTACCTTTTTTTACTTGATTTTTTCTGGGTAGCGAGCAAAGGTAGCAAAAGACTTTAAGAGAAGAACTTCGTTGAATATAACCCCTAATGAAAAGATATTAAATCAAAAAAAGAAAGGAATGGAGTACAATGGAAGAAACGCCAGCTTCTACTCTTGTGAAATGAACAATGTCCGTCTCGAAAAAGCTATTAACAAATTTCTTAATAGCTTCTCCTTAAAATAATGTGACGAGGCATCCCCATTTTATCAAATACTATGTGGTGGTACTAATTGGCTATGTCTTACACAACCTGACGACTTTGGCTTTGTTATTATTCTCTCTGTAAATTATTGGATGTTATGTTATGTTTAGTTGGCTCTAATTCGCTCAATGGAACATTTGCTTGCTGCGCCGATCTCTTTAAGCTTTCTGGCCCAGATTGTGCTCTTGAAGTGGTGTCCGATTATGCCGATGATTTTTGAAATGCACATAGGACAAAATTTGAGCAACTGGGAAAGTAGCGTTCTTATTTCATTTATAAGAATAAAAATTTAAAATGCCTTCGTTTATATTCTTGCTTCAAAACATTCTTATAAAATAAATAAACGTGTGAAATTTAATTATGTATCAGTTTAATCATTGATGGTATGAAGAATTTGGGAAGGAATGGTAATGCTCAGCCTAGTGCGGAAACATCTAGCTGAACTACCTCGTTGGATGATATGCCCTCACAACAACGATGTGAAAATGTCCACGAAATTGTGTAAATTCAATTAAGAAGATATTCTAGAGGAAAAGACAGATGGAGGCATCTCCGACAAGGCAAGGATATATTTAGTTTTACTCATTGATTGAATTGTTTGACTGACGGATTCAAATTTAAAATAAAAAGATACAATCGATGATTATCAATAAATTGGTTCACGAAGACAGAGCTACATACTAATATAAAGTGATAGAACTTGAATGTAAAAATTGTATTTTTGTATATGTATAGATATGTATGTATGTACATATGTTTACATACAATCATATATATATATGTATACATACATACATAAATATTTTCACTTAATATAGATACACATAATTCTGTTCAGCCGAATGAAGCGTATATTTATACATGTACACCGGTCTAAGAAATACACATATTGATATTATGGATATATTTATAATACGCATATGTATGTATACAGCCCATACTTTTTGAAGAATAAGTTGATTTTTTATGCGTGTTCCCAAAATATTTCGCGTTGTTGTCGAGACTGTAGCTTATTGAACAGTCTAAATAGTGGTGAACTTAATTCAAGTAGCTCCAATTATAGTTAACCCTCTTTTATTATTTGTTTTCTCCAATATATAAATATTCACTAAATCATGTTATAAGAAAAGAAAAACAATACAAAATAAGAATATGTTCTCTACCAAAAGCTGTTCTATTTAAATAATCAATGACGGTGCCAACGTAAGCAAATGAATTTGCTACACTTTAATATGCAGATAAACATGGAAAAACTCAGAAGCATACTCAATTTATATACATATCTAAATCTTTAGTAGATATAAACAGCAGTGGCAATGAATACCTTTTATACAAACAAGTGTATTAAGTTTGAGTGAAGTAAATCATGGTAATAATGGAAATTTATTTTCAAACATAGAAAAACCAAAGTCGTTGGAAAATTGTAGCCTCCTGTAAGTATATTTGCTGAAATATTGTAAAATTTATAAAATTGTTTTACGATTAAAACAAGTAAGAAAGCTACAGTCGAGTGTGCTCGACTGTGATATACCCGCTACCCATTTTTAATAAAAGCAAAATATTGCGGTATTTTTTCAAAAGATACTACAAATAATATAGCACAGAAATACCAAACAATTATACTGAATTATATATTTGGTATATTGATATGGGGCTACAGCCAAGCAACTAAGACCCCTAGTAAGTAGTCGTTTTTGGACATGCAAAAGTTTTTCTTTAATAACTACGACAATTTTTAACGGAGCGCATCCAAATTGCAGAGATTATGAAGACTGTTGGTCATTATTGTATGTACCAAAATTCGCAACTCTAGCTTTTAAATTACACTTGTTATTCGATTTTCCAATTTGCGGGGGCGGAACTGGGCGTGGCAAAAATTTGAAACAAACTTGATCTGCGTGCAAGCATAACAAATACTGTTGATTAGAGCTCTATCTCCTATAGTCTCTGCGATCCAGTGTTTCGTACGGACAGACGGACAGACAGACTGACGGACATGGCTAGATCGTCTCGGCTGTTGACGCTGATAAATAATATATATATCTTTTATAGAGTCGGAGATGCCTCCTTCTACCTGTTACATAGATTTCCTGCCGGCACAAAGTTATAATACCCTTCTATCCTATGGGTAGCGGGTATAAAAAGAGAGTTACCCAATAGTGGAATCACTATCACCTCAATATATTTATTCTTTTTAGTTAATGGAAATTAAAAATTTTAATTTCGTGTTTATTGATTTAATTCATTTTATGTATTTTCAGACTTTAAAGCTATTAATAAAAAGAAATAAATAATAAAAATAAAAAAAAGTATGCATTAAAATGGATACAAAAATAAAAACTGTTACTAATTCCGCCGGAAAAATGAACAATATTTTACGTAGTCCTGTAGCAATAGTGAAAAAAAGATCAGGCCCCTTAGATTGTTTGCTTGATGAGCTTAGTCTAATTGATGGCATTGATGGGAGCACTAGTATGTCACCAAATAATTCAGATCTTATAAATATTAATCGAAAATCAAATCAAACCTCTTCAGACAAACCAGCTAAATCATTGGCAAAACCTTTTGCATTTTCAAGATCGCTTTCAAGTCGTCGTCGTCAACATTCAAAAGATAAAGATAAAAAACGTGAGAGGTGGCTTTTAACCCGGAAAACATGGAGATATATGACTGATGCTGGACGCAAGTTATTTCCTGATGGAACGCATAATGGAGCATTGGAAAATATATCTCATATAGAGGCACAGTTTCAAAGTGTATGTGCCTCAGAGTCTCGATTTATATTATGGCGTAGAAAAGGATCCTTTCCAGGTGCAACAAAACAACGTCTCAGAATATTATCACGTCATCGATTTAATGGTGCTTCTAATCTTCTTCAAAAAGAAGAAAAGGTTAATGAAAATATTGATAAAACTATTGAGATTTTACAAAATTATCTTAAAATTAATGATTCATTTAAGACGACTTTTTTGCTTGGCAGCAAAACCGTCCGGCCTGACCAAACTATTTCGCCTAGCTCGCAGCGTCCTTTGAACAACGTGTCGACTAATCGGGTTTCCTCAGTCAGTGTCAGTAAGCCCTTAGAATCCAGTGAGCACAGTGCAGAATATTATGAACTATTTGAACGATTAAAAGAATTGACACAATTCGCGCCATTGCGGAACATACAATTGAATAATAGCACCATAACAC
The DNA here is from genome assembly GCA_035046325.1 of Drosophila niveifrons. Classification (NCBI taxonomy): domain Eukaryota; kingdom Metazoa; phylum Arthropoda; class Insecta; order Diptera; family Drosophilidae; genus Drosophila; species Drosophila niveifrons. Next base: position 154,261 of record JAWNOC010000058.1, on the reverse strand, counting down.
CAGCGATTGTGCAAGATACTGTGCTTCTTAAGAAAATCTATAATATACTAAAAAAGGATCAGCTGCACCGCATGTTACATTCCTCCGAGCCAATGAAACCAGGTCTAGGACGCGCATCCTCCTTCTCAAATATTAGTTATAACAATATATCTAGACGTAACACACAAGATATTTTGCCTTTTAATAAAGAGACGGTACTTCCAAAACGCCAATTGAAGCCTCCAAAAACGCTTGAGCTAAGTCACAACAGTGTTAAACAAAAATATCAACCACACACAAGAGGGAGTGGAGTGAATATGAATTCGTCTGGAACGCAAACGGATTTCATTCAACTAAGTGAATTGAAACGAATCGCTGAAGCATATGAATTTATGTTTGAAAATAATGGGTCAGACGATGAGCCAAAAGATGAAAAACATCGGAGGAACAGCTCAATCGATAACGATGATGTCTCACAATCCGTAAGCGACACTATTAAACGTTATTTGCGAATGGCTCGAAAAAAGAGTGTCCATGATGCAGAAGGGAATCGCTTTAAGTCTGTTAATTACGACAGAAACTTGCGGAATATTAAAGCAAAAGGAGAAATTAATCCACCAGGCATGGATGATAAGAACAACAAAGCTATTCAAACTTTGGATGCTTGGGCAATTATAGCTTTGGATTTTATACATGGTAATGAATATTCCAAGCACCTAGAATATTCTCATTTGGCGTGGGCCAAAGATTTGAATCTACGAATACAAAGAAAATTAGAATATGACCGCATCTGTCAGGAAAAAGAGATTACTTCCGCCAGAAATAGTAATAGCAACAGAAAACCATCTCAAGCAATTTCGGCTCCGACATCGCCAACAAACCCAATTCAAATTCATCATTATAAGGATAAAGCGGGAAGAGCTGCGGGCGCTTTACTCACATCTAGTTCGCATTTTATTTCAAATTTTTGGCATGCAAACAATTCCCCAATAAATGATAGCTTAAATGAAGCATATATGAGTAAGTAACATACAAAGAATTATGAATTATGAATTAAAGTAAATGAATTAAGTAAATAACGGCAAGATTATTTGATGCATGGGATGCAACCTCGAATTTATATCAAGAGATTGCAATTTAGTATTTGCTGGAGCCTCGAATTTTAGTTAAAAGTAATATTTTCAAAAGATCTCAAAAAATTGCTTATTTTCTTAAATATAACTTTAGAGTCTGACAATAAATAATATGTATGTTCTTTTCAATTGGTGCATGTTCTAATGAAAAATATTGTCTTCTGTATTTTGTTTAATTTCTCTTCCAGACCAAAAAAATGATACAAATATGCAAAAATCTAAATCGTTGTCTAATGTTGGTCAATACGTTTCAAGAAAGATCTGGGGAAGTCGATCAAAAGGTCAAAATAGACACAATGAAAGTAAACATTGTGAGCCACAATCTCAGAAATGGGCGTCATCTGTAAGAAATCCTTTAAGAACTTTAATAGTCTTTATGCTAGTAAAAAAAAACATAATTTCTACAATTCGTATTTTTTTATATTTATTACATTTTTTGTGCTTAGCTTAATTACACATGGATATCAGACCAAGGCCAAGTCATAGAATTAAGGGATACGGCATTGGAAACCCTTTCGCAGACTGAAGCATCAATACTTAAAAGTATTGCTATTGAAAAAATTAAAGAACTGAATATTGGAAAGAATATTGGTAAGTTCGTTGTATGAACATATGTATGTAGTATTAAATTAAGTACTCAAATATAAGTATATAAAGTACATTTTCCTAACTGTTAATAGTGACATACACTCTCAATACAATAGCATAAAAGTCACATTGAATGATTGTTTCCTTTCCATTGGATTAAGTAATTTGGATCTACAGATGTGATGTTTAAAGTTTATTTAAGTATTTATTTTGAGCTGGCAGAAATAACAAACAAGAACAAAAAACCACCTTAAAAAATCAGGTACATAACATACATTTCCAAATATATTTAGTTGTGTTGCTTTAAAACAAAAGAGATCAAACGTTAAGGTGTCTACGGCAAAGCAGTCACAAATAAATTGATTCATCTTCCTATAGGGCCCGCATTGGTAAGCTACTTGCCAGCTACTTCTATAACTCGTTGCACTGGAGACTAAAAAGCAATGGTGCTCAAATTCGTCTTATGGCAGTGCGTTTATTAACACAGACACAAGAAAACGTGTACATATGTATGTAGCTGCGCTTTTATGTCGCGGCGCAGCTGTGCACTGAGAGAAAAAAAAGAACAGTTTTAAATATTTTACGATTGTACTCCTCCAGAACTACGAAGCATATTACGCATTGTACTTCGCATTTAAAGTTTTTGCTAAAAAGTGCTCTCTAATCATCACTCATTTTTCTGACCCGCCAAAAAACTTAACACTTACGATGGTCTACCACGATAAATCAAAAGCCAACGCAGACAAAAGAATAAATTCCAGTGCTCGAGGAAAAAACAAAAACAAAATACATTGCGGTCAGCGTCGTCACGACGAAAAGAGATGCAATGGAGAAACAAGCAAAATTGTTTTTGTTTCCCATGCAAATCGAAGCCCATATTCACGGTGCTTATAAGCGCACTACCCATAAGCACAGAGCATCTACAAAAACAAAAGTTCACTTAGTGTATAGGCGTTGCTATAAAGATATAACCACTAACCATACAATACATAGATGCACCAAGCCATACAAAAAATCCTATCTTTAAAACCAGAATTATGGCGTCGAGCGCTGCGATTCGAACACCAGAAAAAAGAGCCGATTTTAAGAGTGTTTTCTGAGTAGGCACATAAATAAGATCGTTTTCGGAGCGCAATCAGTGCATTCTAAACATCGACCCATAAAATTGTCTATTGTCTGAGCATATTCGGAGTTAAGTTAAGTAAGAACTGAGTTAAAACCGCGCTTAAAATAACGGAATGCAGATTTTTGCGATAATCGAGATCACAAAACATTTATTAGTTTCTGCATTACGTGCCTTGCAAGTCGGTCGTGATTAGTGGACAATTAAAATATAATATATATGTACGTTAAGTTAATAATGTTAAGTTTTTCATAAAACTGTGAATTTGAATTCCTAACTTTATAATCTTTCAATTATTAATAAATTTTTTTTCATATTCTTTTAATTTTTCTAATATTGTAATTTGTTGAATTAAATAAAAATTATATTAAGTTCACACGATTGTATAAACCAAAACGAGTCCGATAAGCGATTTAAGTGCCTAAAAATTATACTTTTATGAGTATTTTCTGAGCGTTTTCAATGCTTGATTAAGAGGGTGAAAGCACTTATTTCTGTGTCAAAAAAGTGTCATATTATACTCAAAAATTGTCCTCTTAAAGTACGACCGTTTTCACGGAAAAAAACGCTCTTTCCGGACTCTTTTTTGGGCACTTTATGATGTAAAATGTCAGAAAATGCTCAAATTGCTTGCTGGGTACATGCTCGCCGATATTGGTATGTGTATGATACAATAACACAAGGTAGTCTCGTCGGCAAAAGCTGCCCGCTATCTATATCATACATAGGTGCGAGTGAAGCGACTGCGCCAAGTTAGTGCGAAAGAATCGACAGTAGAGCTTTGTGATTAAACCCTAAATGGTGCATAGGGTTTAATTGTTCCACTATATTAAAAAGAGTTGAATTGTTTTTTATAATTTAATTTTTAATAGTTTGGAATTGGAAAGTAATCGTTTTGTTTTTGAATAATTATTTTTTTGTTGAGGTACTTAATTTTAAGGTATATACAAATAATAAAGTAAAATTTTGTATGTCTATATAATAACATCCCTAACAGCTAATAATAATTGTTCCTATATATATATATACATATATTTATATATAGCTTAAAATAGCTTCAAACAATATTAAGAAAAACAATTGCAAACTGACATTTTAGCTTTACAAAAGGGTTAATGTGTAGGGAAAAATCGTCCGCGCACAACCTTTCACTTCAACAAGCACGAGCGCACTGAACGATAACGTCCAGAAGCCGAACGAAAAGGCACGCGACAAGACTGCCTTGTGTTATTGTATCATGGGTATGTGTATGCATATGAAGTTTTGCAAAGTGCAGTTGCCTCGCTGACAAGCAGCTAGCGCACGTCAATTTTGTTTTGCCGCGACGAAAGTCTCTAAGATGAAGTCAACAACAATTGCTCGTGTCTTAGATGTTCGCAATTAAACGGCTCTCGCTTAATGACTGCATTGGCTGTGCTTATGGTTTGCAGGCTCAACATATTATGGTGTCCGGGATCAAATCCCGATCGAAAATACATAAATTTTTTGTTTTTTTATATCCGCTACCCATAGGGTAGAAGGGTATTATAACTTTGTGCCGGCAGGAAATTTATTTTATTTATTTATTATTTATTTATTTATTTATTTATTTATTTATTTATTTATTTATTTATTTATTTATTTATTTATTATTTTTTATTTATTTTTTATTTATTTTTCTTGATCAGCGTCAACAGCCGAGACGATCTAGCCATGTCCGTCTGTCCGTATGAAACACTGGATCTCAGAGACTATAAGAGATAGAGCTATAATTTTTTTCGACAGCATTGCTTATGTTTGCACGCAGATCAAGTTTGTTTCAAATTTTTGCCACGCCCACTTCCGCTAAAATTTTGGTGTAGATAATAATAACAATAGTATTTATGATTCCTGAAAATTTGGTTGCGATCAGATAAAAAATGTGGAAGTTATTAAAGAAATACTTTTGTATGGGCTAAAACGCCTACTTACTAGGGGTCTCAGTTGCTTTGGCCGACAATCTGGTATATTATGTCGTATATGGTATATTTTGAATGTACTACTATATCGTTATTATAAATATACCATTTGGTATATTTTTAGCATTTTGCCGTATTTTATGTATATTTTAGTATTTTGCAGTATTTTGGTATATATTTAGTATTTTTCAGTATTTTTGGTATATTTTCAAAATAATACCGCAATATTTTGCTTTTATTCAAAATGGGTAGCGGGTATCTCACAGTCGAGCACACTCGACTGTAGCTCACTTACTTGTTTTTTTATACGATTTACATTTACTCATTCCCATTCAAGTTTATTGACAGAAGTATTTTTTTACATTTAAATATTAAAATAAAACCGTAATTATTGTTTGCAATAAAAATAATACTATTATTATTAAAAGCTAGCAATTTTTTTTTTAATACTTTTTTGTAATTTAGTAGTCTTTGGAATATTTTTTTTTTAAATTAAAATTAAAACTTGTAATAAAAATTTTATATATAAATATTAAAAACATAGTGTAACAAATATATTTAATATTTTATTGTAATCATGTATTTCATATTTTTCTATAATTGTATTGTATTGTATAAATTATTACCTGTTTTACAAAAAGATATTTGATTGAACTTATTTTGTTTGCTTTTTTAAGATGTTATTGTTATATGAAAAATGTAAATAACAAAATTTTAAAGTTCAAACTTTTTTTAAATAGTGATTGCAAAAAATAATTACGGTTTAATTTTTATATTTAAATGTACGAAATTGTAAGTCATTAAAAATCAATGCGAAATTAGTTTTTACTTCTGTCAGTAAACTTGAGTGGGAATGAATAAATATAAATCGTAAAAAAAAAAACAAAAAATTAATGTACTTTCGATCGGGATTTGTTCCCGGACACCATAATATGTTGAGCCTGCAAACCATAAGCACAGCCAATGCAGTCATTAAGCGAGAGCCGATTAATTGCGAACATCTAAGACACGAGCAATTGTTGTTGTCTTCGTCTTAGAGACTTTCGTCGCGCAAAACAAAATTGACGTGCGCTAGCTGCTTGTCAGCTAGGCAACTGCACGTTGCAAAACTTCACATGCATACACATACCCATATCGGCGGGCATGTAGATACCCACACGAATACATAGAAACGAAAGCACAACGAAATACGCTCATGCCATCGTTCTGCATTTGATCTGCGACTGAACTGAGTGTGCGACGGATGCTGCGCGCTGCGCTAGAACTTCGAGTTACGAAATGAGCCGAAGAGGCTCCGGTGTTCGAATCGTAGCGCTCGACCCGACTGGGGTCGCCATAATTCAGTTTTTAAAGATAGGATTTTTTGGCTTGGTGCATCTATGTATTGTATGGTTAGTGATATAACTTTTGACAGCAGTGTTGCCATTTTAGCAATTTTATTGCTAGATCTAGCTATTTTGAAACTGCAAAAGCTATAAGATTTTGTGAAAAGCTATTAGCTAGAAATCTATCATTTTTTTTTAATGCTTCGGCTACTTTTAGCACTTTTTAAATAGTTCCGATAGCTCTTCTACCCATAGGATGTATTAACTTAAAAAATTTGCATTGTCGATTCTGTTGATAGTTTATGTGCGAAGTTAGTTCGTGCAGACAATAAATACAAATTGTGAAACTGTGAACCAGTGCTGCCAGTTTAGCAATTTAGTTGCTTTAGCTAATTTCAACTTTTTTATTTTAAATGCTATTAGCTAAAAATTTAGCAACTTTTTATTTCTCTTTTGGCAATTTTAGCTATTTTTGCAGTTTTTGTATTTATTCTTTACTTAAATCCTTTTTATTTTGTATTCCTATTGTCATTCACTGCAAAAATTGCGATTAATAATTTGCAATGAAATCGGAGCTTGCATTTAACCAAGCGGTTCGATTATGTGAGCTGTTTGAGTTCACTGACTTGAAAAGTTAACTGCATTTCAAATGTAATTTTTGCCCACTAAGTGTTAGCAAAATCATGAAAATCCGAAATCCTGTTCTTTTTTATTTTTAATTTCAATATTTTATTCTTAAATGGATTAAAAATGTACAAACTTGATAAAAAATGTCATTTAAAAGATTTAGCAATTTTGTTGGCAATTTTTTGTATAATTTTAGCAATTATATATTTTTGCGGTGTTCTTACGGCCAGACAGCTGTTGACAATGGTCAAGAATATATGTACATATGTTACATATTGTCATTGTACTCGTTTCTAACAATGTGTTGGTACTCATGTTAATTTATCAAGATCATCTATTAATAATTGAAAAAGTTTTATATTTCTAAGGCATTCCAAGAAAATCAGAATAATAAAAAAAAACATTAAAATATTTTTTATATCCTTTTAGATCTAGAGTTGAAGTCCAACAGAACGCGAATTATATCGAAGAAAAGAGCTCTAACAACAAGTTTTTTTGACATTGGTAAAAAGGATGAACAAAGTAAGGACGGTATTATTTTTGTATTTGCAAAAACCATTATTTATAGATGCGGTACAGTGAAATTTAAAATTTCAGCTGTGCTGATTAGAAAATATATATCTTTTAATAAGGGAGCTGCAAACTTTTGCTTTATTCGAATATAAAATTTGAACTAAAGCATAAAAGAGAACCTATATTGCATCTAGATAAGTTAGGGCAAAGCTTTTTAGAATTCATGGAAATGGATAATGAAATGCATATGTGTTTATATTGACAATTTTTTTTTTTAAATCTTAGGGTTCTTTGTTAAGTTTACATCAAGTATGGCGCATTGCGCAATACATACGTTACTCAATCTCATTGATTTAATCTTTCAAAATTGTTATAAAATTATATACCATTTTAGTATTGAGTTTTTTATAAGTTGAAGGAGGGCGGTAGCAGGTCGTTAGATTAAATTCCCAGTTCTCTGCTCTTCAAAATAAATTACTGTTATTTTCTGAACTGCGGTATACGCGGTATTGGAGAAGTAGAGAATTTTAAGTGTTCAGGGTACTATATATACTCCAGGCAACTTCTGCAGCCTTGCATTTAGCGAAGATTTCCGCAAGAAAGATGCTGGGGAATTTGTAAGTATAAAAGTGTCTGATAACCTGGTTGGAATAGTAGTGTTATCATATTCTGTGCGTAGGTAAAGGTGATAATATAGTCAGTGACTATGCAAGAATCCCTGCCTATGGCTTTGTTACCAAGACAGCAATCAGTTGAAAAGCTTTTGTAAATGTGCATAGGTTTGATGCCAACAATCACTTAGAAAACTTGAGTTGGGGACGACCTGATAGTGCCTGCGACACACAGTCCTTTCCATAATAGATGGGCTGTGGTCAGCGGACAGACGAGATGTATACTCATCGTATAAGAGATGGGGTGTAACCCCATGTGCAGCAAAGCTTTTTTTCGCCAGATATAGGGCCAGATTCTAAAGGCGAGGCGAGAGGACCATCCGTCCCATCGATTGATCACTGGAGACGTGTTGATTGAGGTAAGCGTCTTATAGTGGCGTCGGAAGACACATTTTTGTCAAGACAAGTCTCCAAGTCATATTCTCCGCGGAAGATAAGCCTTCGAAAAAACATTCTTTGATCTTACTGGGAGCAGCAGGAAATGTATTCATTATCAGAAATATAGCTTCGCTGAACACTTCTTAATTTTTTTTTTTACTAAAATTTTTGCTTTCACCATTCTTTTTATTCGCTTAGCATAATAAAAATTGATTTCTAAAACTGTCGATAAGAAATATCTAAAGAAAAAAATAAAAAAAAGTGAGAAAGCTACAGTCGAGTGTACTCGAAAATATTGCAGTATTTTTTCCAAAATATACTAAATAAAAGTTACACAAAATATCAAAAATATATTAAATTATATATTTGGTATATTGATATGGTACTTCAGTCAATATATACAAAGGAGTGCAAAATATACCAGATTGTCAGCCTAAACAGCTAAGACACATAGTAAGTAGGCGTTTTTGCTTATACAAAAGTATTTCTTTCATAACTGCGGCAATTTTTATCTGATCGCAACCAAATTTTCAAGAATCACATATTATTGCATATACCAAAATTTGAATATTAAAATTAAGCTCGTTATTTTATATTTGTCAATTTGCGGGGGCGGAAGTGGGCGTAGCAAAAATTTGAAACAAACGTGATCTGCGTCTCTGAGATCTAGGTGTTCATACGGACAGACAGACATGGTCATAGATCGTCGCGGCTGTTGATGCTGATCAAGAATATATGAGTTCTATCCACACAGGCAATCGCAATGGAATGGAACTTTTTTACTGTTGCTGACTTCTGGCCAAGACACAAGTCAGCTGTTTCAGCAGAAAGTAATTTAACGTTCCGGTAACAAAACGATGATCAAAAGTAGTGAAAACGGGTGCACGTCTGTTAAATAACTTCTACAATTTTTATCCGATCATAACCAAATTATTAGGAATCATAAATACTATACTCATTATTGCCTATATCAAAGTTCTATATATGTAAACATAGTATAATAAACATAATATAAATATTCTTACATACAGATGCATGCGATTTTTTATTTGGAACATCCTTGGAAAATATTCTATCAAGAAATCGAAACCAAGGAGACGTAGTGGCTGGATCGAAATCAATGACATCAGTTTTTCGTAGTAGTACACCCAATAGCAGGGTTGGGAAATTTAATAGTAATGTACGTATTTGAGATTATATTAAAAAAAAAACAAATTCAAATATTGATTACATGTTCTTTATAAATAAACTTCCAATATATGTAGGTACGCTCATGCGAGAACTTACCATCAAATTTGATGGACTATGTAAGCTCTTCAGAGCAAGGATCTTCAGCAGATAATTTGCCATATATTCATAAAACTTCATCGATATCAAAATCAATACAAATATCACGCAGTCACTTTGATGTGAGAAGAAATGATATTGATCTAAATGGTACTATTTCATTCGAAAAATCTAATGCGATCAAATTAAACGTACCTGTATTTGTGCTAAACTGTATAAAATATTTGGAAGATCATGGACTTGAAAGCGTTGGCCTATTTCGTGTTAGTACATCAAAAAAACGAGTAAAACAAGTGCGTAACCTTTCAATCAATTCATTTAAATTATTGTTTTTTGAAAATTTTGATTGATATTCATAAGTTTTTCCTACATTGTACAAGTATTGCTACTTTTTATTCGAAATACCCAAAGTGTGATATGGAAATTTCAAATAAAAAAATGCAATTAAATACGTATGTAAATATATACACACATACACATACATATATGTATTTTTATAACAGCTTCGCGAGGACTTTGACAAAAAATGGAACATGTGTATTCCTGAAAATACATGCCCTCATGATGTCGCAACATTACTGAAGGAATATTTACGAGACTTACCTGAGCCTTTGCTGTGCAACAAACTGTATACTACTTTTTTAGAAACTCAACGTAAGATCATTACATTATACATTATAATTGTAAAATAAAATGTAATAAAAATCAAAATAATTTTTGTAGGTATTCGAAACCGACGATTACAGCTTGAGGCGATATCTCATCTAATCAAATTATTACCAATTGCACATCGAGACACATTGCATGTAATATTACAATTTCTTGGTAATGTTGCTGCCCACTGTGATGATATATTTTCCACTGACGGAACAATTCAAATTACTGGCAACAAAATGGACAGCTACAACTTATCGACGATCTTTGCGCCAAATATTCTGCGCCATTCCTTGTCAAAGGCACCTCAAATTAATGAACATGAAAATATGTCGAACGCAATAAATGTTATAAGGTAACGTTATTTCCTTAGATTTACGAAGCGCGTATGAAAAACTATCGGATTGAAATAAATCATCAGAATTTGATAAGCATATTGCTTTTTCAGAATAATGATTGATCACTATGAGGAAATATTCAAAGTGCCTCGTGAGCTACTTGACGTTCTATACACTAATATGTTAGATACATGTCCAGATAACCTTCACGCCCTTATGTCGAACAAAGCCCGACAAATACAGAAGTAAAATAATGTTTATAATAATGGATTACATAAAATTTAATAACAAACAATTTTATTTCGTAGTCAAGATGAAAATACAGAACCTAAATGCAGTATTGTAAATCAAGAATATCTTAAGCAGACCCATTATGAATCATCTACTCATTTAAAATGTGATGAAAGACGTCAATCCACACCGATTTTGCTTGATGAATTAAACGTATTCTCAGCTAGTCTACAGATTTCAAGGCCAGATGAATCAATTAAAGGTATATTATAATATTTATATATAAAGGTATATTACATATATATTATTATAACCTATGAGTATATTTCTTTATACTCATAGGTTATTATAATGTGTGCCTGCAGATAATGTGCATATGTAAAAGACAAATGAAGGCATCTTAAGCCGAGACGATATAACAATGTCTCATCGGTTTGTTTGTCCGCCCGTATGAACACCTAGGGCTCAAAGACTATAAGATAAAAACATATATAATTTTTTTTATAATAAAAATTTACCAAATATGGCATAATGTATGTTTTTGTATTTTTCGGTATATTTTTATAACCGCTACCCGTAGGGTAGTATGGTATTATAACTTTGGGCCAGCAGAAAATTTATGTAACAGCTAGAAATATACATATATATTTTTGATTAGCTTCAACAACCGAGAGGATTTAGCCATGTCTGGCTGTCTGAACTCAGAAACTATAAGATTTAAATCTATATTTTTCGAAAGCAGTTATGTTTGCACGCAGATCAAGTTTGTTTCAATTTTTGCCAAATTAACAAAAGGTATTTTAAAGCTAGACTCGAATTTAGGTATAACAACTATAGTTATGTGATTTCTGAAAACTTGGTTACGATCAGTTCAAAATTGTCGAAGATCGACAATACACTAAGTAATCCGTTTGACATGTATTTTGGTATTTTTGTTCCATTATTTTGGTACATTTTAAACAAATACCGCAATATATTGCACAAAGTTATAATACACTTCTAACCAATGGGTAGCGGGTATTAAAAAAACAAGTAAGAAAGTTACAGTCGAGTGTGCTCGACTGTGAGACACCCGCTACCCATTTTGAATAAAAGGAAAATATTGCGGTATTATTTTCAAAATATACCAAAATATTGTAAAATACTAAAAATACACCGAATGATGTATTTGGTATAACATTATAGTACCACACTCGAAATATACTATAGACGGCCAAAAATACCAGATTGTTGACCAAAGCATCAGAGACCGCTAGTAGGTAGGCGTTTTAGTCCATACAAAAGTATTTTTTTAATAACTTCCTCAATTTTTATCTGATCGCAACCAAATTTTCAGGAATCATTAATACTATTGTTATTATTATATTCGCAGCTTTATCTTTAAAATTATGCTTGTTATTCGATTTTTTTTATTTGCGGGGGCGGAAGTGGGCGTGGCAAAACTTTGAAACAAACTTGATCTGCGTGCAAACATAACAAATGCTGTCGAAAAAAAATTATAGCTCTATCTCTTATAGTCTCTTAGATCCAGTGTTTCATACGGACAGACGGGCAGACAGACAGACACACAGACAGACAGACAGACATGGCTAGATCGTCTCGGCTGTTGATGCTGATTAAGAATATATATACTTTATAGGGTCGGAGATGCCTCCTTCTACCTGTTACATACGTTTCCTGCCGGCACAAAGTTATAATACCCTTCTACCCTATGGGTAGCGGGTATAAAATTATAACTGTAAGATTGATAAATGGTTAAAATTTTATTTTAATTTATGAAATAATACAGACAAAACTGTGTTTACTACCGGTACAACTGAACCCAAATTTCCAGAGAGTATATCGAATCTTGGAGGAGCCGCATTAAGTGCCAAAACTGCGGATCTTGGTAAAACATCTAACAAATGTAGCGCAGATAATGATGTAACACGTATTTCTCCATCTAAAAGCACCCAGCTTTATAAACGTCAGCATCTTATACCAAGCTCAAGGCATAAGAATTAAAAATAAAATTGCATATCATGCCATTTAGCTATATAATTATGACTGTCAATTATACTGTATTTTTGTTAATTATAAGCCCAAGCTCTATTTCTAGACCACATTCTTTAATAAATATTAAAACATAAATAATAATTTGTTCAAGTACAAAATCGCATAGCATTATATCAAATAGAAAGTGTTTTCAACAAATAAAATGTTATACTGTATTTAACGAAAAACTATTTGGAGCATCGACACGATTATCAATATTCTCTATTATTACATGCCATACGTCGCCTATGTATATATTATATGGAGTATATTCGTTCATTGTAACTAATAAACGAATACAAACTTATGTACCATGAATATATGATATATTTATACGTATATAAGTATTTATTCTTACTCTAAGTTTTTATTACATAAGACTATAGGAATTATGCTTAATGTAGAATCTATGTATGTATGTATGTGTATATGTTAGTATATAAATGTAATTTGATTTTTTTCCAAATATTCTTGTTACAATCTTTTTTTTTGAATATGTTTGAATACATATGCTTCTGTTTATATAAGACAAAACAAACAAGTAGTCTATTGTTTTCGAATTGCTTAAATTTTGAAGTTATTTATAAATAATTGGCTAAATTATGATTTATACAATATAAAAATTACTCATCGTTTATTTATTAATGAGTTGTGGAAATTATGTCACAACTACCTTTAAAGACATGTCTTTCTTTGCTAGGGCTAATTCTGTTTAAAGTTAGTCAACTTAAACTTCGATGAACAGTTAAACATTGTATTAGGCTTAAAACTCGAATTAACAATATATCTGATATGACCAAACACGCAATTATGATTACTATAGAAACATCTGTAGCACTTGCAATACTGGTTTGCATTGCTGCCGGCTGTTCGCCTGTAAATACATATAAAATTGTAAGCCATTAAATCGTATATATTAATTACTACTTAGAAGACAAGCAAAATTTCGATTTAAATTTTCAAAATATTCTTCTATTGAATTTAAAATATTTGTACATTTACTAACCCGTTAAGACGTGAACTCGTACTGATGCCGGCATGGCCGCATTGGGAACACATGTATAATTTCCAGAATCTCGTAATGAGGCACGGGTTAGCATCAAACGACTGGTAGTACCTACATCGGTCTTTTCAGTTTCCAAACTAATTCCACCTCTTAGAGAATCAAAATCTACTATCGCAGACCCATGATACCTGCGATTGCAACCGTATTAATATTAGAATAGTATATATTACAATTCATTACTTACCATAGTACGGAAGAGGCATGAATATTCACAGAGCAAGCCAAAGCAATAGTACTATCGCGTTTTACGTGTATTTCTGTAGAACCTAAAATCTTCGCACGCGCTGCAAATTTTTGTTGATAATTTATAGTTAAACAAACAAAAATATTCAATATTGTTTTATAGGTTTGTAGGTAGTATATTCATAACATATGTTTAATATACGATAACTCTATTCGACTTCTAGTCTGTTAGATACTTAAGGATCAATATTCAAAGTCAAATGGTATATAATTTATATAATAATAATTATATAGTTATTAAAAGTGTCTCACCTTTTGAATCAAAGAAAACTTTTCCCGATATTTCTCGCAGTTCTTTTTCAGCTAAAATATAATAGATACATTTTTGTTAATTTAAAGATTTGATCTTAAATATTTTTATTAATACGTTTACAAAGAAATACAAATTACGTAAGTCGTATCCACCAAAGGGAATACAATTATATTGATTTAATATATTTATATATTTGTATTTTTGAAATAAATATTATTACACATTCGAATTGTACATCAACCGAGAATTTATAGCTCTCCCCAAAGATCCCTCAGTATATTTGATCTTATGAACACGTACATAAATAGATCTCAGGGACTATAAGAATATGTAATAGAACTAGAATTCCTCTTTTGACAATTGATATTGCTTCACGTTTTTGGTGTTTTTTAATTTTGAGAAGCTCAATTTCTCCAATATAAATCGAATATAGTAATAACGCTAAAGTCGAGTGGTCGACTGTAAGATACCAGGTATCAGTTTTAAATGCGTGACGCATACCGAAATAAGTACATTAATAATGTGTTAATCTCAACTAGATCTACGGATTCTGAAACACGAAATCGATTATTTTGACTGACAGGTTTGACAACAATCTAAGCATCTTTCCTCAATTTTTAATCAGTGATTAAAGATCTGGAAAGAATTCTTAATAATACTTTTGCCAACTATATTGTGATTGCGATGAGCGTTGATGTTTAATTCGTAATTTTATATGAAGTTATATATATATATGTCGGAGAGGGAGTAATGCAGCATTGTCGAGTCGGCACAGTGGCACTGCGTAGTCGTAGGTGCGTATCGGCACATTGACACTGCGTAGTTGCTTGTGCGTTTCGGCACATTGTCACTGCGTAATTAGGAATGTGCATGTTAGATTGCATCATCCCTTATTTGCGCTGTGATTGGTTTTCTGCATTTTGTAGCTTTGAGAAGTACCGTTGTTGCGGGGCGACAGCGTTGCGTCGCTGTCGCTGAGTGTGGTTCGATGGCTATGGCGTGGGTAGTAAAAGGATCGAGCGGGCAGTGTGCTCTAGAGATCGCCAGAGAAAGCATCGAAACTCGCTTCGCGATAATGTACGAACAGACTTCGGTAGAACAGACTCCGACATCAGAAGTGGGATTCGGCCCTGACCAAACTACTTCAAGAGATGTCTGTGCGTTGATAGAACAAAACCTGAATTTTTTGGCACTGAGTTAGAGGCTACAGATGCCGGCGGGCGAGTTACAACAGAATATCGAGATCTGTTTACCAAAATATAAGCGAGACATTGCTGGTGTGGATGCCACGCAGTGGTCCGCTACGGTCGATAAAATCTTGCGAGAAAAAAAACATTAAGTGACAGTGCTAGTGTTGAGTAAAGCTTTGTAAAACTAAGCGGCCCAGTGGTTATCTCAAATTTGTTACAATGGAATAACCTGGTCACAGTTCCGGCAAATGTATGAGCAGCGTTACTTTTGAATCTGCTTAGCAGCCGCTCAAGCAATGGTGAAAGCTTGCCTGTTTTTGCGAGTCGCTGCGTGACATCACAATGCACAAAACTGCGAAATTTGAATTCGAAACAAATTGCCATCGCGTTGGTTCTGGGACACATGGCTAATTTCGACCGGCGCTTGCAGAGAAGGGTACACACAATGCTAATAACTACAAGCGGAGTTGCAAGCGTTCTCAGCGCTGAGAGAACGCCCTGTCATGTCAAGCGGAGAACCAGAGGCCAAGCGTGCAAAA
The DNA here is from genome assembly GCA_035046325.1 of Drosophila niveifrons. Classification (NCBI taxonomy): domain Eukaryota; kingdom Metazoa; phylum Arthropoda; class Insecta; order Diptera; family Drosophilidae; genus Drosophila; species Drosophila niveifrons. Next base: position 138,152 of record JAWNOC010000058.1, on the reverse strand, counting down.
AGACTATGGAAATCGAAATGTTATAAGAAGAGCGGTCTCGTCATGGAAGAGCGAATGTAACTTGCTGCAGATGTCGGGAGCCAGGACACAATGCCACTAATTGTCAAAGAGAAGTGCAAAATTCCAGATTGGGAGTATGAGTGGGAAAAAGAGTGGACCTGTGAGCTATGGTGGAGGCTCAATCCAGTATTCGGGTGAGAGATTTCCAATTACATTTGATTTGGAGCTGAGTGCTCATTATTTGAAGAAAGCGTTTTTAATAAGCTAGTTGGTTAGAGGATACATAACGTTATCTCTTTAAAGGGAATGCCAATATTTGTTGTACTGCACAAATTGAATCAAATATTATGATTGATGGTAATTTTTTGGTTGTTTTGTCCCATGTAGTGCCAGACGAATGCATGAAGAATAATATTGTAATTGGCATAGAGATATTCGCTCAAGGGTTCTTAGTGGAAGTTTCATATGATAATTTTAAGATTGTTAAAACTAAAGTTGAGAACGTTTGTGAAACCGTTCTACATACTAAGTCTGCTAAGATTGAAACTGATATGCTCGAAAAAAAATAGAAGTTTTAATGCCATTATTGAGACAATACTCAAAATCTTTTATTGAAGGCACTCCGCAAATGCGGGTGAGTACCGGGGAAATGCATATTCGTTTGATTGAGCCGGCTAGGATCGTGCAAGGGCGACCATACAGATTTGGTCCAAGCGAAGGGGAGTTAGTACGTGCTAAATTTCAAGAATTGATCGAGTATAAAGTTATCAGACCAAGTAGTTCACCATTTGCCAGATCTGCATTATTTGTAAAGAAGAAAAACGGATCAGCAAGACTTTGTGTTGATTATAGAGAATTAAACTTGCCATTTTTGGCGTACCAACACGTCTAATTGCCGATCAGTTTCACGGGTACAAAGTTTACGCAATTTTGTTCTAATCAAAAGATACAATTACATATAATTGGAACAGGTGCAAGTAGATCCAACGGTCAAGTTGAAAGGGTTATGAGTACACTGAAAATTTGTTGACAGCTGTTGTGATAAGTTCCAGATCGTGGCAAGATGCACTGGGGGATATACAGTTAGCCCTTATCTGTACAGTTAGGCATTGCACTAAGTGTAGACCTTTAGAACTGTTAATTGGTAAAGTGGCGCGTCCACTCGGAATGATTCCTATTAGTGAGAGATTGACAAAGTTAAATTAAGGGAGTTGGCCGTTAAGAACATGGAAGAGGCCTCTAGGTATGAGAAAATAAAATTTGATAAAAGTATGGCTAAAGTAATTAGGTTCTATGTGGGTGACTTTGTGTTGCTTAAAAACAGTGAGAGACAGCAAACAATATTAGACCCAAAGTTTAGAGGACCTTTTTATTGGTGGTCGAGGTATTGGACGGAGACCGTCCAACGAAAGTTTGCGAAAGCTACCGGATGTGCAAGTCCTAGAAGAGTTAGATGTAAATCATAAAGAGAAAAGTCTGTTGGAAAAGTCTGTTGAAACAGAAAAGAATTCGTGAAGTCATGTGATTGGCGATGCACGAGAGTTGCTTTAGAAATGTGGTTGTTGATGAATTCGTGAAGCCAAGTTTTGGGCGATGGTCGAGCTATGTTGTTGATTTCGTGAAGCCAAGTTTTGGGCGATGGACTAGCTATGTTGTTGTTTTCGTGAAGCCAAGTTTTGGGCGATGGACGAGCTATGTTGTTGATTTCGTGAAGCCAAGTTTTGGGCGATGGACGAGCTATGTTGTTGATTTCGTGAAGCCAAGTTTTGGGCGATGGACGAGCTATGTTGTTGTTTTCGTGAAGCCAAGTTTTGGGCGATGGACGAGCTATATTGTGGATTTCGTGAAGCCAAGTTTTGGGCGATGGACGAGCTATGTGATTGTTGATTTCGTGAAGCTAAGTTTTGGGCGATGGACGAACTATGTTGTTGTTTTCGTGAAGCCAAGTTTTGGGCGATGGACGAACATAATAAAATGAGCGAAGTCAATGTTTGTGACTATGGACAATTTAATTTGTTTGGCATTAGATTGAAATGTCGGCTAATAAAAGTTTAGTGATATTTCTTGGATAAAGAATTGATGATTTGAACTGAGTATTGTATAATACAACTGCTTGAATATGCAAATGAAAGTAATGGTCTATAAGAGAATATAACCTGAGATATAGACGTAAACTTATGTTATGAAAGGTTATATGAATTTGAGATTTTTGTTGGCTAAGTTTTTTATGAAATATTAAATAAAAAGGAAAGTTGGAATGAATTGAGATGGTCACTATAGACACGAGGACGTGTATATGTCAGAATGGCCGTGTCGGAGAGGGAGTAATGCAGCATTGTCGAGTCGGCACAGTGGCACTGCGTAGTCGTAGGTGCGTATCGGCACATTGACACTGCGTAGTTGCTTGTGCGTTTCGGCACATTGTCACTGCGTAATTAGGAATGTGCATGTTAGATTGCATCATCCCTTATTTGCGCTGTGATTGGTTTTCTGCATTTTGTAGCTTTGAGAAGTACCGTTGTTGCGGGGCGACAGCGTTGCGTCGCTGTCGCTGAGTGTGGTTCGATGGCTATGGCGTGGGTAGTAAAAGGATCGAGCGGGCAGTGTGCTCTAGAGATCGCCAGAGAAAGCATCGAAACTCGCTTCGCGATAATGTACGAACAGACTTCGGTAGAACAGACTCCGACATATATATATTCATATACAATTACAATAAAGATTTAAGCAAAGAAAATCACCAGTTATTTCCAGAATAATGGCCAAGTTAATTTTTGGTTCAGTATTAACTTGGCATTCGTAAATACCACTGTCTCTAGCCTGTGCATATTCAATTTTCAAATCCCAATCGTCACTATTTGAAGGGTGTATTACAGAAAATCGTTGATCGCCAGTATAAGTGTAAATGTTAGTGGTCAAAATATGTAAATCCCGTTTGCGCATCCACGAAACCTTCCAAAGAGAGGTAAATTGTTCAAATAGTATATACAATAGTAGAGGCATTTTATACATACAGTTCTATTTCCTTTGTTTTTAACGCGACATCTTAAAATTGCAGTTTCGTCAACAACAGCTGAAATATTTCTGGAACTTATATCGTCAAAAAAAGGGCGATCCATACTATCCACGTCTTATGAGGCGATGTGATATAAAAACAAACATTACAATCAAGAAAATCAAAATCAGTAATTATATTTGCCCATTAGTTAAAAATAATTACCATTTATATTTAAAACTGATGAAGCGATGATATGCTGAAGACCACAACTAAAATGCAATATTAACAATAGGATGGGTTTCATATTTTTTAAGCCATTAAAAAACTTTCTCTCTGCATTTAAAGTCGCCATTGTTTAGTTTAATAACTATGCATCCTGTTACTTGCTACACTGCAAATAATATGATTTCTATTATCAATTTTAGTTTAGGTTATTTTAGTCATTTGTTTTTGTTTTTTTCTTAAATTATATTTAAGTTATGTTCTGTAGTATATGATACTATAAATATGTCCATTTAAGGCCATCAAAGACACAACACATACTCAGCTTTAATATGAAATGAAACCTTGTCTTTATTTACTTGACCCCTTAGAAATACTAAATTTGCTTTAAGTATTTCCTTTTTTTAGACTTTCATTAAATATTCACAAAAAACCATTCCATTTCTAACAGATTTTTAAATTTTGCAATTCAGCAGTAATGTTTTTCTACTGTCGAAAGGCTTCAAGTTGTATTCTTTTCTGCATTATTTGTATTCGCTATGCATGCTTGCTACTAATGCGCAACTCAGACTCAGCACAGTTTGAGAAAGCTTTTATTGAGAAAGCTTTTTGCATCCCTTCAGCGAACGAACAACCAAATCAGCAATTTTAGATGCTTTATGCCGTGATACACTATAATTGTATCATGCTTTATGCAACCGATTTTTTGTTGAAGTCTAGTAATTTTCGCTATTGTCGATGGGCTATACCTACTTTTTTTAAGAAAATCTATGTGCTTTTCATTGTGACTAGTAAAAATTTATCAAAGGTGTTAGACTAAAATTAGACATTAAACTCATAATATCATGAACGCAAGGGCTGACATCCAAATAGGATTTCGCTATATTCCAAGAAAAGTTTTCGAGTATGCATCCATATATTGATGTATGATGATAGCCTTTTTCCACTGCACTAAGTTTTTTTTTATGTTTTGAGCCGATTTTTTTAGAGGTTTTTACATTAGGCGAACGTAAAATTTGACCTAAACGGGGAAAAAAAAAAAACCGAGGTTTTTTGGTGCAGTGGAAATAGGCTATTATAATGATATAATTCACGCAAACTATCGATAAAAATCTATTGACAAAATATACAACTTTTTGAAATTATTTTTTTTTATTTTACATTCGGGCATGCTCCGGTTTTCACTATTGGTTTTCGTTACGAAAACGAAAAAATTGGTGCTCCCGTTTTCACTTTCACAAGATTCTTTCAAATTGCAAAACGAGCAAGTTTGTCTTGCCGAAATGAAAAGTATATGCCTTTTTCTATATTAAATCGGATTTTATATGCAAAAGGAAAAAAATAGTGAACTCATTGGTTTATTGTCGTTCCTTTAAGACCGTCAGATCAATAAAGCATGTAATTATTTTTAAAATAACTAACTTCTGACTCCACCTCAAATTTGCAAATAAAAATTTGCCGTCGGCAACAACAATTTTCGTTTTAGTGAGCGACCGATAAATCCAACACCATGAGTTAACGTCTAAGCTGTCATACTTTTGGTGAAATAAAAAAGCAAGTTAAAAATACTTGTATAACGAATCGAATGGCACTAAATTTGTTGAAGTTTGGGTAAAATATGTTTTTTAAAAAATTCATTTATTTAATTTAATTACTTAAGTGTTAAAATTGTATAAAACAAATTTATTGAAATCACCGGAATGAAACCGATTAAAAGGTGGCATCACCTTTTGTTGTCGGAAACAGCTGTTTGGGGTTTACTGTTTTTTTTTTTGTTTAAATTTTGATTTGAAATTTTTATTTGCAAAATAGACAAATGCAAATATATTTATTTCAGGAGAAAGCATAAATCATCTATGCATGATATCCTTATGTGAGTTCTATCCACGCAGGAAATTGGGCGTACGAAAGGAATTTTTTCGCATTATTATTTTTAACCAAACAAAAGTCAGCGTTTTAGCAATAAAAAATGAAACGTTCCGATAGCAAAACGATGATCGAAAACTTGTGAAGTCCGGAGCATCTTTTTTTTTTGGTTTTTTTTTTTTTGAGGACTTTGATTTTATTTATTGAATCTTCTTCTAAATTTTGAGACTAACAATAAGTTTACGAATCTTAACATTAAAATTTAGCTAACAGTGTGTTAAAACTGCATTCTGGTTGCGTGTCTCTCAAGTCGGTCGCTGGGTAGGTAAGTCATTACGACGAAGACGTGATTGGTTGCTCAACCTTGTTAGACCTCTCGCCAGGTGGTTAGGGTGCAACAGTACCTTGGTAAAGTACTTTTCCTTCTGTTCTGCGATCACTTCTTTGACTGGTAGGATGTTTAAGTCGCGTTGTATGTTTTCGTTGCGAACGTACCACGGTGCCCCGGTGATGGTTCTCAAGATCTTCGACTGTGCTCGCTGGACTATGTCAATATTACTATTGCTGGCATTCCCCCATAATTGGGAGTCGTACATGCATATAGGTTTTAGTACCGAGTTATACAGCAGGACTTTATATTCAAGGCTAAGGGGAGACCGAGCGTTGATAAGCCAATGAAGGCTGCTGGCTTTTAGCTTTAGGTGTGTTCTTTTGGCTTCGATGTGCCGGCGCCATGTGAGTCTTCTGTCGAGGTGTACTCTTAGATATGTCACTTCGTTTGCTTGCGGGAGTAGAGTGTTGTTTAATGTTAGCGGCGGACAGTTCTGCCTGTTCAGGGTGAATGTAACGTGCTTGCATTTTTGTTCGTTCACTCTAATTCGCCAATCTGATAGCCATTTTTCAACATCGATTATATGAAGAGCTAGCTGCGTAGTTGCTTGCCTCGGGCATTTTGAGCGGCTAAGAATAGCTGTATCATCAGCAAACGTAGATGTTGTTATTCGTGTGCCTGTCGGGATGTCTGCAGTGTAGAGGACGTATAGTGTTGGCCCTAGCACACTACCTTGAGGTATAGCGGGCGCTTCAGCTGATTAAAAAGCAGAACCCGGCCATTCGGACGAGTGATTGGTCCGTGCTGAAGGTTGATGAACCTTTACCCAGTGGTGGGCAGCACGTGATCATCAATAAAGAGGCCGAGGATCTGCTGTATAATGTACCTTTGCCTCCAAAAATTTCATCCGAATTACAAGGACACCCACACACTGAGGTCAGGGGAGGCAAAGGCGGTCTCAGGCTAGAGACCATGACTGACACCACCCTGCATCTCTGCTTGATGGACGACACGGAGGAGGTGGGGAGGTACCGTCCATGCAGAAGGCCCCCCGCGAGTTTGCTAACCTCTAATGAGTGTGCTGCAGCTCAACCTCAAATCTCCGCCCACGCGGCTTTGGTCCTGGAAACGTGGATAGCGTCGGGCAACACGGGTGCAGGGCTGAAGTCGTTTAACTACAACTTATACGTCCCGACATTGTAAGGAAGGGGCTAAAAGCTCATCTGAAACCTAATTTTAGCAATGACGATCTGACTGTGGTAACGCTGGAGAGCAGTGATGGATGTTTAATGCTAGCATCCTGCTACATGGCCCATGTCGAACCTGCTCCACCAGAAGAACTGCGGAGATTGGTGGACATGGTCTGTTCCTCCAAAAAACATCTTATAATTGGCACGGACCCCAACGCCCAACATAGTCATTACTTGATTTTATCCTTAACTATAAGCGAAGTCTAGCCAATAGGGGTGAGGAATCTACTTATATAGGTCCCACCTCTCGTAACGACTGAATGCACCCATGTAAGAGAGTGGAGAGTCCTAAATAGACCTAGTGTAGTATGTGCATATATTGGGAGAACACTGTACCGAATAAAAACATTTAAGCAGCAACACTTTGTTGCTTTACATAGTATGCGCACATCTCGAGGGAACACTGTTCCAAAATATGAACAGTTAATCAGCGACGCTTTCGTTACAGTTAACTGCAATACTTTGTCTCTTTACATTCCAACTCGAGTGCATGCATATGTATATGCACATAAGACTCTCTCTCTCTCTTGCCAATATGCTTTGTCGCATATTCTTAGAATACATAATATAAAATGTAATACATAACTGTGCAGCAGCTTCGCTGCCGGCATCGACGGTTTCACCGCGTGCTTTACTAATTATGTACTTAGGCTAGATCATGCTTTGATTTTTTCCAATAAATCATTATCAAAGTGAAAACCAAAAGGCACAGACGTGTCCGTGTCTTAATTAAATAATATTCTGGACACGTGCCTATTTAAACAAGTTGGTACAGTCATCCCACATGGTGACCAAGACGGTCATCACCACACTAGTAACATCAGATAATGTCCTCGCAGAAGGGTTACTATCTGCGTTCCGCCGATGCTGTAAGATCTCCAGACCGACGAGACGATCGATAAGAAGGCGGATAACGTCTATGTCTGGCACGAGTTTCTCCTGAAGTCCTACAAGAAGATGATCCGATCATCTAAAAGGTCCTCATGGAGAGGACCTGGACAACATTAAGTGAGATACTCGCTAACCATTTTGAATAAAAGCAAAATATAGCGGTATTAATTCTATAATATACCAAATGACAGTACCACAAAAATTTTAAAAATATACCGAAGGATACACTAAGACTTGAAGCAAAAATGCATCACTTGCAACAGCATTATTACAACCCTAGAAGAGCCAAGCGCTGCTATTAGACATACATTATGTATTTCTCTTTATTTCGCTCGCTTGTGTTTGCTTAATTTCTGCGATTTGCTTGGCACACTTAAAAAAAACCGTCTTGGTTTTTTTTTGTTTCTCATTTCATATTTTCATTGTAATTCAATTTCTCTCTAACTCTCTCTATTCCTCTTTAGATCCACTCCTAAAGCGCAACTCAAGTGCGCCCAAATTGGTGTGCTTTAAAAAATATGCACAAATGGGCAAGAAATGCACTTACAATATGTCAGACCGGTGCAGTATTGGGCCCGCTACTATGGAACATCATGTATGATGACATATTGCGGCTCGACGTTCCAGAGTCTGCAACCATTGTCGGCTTTGCAGACGATGTGGCCTTAGTGGTGACAGCGAAACAACTAGGCGACGCTGAGCTACTTTGTAGTGCAGCGGTTGCCACTGTCAAAGACTGGCTTGCGACAGTGGGGCTGCAATTGGCCGATCACAAGACTGAAGCGGTCCTGATAAGTAGCCGAAAGATCGTCGAAGTGGCTCACATTAACCTTGGTCGGACCTCAATAGTGTCGAGCCGAGCCATTAAATACTTAGGCGTCCTAATCGACACGCGGCTCAGCTTCCGCGAACACCTGGAGTATGCTGGTAAAAGAGCTGCTGTCGTAGGGCAGGCATTGAGTCGAATAATGCTAAATACGCGCGGCCCTAAGCAAGGTCGGAGACTACTTCTACAAAATGTGGTTAGAGCAACAATGCTCTATGGCGCTCCAGTATGGGTGCAAGCAATGGAGGTGAAGGCGTATAGGCGGAGGATGCAGTCGACCTATCGACTCTGCGCGTTGCGAGTCTGCAGTGGCTTCAGGACCATATCGGATGACGCCGCTTTATTGATAGCTGGCATGATGCCGTTGGATACTCTGGCGATAGAGAGGTCTCACAGCTACAAGCACAAGAGGGCTAACCAGATGGAAGATGTTCACTACGTGTCGACCAATTTTAAGACAGAGTGCCTAAGGAAATGGCAAGATAAGTGGGACACATCTAGTAAGGGCCGCTGGACCCATGCTCTGATCCCAAACATAGGCAAATGGGTCAGCAGAAATTTCGGATTCGTCAACTATCATCTGACGCAGATCCTGAGCGGGCACGGCTGCTTCCGCAGCTACCTATGTAGATTTGGACACGACAGCGACCCGATGTGCCTATATTGCTACCCCGAAGCTGAAGAAACGGCGGAACACATCCTAGTGTGCTGTCGGCGCTTTGCTAGTGAGAGACGAGAGCTCGAAGAAGCGATAGGATGTAGAGTCACGACGGACTCTATTGTGAACCGGATGCTGGAGAAGGAGGAATACTGGTCAGCGGTATGCAGCTATGCAGAAAAAGTGACCACCGCACTACGAACTCTCGAAAGGGAACGTACCCGCAGGCGTAACGGAGGGGAGTGAGCTCCCGTCAAGGTCTCGTGAAGCAATACCTCACGGCAGTACCACGAGAATTTCCTTGACAGTTTTTCTTTCTTTCTTTCTTTCTAACCTTTTTTTTCTATATTCTAGTACCTAATGTTATGTTATATTTATTTAGTATTAGATCTAGTTCCTCCGAATAAAAAAAAAAAAAAAAAAAAAAAAGACCGGTGCAGTATAATTTTGGCGCGGCTTTTGTCTCCTTTCTGCACGTGCAGATCGTATTTCCCCTCTCATATGCAAAATAAAATCGCGCCAGTTTTGTGAAAATTCTCGTGAGTGCGGATCGTTTTTATGCAAATGCAAATAAGTTAATTGTTTTCAACATAAATCGAGTGTTAGTGTTAGTGAATAGCAAAAGAAAGTGCAGCCAGCAGCTTATTTTGAAAGCTTTTCGCGTTTTTGATCGTGGTAAGTAGCTGATTGGTATGAAACTGCATGAGGGAGTACAAGTGTTAAAGCAGTTAGCTTTTGCATTGATACTAAGAGCTTCCTTAACGCTTTATACATATATATGTACTATTTATATGTGAAAGCAAACCAGGGCTAACAGCTAATCTACTTTAATTTTATGGCTGTTTTAAATTTTTAAAATTTAGTAAATATTCTGCACAAGTGGGCGTGACGGACATGGTTATATCGTCTCGACTTTTGAATACAATATATATTTTTTAGGGTCGGAGATGGCTCCATCTGTAAGTTATCAAGTCTTGATTTGAAATTAAGAACAAATCTGAAACAAAATTTTCAATCTGGCTAGTAAATTATAAATATGGAAAATACATACCATTTATTATCACACATATTCTTAGAAAAAAACGGCTGTTTTATAATTAAATATTATTATTTGAAAGACGCATATAAACAATAACAAACAATCATGTATACTATCTGTACTTGTTTATGTTAAAAAAAAGTGCATTTTTGAAAATAGAATATAGGATATTAACGTATCGCAAATCAAAATCGTATAACAAATCGTATAGGTCTTCAATATTATTATTTACGGAGCAAACTGTCTAAAAGTCAGAATACGGCAGTCTATTTGCAGATACTTGACCTTTTTGACTGAATACCAAATTTTGTTTATCGCCAGAGCCGACGCTCCAGCCACGGGCACAGTTGTTAAAGCTTTGACTAGGGAAGCTTGTTGCTAGAGCATTGTTTACTCGCTTGTTCTTGTTGTAAACCGATGATTGTAGGGGATAATTTCGTTGCTCTGTTCCGAATGGAGCGGGTGTCACGTTATTATATCCGTTCAGTTTATCACCGTTTATAAAGCTTTGGTTCGATGACCTTTGATTAGGCGTCTCTTGAAACTTTGACAACTTTTCGTATGGTATTGGTGAGGGATTAAAATTGATATGAGATGTGCCCTCCACCAAATTGGTGGGCCCTTTTACGTAACTCTGTTGCCCATAAAGTTGTTGTTTAGGGGGTTGTGATGAATATAATCCTGTATTGCTTATTGGAAATCCGTTGACTGTCCCCCTGATTCCAGTTGAACATTCTTTAGCATAATTGGCTATTGATGATCCTTGTGGAACCGGAGGCGGTGCGTAGCTAGTCAGCGAAATCTCCTTAGGTACATACAGACCTAATGGAAAATATGTAAAAACTATAAATATTTTTTATTATCATAACAACATAATTGTCTAGTCTAGTGTTTTTCACCAGAGAATTATTCATACATATAAATATAAAACACCTCGATATAGATTTATGATATCTCTTCCCAATTTTATAATTCTCAACAATAGTGTTTTTGGCGTATGGACTTGTAGGACTTGTATCGACAAAAAAAAATCTATTAAGAATCGTAGATACATTATGTATGTATTTGTGTATTTGTTCATATACTCAATTATTTTTAAGCAAATGCAGTCAATACCAGTTTTTCGCAAACAAAAAAAAAACATCATGATTACTTACTGGCAAATCATTGACATGCTATATTTGAATTATAAGATGATATATTAAATAGCGGACATAAGTACATACACATATAGGGATTTCTGTGCATGCACAGTACACTTATCTAAGTAGTAACAATTCAAATACATTTAAATTAAAAGGAAAGTAACTGAATAAAAAAAATAATAATATCATGCCTTCAATTGCAGAAGTGTCGTCAATATCCAATACTGATACGTTTTCATTAGCTGTTAGTTCTTGATCGCCATTTATGATTGATTTTAAACTCTTTTCATCATGATCTCGTAATGATTGTTTCTCAAATGAGCAAATTAACTCCCGAACACTAGCAAATTCATTCTTTTCATCATCGTTTTTTGCTGATTCAAAGTTTTTACTCTCTGCAGAAATAATTGGCATTATTGTAGACATATTTTTAGAAAAATTATGTTGGTCTGATTTTTTATTGACACTGTCTGTTGTAACGACTAATTTCTGACTACGAGGCAAAATTTTTGATTGTTTTTTATTGTTTTCAAATTCTAGACCAAATCCAAGAGTTAATCTTTGTTGGAATAGCTCCAATTGGTAGAGTCTTTGTTGCACTTCATCATTGCAATCGATAAAAACGGGATTTGTATTACAGCAATTATTTAAATTATGTTGTTGGCTAGTTGTATGATTTAGATTTTTATTTTTAAGCACTAAAATATTATTCCTGCCACTAGGATAGTTCGTCGGATCGTCATTATTATTATTGAACCCAAGATTTTCATCAAAATATTCTGAAATATTTAATTAATTGTTTAATGGCAGAATAACGAATGAATACCGTTAAATATATTTATTGCAATTAAAAATGAAAATTATATATACATATCTTTATATATTTACATATAAATTACCTCTCTGTAGAAAGAAATTTCTTATTTCAAAAACACTTACCTTTTGGCAACTCAACATTGCGACCTCCCCAGCCTTGAGCCACACTTGGTTTATACGCTAATTCTCTTTGAGGATTGCATGGCAAATTGCGTTGATTGTGAAAACGAGTATCATTGATCTTGCAAATATTTGTAATTGAACAATATATTTGTTGTTATTTCAATTTTATTCGAAATCTTTAATTCAAACGGTTATTATAAGGTAGTACGTACCTTTTTATTTGATTCCTCGCCAATAATATTTGAAGAAATGCTATCAGAGAAGGTTGACTGAGGCGGCAGTTCATAGTAATCATTTACATCTTGTTTAAAATGTACTGGGGATCCAAAAGAAGTGGACGTATGTCTGCTATTGCTGCAATTTGTAGGATCTTGCAGAAACGCTGTGCTTGCTGATCCAGTTTGAAGAGCAGCTTCCCAAGGCGATTTAACAACGGTAACGCCAGGCTTTGAGTATTTCTCAATCAGTTGATCCTGATGTAAATTCAGTTGAACCCGATGCTTACCAGCATCTGAATATGCTGGTAAAATACTTGGTGATAAAGGTGGTTTTGCAGGGTATTGTTGACAATCTGGAATACCAGATGGTCTGTGAGTACCGGCGTTAGTCTCATCGACTACCCAATTGTCAGCCTTTCGACGACGTTTTGCAAAGAGCTCGGCTCCTTTTTAGGCAATAGTAGTAGTAGCAAGCAAAGCAAGTTTGTTGTCGATTGTCCATGTTTTAAAAAAAAGAAATGGTTAATTATTTTATGTAATATTATTATCTGTGTAGTTGCACGTTCTGTATAAAAAGACTATAAAACAGACTTCAATTTTATCGGATTGATTTAATATGAAACAATAAACAAACCCTAAAAAGTCTTTCTAATTAAATTTTTTTTTTATGCACGAACGCAATCAAAATAATATGAACATTTATTTTTAAAAGTCATGGTAACATTGTTAAATAAGGACATTTTTTATCTTAAGTGTAAAGGAAAAATAAACAATAAATCTCTTTCATACATGAAATACACAAATATATATAACATAAGCGAAAAAAAATGATTACCTCGACCTTTATGCAGTTGTAACGCAGTTATTAGCTCAGCGCAGTTTTCAGGTGATAAAAGCCCTGTTTCAATATTTATAGAATCTTTTAGCGAGTTATAGTCACGCATTTGACCACGCGGATTCATAATAAGTTTTAATGGTAATTTGTCCAACTGGGTTAGTTCCTTGCTCACGGTTACTTCGGCATTTTCTTTAATTGCAATGTCGTCTTCCCCTTTTCAGATAACACAGGCAAAAATATAAATTCATTCTTAAAAATGACAGTAGCATTAGTAATTGCTGCTAAATTAAAATGAATTAAAATTTATGAAGTGGTGAAATATTAATTAATGTTGAAAACAAAATAAACTCAAACTCGATATTGATTTTCCAATTCACTCTGATTAAAAATATAAATTTTTTGTTTTTATATAAAAAAAAATATATTTTGCTTTCTTCAATTGTAGCTTTCTTACTTGTATCCCTTTGCCTAAAAAAATTCATTGTCGATCATTTAAATACAATTTTACAGTTATAAAGTTTGCTTATGATGGGATTTTTCTTATTATCCAAAGATGTCGGCGTTCCTTTCTGTATGGCAAGTATGTAAGCACTAACCATACAATACATAGATGCTTCGTCTCATACAAAAAATCCTATCTTTAAAAACTGAATTATTGCGACCCCAGTCGGGTCCATGATACAATTATACAAGGTAGTCCCGTCGGGAAAAAGCTGGTACCCTGTCTATGTTAGCAATGAGTGCGAGTGAAAGAGGCACAGCGTGGTAGTGTGAACGAGACGGCAATGAATTTGTGCATTAACCCTTAGAAGATGCAAGGGGATTAAAGTCGCCAGTATTAAAAAAGAGTTAGATTTGTTTTAAAATTTAATTTTAAATATTTTGGAATTTGCAATAAGCCATGGTTTTTGTTTTTTGTAAGAGTTCTTTTCCTTAGGTTCTTGTATAATTGTATCATGGTCGGGTCGAGCGCTGCGATTCGAACACCAGAGCCTGTTCGGCTCATTTCGTAACTCGAAGTTCTAGCGCAGCGTCCGTCACACACTCAATTCAGTCGCAGATCAAATGCAGAACGATGAGCACGAGCGTATTTCGTTGCGCTGTGCTTTCGTTTCTATGTTTGCGTGTGTGTATCTACATGCCCGCCTATATTAGTATTTGTATGCATGTGAAGTTTTGCAACGTGCTGTTGCCTCGCTGACAAGCAGCTAGCGCACGTCAATTTTGTTTTGCCGCGACGAAAGTCCCTAAGACGAAGACAACAACAATTGTTCGTGTCTTAGATATTCGCAGTTAAATGGCACCTGCATAAGAACTGCGTTTGCTTTGCTGATGGTTCGCAAGCTCGACGAATTATGGTGACCCGGTTCAAATCCCGATCGAGAAAAAATCAATTTTTTGTTTTTTAATTTGATTTACATTTTTTCATTCCCTTTCAAGTTTACTGACAGAAGTACGAACTAATCGCGCACGAACTAATTCACTCATCTCTCCCAAAGGCAGTAGTAGAATTAATATATAGCTATTGGTTATTTCGCTAATATCCTTATTTTAAAAATGAAGCAATTACGAATAAACCTTAATATTTATACCCGCTACCCATAAGGTAGAAGGGTATTATAATTTTGTGCGGGCATGAATTGTATTAACAGGTAGAAGGAGGCATCTTCGACCCTATAAAGAATATATATTCTTGATCAGCGCCAACAGTCGAGACGATCTAGCCATGTCCGTTTGTCTGCCTGTCCGTTCGTCCGTATGAACACCTAGATCTCAGAGACTATAAGAGATAGAGCTATAATTTTTTTGTCAGCACTTGTTATGTTTGCACGCAGATAAAATTTGTTGTTCAAAATTTTGCCACGCCCACTTCCGCCCCCGTAAATTGAAAAAATCGAAAAACAAGCGTAATTTTAAAGCTAGAGTCGCGAATTTCGGTTCATACAATAATGACTAAAATCTTTGTCTGTAAATTTGGTCCCGATAAGATACAAATTGTGGAAGTTATTAAAGAAATACTTTTGTATGGCCAAAATCACATATCTACTTAGTAGTAGTAACACATCAATAAACAAAATATACAATTCAGAATTTTTTCTGTAGTTTATGGTGTATTAATTTAGTATATTTGAAAAAATACTGCATATTTTGCGTTTATTGAAAATGGGTAGCAGGTATCTCATTTGTCCCGTGCGAGACTCTTTACATTGAAAATAACATAAACTGAAACAATTTTAAAAATAAGAAAAGTTTATTTTTATAGCTCTAGATAACTCCATTAATTAGAGCTAAGAATATTTTTGGAATTTTCTTTCTGCTTTGTTTTCTGTTGTGATAATTGCAAAAATTAACCAATTCGTATGCACAACCAAAAAATGAACGAATTTATATATTTTATCGTAAAACAGAAAAAGTTCCTAAAATCAATCTTAGCTCTAAAGCTTTAAGAATAACATTCACTAATTTTTAAAATTGTTTCAGTTTATGTTATCTTCACTGCAGTGCACTGTAAAATGTCTCGCACGGGACACATTTCGCCATGGAATCACCCATATGGTGATGGCTTGAATATGTTTTTAAATATATTTGCCCCTATTAACTGCGTAATATCTAGCCAATGGCGCGGTATTTTGTAAATTGGAAAACAATAAACACTTCTATAAAAAGCGATAATAATTTCTATAAAGAAAAATTATTATGTTTACTCTGTAGCAAAAATTAAATATTTTGCAAACTTTATCAGCTGTTTGTAAATTTTTTAATTTATTTTATGTTTGCTTTGTGTTTGCATTCAAATAAAAAAAAGTAAGAAAATCCATTTAAATAATAGATTTCAGTAAAATTTTTCAAAAATAAAAGCAAACAAGTAAGAAAGCTACCCGCTACCCATTTTGAATAAAAGCAAAATATTGCGGTATTATTTTCAAAATATACCGAAAATGCTGCAAAATAATGAAAATATACCAAATGGTATATTAGGTATAACAATATAATACCACAATTAAAAAATATACCATAGACGGCATAATATACCAGATTGTCGGCCAAAAAAACTGAGACCCCTAGTAAGTAGGCGTTTTAGCCCATACAAAAGTATTTCTTTAATAACTTCCACAATTTATCTGATCGCAACCAAATTTTCAGGCATCAATAATAATACTATTGTTATTATTATATACACTAAAATTCGCAGCTCTAGCTTTAAAATTACGGGGGCGGAAGTGGGCGTGGCCAAAATTTAAAACAAACTTGATGATGTCGAAAACAAATTGTAGCTTTATCTCTTATAGTCTCTGAGATCTAGGTGTTCATACGGACAGACGGACATGCCTAGATCGTCTCGGCTGTTGACGCTGATCAAGAATATATATACTTTATACGGTCGGAGATGTCTCCTTCTACCTGTTAGATACATTTCCTGCCGGCACAAAGTTATAATACCCTTCTACCCTATGGGTAGCGGGTATAAAAAGGGACAAATTTAACTCTTTTAATATGATTAAACTATTATTTCAATATTTATATATATCAGGTTAATTATTACCAAACTAGAGACAATATAAAGTGTTGAAGATTTTACGTCATCTCGGTTTTGTGTTGGCTCTCGGCTGGAATTTGGTCAGTTTAATTTCTCTAGCACCGCTTATTGATTGTAATTATTATGTTTAATATTTGAATAACGCAAATAAGTGTCTGGATCAATCTGACTAGTACTATAAATGAATTCTATGTAAGAATATTCTTGCGTAGGCTGTTCAAAGATTTTTTTCTTACAATTGAAATCAATTTGTATATAAAACATTAGAATGTGCCGAAAACTCAGTGCAGGTCTGGATGAATGTTATTTAATGCAACAAAATATATAGATAATTTCCTTATTAATGGAAATCGAAAAATCTATTACCTTGGAAGGAACCTTCGTGAACCCATTTGACTGAACGTTTTTTTCGATTGACAAACATTGATTGTCCCTTAGATTTTTGATTGCTTATATCACTCAATGAATATGAGATTCGGCGGGCAAGCTCAACCTGGTCCTCCACAGTAGGATGCAATGTTGGAGAATAAAATGCTGATGAGGCATATAGCTTTCCTATAGAGTGTTTTACGAAGTTTATGTCAATTTTATTATATTGCCAAGAAATATATTAAAAAAAGGCGATACGTAATTGAAATCCAGGATTCTTAACTTAATACAAATAATTATTAATTGTTATCAGTTAGCAGAAGAATATTACTATAAGGATTACAATAATAACACATGGACATGCACGCAAAGCAATGTGTAGGCATTTTGATATTGGGTAGTCACCGAAAGATTTAAAATAATTATTTTACGTATCACCTTTTAGTCGGAACACAATGGGGAAGCATAACTTACGATTCTTGGGTAATATTTGAGGAGCATCTGTAGCTGGAGTAAATATTTTGCGCAAATCAACTGTCCTTGATAGATTTGAAGATTCCTATTTTAATTTATACATAAAATAATGTGATACTTATTCGGAAGCTAAGTACATACATTTTTGCTTTGCCATATTTTTGAACTCAATTCAAGTAAAATTTTCTTTTTACGTTCATCGTATCGATCGCTAGGGCGAAAGCCTCGTTTTCTTTCGATTGTGCAAGTCTCTTGCATATTAATATAAACTAACTACTTTATAATGTAAATATATAATTTTTGAACTCTTTTACAGAAATCATAGTCTATTGCTTCGGACAGATACGAATTCATTAATAAATATTGCATGAGTTTCTCTATATGTACAGTATTCACACATGTGTACATATTTATATTCGAGAGATCTCTCTTTTGAATGCTAATTATAGTGGTATTCACAGAGAACAGTGCAAAGCATAGTACGAGAGAGATTCGTTTAACAGAATATATGAGTGAAAGTAGTATATACTATATATACATATACGAGTATATATATTTTCTTTCATAAATATATAAATATGAAAGAAAATTATTTGGGTAAATAAAGAGGAACGCATTTAGACCCGCATGCATGTATGTACATATGTACATCAGTATAATTGAATATAACTTAAACATAAAATGTATGTATTTATTATTTATATATCAATAGGTATACAGCCAAAAGTCAAATTAGTAAGGGTAATTGATATAAATCGTGTCTATGGCCTTAGTAGCTAGCACTTCCTTTTTTAGTTATTGTATTAATTTGTATAAAAATTAAACACGGAAGGGAGTTTAAAACAAATACCGAATTTTGATAATTCAATTTAATTATTAATTATTTAATTTTATTTATCTTAGATATGATAATATTCCGTACTTACTTTTTTCTTGTAGATGTCGTCTTGTATTTGATTATAGTTATTTGGATTTGTTTCTAACACTGATTCATCGCTATATTGGTTAATGTTTTCGTATTGCACTTTTTGTTGTTGAATCTCTTTTACACGTTTGAGTTCATTCTCTTTAATTTGATTTTGTGCAATTAGTTTTTGTGCTAATAACTGTTGTTGATGAATTTGGTTAGTTAATTGATTTTGTTTCTCAATTAGCTTAAGCTCTTGCTCCTTAAGCTGCGCTATTTTTTCTTGGGCCTTAATATTTATATCAATGTCAGATATAATGTTCTCAATCTGGTTACTAATATCCTTTAAAAATTAAAATATTAATCGATGGATTTAAAAGCTTGGGGTGCTTTGAAATCGTGATCCAAGTGATATGAATAGTACTTACGTTCGTGTTGACATTTTTTACCACCTCTTTAACTTCCTCGTTTTGCACAACATTTCCAGAGTCTGAAGGCTTTGCAACATTGGAATCATCCACCTAATAAAAGATTTAAACAACTTACATAAGTCATTCTGAGGTTTTTATAAAGTTAAAACCTATAGTCCGTCTGTCAAGCTTTACAGTAATTTTTAATGAAAATATAGAACTTCTAAACCAACATCCATTAACATTTCCATGCAGTATTTTCAATAGGTAAAAAAATATTTTTTTATACTTTTTCTGCTTTTTCATTGGTGTCTGCTACTGGCATTTCATCTTCAGTAGAATTTTCACTATCTTCTGAGTCTTCTTCCTCTACGTCTTCCTCTATTTCTTGTGCAGATGTTTCAGTTGTCGCGTCTTTTGGTTCAATCTGTTCATTTTTTGTTGTAATTGGACTATCAACTGTATCTGCTTTAATTAAATTTTCATTATTTTTTGTTTGTTCGTTTTCGTCGGAAACTTCGCGACTATCGGTTACTTCACTTGTCAGTACCGTAACGCTTTTCATTTCTTCAGAGCTTTCGACATTTTGAATATTGTCGACAGCACTTATTGCGTCCGTTTCAGTTTCAACATGTTTCTCTTCGTTTTCCTTTTCAGTATTAATTATATTGATTTTTTCAGGAGTTTCATTTTCCTTGACATCAGCAGAATGATCTTTATTTATTGATGGTTGATCAGTAGTAGTAGCGGTATCCTGGGTATCCTTTTCAATTTCAACGGCTTTTTCTTCCTTGTTGGTTATATCAGCCGTTGATGAAACATTTTCATTTTCATTTGAGTTTGAAGTTTCAGTTTCATGATTATCAGTCTTAACAAAAACAAAATAAAAATAAGAATTGAATAATTAAGTAAAATCTTAATTTCTTCTTATGCATCGAAGCATTTATCAAGCGCTTGAACATACATACATATACCAGTGAATCAAATATTTTTTCAGATGCTATTTTTTTAATATGTTGTTACATTCGGTTTTAAGTTTGTTTCACTTATTTTCTTTTCGTTACGCATATTTTATTAATATTTATTATACCCGCTACCTATAGCATAAATTATCCAAACAATTGGATTTAACTGCGAAAAAGTTCGACTTTGGTACTAAATGTAAATTGCTAGAGACGTTAGGAAAGACGAAGGGTAGTCAATTTAATTTCATGTTCGGTGATCTAGGATAAGACATTTACAAACATTTTAGGCCCCGAATCCCATCAAGGAAAATTTTTTCAAAAGGGGCATTGATTGATAAGTTAATTTGCATCCATGTATTGTTTTCAATAAAACTAAGACGCCCCGCCACGAGTAAAGTTAAACTTTTTAATACCTGCCAGGTCTAAATTATTTAATTGGTTGACAATCTAAATTACTTTTAATGTAGGTTGTAACTCATTTGTATCGCTATTCCAAATATAGCACACTCCACTCTAGCTTTCTAACATGTTTATATCTCATTGAATTTTCCCATTTCAAATTTAATTAAAAAATTTTAACTTATATCATTAAATAATTTAAGAAATACAAGATTTTTGTTTTTTGTTATTGGATATAATTTTACAATAAAATCATATTATTATATCAGTTTTTTTATTTAAGCAGATTTTTGTAATATTTCAGTTTTTAAATGCCGTTGAGTTATTGTGAGTGTGTCGAAAATACTCTACGTCACACGTTGTTCATTGGTTTGTTATCATACATAGTACAATGTGCGTACACCGGTAAATATTATTTATAAAATTATAAGATTGTTTAGGAGAAAAAATATAAGTTATCCAAATTTTAATATATGTTATTAAATCAATTCGTACTTATGTTATTATTATCCCTGAGATCGAAACACCGAGATTTTATCCTTTTTGTTGCCATCGAAAAAAAATTTAATAAAAAATGTTTGTCAGCAATCGTTTCATATATATATATATATATATATATATATATATATTATATTATATATATATATATGACATTACAATTATTACAATCTTATTATATTATTACAATTTTATTTTCCTTTAAATATTCGTAAGCACTGTGTATACTAAAAATGTAAACCCTTTAATATACTGTTAAATAGCCTGTTTATATTTTTTCTTAAAAAATTAATATCGTAAAATAATTCACTGTGCAAGCAAATAATGAAATGTTACTTTTTTGCAGACATGTTATACTAATAATATTTATATCTTACCACAATTTCGGAATCCATTTTTTATTGTATTCAAAATGCTCCACAGGCTAAAAAAATATACATTGATTAATCATATTGAAGAAACAGATATTTAGGCAGTTACAACAATACTTTTGTTGGAGGAAGAAATGGTGCAAAATTTACATATAAAATATAACATGCTTCTAAAATTATGCAATAATGTATGCATATGCATTACATGGGATGTAACTTCTATCAGTGAACAGCATTTAAAGATTTGCAATTGAATGCACTTACATATTTTGCATATTAAGTGTAATGTAGATGCAATTGTGTTGTGCATGTACATATGTATGTATGTACATATATGTGTACACATGTATATATATGTTTGGATACGTTAGTATGTTTCAAAAATTCATAACAGAATATCATACATATGTGTTTTTAAGCTGTATATTAGGTTTAAATACAAATACGTTATATAATTTATAGTTAAAGTTAGACATGTGTGTATGTGAACATTCTTATGTTATGTGCATTATTTTTCGCAATTTTCCAATTATTTTAAACTTATAATAACCATCTTAACACTCACCAATTTTATTGAATTTTTTAATAATTACAACCGAAGAAAGCTGTACGATCAATCTTAGAGTAACGGACTCAACTTGTGAAAGATAACAAAAAAAAAATTAAAAAGACAACTGAGCCAGAAAAATGACCTCGAAGGAAAGAAATATATCGCACATATGTAGATGAAATCCAAATACATACATATGTGTCTATATATGTACATATATATATATATATATATATATATATTTATTTATATATATATGTGTGTGTGTAGACACACGTTTGAATTATAGTATGCGAGTGCACATCTGACACAGCATCCACACTGTCCACATTCTATTTATTTACTATAACACCAGCCGCTCAACCACATTATAGAATGGATGTATACATATATATACTCATACATATGTATGTGTATTAACCTATTTGTATCGTTTGTGTTTTGTATAACGTAAATTCATATGTATGTATTAAGGTACGCACGGAAACGCAAATCTATATCTATAACGAAAAGTTCAGTCTTTTTCAAAATTTTAAAATATAGTTTTTCCAAAACTTCAAAAGAAATTAAATAAATAAAATAAAGGCATGCATGTTTGTTTGCAAATTACCAAAATAGAAAAATATGGACATTATTTCTCAGAAAAAATTCAAAACAAGTTTCCAGAATCAGTTACAACGAGACCAGTTAAATAATTCAAATCGCAAATTTAAAAAGTAATTGATGTAGTTCAATTCGATGATAGTTCTAATTTTTTATTATCGGAAACACTGAAAATACTAAGTTTGTTATCGATTTATCAGGAATATCGATATTGAATGAGCATCCCTAAATGGAATTATAAAAATCTAAAATGTAAGAAAAAACAAAACTCTAAATATAAAAAATTCACAAATACAAAATGGGGGCTACAATGACAAAAAATGGCAATCTATTGGAGTCCTTACCATCACAGGTGACTTTATTTAAAGGCCAATGTGCTTAAATGTAATAATGATGTGTGGCCCATAATTATAGGGAACTTTTCATGTAGTAATGCTAGGCTTGGATTCTGCTGGAAAAACAACAGCGCTTTATAGACTTAAGTTTGATCAGTATTTAAACACAGTTCCAACAATTGGATTTAACTGCGAAAAGGTACAACATTGATACTAAATATAAATTACAATAATATACATTTTTTATTTGGATTTTGTAGGTACAAGGGACATTAGGAAAGGCAAGGGGTGTTCATTTTCTTGTTTGGGACGTAGGAGGACAAGAAAAACTTCGACCGTTGTGGCGAAGTTACACTCGGTAAGTTTATACGCCATAAATCTTCAATTTACATGTTTGAAAGTCTATACGTTAACTAACATCCATATCCACATCCATATGTACGAATGTACACACACATTAACTACTTACATATTTAGTTATTTTTTACGATTTGCTACTATTCGGACATACATACATATATTAATCCTGTCTGTTTGTCTGTTTTCAGATGTACAGATGGTATTTTGTTCGTTGTAGATTCTGTAGACACTGAACGCATGGAAGAAGCCAAAATGGAATTAATGCGAACAGCAAAATGTCCAGATAATCAGGTGTGCTGTCCCGCAAGAGTTAAACTCTTGTGCTTTTAACATAACAAATACGTTTTTTTTTTGGTGCAAAATTACTTTTATTTATTATTTATTGAACTTTTGCCTCTTTTGATGTGGGAGCAATTCGAAATGACCAAGCACTGCTCAGAAGCACAGCACGTGAATATGACAAAAGTAGCGTCACTCTTAGTACAATAACTCACAAACTAATGAATAGAAATAATACCATGAAATTTTAACAGCTTTCTTTTGAAGGTTAGTAACAGAAAAAGGGTGACTGCAATGAAATTAGCGGCATCTACATATGTGTTTGGCCCGGGACTTTTCAGTCCATGTATTATTTATCATGGTCAACCGCCGATACGCTATATCTGTTCATCCGTATGAACACATAGATCTCAGAGGCTATAAAAGAAGTGGGCGTGGCACAAATTTGAAACAAACTTGATCTGCGTGCCAATGCTGTTGAAGTAATTATAGCTCTAAAGCTGTAAAAATTTCATGATGTTCTAGTCATTAGTTTGTGAGTTATTGTACTAATATTGTAATGATACTGCTTTTGATATTTTCAAAACAATGAATCAAAAACAGTTTCCTGTTTTAATTTTACACTGCTTCTTAATGGGCAAAAATACGGTTCAAGCGAAGCAATGGATTGAAAATGGTTACGGAGACTCCGCTCTATCAGAAACAAACAACAATAAAACGTTGGTTTGCTAGATTTAAACGTGGTCGTGGTAGAGACACCGATGATGCAGAACGCAGTGGCCATCCAAATGAGGCGGTTTTAAAGGATCGAAAAGTCAAGTTTCAAGCGTAAAGACATTTTTTTTGAGGCAAAAGATAAATCGTCCTACGCTGGAATGATTGTGTTGATCTTGATGGAGATATATATTTATTTATTATTACTTGTGGTATATTATTAAGTTATATTTTGAGAAAAAAAAATAACGCACTGTTTTGTTTTTATTCAAAATGGGTAGCGGGTGTCTCACAGTCGAGCATACTCGACTGTAACTTGTTAATTTTAATAAAATCTTATTTATATTCATGTCTTTTTAGGGTGTTCCTGTTCTTATCTTAGCTAATAAACAAGATTTACCTAACGCTTGTTGTCCCAAAGAGCTTGAAAAGCTATTAGGACTACATGAATTGCAAAATCCTATAGGGAATGCATTAAGCTCAACAGGTACAGGGAGCACTGCCTGTTATAGCAAACCGCAAAATAAAAGTTCTAAGGATAACGATGCGTTTAACCAATTCAATTTACACCATGTCAATATGATAACCGATCTTGACAAAAAAAAACATGAAGACAAAGCAAATAAGACATTTTCTCAAAATTCACAGGATGAATCTCGATGTAAAACTAAGGATCCAAGCTTGCAAGTTTCAATATCACCTAAAACAGAGAACACCAGCTCGCAATTTGTAATAAACCATAATAGATTAAATCCTTCTCCGTCAATTTATCTGAAGGGATGGTACATTCAGCCCGCATGTGCTATAACCGGTGAAGGTCTACAAGAAGGGTTAAATGCATTATACGATATGATCTTAAAACGCCGTAAGATCAATAAGTCGCATAAAAAGAATAAACGGTAATATTTATATTAAAACACAATTTAGAAAATAAAATCTTAGAAAATTTAAAAAAATTATGCTTTATAAAATGCATTAAATGAAATATATCTATACTTAAATTTTTACCACTGCACTTTGATTTTCCGCCAATACAATTTATTTTTGTTTTTTGTTTACATTTTTTAAAGTTGGGATACAAAAATATGTTGTTTTTTTTAATAATACGTAAGTAAGTATTAAAGAACAATTTATTTTCATACATTTACATATATTGCTTCAAGTTTTCGGCAGCAATCTTAATTAAAGTAGTTGTAATGCACACCAAAACTTTGTAAATTTACATTAGTCGGAACATATGTCGAAGGTGGAGCACACTTTAAACAATCACGTTTTAATGCTGGCTTTTGTTTGGACTTGGACCCTTGGCAGTGCATAGCGAAACGCAGTTCTTCGGCCATTTCCGAACACAGAGATTGATTATCAGTATGTAAGTTTTTCTTTGAGTTCCAACAAAATTCAAATATAGCAACAACAACAGCAAGTGCAAGACCACAGAGAAGAACAACAAATACACCACCTTTAAATATGCATATATGTATACTTAGTATTTGATATATAATTAATTTTGTAAAAAATATCCACATACCAATATTTTCAACACCCAAAGCGTTTGCTTTAGATTCTTTACTTTTGTCATCTCTATTACATACATCTCCAGTATTTTTCCACCATTTGTCGTATAGTATTTGTATAATCCCCTTCTCTTGAAGCTCCAAAATAGCTAATGAAATTTTATCCCTCCATGGCGACCCTTTAGGTGTTGCAATTCCATAACCTTTAGAATCGAGTAGTCCTCCAATCTGTGTCAAATTACAATCCCGCTGAACAGCATAATCTAACATTGTTGACTCCATAAGAAAAGCATAATTGCCGTCCATAACGCGTTTGATTCCATCTTCATATGTTTTTACAAACACAGATGATTTTCTGTTTTCCATATATCTCCACATTTTTTGATAAATACCAATTTTAGAATCCTTTAACCAAATATAAATTTGTTTGACGCTTAAAAGTCTACAAGCAACGGCATAATTACCCTAAAAAATGTCATGGTAGATCCACCTTCCAAGGTTCCATATGATATTTCAGTTTGATCTGCTAAGTCAGATGCACTTTCTATTGGAGTTATCATTCGTTCGACTGTTAAAAAAGCTGCCAAATTAGCTGTATAGGACGATATAATAATCAAACAAAAAAAAAACCAACATCCGCCGACAATTCGTGTAGATGTCGCCTGCAAAAATAGTTTGTTTTTACTTAATACTCAGGATATTTTATGTATATATATATATATATGTATATAAAGTTATCTTATACTACCCTTGGATATAAATCGGCCCCTTGTTGCATAAGAGCACCAATAGCAAACCAAAAGCTGTTTTTCAAAGTAAAATCATTTTGGACGCTTACTAACTCCAAAGTATCATCGGCTTCAATTCCATCTTCACCACTATATGGTGTACTTATATTATTACAATCAGAAGCAAAATTTTCCAAGGGTACGCCATCTATATTGTCTTCAACAAAATTTCGATTTCTTAAGGATTCAAGTCCCAATGGTTCATTGATATAATTCGACATTCGAATTCGTTGTAGCATATGATCACATGCCATAGAACAAGTTGGTTTTAAGTGAACCCATTCGAATGGTGACACTCTGGCTACTATCCAAATACATATCGATACAAGAATATAGCCAAAGGCTATATAAAACCATATTTCAATTGCAAGTGGATTCATAAAAGAGAAAAACTTCGTTTGAGCCCGATCTGATATCTGAAAATCAATACATCTTATTTCAATGTTAAAATACTTATTATTATTATTATAACAGCGAAAAAAAAATATATGTATATTAATGGTCGCTTAAATATATTTTTAAATCGTAACACTTAGCATCATACATACATATACTTAAACATACCTTTGGGTTCAGCCCAGATCCTTGTCGTAAGAAAGTGCCAGTTATAAACCAAAAACTGTTTGATATTGAAAACTGATTTTCAACAATATCAGTTTCTTTATAGCATGGATGTGGATTTTTCCATTCATAAGGTGAAAATCGAGCCATCACAAATAGGGCAAATGATACTAATATGTAAGCAGCTAGCACATAAAGCCATATCTCGATTGCCAATGGGTTCATGAAAGAAAACAGCCTTGTTGGTTGACTTGTAGGAACCTAAACGATTTAGCAATATAAAATTTTTGATTATAGCTAACATGTACATTTTTACTATCCAATCAGTGAGTTTATTCTTAGAGGTGTGGCAATTCTCTAATGGAATCTGTGTGCAATAGTTTTTAAATGTAGTCGCCTAGCTACTATTACATGCTCTTGTTGGATATGTGTATTAGAAAATGCGACCCTAACAACATATACTACACTGGTCATTCTGTGCATTTTTTTACATGATTTTGGTGGTTTAAGCACGTCGGAGAAAATTATGAGAGAATAAACACACAATAAACTTAAAAAAAGATAATGTTGTTGTTGATAATATTTTAAGAAACTGCAATATACCTATGTACACATAAATTTTTAGTCTTTTCAAAGCGATCATAGGCGTGAAAACTATAGGATATACGAAATACAATCCGCCGGAATTCAACAGCAAGAATATTTTATTGCCGAGTGTGAAAATGATCTGAGGCCTAAACACTCGTAAACCGACATGACTTTTACATACGTGAGTCAAGTAGCGATCGATTATCGTCGCCATACAAATAATCGAACCGAAATCCTAGAACATTGTCTGCTAAATATAATATGATAAAGTCTGATGTTTTCAAAAAGCAAACTTTAAACAAAAATTTATGTATTTCGTTTTTTGGCTTGCTAGTGCCAATTGAAATGGTTAGGCTATAAGCTTTAGAAACTATGAATTGCTGAATTAATGTTTACCGCTTACTCGTAAGTAAATAATGTGTTCGACTAAACAATTAAAAATTCTTTAAATTCTACTAACAACACTGTTGTTTCGTTTTTTTTTATGTAATCTATACAAGAATCGAAGTTCTCATGAAATTATGTTTTGTTTTTTATATGATGCAACAAAATTAAAAAAAAAATTGTGTACCTTAAAAAGAATTCCTATTCCCAAATTCATAAATGGTTTAGTGAAGTCAATTACACTTTCACGGGCATAGTTAATTGTCATGGAGGCGACAGCTAAATCAGCGCGCTAAGTTTAAAAAAAAGTTAATTTAAATTGTGAATACATTTTGTTTATAATACTTGCCCTTTCCATTAACTCTTGTACAATCCCATTCCATGAATTTGTTTCCGGTATGTACACACCATACATGTTATCGGGAACTAATTCAATTTTATATTGAAAACCAACCTGCTGAGCTATTGCTTTTAGTAAATCTATGCAAAATCCCTCGAATCGAGCATTTCCTGTTAGATTTCCATCATCTTTAACCATAACATATGGACGTTCCTGAATGTAAACAATTTACATATGAATATAGGCATGTCCTGTTATTCATAGCTTAAACAAACCTCTCGTGTCATGACGACCAAAGTAATGTTTGCAATATTCGAGTCATAAAATGCAGTTGGATCCGAAATGTTTACTCCGACATCTGGTTGCCAATAACCAACCTTTTGTATCATTTCTTGCTTTAATTTAAGAATGTCAATTTTAAATTTATTCCGTCGACCTTCGTTAAAGTTAATTTTTCCTGTTAGACCATCAACTGCAGCCTATAAACAAAATATGTAGTATTTTATATCTATTTATACAAACGTAATGAATAAGTATATGTTGTAACATACATATGTATGCTTACCGAATTTATATAATTAAATAGCGAAAGTCCATCACCCCAAGCCTTATCAGAGTTGCAAGAAATATTTGTGAAAGTCAACGTGTGACTGCTATCCAGTCTTTTCAAACCATAGGCAAACGCATACACTGAATCAAACATAAGTGCAGAGTCCGCCTACGATTGTAACAAAAAGCACTTTATATTATTTTTCAAGCAGTAGTAGAAAATGTTTTTTTACTTGAATATATGGCATCCCATTGATCACATTTAATCCACTATGCTGAATATTTTGCATTTGATTTATAACCTCCTGATAGCGTTTACTTCCCACGTCAACTAAACGGAAAGCTGTAATATTGACACTGTTATATCTGAAATCCTCAAGGTCATACGTCTCCAAGTCCTAAAATAAATATATTATTTTTATATTTGTCGATATACTGGAGGAAATTAAATTTTACAGAGATTTTTTTTATTCTCAATCGTTAATTACAATTTGCCTAGTAGTAAAATGCAAAATGTGCAAAATTTAAATATATAAACAAAAAGTAGCATTTTAAATAAATAAATAAAATGATAAAAATAGTAAGAGAAACAGAAAATAAATAAGAATAATACAAAAATTATACATTGAAGCAAAAAAATTGCAATGTAGTGCAAAGTTTTGTGACCGTATGTATCATGCTAAAAGAGCTAGTGCCTTTCAAGTGTTTACTCTAAAGTTCATTAAAGGTTAAAAAATCATAAAAAAAGGTAGATGGACTTTTTTAAAACCGTATGTAAGATATGTGGATCGGCGCAAAAAGCGGCAAGTGCGACAATTTCAACTGATTATAATTGTTCCACTGTTGATAGTTTTTATACCCGCTACCCATAGGGTAGAAGGGTATTATAACTTTGTGCCGGCAGGAAATGTAAGTAAAAGGTAGAAGGAGGCATCTCCGACCCTATAAAGTATATATATTCTTGATCAGTGTCAACAGCCGAGACGATCTAGCCATGTCAGTCTGTGTGTCTGTCCGTATGAACACCTAGATCTCAGAGACTTTAAGAGATAGAGCTATAATAATTCGACAGCATTTGTTATGTTTGCAGATCAAGTTTGCTTCAAAATTTTGCCCCGCTCACTTCCGCCCCCGCAAATCAAATAAAATCGAATAACAAGCGTAATTTTAAATTTGGTGTATATAATAACAACAATAGTATTTATGATTTCTGAAAATTTGGTTGCGATCAGATAAAAATTGTGAAAGTTATTAAAGAAATACTTTTGGATGGGCTAAAACGCCTACTTACTAGGGGTTTCAGTTGCTTTGGCCGACAATCTGGTATATTGTGCCGTCTATGGTATATTTTGAAAGTGGTACTATACTAAATACTAAAAATATACCAAAAAGGTACATTTGATATTTATAGTATTTTGCTATATTTTCGGTATATTTTGCAAATAATAGCGCAATATTTTGCTTTTATTCAAAATGGGTAGCGGGTATCTCACAGTCGAGCACACTCGACT
This sequence comes from Drosophila niveifrons, assembly GCA_035046325.1. Taxonomy (NCBI): domain Eukaryota; kingdom Metazoa; phylum Arthropoda; class Insecta; order Diptera; family Drosophilidae; genus Drosophila; species Drosophila niveifrons. The sequence goes on along the minus strand of JAWNOC010000058.1, from coordinate 107,927 downwards.
GTAGCTTTCTTACTTGTTTTTTTATTTATTTATTTTTTTTTTTTTAGTTTATTGCACTAGCTATATTTTTAAGAAGTTCAAAAATGAACATCAAGGACTATTTTTGTGGCCAAATCAAAATTTGTTATACTTACAAAGGTTGTAAACATATAATGATATCGATGATCGTTCATTTGCAGCTGTAATATCTATAAAAAAAATTCACAAATAAAGGTATGGTGAAGAAATGTATGTTTATGGTCTGCAAAATTGTGTAATGTGTAATGTTTTCAAAAACCGATTTGTTGATCTTCGGTGATCTATGTTTTTAAATTTGTCTTGAAATAGACAATCGATCATTTTTTCAGGTAAAATAAAAATATTCTAGGTCCTCGAGTATAGCACCAAAAATATACTATATCATATTTGTGATGTATTAAAATGGTATACATATGCATACATATACATATTTATACATATACATATATATCCCTTTGGGGAATGTACCGATAATTGTATAATTGCGATACAACATATAAATAATCATAATTTATAACAATGTAAATAATAGTAAGTATATAGTCATTGCTCGTACTGATCGAAAAAAAGTTTTGATATTAGTTGGATTTGTATCAACAATGATTTTATAAATTTCCTTTTGGCGGATTGCCCGTAAGACTTGGCGATAGGTCTCCGGATTTGCTTGCCTTATATACATTTCCGTTTTCATCTCTGCAGATGAGTGAATTAGGTCCTGTTGTTTAAAGAGACCTAAAATATACTATGTGATAGATGAAAATTAGATCAATAATACATTAATATTTACCATAATCCTCTTCGTAAATAATTGCAACTTTAGTCCAGTTTAAATACATCATAAAGTCTCGATACGCCAAATTCATAATGTGTTGGGAAGGATATAAATTAATAGAAAACTCTTTGACGTTAATTTCTAAATCAAGGCGAACTTCAATATGAGGTATGTCAAAAGCTTCACAAATTGATTGCACATGAGCAGCTAGAAGTGGATCCGTTGGTCCAAAAATCGCTTGAACTCCGGTTTCCAAATGTCGGCAAACTTTTTTTGTTGTTCGGAAGGAATCATCGCGAGGCACATGCTCAATATCATATACGAGTTGAGTATTAGGGAGCAGCGATTTGTCCTTATTGATGCGATAAATTGCATATTTAAAAGCTGATTCAATGTTACTGTCACGTTCATCTTCAGTAAATATTGCGCCTTAGACATGAAATAAATCAAATTATATGTATAAGAATACAATTTATGGATAGATTTCGGAGTCGCTATCTGTATTTCTGTTCGCTGTCTTTTCGCATGAGGCTGCTCGACTGTGAGATACCCGCTAAAAGCAAAACAGTGTGGTATAATTCTTTAAATATACCGCAAAAATTCTAATATAATTATATGCAGTAGAATCCGGTTATACCTACTTTCAAGGTACCGATGATTTTTCGTCGGTATACCCTGAAGATGCACTAACTAAAAGGAACAAACAATTTTTTTTTTTGTTTATTTAATGGTTGCTATGTTCGTAATAGATTTTTAAAATATAATAAATAAATTGTTTTTTTAAACGCCCATACAAAAGTACTTTCTAAATAAATTCTGCAGCTTTTATTTGATCGCATCCTCATTCTCAGGTATCTTAAATACTAGTGATATTATTATATGTATCAAAAATCGTGGCTCTAGCCTTAATTACGCTGGTTATTTGATTTTTTTAATTTCCAGCGGCATAAGTGAGCGTCGTAAAAATTTGAAACAAACTTGATCTGCGTGCAAAGATAAAAAGAGCTATCGAAAAAAGTATAGCTCTATCTCTTATAGTCACTGAGTTCTAGGTGTTTATACAGACACTGATATATGGGGTCGGAGATGCCTATTTCTACCTGTTATATAAATTTCCTACCGGCACAAAGTTATAATACCCCTCTACCCGATGGGTAGCGGCTTATATATGTAGTGAAACAGTACTTCGTTGATGTCAGTTACTTAAAAACATTTGACTTCATTGACGAGGGGAATTTTGATATTTGTAATCGGCTAACTCACCAACTCGAATAACTGGAGGCAACGCATTGGCTAATAATAACATTGACAGTAATATTAAATACACAAAAATCCCGCAGGATGTGTTAAGTTCTAATGAACCTTTTCTCATAAAGAAAGTTCTTTTTTTTAAGGGACGTTCGTAGAAATGACACCAATCATCAATATTACAAAAATTGCTAATATATTGTGGCATTGAATATTTGTTATTTTTGTTTATCAAAAGTATCCATTGACTTTTTTATATTATTTCCACTTAAGTATTATCAACTTTTCATAATGTAACTTGTTGTAATGTACATGTTGTTCATATATTTATTAATTATTTTAAGCGCAGTAGCAGCCACAAAACTGTATTATATATTCCATTGCAGCTTTGGACTTTAAGCATTTATCCATATTCCAACGCATGCGCCTTAAGATGCCCTCCTGAGATTACAAGGAGCCTTTTTGTACCTGTTCACTTTTTAACAGTGTAATAGGTGTATAATAGGGCTTTCGACATCGGCATTTGCTGTCATAATTCCATAATTATAATAAAGAAAAATCGAATAACAATTTAAATAAAAACAAAGTCAAAATTAACATTTAAATATACAGAAAATATATTAAAATATAACAACCGATATATTTTATATCGATATACTATTCATTAAAATACAGAAACATTCAAAATATTTGCGGGGCAGAAGTGGGCGTGTAGAAAATTTAAAACAAACTTATAGCCTATTTCCACTGCACTCAGTTTTTCTACGTTTTTCAAAGTCCCACTTTGGGGTTGCCATTGGCACGAACCGAAAAATATGGGCAACGGTAAATTTCTCAATATGGCGAACAATTGAAAAAAATTGGAAAATTTTCTTAAATTGCAAGATATTGATGAGGTTTTTGATGAAATGGAGGAAAAACTAACGGAGTATGGGCCATTGCCAATATTAAAGAAGTCGCCAAGCTTTGAAATTTGAATTTAAGGAAAAATATAAAAAGATACTTCCATCGATGTAGTGTATGTTCTTTTGTCAAGTGAAATGTGATCATCTGATGACTTATGTGGTGCGAGGTAGTAACCCATAATTGCGCAGCTCTGATCGAGATTTCATTTGGTGACAGTATTCAAATCTTAATGTCATTTTTTGTAACAGAATCTGTTCATTTTGTGGTTGATGGGCGTGTGTCACTCTTACTTATGTATTAGAGAGTTTGCAACGTGCCATCATAGCCTGTTGGCAATTACGAACAAATACTGTGATAAAACTGTGATATTAGGCTAGCATTGTTGTTTTCTCTTAGTTTTTCTTTGTTGTTTAGGTTTACTATGTGTTCCGACTCCTTTTGAGTGGCGCTGGATGTGTGTGGCCTGATGCTTTTTTTATTAGCATAGGCTACATGTGACCCAGATCGATACAGGATCGATTCTGCTTCGCACCTGTCACTCAGCGACACCAGTCGTACTCATAAGCGAGACAGAATTAAAATAGATTTCAGGTAGCGCTCTTTGGATGCCATCCATCGACCGGTGCTTAAGTGTTTATCCATAGTTTGAATTGTGCGTAGTAAAGCGTTGGTTAGGTCGTAGTGTGAAGTTTTTTCTCCCCTGATTTTATAATGTTGTAGAAAGAAAAAGGAAAATTGTTGTTGTTAGTTTGTACTTACTTACAGATTTATTTATTATAGTGTTTTTTTTTTTTTGTATTCATAGAGATTTCTTACGTAGAAGTAGATTAATAGTAATACAAAAATGTCAGAGAGTCGAGAAACAGATTGAGCATCGGGAAATCTGCCGCATTTAGTGGAAGGTTCGGCGAGGACTCCCAAGAACTTTTGTGGATTACCGGAAATACAGCTTCCATTGGCGCTCGTAGAAATGGAGAATGAGGCCTTGCAACCGGGAGCTCAGCCACAAAGCCTCCAGTTTCCACCAGCAGTAGCATCCGGGGTGGGATCAGCAACTTCGGCGGATACGGGCCGACAAGTCTATCTACTGGAGCCGGCGGACTCAGTCCTTAAGTCGACGTTCACCGTCGCGCAGGCTCATGCGACCTACAGGAGCTCGCTGCAGGGGGGATTTCAGGTTCGATACGCGATGAGATTCGCGCATGTTTCATGAAGATGATGAAGCTGATGCAGGAGACCATCCGGCCGCAAAGGGTCAGTAGTAGTGGCAGTCGACCCGCCTCTACGCAGCAAAAATCGATGGCAAATACAGGAGCAATTCCGAAGGTCCACAAGGGTGAGCCGGAGCCGCCATTGCAGACCATGCAAAGACCGTTGCCGTCCGGATTATATGACTAGTAGCCCAAAAGCTGTGTACGATCCGCACGAAAGGAACTCGCGGAATCCTCATGGCATCATGCGTCCAGACACTGGGGACGGAAGAAATTCATTAGGTATGGAAACGGAGTCGTCGAGGGATCTAACGTCCTGAAGTTCGCACGGTGGAACGTGCGATTCGAATGCACCGATTCCACACACGCTGTAGAGGATTTCGTCTTTCGCATCGAATTTTTGCAAAGGCAGTATCAATGTTCATGGAGAGAAGTATTGCGTGGGTTTCATGTTTTGTTGGAGGGCAGAGCCAGAGAATGGTACTCGATGCACGTAAGGCACGTAAGAGTGGACAGCTGGACCCAGTTACGTCAAGCAATGCTGGATCGGTTTCGTGGCTACCACCACATGCGGCGGCTAGCCTCGCGCTTCCTGAAACCTCTCCGAGACCGTGAGCTGGTGAAGATAATAAAGCGTGGGTTAAACGAAGGCTTGGCAAGATACATAAATGTTATGGATATACTCACGGTGGATGAGTTACGCCAACGATGTATCGAAGTGGAGAAGAACGTGTTCGGGCATACATGTCGGCCCGAAATAGAATTTTTGGTGAGCTGCAGATTGAAGGAATGACATTGACCACGAAACGCGTTATAAAGGCACGCGCTCGGCGAATCCGTTAGTCTACTGCCAAGAGCTGGTCAATAAGATGAACTGGAATGTTCAGCCGTACGCGTTCATGGTCACCACTGCTGTAGGAGCTCGCCGACCGATCCTTAGACGAGTCAATCTGCCAGTGTCATACGGCGACAAGTCGGAGAAGATAGTTTTCTTTATGTGCCCCGATTTAAAACAGGAGATCTATTTCTGGAGAGCGTTCACCCCGAGATGTGTCCTGTGTGGGACCTGGAAGAAATGCAGAGGAGTCAGTTGCAGGTCGTGAAAAGTGAGTTTCTCCAATTTGAAATTCATTGATTGGGCAAGACTCACCTGTTGCAGCATTGGATACAGATAGTGGAGGGAACCGAATCCGTGAAGGACCGACATTTTCCTCTATCCACAGCAAAACAGGAGTTCGTATGGAAGGAGGTTGACAAGATGCTTTAGTTGGGCATCATAGAATAGAGCAACAGCCAACGACGGTCGTTATAAAACCCGGCAAAAATCGATTTTGCTTAGATGCTCGGAAGCTGAACAGTGTGACGGTGAAAGATGCGTATCCTCTCGCGAATCGACGAGACGCACTTCAACTCAAGCGTCGATTTGAAGTTTGCCTTCTGGCAGATCGAGCTGGAGGAAATCAGTAGAACCTATACAGCTTTCACAGTACCAGGACTCCACCTGAGTACCAATGAGCCAGACGGCGCGACCCCAGGGAAGACAACCAGTCCCTTACAGATTTGAAATCAAATCGTTGATGTCCTGAAGTGGCACTTATACTCCTAGGATCTCATTATCACGATAATTGATTGGCTAGGAATGTGTATATGTCCGAAAAACAATATATTACTAAAGCAGAATTAATCGAAGCGATACAATACGCTTGGTCAACTATTTTTTTAAGTCATTTCAATGAACTACTCCCAATCGAATTTATAAAGTAATTTCAAATAAAGGCGGATCCACGCATTACTACTAATTCTTAAGTTTGTTTATAAAATAGTATTTATGTACTAAGTAGGGTATTTTAAAGTGAAATTATCTGATATAGCGTCCTATTCGATTTCGCCCTCACGTTAGTCAGAGGTGGAGCTAACCTGATGACGAACAGTATACATACATTTGCTGGATATAATAGCCTTCCACCCAACGGATAATGAGTATGTAAACTGCAACTCTATCTGTTTTAGTCTTTGAGGTGTTTATACGGACAGACAGCGAAGCAGGCAGACGTATAAGGCTGTGGATAACGTTTATAAAAATTATTCACTGTATTTCAATTAAAACTGTATTAAAATTAAATATATATTAAACTTAACAGACGATTAAATATAATTTATTATAATAATAATAAAAAGTCAATAAAGAAATGCATTTGTGTCAGTAGCTATGTTCTACACATATCAAATATAAATATACACATACATATACATATATATTTATGGTTCCTTAAATAATATTTACAGCTAAAAATGAAATCAATCGCCTAGAATGGGACATTTATTTTTTTAATTCGCTAATAAATAAATATAAATTATAGGTTCTAACAAAAAACGATTTTACAACTGCTATCTACGAAATATGAAGGTCGTAAACATTTGAATGTGAGTTCAAGTTCAAGCAATTAGTTAAAAATCAATACACTGAGCAACGGTGCACGACCAACTGAAGAGTTAGTTTAGTGAAAGTAGTTTTTAAATTATATTAAATCATGGGTGAACATGTAAAGGTTATTATACGCTGTCGGCCAATGAATCTGAAAGAAATTCATGAAAAATGTGATGTAAGTGTTTAAGTTAAGAGAAATCTCATTTCATTGACAATGCATTTATTTTACAAGAACATTGTGGAAAATTCTGATTACGATGTTTCTGTGTTAAATCCCTCGGCACGATTTGCACCAAGAAAATCATTTAGATTTGATAGCGTCTATAATACATTTTCGAAGACCGAGACCATCTACAACGATATATGTTATGCATTGGTGGAGAGCACATTAGAAGGATATAATGGAACAATTTTTGCTTATGGCCAAACAGGATGCGGTAAAACTCACACAATGCAGGTAATTACTTACATATATAACGACGACGATATTTGACATTTTGTTATTTTTAAGGGCGATGGATCGACAAAGGATACGCCAAACAAGGGCATCATACCGAGATGCTTTGATCATATATTTGAGAAAATATCGATAGCGAACAACGTCAGGTACCTCGCATTAGTAAGCTATTTGGAGATTTACAACGAGACTATCAAAGATCTTTTGAGTGTATCGGACACATCAACGCATACAATTAATCATATATTAAAGGATATACCAGGTATCGGCGTGACAGTTCCTTCCTTAATTACCCAACCGGTGAAAAATGCCGAAGAATGTTATAATTGGTTGAAATTGGGTAATAAGAATCGGATTACTGCAGCCACATTGATGAACGAGACAAGTTCACGATCACATACTATATTTACTATAAGTTTGGAACAAATTGAAGGTTCTGTTACTCAATCATCAGATTCGAATAATTTGTCGCCCATTATTGGATGCATTCGAAGAGGCAAATTGAATCTTGTAGACCTTGCCGGCTCTGAAAGACAATCTAAAACAGGAGCCATTGGTGAACGTTTAAAAGAAGCTACAAAAATTAACTTATCGCTCTCGGCATTGGGCAATGTTATATCAGCATTAGTTGATGGCAAAACAAAGCATATACCGTATAGGGATTCAAAACTGACGAGATTGCTTCAGGTATATAATATATTATATAAATATATATATATAGATTTGTCCGCGCGTCAACAAGCCAGTGCTTGGTATCGTTATACCGTTGTTGGTACCTCAAAGGCCAACAAACAAAAATCTCTAGTCGAAGCTTTTTGTCAATACCCATTTGGAATTAAAATATATCCTTACTTAAGCTTTTCTTTTCCTATTATCGAGTATACGAATGAGTATTTTAAAAAGGAAATTAAGATTCCATTTTCAAATATAAAATATATGCAAAATAATAAATTTCCGGATACGCCGAGTCGATTGCAATATTCATATTAATTGTCACTTTTTATAGGATTCCCTGGGAGGCAATACAAAAACCATCATGATATCTTGTATTTCGCCAGCTGATAGTAACTATGATGAAACGTTATCAACTTTACGGTACGCGAGCCGAGCGAAAAATATATCCAACATTCCCAAAATCAACGAAGACCCAAAAGATGCCCAACTGCGTCAATATCAACAGGAAATAGTCAAATTACGAAAAAAACTTGAAGAAAGTAATCAGGCCGAAAATGAAATGTATCAACAAATTTCTAAGGATAATGAAAAATTGCGGAAATTATGGCTGGACGAGAAAAATTCTAAAATGCCTACACAAGAGATGAAGGATAATAAGGACAATAAGCGAACAGATCAATCCCCCAAGGAAGATGTATCAATTGAAATTCAATCTGATGATGGAGATAGAAGGGAATGCGTTCAATTGAATGCAAGTCGGCATGTTGATCTGATTAAGCATGCTCTGATTGGTGGCGAGAAAGTTAATGACATGCAACTTCGAGAACGTCATAGACAACGCAAAAAGGAAGCTCAACAACACTTGAGTGCGATCGCACAGGCATTAAGCCGAATTGAAAGTAATGATCGTAACCTATTGCAAGTTCATTATGCCAATATTCAACAGGAAATTTATACTAAAAATGATCGCATTAAGATGTTCAATCAAAAGATTAGGATGCTTGAGCGGGAGGTTGAAGATTTAAATTCGGAGTTTCAATTGGATCGCGAGGATTATTTAGATGAAATTCGACAGCTTGGTCGTCATTTGAAATTCTATCAACTGCTGTTTGAAAAAATGTGTCGAATTCTATGTAAAAATGGAAAGAATTGGTAATTTTTTAAAGAACCTGCTAGATCTGTTACATAACTATAGACATATATGGAATTCTTTGTGAGTGTTTTCACCAGTCATAGTCAAGGGTGACCATAAATTTTTGGGTGTCGGTGCTACTCAGCACACACTCAAAATCATGTGAGTACTGCGAGTGTGTGTACTTGTCTTACTCAAGCCTTTCTTGCCCTTGCCTTTGCCTTTTCGGCATCGGATTGTTTTAGACACTCGGATGTAGACACTTGTGTCTTGCCGGTGGTTGTGCTTCATGCAGCCTATCTAAAAAACACCCGAGAATTTTCTCAGACACCCAAGCGTTTGATCAGACACCTGAGTATCAGAGCAAATACTTGGGTGTTTTTCCCCACCTCCTCTATTGATGCTTTTGTGTCGCGGCTCGCGGTTAGATTTTATGACTTTTGACTTTTTGAATGACTTTTTACTTTGACAAAAGGTCAAACAAAATGAAATGTGGTTTTTCCTGATTTTTGGAAATTGTAATTATATAGGCATTTACAAACATATAGTTTTATAAACAGGAAAACAAATTTTTTATTTTCCTGTTATTGATGTTAGTAGATAGCTGACTATAACAGATAGAGCTATAATTTTTTTTCGCAGAATTTATTATGTTTGCACGCAGATCGAGATTGTTTCATACTTTTCCCACATAAAAAATGTCAGATAAAAATTGTAGGGGCAAAAACGCCTGCTTACTAGGGATCATAGTTGCTGTTAATCTGGTAGATTTTACACTCTTTAGTATATATTGAATGCAGTACCATATTAATATACCGAATATGTCATTTGTCATATATTTTGGTATTTTTGTAGTATATATATATATATTTTTCCCCCTATTTATTCTGTTTGGTTATTAACCAGATCGAGAAGCAGGCTTCGAACTTAGATTAGATTAGATTTTCTTAAAACTTTTCATAGCTTAGAGGATCCTTTTCTCTTATAGTATCTAATGTTGAAATATAGTCCTACTTAATACAATTAAAAAATCATGTTATTGTGGAAGTTTATTTTTTAATCTATTACTTTACTGATCTTTACTGATGTAAATTTTCTTAAAATTTTTCATAGCTTAGAGGATCCTTTTCTCTTTTCTCCTACTTAATACCTTACAGTAAATGCAATACAATCGGTCTGCACACTGTTCTCCTGTTTAAGGAAGTATGTCATAGTTTTGTTCACTAAACAAAAAGTAGCTTAAGATAGTGAAAATTTTGCAATTTTGGTCAACGTCGCGTCGCGTAGATTGCGTATATTTATATTGAAAAGAGATATCTTCATCATTTTGTATACTCAAAATCGAAAAATTATTCAAGCCGTAGAATTTTTTTTATTTTTATTATTGTTCAAAAAGTAAAAACATTTTTTTTTTCGTTTATATTAAATTTACATTAGGAATCCTGAAGAAATTATGAAAAATTCGATTTGGAATGATGATTTAAAAACATGGAAATTACCAGCCGTATTAGGAAATACTATAAAGTTACCTCCAACAAATCCTGGACCATCTTTTCAAATAGCCAACAACAATGTATTCGATTCGAATGATAATAGCTTTAATTTCAGGGATTCGGAGGACAGCGATGTGAGTATTACAAAATACGTTTTTCGTCCTTATCTAATATTAAAATTAGTTAAGCCTGACCGGATCTCCAGAAAACTATAAAATCAATATACTAAAGAACTATTTTCGGCCAAATCGGAAAACTATAGATAAACATGCTCAAAGGACAAATAAATCACAAGTCTATATGCGTGGTAAATTAGATAAATAATAATATTGCGAATAATTTTCTATTTTTGGAATTTATATTATAGAGTTTACGGCTCATAAAAGGGCATCGATGCCTGTTCAAGAGCTGCAAGCGACAGCTCTTAATAAAATTGCGAGTTTCAATCAAACTTTGGAAGAAGTTGACAATAAAAATCCGTCACCGATTACTTAAATGAAATAGTTCAATTAAAAAGTACATAATTTTTACTGAAATTTGCTTAGTATTCAAATCATTTTAGATATGTACAAATTGACAGTGCAGCATTTTCTTATTTTTTCTCATCGCCCCGCGATGAGCTGCTCATTACCTGAGAGAACGCTCAAAATAGCTGTGATAAGTTAATAAGTTTGTCGCCAGCAGCAACCGCAGACATCTGATCAGCATAAAGTGCATTCACATCAACAGTGCAAGGCAAGAAAGCCAGCTACAGCAGACTCAACCTGGCAAAGGAATGTATTTAAAAAAAATTTAATCTCAATTACTCGACTTTAAAATAAAATTTATATCGTTCATTCTTGTGTATTCTTAAAAGCGCGTATACCAAGTCATTATGTTTCAGGTCTCGACCGACAGATCGCCAAAAATCGGTTCTAAGCTTATGTTTAAATTAATCAATTATCGGTTTTTCGTAAGTACAGCTCTGAGAGTAGATACCACAACTGATTTTTTTTTTCAAGTTAAGCGCTATTCCCAGATAAGCAACGTACGGAAAAGCAATATATTTCGCAAGTACCACAAATATTAGAGTGACTGGGTTTGGCCACGTCTATGACCCTAAATTTGGCACGGAAATGGTAAAAACCTAAAATGAATGGTCACATCACTCAAAAACTCGCTCATTGACTATTGCAATTATTACAAAAAAATATAGATGAAAAAAAATTTCATGCATCATTGATCATGCGGCAATGATTTGGAAAAGTAGTGGTATATTTATCGAAAAAGTACGATATCGATGGAAATCAGCTGATGAACCTACCTTCCAATTTTGGCGCCTTCAAATTATTTCAAATTGCTTTGAAATTCTATTTAAAGAAAACCACCACGACGATCTATTTGGCCACGTTGTATAGAAATATAAATATAACGGAAGGTAGTAGAAGCAAGAAGAAGAAGAATAATAATAACATGTATATAAACTTATACATTTTGAATGCCCCGAGTGCATAATTTATTAAATTGCTAATTTTCGGTGGATTGGTTGTATTGCTATTGATCTTTTTTCTGCATAAATTTTTTCATTTCATTTTAATGTTTTGTAGTATAACATCGAAAGCGATCGAAAAGGTGAAAAATTATTTTAAAATTGAATAGTTTTTCGATACGTAACACCTTCGGAGTGCGTTCGAAAAGCGACGAGTAAAGCATCGCTTTTCTCGCACACTCTGACATCAGCCTTACTTGGAAGCAATTCACTCATTTTCCACATAATATATTTTTCAATTTAGCATTCAATAGTCGTTTTGTAATATTCTAAAGTACGAAAGTAACGTAGAGTAATTTTGGAAATGCCCATATATATATCGATATATTTCCTTTTCTAAATGAATGAATAATTGGAAACTCAATTCACTGTTTTTCATTAGATCTATAATTAGTAAAACAGACAAACCACATATCATAATTCCGTTTTTACTTCGTTTATAATGTAAATTAAAATAATGGTCTTAAATTACGCTTTAGCACTATTTGAATAACTAATGTATTCACCATAAAATGAATATACATTTGAAATAGTTCTCACACTAAAATATGCATATATTTTAATCAGCATACATTACAAAAGACGCTTGGTTAACCGACATAGTATCACGTAACTCGACTTTAATTACATTTGCAGAACTTTCCTCATTGGGGCAAAGCTCATTCGTACTAGAACAGGTGGCAAAACGTGGATTATTTGGGTTTCGTCTGAAAATAATAGTATGATAATTATAAATACTTTATTTAAGCTCAAAATCAATTAACATACTTGGCTTTTGCATGTGTTAGTATATGTGATTTCAAGTTTGTAGACTGAGCGAACTTTTTATTGCAGGCATCGAAAGGGCAAACGAATGGTCTGTCTCCTGTGTGTATTCTTACATGGGTTCTGTTTGTGTAAATTATATTTAATGTTAATGATAAATAAAATAATAAAGCATTAATTACCTTAAGTTGAAGTCTAATGAAAAACGTTTCCCACAGCCTTCAAAAGTACATTGGAATGGTTTCTCTCCCGTATGAACCAACTGATGCCTCTTTAGTTTGGAGCTCTCAACAAAAGCTTTTCCGCATTCCGCACAGACATGGACGCGAGGTCCATGTGTATGCAAGTGCTTGCGCATTGCAGATGAATCCCGAAAATATTTATGACATCCCTTATGCGGGCAGGCAATTTTCTTATCGTTGCCATATTGCGGAAAATCAGAAGCATCTGTATCATTTGCAATAATTTCACCTGGCGTAGCTAAAAGAATTTAAAAAATGCATTCTTTAAGTTAATATACAATCATCGTTTCATATTAGTTTATAAGTTTACCTATGGGTAAAGAACTCGACACATCGCCTTCTAACAACCGCTCACAATTCGTATCCTTTTGTTTAACACCTTGATGTTTATCTATCACGGAAACAGTTTGTTCATTAATAACAAACTGACAATCCTGAGAAATATGTGTATTCGAACTTGAATGCGATTCACTTTGTAAGCTTAATTTAGCATTGCGATCGACGATTTTGTCAGATGTACACGTTGCCAACTGTGCAGCCGCCATCTGTTGGTGCATCTGCAGCAAATTCTCTTGTTGATGTTGATACAGCAAATGCTCTTGTTCATGTAATAATAAGTCCTTATTTTCGTGAATATTTTCATCGCTTGCTGTTATTTTATTTGAAGGTGACATCAATAATGTTGATACACCGGTGGTGGAAGCATTTTCATTAAGGCTGCAGTACTCGTCATCCGACATCCCAGAAGCCCACATTGTAACGCTAAATTCCCCTTCCATTGTTTTAATTTGTACCAGTTTTTGCTCCCAACGCCGAGACTTCCCATTTACTGATTGTACCAATGTCATGTTTTTTCTATTGATTGCTTCTGTACATCTGATTCGACTTTTTTTGCTTTCGTGAGCACGTAATTGATGCATATAGTTCACTAGGTCATGTGGAGGAACATCCTCTATTACATTTTCGATAGATGCTTTTGAAGCCTTCAACATCATCATAACTTCATTGTCTTGCATTTGCAAATTACCCTCACTTGACTTCGATTCTCTAATTTAAAATGGTAACTTAATAATATGATTATAAACAGTAATCCTTTAAAAGTGACTTACTCTTTTGTCGAGGACATACAAACATTTGTAGCTATTTTTAATAAAGATTTCTCCCCATAGTTGTTAATAGAACTATGTTGATCCGACTGAACATACGTGAAAACTTTGTCATTTTGTGACTCAAGAAACATGTTAGCATTCTGACAAATGACATCTGGACCCAAGACTATTACATGGAAATATGATAAAAGCAATTAAAAATAAAAATTATTACAAAGCTTTATTTGTGTAAGAAATTTTTGTGTAACGTCAAATGACTATAATAATATTTAAACTCACCATCGTTTAAACTGGAAACATTTATAGCCTGCTCATCGTGGGATTTGACAACATCATCTTCATCATTATGAACAAGAATCCCGAAATGTTCATACGCAAAATTACTTGGATCCATTACTTATATCTTTGTTGTTTTTTTCTCCTAATGTAATTTTAAAAAGCACTGCACTTAATTTCAATATTTATTTTTTTATGCAATTTCCTTAGCGAAATGGTAAATAAGTCCGTTTTATATACAAAAGTATATTTTTCTTATCCGCAATACACTGTAAATATGAGTATTCACATTATATATGTTCAAATATTAAAAATATGAATATTTTGAACTTTTATATACTTGCCAAAATAATATCAAGAACAATTAGTTGTAGGCATTGTTCAATCCGTATCCATCACCAACATTTAAAGATGACGAATACTCATCTCCCTAGTATGAATAATTTAACACGTAAAGTATGTTAAACGAGCGATACCTTAAAAAATAATTGTATTTTTTGTATCCATCGAATTGTATCCATCTTATTTAAAGCCTTGATTGTCAGCAATCACAATTTAAAACGAACCAAGTAAAACTGAAATGGATGCGAATAATAATTTACAATGTGACCACATTTTCTAAGTACAATATATCAAAGTTAATATAACAATAATGAAAATATGGAATGGAACAAAAACAATATTAACCGATGTTACTTATTTTTAACATAAGCCAACGTATTGCGATTCCCATACAAAATAAATTTTCTATTGATATAACAAAAAATTTTAACGGCCCCGTGGTACCATTAAACATTACCATAAAATGTTACTTCATAAAAATTACAATTTATGGCAATGGAAACAAATTTTTTTATGCTTTATATTTTGTTGTAGTTTTCTACATATTCTTAAAATTCCTGCAATTTAGGAAAGCCAATTATTATTATTGTGAAGTCATTCGCTTTATTTTGTTGAAAATTTTTGAATTCTTAATTTTACACTAATTTTATAGCACTGGTCCCAGATGCTATTTCGTTCCGCGGTTTTCAGCACAAAAATTTTGAAGCGTATTGAAAATCCGATGCTGGAATGTATGTCGTTGTCAAATCAGCAGTTTCACGTGCGAAAATATTATTCTGTACTTATATCGGCAAGTGAAGAGAATCATCATGTTAGGAAATTACAAAAAAGGGAATCGGAGGCATTAGGGTCTTAAAGATTACCAAGAACCATAGCCCTAAAATTTGTGTTACATGCGAAATATATATATTAAGAAATATTTTTATTATTATTATTTTTCGAAAAATATATATTAAAAATTATTATTATTATTAATTTTTTCTTTGTATAATTAAGACAAAATAAAGGAACAATCAATAATTTTTTTATGTAGAAACACGTTTTAAAATGATTGATAATAAACATATTCAGTCATGCTCCAGATTTCAGTGTTCTAGTTTTCATTTTCACTCCTTTTTATTATTATTATTATTTTCTTTATATTCTTAATAAAAAATACAATATAAAATACCAATTTATATTTTTTTTATGTAGAAACACGTTTTGAAATGATTGATAATAAACATATTCAGTCATGCTCCAGTTTTCGTTGCTCACATTTTCATTTTCACTAGTTCTTTTAATTTGCAAACCGAGCAAGTTTGTCTTGTCGGAATTAAAAATTATTGACTTCATTTTCGGAACTCAAAAGATCAATTAATTAATAAAAACAAAAAAAACTTATTTCTGACCTCTACTCGATCAGCTATTTCAGCAGCAAGAAAAGCAGCGTTTCGATACCAAGACGAAAAAGTTTAGAATACCGGATCATTTAATAACGAAAACGTACGTTTTGGTCCCAAACGAAAACTGAAAACAACTCGCCTATAACGCCTATAGCTGTCATAGCGGTATTGCGACATTGAAGAAAAAAAATCGTCCTTATAATACGTTTATACGTACACCAAGAGTTATGGCGACATTGAAAAATCTGCCCTTAGTTTTGTGTTGTTGGAATTTTTTTTTGAAGACTTTTGAGGGGCTCTTTTCGAAATTTAAATAATTATAACTGTTCCACTTCCGTTTCCACTTGCAAACAGTTCTTTCACATTTTTCTCCACAAATGGAACAGAATAGTCAACGGTAGTCTGTGACTGAAAAAATATTCCGAAAATAGATGTTCGATATTTTTATGCTTGTGTTTGATATATTCACAAATCTCACGGACTTAGAACAACCGAATTTTTATATGTTACGGGGTTTTACGTGGCGCAAATGTAAGATTTGAAATAAGCAGAGAAAAATGGATTTTTTTGCTGTGGAACAATTAATAATTAATGTATTAATTAAGTGATACCGCAAGAAATCAATATATGTTCTTTTCCACATTCCCAAAAAGTTTACTTCATAGTTTTTTTGGTGTAATGCGCCTTTTGGTATCCAAATGAATGAAAGCAACCCTGACGATAGTTATTAAGACGCCTGATATTTCATTCAACGTGCTTCGACCTTTTCCGGTTTAGGCGTTTACCATGGCGGTCGGTAAAAATAAGGGTCTCTCCAAAGGTGGAAAGAAAGGTGGTAAAAAGAAGGTGGTGGATCCATTTTCTCGCAAAGATTGGTACGATGTTAAGGCTCCAAACATGTTTCAAACCAGGCAGATTGGTAAAACCTTGGTTAATCGTACGCAAGGACAACGAATTGCTTCTGACTATTTGAAAGGTCGCGTTTTTGAAGTGTCGTTGGCCGACTTGCAAAAGGATATTGATCCCGAGAGATCTTTCCGCAAGTTCCGCCTCATCGCTGAGGATGTGCAAGACCGCAATGTGCTGTGCAATTTTCATGGCATGGATTTAACTACAGACAAGTACAGGTTAGTTTAGTGTATCTTTTCTTTTTATGCTTTCATGTAAAACGTAAAAATGCTTATGGTTAAACTGAATACAGATCGATGGTCAAGAAATGGCAAACCCTCATTGAGGCCATCGTTGAGGCCAAGACCATCGATGGATATCTATTGCGCGTGTTTTGCATAGGCTTCACTTCCAAGGATCAGCAGTCTCAGCGCAAAACGTGCTATGCCCAACAATCGCAGGTCCGTAAGATTCGCGGTCGCATGACGGACATTATCAACAATGAAGTGAGCAGTGCCGATCTTAAGCAATTGGTTAATAAGCTAGCACTCGACTCGATCGCCAAGGATATTGAGAAGAGCTGTCAGCGCATTTATCCCTTGCACGATGTGTATATCCGTAAGGTAAAAGTGCTGAAGAAGCCACGCTTCGATGTGTCTAAGCTGCTGGAGCTGCACGGAGACGGTGGTGGCAAGACATCTGAAGCTGTAGTATCCGCTGAGGGAGCCGTCATTGATCGTCCAGAAGGTTATGAGCCGCCTGTGCAAGAGGCCGTTTAAATTGAAGTGCTATTGTAAATTACCAATGCATTCAAACCATTGAATAAAATATACCTTGATAAAACTATTATGTTCGCATCCGGGTATTTGGGTATTTTTTCTTTTAATTTCTTTGCAGTCTTGACTACACTTTCAGATTATATAGAAGGTTAGTAAATATTAATAGTTACTAAATATTTATTAACGCATGATGATTTATTTTTCGTCTCTGGCATTTAATTGATGAAACAATTATATACTGAAAATGAATGTAAAAATTATTTTATTTATTGATGGACCATTTAAATAATTCAGTTTAATAATTTCAGAATAATCCGGGATGGCAAGTTCCGCTTCATGTCGAATTACAGGTAAGTTGTATACTTTAATATTTGGAAATTTCTTAAAATATAAATAAAATGATGATTTTATATTTGCTACTCTTGAACACTTTTAATTGACGAGACTTCACCCATGTTACTGAAAGACATTTATGTACAACTCAATTGTAATTGTTAATCCTTCAATTGATATACTTTACTCTTTACTTTTCAGACGTCTTAAATGCCACATTAAAGATGTCTCAAGAAAAGGTAAGATATATGCATATTGTATAAAATATTGTTAAATTCGAAGTGATGTCTTTTATTTGCTACTCTTGAACAATAATACAATGTTGAAAACATACACCAGTTCAACTGATCCTATTTAATGTAGTTTTGATATGATTAGATAATTCAATTTGCAATTAATTCTTGTTATACATTTTTATTTCATTTCAGAATTCTTTCTATAATTTAACTGAATGAACAGTAGTGGACATAAATTTACAAATGTTAATGTACTTAATTTTTGCAACTGATGACAAACTTACCCAGCTGGCTTTGATAGGCCATGAAGAGGAGAACTGTTAAACAACTCATAAAAATATATTTCTCATATAATTTAATAAAGTTGAATTTAGAATGAATCATAACATGTTAAAATTTCGAGTTTCAGTTTTGGAGGTGAATGTATTCGACCATTCGATCTCCCGATTTGCAAGGTTAGTTGATTAATGTCAATTTAACATATTATATTTTTATACATTTATGATGAAATATCTACGGATTCCCCATCATTTACAAAAGAAATGAATACTAGATACTCTGAGATTTATTTTTATAGCTAAGTTAAATTTTGTTGTATAAGTTATTAATGTCAAATATATTCTTTAAAATTTCAGTCTTTATATGCCATATTGCTAAGGAAGGTGTCGAAAGTCAAAGGTGAGCAATCATTTAGATTTGTTTGAGAAATTAATTAAGATATCCAACTATGATGACAAACTTACCCAGCTCGCTTCGACAAGCCATGAAGAGAACTGTTCCTCAACCAACGCATAAAATACAATGCTGATATAATCACATTTTTTTTATTGATCATTTAGTTTACAGATATGTTAAAATTTTCTAATTCCTATTTTTTTTTTTTTTTTTAATTTTTGTAGTCTATAACAAGGATCTACGAAATGCACCTGTTTTGTATATATGCTAGTTGCCGAAACTTCAACTATCACCTTTATTGAATTTGTATGACTTCAGCCAAGGAATTTTTATACAATATTTATCAATCCCTTAAGTTTGCTTAATAAATTAATTAAGATGTGCAACTATGATGACAAACTTGCCTAGCTCGCTTCGATAGGCTATGAAGAGGACTGTTAAGCAACTCATAAAAATATATTTCTCATATAATTAAATTAAGTGTATTTAGAATAAATTGTAACATGCTTACGTTTCGTAGAGTTTCAGTCTCGGGTCGCAGAGGTGAATGTATTCGACCATTCGATCTTCCGATTTGCAAGGTTAGTTGATTAATGTCAAGTTAACATATTATATTTTTATACATATATGATGAAATATCTACGGATTCCCCATCATTTACAAAAGAAATGAATACTATATACTCTGAGGTTTATTTTTATAGCTAAGTAAAATTTTGTTGTATGAGTTATTAATGTAAAATATATTCTTTTAAATTTCAGTCTTTCTTTATATGCCAGATTGCTAAGGAAGGTGTCGAAAGTCAAAGGTGAGCAATCATTTAGATTTGTTTGAGAAATTAATTAAGATATCCAACTATGATGACAAACTTACCCAGCTCGCTTCGACAAGCCATGAAGAGAACTGTTCCTCAACCAACGCATAAAATACAATGCTGATATAATCACATTTTTTTTATTAATCATTAAGTTTACTGATATGTTAAGATTTTCTAATTCCTATTTGTTGTTGTTTTTTTTTTTTTGTAGTCTAACAGAATCTACAAAATGTACCAGTTTTGTATATATGCTAGATGTCGAAGCTTCAACTATCACCTTTATTATATCACTTCAGCCAAGGAATTTTTATACAAAGGTGATCAATCCTTTAAGTTTGCTTAATAAATTAATTAAGATGTGCAACTATGATGACAAACTTACCCAGCTCGCTTCGACAAGCCATGAAGAGAACTGTTCCTCAACCAACGCATAAAATCATTGCTGATATAATCACATTTTTTGATTGATCATTAAGTTTACTGTTATGTTCTAATTCCTATTTTTTTTTATTTTTTTTTTTTTTTGTAGTCTGTAACAAGGATTTACGAAGTGCACCCGTTTTGTATATATGCTAGTTTGCTTGACAAATTAATTAAGATGTGCAACTATGATGACAAACGTACCCAGCTAGCTACGACAAGCCGTGAGAAGTTGTTTTTTCAGTATGTATATGTGGATATTAGATATGGAAGCTTTCACTATCTCATTGGAAAAATTTTTTTGGAAGTGAATAAAATTTTTGAAATTGAAGTAAAGTTAAAAAAATTGTTTCCGTTTGTCTAAACAATTCCAATCTTTCAGAAAATTACGCACAAGCCGGCCGCCCCACATAGATTTATAATTTTTACAGCACTGTTGTCTAAATAGCTTTTTTGAAGGAAATGTATGTAACAGGTATAAGGAGGCATCTCCGTCCTAATAAAGTATATATATTCCGGATCAGTGTCAACAGCTGAGACAATCTAGCCATAACATATGGTGGCATTAAAGTTTAAAAAAAAACCAAAGAGGTTTTGGGGTTCGAATCGCAACAGATGAAGTATCTATGTACTTTATACTTAGTGCTACAGCGTTATCAAACCACTGTGTGTTTGACAACAACTCACGCACAACCTAAAATGCTATAGCTAGCGCCGTAAGCTTCATATATATGGAGATACTGAAGTTTCAACACTTACAATAATCACTTCACAGAACGAATTACAATATACGAGTAATCGAAATTACAATATTCAAACTGCACCAAACTGCAGTCGCTAACGGAAGCAGCAAAAAAGAGCTGACAATTAAGAGCGCGGTGTGCCTTACAATCTCTTTACATTTACATTGTCTCACAGCTGTTTTAGCGGCCATTGCTGAACCCAACGCTTATTATATTTGAATGCCCTTAGTGCCGCATAATTTTTTAATTAGATAATTTTTGTTTGATTTACTCTATTGCCGTTGGTATTCTTCATAGAAGGGTATTATAACTTTGTGCCGGCAGGAAATGTATGTAACAGGTCGAAGGAGGCATCTCCGACCCTATAAAGTATAGGTACATACTTGATCAGCGTCAACAGCCGAGACGATCTAGCCATGTCCGTCTGTCTGTCTGTCCGTATGAACACCTAGATCTCAGAGACTATAACAGATAGAGCTATAATTTTTTTTTCGACAGCATTTGTTATGTTTGCACGCAGATCAAGTTTGTTTTAAATTTTTGCTACGCCCACTTCCGCCCCCGCAAATCAGAAAAAATCAAATAACAAGCGTAATAACAAAGCTCGAGTCCCGAATTTTGGGATATACATTAAAAACTATAGTCTTTGTGACTTCTGAAAATTTGGTTGTGATCGGATAAAAATTGTGGAAGTTATTAAAGAAATACTTTTGTATTGCCTACTTACTAGGGGTCTCAGTTGCTTTGGCCGACAATCTGGTATATTATGCCGTCTATGGTATATTTTGAAAGTGGTACTATACAAAATACTAAAAATATACCAAATGATATATTTGGTACATTTTTAGTATTTTGTGGTATATTTTGGAAAAATACCGCAATATTTTGCTTTTATTCAAAATGGTTAGCGGGTATCTCACAGTCGAGCACACTCGACTGTAGCTTTCTTACTTGTTGGTGTTATACTTGAATCATAAAATCGCATCATTGAAGCAGTCGCACTTGGTGTAAATAGGATAGAGACATGGAAAAAAAAAACATCCGTAAATCTTTTAGTGTGGCAAAAATAAATGCGCAGAATGTTAACAAACCTTAAACACCAAATTATAAATAATAGCCTATTTCCACTGCACCAAACCTCGGTTTTTTTCCGTTCAGGTCGAACGTAAAACCCATAAAACAGCTGACATTTAAGTGCGCCGAAGTATGAAATAGAATAATAAAAATGTTATTTTGCTTATTAAAGCAAATATCGATAAATTAACTGAAAATTATTCCGCGAATTGGTGTCCGATATTTAATGATAATTAAAAAAAATATATATAAAAAAAAATTAACCGAGTTTGTGATGCTATGGAAACGAAGCATTGTTGGATAAAATAATATTGTTGTACAAAGGTAAGTAGTTTTTAATGCAATTCAGAATTTTAAGGTCAACTCTTTAATATTTTAAGGAAAACTCAATTCGCGATATTATATCGCTTTTACACCATTTATGAGCAGCATAAAATTGTTCGATCTTATTGCAGTCGAAGATGTGTGAACTTGTTTAAAAAATTTGTAATTTTGATTTTAATAAAGATCTCGAGAAATAATACGATTTGGATCATGCGAGATCTGAGCTTTAAAATGAAATTACCTGCTCGGAAGTTCCGAGTCGGCAAACATACATATAATTTAGTCCTCAAAACACAAATGACTTGAAACTTGAAAATGGACATTTTTCAGTTTGTATTCGAAGAAACACTTATAAGTGTAATCAAATTTTAAATATTGAATTAAATATTTACGGACTTAACAAATAATGTGACGCAGTGTCAATGAAAAAATGTAGTTGATATAACCCAGTGTTAATGAAAAAGTTTATGTTTTATTGTTAATGCGTTAATGAAAAAGTTTCTGTTTTATTAACACTGGGTCACATTTTTTTTTTAATTTACGGTTGATTTAATTTAATTTTCTTGAATATTTTAATGTTTCCGGCTTGAGAATCTTTCGGAAAAATGCCGTTGGTGTAACTTGGGTATGACACTCTAGTCAAAATTTCGAGTCATCGATAGAACCACTAATAATAATAGTATTTATCGATATCATACGAAATGCCATCAGCTGTTTATGTAGCGAGCAATTTCGTCTAACAGAACATTACTCGTTAGTTGTAAATTACGTTTTGAATGTACTGTGGTTTCTGTTAATAACAGGAATGTGTTGCGGAAGCATTTGTAAAATTTTCAGTTTTTAGTGCGCGAGGCTTGGCGAGCGGTCGTGTTGAATTCTTTCGTGGTTGTTTGATACATGTTGAACTGTATTTTAAATATATTAAATTGTCTTATATACAAATACCCAATAAAAAATATTAGCACGTAAAGGATCGTAATAATTTAGAAGTTGAGGTGATTGCTAAACAATATTCTTTCATACGAATATACATATACCATTCTGACGCATGATTATGTGTTCATACCCATATGAAAATTAACAAACACATGCAAGAATACAGATGATATATCTGTTCCCATGTGTTAGCCTATGCATACATACACGTATGTATGTATGTATATGGTATGTGCAAGTGTATAAAGTACAGCGATTGTGATCGGGATCGTCATCGTCTCAATTCAGTTGTGTATATGTATGTGTGTGGTGGCATGTGCATGTAACGAGAAAAAGTTTCAAAGAATACAAAAAAGTAAAACAGAAATATAAAGAAATTATAATAATAAATAAGAATAAATCAACCAATTATAAAAAAATGTGAATATTATATTTGGAAATCACACTGAATAGGGAAAATATACAAAATATGTATGTATTTTTATATGTACTTATGTATACAACAACGCGCGCGCGCGAATTCATACACACTTGATGGGATATGAAAATGTATGCATAAATCGAGAATGAATGAAAGTTAATTAATTAAAAAAGTAAATGTTTTAAAGAATTCATTGTTAATTCAATTGGTTACCAATTTATATATTTGCTTGTGCCTTAATCTTAATCAAGAGCATCTTAAAACAAAAAGGCATCTTAAAAGAAAGGCACATGAACCTGTTTTGCCGACGGAGAAAATAGTATTTTTATAATTAAATTCGTGTAGTTATATTGAATTGAATTTAAGAAAAAGGTAAGTCGCTTCAAAGAATTTTGTATTCCTTTTTCTTTGTATTATATTCATCATATACAAATTATTTAAAAGATAAAAGATGATTTGTACGAACATGCCTTTGTATATATTTTCGACAAAAAAAATATTTTTCGAATTCTCTTTGGTCGGCGCTTTATTTTGTTTCGTTCGTTCGTTTCTTTTTCTACCTGTTGATATCCTACAATCATTTCTCTAAATAGAAACTCGTTGTCATTAATGTTGCGACGGTGCTTTGTTGTTGTCGTGGTTGGGTTCGTTTGTTACCTTGAACTAATAGTTGACGTTATGTTCTATTACGAGTGTGTACATTAATTATAGTGTGTGTGCTTTAAATCTAGCATTTCTTCACCAAATACATATATGCGCACGCTTTATTGGATTTGCTTTATAGACGTATGTATGTACATATTTAGACAGATAGATATGTACACAAACAAACCCTTACGTGTGCTGTTGTATGTTTTGATTCTTACCTGTTTTATTTTATGTATATTTGAAGAACACTTAAAAAGATAGTGTAGTTGCATCGACTAATAGAATCCCAAAACGTATATACATCGATTGCTGTTCTTAGTCCTGATCGGCAGCTTGCACTACAAGCCGATGACAAAGAGAACACATGAGTGTGATTGTTACTTTCAAGTAACAAGTGTATACATATGAAACAAGAATGAAGGCATTTTAAAAAATTATAGTAATAAACGTGTGATATGTACAGAACGATATGTATACAAAGTAGCAGTAGCTGCAATAATACTTGTCAGCACAATATTTTGTTATAAAACTTTTTTTTTTCACAAACTAAAAATGTGTTGAAATAAAGTTTTTAAATTTGTAAAATGATGAGATTGATCTGTAAATATTACGTTTTATTTCTGATCTAACAGTAACACAACGTGGCGAAAATTAACTCATGATGGATGTTCGACATCGATAAATTCCAGAAGTAAAGAAATCCTTGGATAACACATGTCTGGAGCGACATGGATAGAAAAAGAATTTTACATGATATTCTACTGAGGTTATCCGAAGTGAATTTGTATTATGCATTTAGCATAAGCAAGGCGTCTGCGATATTTAAATAATTTAGGTAACGCTCACCTATTTCTAAATAGCTTGGCAAGATTTGAATCATGCCACATACACATACGCGACATGGATCATCTGGAGATGATTTAGGCAGCACCGATGAAGTCAAGATATTTAAGGATGAAGGCGACCGCGAAGATGAGAAAATATCATCCGAGAACCTTTTAGTCGAAGAAAAATCAAGTTTGATTGATCTAACTGAAAGTGAGGTAAGCCTTTAACTATTTTAATTACCTATTGTATAATATAATATTTAACATGATTTTATTATGATTTGTAATTTAATTTACTCCATCAAGCATAGGCTTGGCCGAAATGTAGGTAACTAGGAACTTAATAGGCAGAATCGCAATTTGCGGACGTAAAATAAAATTAGAATGAAACTTCACTATACGAATGATATCTTTGTTACCATTTCGTTATTATTTTAAATAAAATAAAAAAGAATGATATTTAGTGTTATAACGGAATTTCTGATAGAAAAATCCTTTTTGGTTCAAACTTTAAAATTAATAAATTATACAAATTATTATCGCAAAGCCTAATACATAGACAAATTATTCATAGATCTTAGGTAACGAATGAAAATACTATGAAAAGGCTTTAGGCTTAACACCAACAAGGCTTAGAAAGTTGGCTCATTATTAGTATTTAATATAATAATAATATTTATTGACAATCTATTACATATATATATATATTGTACGTTTTTAAAAGTTTCATCATAGAAGTGGATTGTATTTCAGTGCGGGCGAAGTTGGCTAGTAAATAAAATATTTGATTTTAACTATGAGGAGCAAGCAGTCTTTCTGTACTCACATAATAATATATGAGCTCGTTGAAGTCGCACGTATAACCGACTCAGATGTAACCGATCTGGTATATTTGACACTCTATATTTTAAGAATATTACCGCATTGTTTTGCTTTTATTCAAAATGGGTAGCGAGCATCTCGAACACACTCGACTGTAACTTTCTTACTTGTTTTTATTAAATTTAAGTCTAGCTTATTTTATTTTACTTAATATAATCATACTTTATATACAGGAAAAGGGCACCAAGACAGTTTCGAGGCCAGGCCACAGCCCCGTATTTAGTAAGTATTTATCACAAAAATATTTATTTATTATTATTTATAAACAAAAAAAAAAAAAAACATTTCATTAAATTACATTGCAGAAATGACAATATACACAATGTTTCATTTGACAGGCTTTTAGAAATATTATTAGCAAATCTAAAATGTGATTTATTTTCACTCTTATTTATATTAATAGTAAAGAATTTTTCTGTGAGCTTTAATTAACTCAAAAAACTTATATAAAAAATGGTTGACTTAAATTAAAGTGTTCTATAAAATTAATATTTATATATTAAGCTAACGTTGTTTTGGAGGCCTTATAATTAGAATCGTATACCTAGTAAAAGTAATATCGCACAGATACAGAGTATCTTGAAGTTGGTTTGCACATAATCGATCTCACTCTCTATAGGCATATTCTTCAGTACTAACATGTGCTCAGACTCAGACTTTCAGCCATGGTTGGTGTGGGTCGAATAAATAACCGGCTGCCGCCGCTGTAGAGTTTTAACCTTAACATCCGTCGGCGTCGCGTTGCGTCGAGACTGTTCACATCGGCTTCCATGGTGCTAACAAGGTGATGCAGATCGCCTCGTCGACACGCTACTTACTTCATTTCTTGTTTTCTGTTTGCTACATTTTGCTTTCTTTTTCTTGTGTTCGTCAGCGGGGTGTACGGACCCATGCTTGTGTGGATTGGTGTATGTTTGTGTGCGCGAGCATGTTTTCATAAAAGAACGAGTAAATAAATAAAACGTATATGCACGTACATACATATATATATATACATATATCCAGAATATGTGTTGGCATATATACGACTTGAACGTCGTATGCATGCATTATAGATATCTAAAAACATATACTCATACATTAATATATAAACACAAGTTTATTCATTGAATACATACACTCGAAGAACATAAGGGCTAGCAGACAAATTTGGTAATAGTAGTTTTAATAGATGGATGTACAGGGGATTAAGTTTGTAAAATTGTCTTTTGAAAATCAACTTTATTTTGGTTAACTGTATTCATATTTGGAAGGATTTTTTCAAGGATAGGATGGGATAGGATTTTTTTCAAGCAATATAGTAATAGCATTTATAGGCCTCTTATTTGTTTGACATGTACAAACATATGTACGTGCAAATATATATAGCGTCACTGCAGAAAATATCTTATTCTTATCCACAATCAGTATGATTATTTAGACATTTCAATTTAAGTATAATTGTAAAAATATATGTATGTAAACATAAACATATGTATGCTTAAATGCATATTTTTATTTATTTATTTTTTTTTATGTGTATACTTAGCACACTCTGCGAAATACTTCGTTACATACGAACATATCTCCCAAGTATTTCTACCTTAGTATTGGAGTCCTTGAAAATTAATGAGTTTTCGTAGAATTGGTTGAACTCGTTCGTCGTGCAGCCGATGTTGAAACTAAAAAGCTGTCGAAGCTAAATGGCCTGACACTGATGCTGGATATTTTGTGCTGTTGTTTGTGATCAGTAAAAAGACAATAAAAGTGCAAATAAAATAGCAATAACACAATACAAGCAATAATGAATAATAATACACTGACATAATGTGGATTACATAGGCATTCGTAAATTATTATTATTATTGATTGAAGGGATTCTTGCAGTGACCGATTTACCATGCTCTCTTTAAATTGTTCCCTTTTTGGTTTTCTACATTTTTGTTTTCACATGCACTACTTTTTGTCTTATATTAGCAAGGGTTATGCCATAATTTACATAAAATCAGAACACTTTTAAAACATAAGTTTTTTTTTTCACATATATTGCATTGATAATTATCAATACTCTTGATACTTTTGAACTTTTTTTGATTTTAAAATTTAATCTTCTCTAAGAGTATTGATAATTATCAATCAGATTATAAAGACAAGAGGTAGAACGTAGTATTTAGCTATATATTCATTTGAACTTTTTTGATTTTAAAATTTAATTGTCTATAAGAGTATTGATAATTATCAATTCTACTTTCTACTACTACTACTACTACTACTACTTTCTACCTCTTGTCTTTATAATCTGATTATGATTTTTATCCTCTCTACACATAGTGGAGAAGGGTATTATAACTTTGCAGGAAATGTATGTAACAGGTAGAAGGAGGCGTATATATAATTTTGATCAGCGTTAACAGCCGAGACAATCTACCCATGTCCGTCCGTATGAAACAGACTATAACAGCTCTATTTTTTTTATTCGGCTGCATTTGTTATGTTTGCACGCAGATCAAGTTTGTTTCAAGTTTTTGCCACACCCACTTCCTCCCCCGCAAATTGAAAAAATCTAATAACAAGCGTTTATTGAAAGCTAGAGTCTAATTTTGGTATATGCAGTATTGACTATAGGCTTTATGATTCGTAAAAATTTGGTTGCGATTAGATAAAAATTGTCAAAATTAATAAAGAAAATGTTATGAATGGGTGTGGGTTTTCGATGCTTTGGCTGATGATCTGGTATATTTTGCACTTTATAGCATATTTTGAGCATAGTACCATATAAATATAGCAAATATACCATTTGCTTTTATTAACAAGTAAGAAAGCTACAGTCGAGTGTGCTCGACTGTGAGATACCCGCTACCCATTTTGAATAAAAGCAAAATATTGCGGTATTATTTCCAAAATATACCAAAATACTACAAAATACTAAAAATATACCAAATGATATATTTGGTATATTTTTAGTATTTTAGTATAGTACAACTTTCAAAATATACCATAGACGTCATAATATACCAGATTGTCGGCTAAAGCAACTGAGACCCCTAGTAAGTAGGCTTTTTAGCCCATACAAAAGTATTTCTTTAATAACTTTCACAATTTTTATCTGATCGCAACCAAATTTTCAGGAGTCACAAAGACTATAGTTCCTAATGTATATCCCGAAATTCGCGACTCCAGCTTTATTATTACGCTTGTTATTCGATTTTTTCTGATTTGCGGGGGCGGAAGTGGGCGTGGCAAAAATTTAAAACAAACTTGATCTGCGTGCAAACATAACAAATGCTGTCGAAAAAGAATTATAGCTCTATCTCTTATAGTCTCTGAGATCTAGGTGTTCATACGGACAGACGGACATGGCTAGATCGTCTCGGCTGTTGACGCTGATCAAGAATATATATACTTTATAGGGTCGGAGATGCCTCCTTCGACCTGTTACATACATTTCCTGCCGGCACAAAGTTATAATACCCTTCTACCCTATGGGTAGCGGGTATAAAAATGGGTAGCGAGTATCTCACAGTAGCTTTCTTACTTGTTTATTTGTATTAATTATTTTGTTGATTAATAAACAAAATAATTGGCTTTGAAAAACATTTAAAACATCCGAAAATGTAAACTTTCACTATTTACTTTCAGATAAGCTTGAGTCCCATACTCATACGTTCAATATGGGATATTTGGTATCACCGTACTCGTATGCTAATGGCGCACCTAGTGGATTGCCCGTAACTATGGTTAGTAATGTTTTTTAGTAATACAAATATTTTATTAATAGTGAACAATGGTAAATGACAATCATATATACTAAACTTAAAATTACAGCAAGTGTTTTATATTAAACCATTATGATTGCGTGGGGGCGCTGAGAAGTTCTAAAGTTTCTTCCCGAAGAAATGAAAACACTCGCGGTTTATATTTACTATTATATATATTTAAACTTTCGGGTTATTAGTTACAAAATGAATAGAGAATGGGGGGTTATTGGGGGTGACCGCTTGTCAACGAAAGTAGATCAATACTGGAGAGGCAAAATGCCGACGGCATTTTGCAGATCTAGCGCCGAGCCCTTGTAAAGCTCGGCTCTGCGGTGGAGAGTTGTGGGAGAGAGAGAAGTTGAGAGCACTGGATCTTGAGTGCTTTCTTACGCGTGAGCGCATTGCGGGTGAGCGAAAAGCATCGAGTGCTTTTTGGTGGGCGGAACGGATAGTGTGCCACACACCTACAATGCGCTCGCATCAACACATTAAATGTATTTTATTATTTAATGATGTTAATCAAATCAGGGCACCGACTATTATTACTAATCAATTAAGAATCAATTTTAAGTTCGAGTAAAATGTTTATCATATATAATAAAATATAATATTATAACGACTTTCAATTCAACATTGGCATTAATACCCGATTCCAAAAAAAGGTAAATTTGTTAGAACCGATACAAATTGTAGGTTATTTAGGAATTACTTCTGTACGTTAAAAACGCGAATACTGCAATCGGATGTTATTTGCTGTAGGTGACAATCTCGTATACTTTGTACTCCATGGTATATTTTTAATGTAGTAATATATAAGGTTGTCAAAAAAGTCTTGCGGTATTTCGGCTAGGTGTCTTTGCAAGCGCGTAGTTGTAGTTTGATTCGTCGCATCGGTTCACACTAGGGCTTTCTGGAAAGCTCTTCACGCGCTTACACGTGTTTATTGTTGTTTGTTTTGAGTCGTTCGTGAGTTTTAGTGTCGCAAACATGGAGCAAAATAAAGAGAAAATACGGCATATTTTACAGTACTGCTACGATAAAGGCCAAAATGCATCTCATACTGCCAATAAAATTTGTGCAGTTTATGGATCCGATACAGTTTCCATTTCCACCGCACAACGATGGTTTCAACGTTTTCGATCTGGTGCAGAGGTGGTCGAAGATGCACCACGGTCCGGAAGGCCTGTCGTCAAAAATTGCGATAAAATCGCTGAAATGATAGAAAAAGATCGACATAGTAGCAGCCGTAGCATCGGACAAGAGCTGGACATTAGTCATCAAACTGTTATAAACCATTTGAAGATGCTTGGATTAAAAAAGAAAATCGATGTATGGGTGCCCCACGACTTGACGCAAAAAAAAAACATTTTTGACCGTATGGATGCATGCGAATCGCTTCTGAATCGCAACAAAATCGACCCGTTTTTGAAGCTGTTGGTGACTGACGATGAAAAGTGGATCACTTACGACAACATGATGCGCAAACGGTCGTGGTCGAAAAGCGGTGAAGCTGCCCAGACAGTGGCCAAGCCTGGATTGACGGCCAGGAAGGTTCTTCTGTGTGTTTGGTGGGATTGGCAGGGAATCATCCACTATGAGCTGCTTCCCTATGGCCAAACGCTTAATTCGGACCTGTACTGCCAACAACTGAACCGCTTGAATGCAGCACTCATGCAGAAGAGGCCATCTTTGATCAACAGAGGTCGAATTGTGACGCGCCAGAAGCTCCGGGAGCTCGGATGGGAGATTCTTTTGCATCCACCGTATAGTCCGGAACTCGCACCAAGTGATTACCACCTATTTCTGTCCATGGCAGCTTGGTAGTCGGAAGTTGGCCACAAGAGAGTCCTGTGAAAATTGGCTCTCCGAGTTTTTTGTCAATAGGGGAGCGAGCTTCTATAAGAGGGGCATTATGAAGTTGGCATCTCGTTGGGAACTCGTAATCAAACAAAACGGTGCATATTTGACTGAAATCGTATTATTATAACCAATTTTATGAACAATTAAAAATTCAATAAAAATACCGCACGACTTTTTTGACAACCTTATATTAAACAATTTTAATTGCAAATAGGTAGCTGGTATCTCACAATCGAGCTCACTCGACTGTTGTTTTCTTGGTTTTTGTTTGCAGTTGTCCTGTGTAACCTTAACAAAAGGTCATATACTTTATCGGAGTTAGTGTTTCAGAAACCTTAAAACTCACAAATTCAATATCTCAAGCTTAAAAAAGATGACAATTTAGCCTCATTTTTGTAATTTAATGTAATGTTAAAATTACATTGCCAATACAATAAAAAAAACAACCTACACTTATTACTTTTTCAGTAGCGTAGCGTAGTTTTAACATTTGGTTCCAAATCTCGATAATCTAGATAAGCTCTACTTAAGCACTTCGATTTCGGTCGCCTTCTAACTACTATTATACTTATATAATATTAATATAACGAAAAAAAATTTTTCCGTAAGAAAATTTCAGCTAGCCGCTTTAGCCATATACAATTGTTTTTTTAATAACTCCTAAATTTGTTATCTGATCGCCAGCAAATTATTTTGTGTGCCAACAAACTCCTATATCCTATTGTCCAGGAGATCAAATTGCTTATTCGGATAGATAGACTCAGCTTTATATACTTTATGGAGTCAGAGATGCCTCCATACCTTCAAGAGTATCAACTATCTGCCTATTAAAATATATAGAAGCTCTTAAGAACAGACATATAATTCTTATATCCCGTAGGGTAAAAGGGTGTTATATCTTTGAGCGTTAAACAAATATATAACAGGAAACTGAAGTCATACTGACTGACTATTCAGATTCTATCTCGGAGACTAAAGCAATATTTTTTTTCGACAGCGTTTGTGATTTTTGATTTTTCTTCAAATTTTAGAAAAATACCGCAAAGTTTTGCTTTTATTAAAAATGAGTAGGGGGAGCACACTCGGTTGTAGCTTTCTTGGTTATGTAATTTCTACCTATCAATGATATAATATTCAAACAATTACCATTGCTTATAGTCTCAGAGATATAGGTATTCACACAAACGCATTGCATATTGCAATAAAGAGTTGGCAAATAATTCTATAAAACACACTAAACACTTTTGTAACCATTTAATATTTTGAATATAGCACGAACGAAAATACTATTTTCACATTGTTGTGCAGTTATTGAAAATGAATAATGAACATCTCACATTCAAACTGTGATATTCTTACTTGATTTGTAAACAAAACATACATTACCAAAGACTATAAATTGTATTATTAGATTTGAGCAACAAACGGATACGTTGTCACCACTAGTGTCAATTTAATTTAGTATTGTTGCTTTTTACCGAATGTCTAAAAAAAAATTTGATTAATCTAAGTTGTTAAGCCTAAGGAGTGAAGGTTAGGCAGAAAACTGTATGAGAGTATGTCACGTGCTTATAAGGCGAATTTTTCCATTATCGTTCGGATGTTCCCCTAACGGCATTTTTCTTTTAATTTACTTCGTATTAGTTGCCCAAACATTAGTCGTATAAAGAAGCTGAGGTCAAAGCACCATTGCGGGCAAGGTTAACAAAGAAAGATTAAGTACAATAACATCAGCAAACATCCAAAGCCATTACGACAACAATATATAGTAGCATCAACAGGTTCTAGTCACTTCCGGCAACGTGAGTTCAAGCTTGTGTTGTAAAAATATATTTTTCTTTAATAAATTTAAAATATTTTATTATCTGGCTTATTTGTAATTTATGTTTTCAATATGAGAAGTTAAGATAAATAAGTAAGCCGAATTTGTATACTTTAAATTGATTTATTTTTTGTGAAAGATAAAAGAAAAGCTGGATAAAAATTTAAATCTTTAAAATTTGAAGTTTTGAAAGATGATCTATGATAGAAAAGCTTAATACAAAGTTATAAATTCACAATCCGATAAAATTTTGTTTTTTTGTGTATAAGTATTTAAATTTAAATCTCTTTAATCAACGCAGTTCCTTGCTCTGAGCTCTGATACCTTCTGTGTCTTAGTTGGACTTTATTTGCTTTTGCTATTCCTGCAATCGTTTGGTGTTCTTTGTGGTAGTACTTTCAGACTTCAACTTGTGCCACTATCTGCCACTTCTTTGTATAACCTCCCACAAAACACATGTGCATATAGAGAATCTCTTTTACTTTGTCTCTTTCTGGCTAACGTATAAAAACAATATCAATCTATGAACTCTCATACACTCAGACGCAAACACACATACATACAGACATAGGACAACCAGTGTTCACGTAAATTCTGGCCTATATATGTGTATATATTCATGCACTCATATACACATATATATGTATCAAAGCATACGTACTATTCGTCTGAGTATCCGACGAGCTCAGGAAGCAATCTAAAAAAAGCAGTGCTTGCAACCCCAGCTACATGTACTCCCAGTGATAGCAGCCTCATTCAACAACCATCCCCCAAAGTACCTACGTCATGGGTTCTGGAGTTTCTTTTAATGAGAGACACATAGAACAACCCCCAAATTTTCCGCTGCAGCTATTTTTTTTTAAACAATGGCGTCCAATTTCATTTATACGGAATCATTTAGGCAAAATGTTTTTCTACGTGTTTTCAATTAATTTCTACTCCACCCATTCCAAATAAAAGATTCAAACAAAACTCTAGATAAATAATACATATAAGCTTATTAATAAATGCTAGGCCTATTAGATCTATGAACTATAAAAGGAACCTGACAACAATAATTTCAGATGTTGTAGCTATAAAAAAAAAACAAAAAAACTATCACTGAGCCAATTCAAAGTAAACAAGTGAAAGAAACTAGTCGTATGTGCTCGACTGTGAGATACCTGTTACCTAAGTGAACAAAATCAAAATAAAGCCCCATTGTTCATAAAATATACCAAAATAACATACCATAAAATTCTAAAAATATGCAACTGTTACATTTGGTATATTGAGATAGTACCATACTCAATACTCATTGTCAGCAAAAGCAACTAAGACCCATACAAAAGTATCGCAACCAAATTTTCAGGAATTAATAATTGCTATAGTTATTATTGTATTATTATATAAAATTTCGCATTTTCGAATTTTTTCGATTTGCGGAGCAAAAGTGGGCACGGAAAATATTTGAAACAAAAATTATTGCTATCTCTTATAGTCTCTGAGATCTAGGTGTTCAAATGGGCAGACAAACAGACGAACACGGCTAGATTGTATAGGCTTAAAAATATATTTTTAAGCGTAACGCTACTTAGATACTGGAATGCATGTGGATGGCAAATCAGAAGAGCCTCTTCGGCTCATTTTGTTTTTGAAATAGTGTTTGCAAAAAATAATTCTGGCTTCACTTTACTATTTATACCTAAAAAAATTTTAAATCGTCAAAAATCAATGCGCAATTACTTATTACTTCTGTCAAAATAAAAAAATAAAAATCGCATTTAAAACAAGTAAGAAAGTTACAGTGTGCACGACTGGGAGATACTGGCTACCCATTTTGAATAAAAGCAAAATATTGCGGTATTTTTTAAAATATACTAAAATAACATACCATAAAAATATTGAAAATATGCTGAATTGTACACAATTGGTACTATGTGTGAAGTTTTGTTTTGCCGCGACGAAAGTCTCGATGATAGTTTGCAAGCCCATCATTTTGTAGGGTGCTAGTTCGATTTCCGATTGAGAATACATACATATTTTGTTTTTTTTTTTTTTGATACCCGCTACCCATAGGGTAGAAGGGTATTATAACTGTGCCGGCAGGAAACAGGTAGATGGAGGCATATCCGACCCTATAATCTATATAGACTTGATCAGTGTCAAAAGCCGAGACGATCTAGCCGTGTCCGTTTGTCTGTTTGTCCGTCTGTTCGTATGAAACACTGGATCTCTGAGACTATAAGAGATAGAGCTATAATTTTTCAACAGCATTTCTTGCACGCAGGTCGAGTTTGTTTCAAATTTTGACACGCCCACTTCCGCCTCCGCAAATTGAAAAAGTCGAATAACAAGTGTAATTTTAAAAGCTAGAGGCGAATTTTGGTATATACAATAATGACTACAGTTTTCATGATCTCTGAAAATTGTCAAAGTTATTAAAGAAACCCTTCCGTATGGGCAAAATCACATATCTAGTAGGGGTCTTAGTTGCATTAGCTGATAAATCTGGGATATTTTGCATTCTATAGTATATATTAAGTGTAGTACCATGTCAATATACCAAATATACAATTCAGTATAGTTGGGTATTTTATGGTATATTAACTGAGTATATTTTGAAAAAATACCGCAATATTTTGCATTTAATAATTATGGGTAGCGGGTATCTCACAGTCGAGCACACTCGACTGTAGCTTTTTTACTTGTTTTTCTTCTGACATTAATGAAATATTGAAAATTTATTTACAATATAAATATTATTTTTAATATTAATTCATTTAGTATATTGTTTTAATATCATCAATGATATGAAAATAGACCTTAATAAAAACAGAGTACACGGAAACATTCTTCAAATATAATTGATCTAAATATGGGTAAAACAGCAACATACGTTAGTCGATTATTTTGCTGTTTGGCTATGAAGTGATGATTTTTATTGTGGTAAGCGGGGAGAAGTTTAGTAGACCAAGCAAACACTGAGGGAAAAGAAGAGAGCAGCGTTAGCGGCACTTTTTATATTCGTTAAGCGGCGGCAACATCAAAGACATATTTTCAGTTTCGCTGACTCGTCGCTTGCTTTGTATTCGACATTGCTGCTGCCATTTCTGTTGCTTGTTATTATTATTATGGTTGTTGTTGCTGTCGTTTGCATGTTGTTGTTTTATTCATCAAGTCACAAGTACCTCGTAACAATGTAGGTGATGATTTGAAACACACATACATATGCAGACAGCATATGCAGATAGATAACTACATTCACAGCACACATTTGTAAACTTATCAAAACATTTCGACAAATATACCTTAGGTGACATTTTTTTACAAACGGTTTATTTAATGCAAATGTGTATATAAGTAAAGGGCATTTTCTTTCTAATACTGAAGATTTACACAGAATGTCTTATTTCGTAAGCAACAACTATATCACAGGTATATCACAAGTTATTTTTGCTTTAAATATGCAATTCCTTCGATTACTGCATATCTACATAGGAGTAGATATGGAACAGATGCCAAATCGGAATAATATTTATTATATTTATATATAGACAACAGTTTATTAATTCAAAATATGTAACAATTAGATGTATCAACTTTATATCCACAGGCAAATAAAATTGGTTTACCATCTTTCTTTTGCCATAATGGTGACCCACTAGCAACACCGCCGCCTGCACATTGTGGAATTCCTCCTTATCAACTAGATCCAAAAGCTATAGGTGAGTTAATATAGGTTAAGTGATTATGTCCTTAAATGTTTATGTACACATAATCGTGAGAAATAAAAAATAACACTGTTTTCAATAATTATTCCGTTAGAAAAAATTTTAACATAAATAAAAAGATTCCTAATATAAGATCTCAATGCATCATAAACTACCTGAAGTATGTGTGTATATATTACAAGAACCTTCACTAATATATTATACTAAAAAACGGTAGAAATAAAAGATTGTGCTATTTAAATTTTGCTGGACTATTTATAGTGGTATTAGGAATACAAACATAATTAATTAAATATACATATAATATAAGTAAATTATATTTTTATAATAAAAACAAATTATATTTATATAAAATAAATATAAAATATTTTAAGGTCAAATTGTGAATTGCTAATTGTGCGCCAAACAGCAATCTAATTTATTATATTAAGTCAGAATTTTACATCTATTCAAAAGGATTGACTTTTTCACCCGTCAACTAAAAGGCGAAATGCAAACAAATTATGAAATAATAATTGTGTATGATACGATTTTTATGTGTGAGTGTGTATGCCCGATTATGGCATCCTTTCATTCATTCTGCCAAATTTCCCTCATTGTGTGTGTTTGATTGTCGTATTTTTATTCCTAGGGGTTGCGGTGGTTGGCCGTTTAAGGGCCTGTTAATGGTAATAGACGGTTGCTTAATGGGAACCAGCGGCGTAAATAAAAGGCATACACTTAAGAGCTGCTGACGGATTACACGGTTTTATAATCTATAACAATGCTAGCATTCTAATATTTGAATAACACAATAGACTCTGAGATAACGGCTTTATTTTTTGACGACTGGCCATCATACATGATTTTTGGATTCTGCAAAATGGTAGGAAAATATTTTGGTGGTCAAATTGCCTAAATCATGTTTGAAATTAGTTTCAAGAAGACGAAAAAAGAAGAAATGAAGTTATAATATCTACCATAAAATTAATAGGTATTATAACTTTGTGACAACAGAAAATAAATTTAGAAGGCAGTCCGAGGGGCATGATTATGATTCGTAATTTACTATTTTCTTGTTAGCGATTTGATTAATTACCCTATGAAAAGTCTCCGCTCACTCAAATCGAAACAAGTAGGAAAGGTACCGACTTAAAAAAGAAACAAACATTGCGAGCTTATGCTTTAAATATTGCAAATTAGTATTTTTATTGACAATGGATGGCGGTTTTCTTACTTATTGAAATTAAATTATAATTATTATCAACATCCTATGCGTACGAGCTGAATAGCTACTCTTCAGTTGAAATAGTAAAAATTTTTGTTTTAATAATTAACTTCTTTATATTTGAAAATAAATGTATTATGGCATATTATATTTCCGCTGCTGCAATAAAAACTTCTAATTGCTGAGCTATTAGTATTTCTGAAAGGGGCGTATATTCTTTCAACACACTCGATTACAAGGTTGCGACCGTGCCGTGCGTGCTTTTCTGTTGTACTATACTTAAAACGAATAATCGGGTATAGGCTGCAGCAGCGGGTTGTCATCAACCCTCGTGACCCTAAGCAACCCAGGATCGGAATTGAGATCGCAATCGTCATCATCATCAAGGGTATCGGCACATGCCTCTTTTAGATTCTCGTAATGATATGCGCAGCTTAAGTACGTTCAATACTGTAAAATGGATGCATTGACAAAAGGACAAAAAGAGATTGCGACAGAGAAAGAGGACGGACCGGTTTTCCTCGCTTTAAAGCAAATAAGCTTTAATAAGATATTTTTACAATAGACGGGGTTGACACTTTTGGCAACCGCGTACAACGAAATCATAACGAATGTTTAATACTCTTCCACAATTAATACATTTGAATATTTAACCAGTAAAGATTTACTTATCAGAAAATATTCATTATTATATTATTTAGTTTACACCATAATTAGAAGAATTAATTTTTTTATTATTCTAAGCAATAGAAAAATATATTGATTATATGAGAATGTTTTATTTAAATAAAACTAAAATATTTACTGTCTGCCCAATAGTCCTAAAAAAAAAAATAAAATAAATTTGTTTTTTAAGCTGTGAAGCAAATTTTGGGTGAAGGGTAGTGCACAATAGACATAAAAGATATCCGTATCACTAATTTGGCCAAACGCATTCAACTCGAAATCTAAAAAAATAAAAAGCCCCTAATGAATAAAAACATGTTGCACAACCACATAATAATGACATCCTTTTTTACCGTCGCTAGATCCCTTTTTCCTTTTCGACCACACTACCACCCTCGGCATTCAATGCCACGTTGGCCCGCGGCTGATTGCTTTAGCAGGGACGGTCGTAGCCACAGCCCCTTTTTCATTTTTTGGTGTGTGTATCTCTATTTTTTTTTTTGGAAAAAACATTGGCTTAGTGTAATACAACTTGGAAATGACAACATCACTAAGAAATTCATTGTTACTGTAGGAAACACCATCAAAAAAGTCAGAGCCGCTGACTATCGTGGAAGAACAACAAATTTTCAATTAAGCTCTACCATAACATGCCAAGATGAATTGAAAACTTTTAAGTAATTCTTTATATAAATAATTTTTACAATAAAAATAAAAAAAACATACCTGCCGATATATGTTAAAGCGCGATGGAAATTTGCAAGGGCACACAAAATTTGGACTGTTGACGATTGGAAGCATGTTGTGTAGTCAGACGAGTCAAAAATTAACCGTTTTCATTCTGACGGAAAGCAATAATGCTGGCGTAGACACGGAGATCGAATTCAACAGTCCAATTTTGACATTTTTCTGGTGTGGTTATGATTTTGTTTGTGACGAAAGTTTGCGTCTTGAACATGCACTCAATTTTGCTCCATACTGTATTATTCTTAAAAACCACTTATAATTGGTTTTTGCCTTATTCGACAGGTATTTTTCCTTTAATTAGGTAAGCTCATATCTTTTATACATGCAGCTATGTATGTATCCTTGTTGAATACAAATATATATGATGTTTGACGTTTGTAGAAAAAAACAGACATCGGGCAAAGCGAAGGTGTTTCATGCGGGCAACCATTTAAATGTGAC
This sequence comes from Drosophila niveifrons, assembly GCA_035046325.1. Classification (NCBI taxonomy): domain Eukaryota; kingdom Metazoa; phylum Arthropoda; class Insecta; order Diptera; family Drosophilidae; genus Drosophila; species Drosophila niveifrons. The sequence goes on along the minus strand of JAWNOC010000058.1, from coordinate 67,744 downwards.
TTTAATTTTCATTTTCTTAAAAATAAGTATCATAATCACTTATAAGCATTTAGAACTCTGTGCTATTAAGAAATTAATAGAAACAGAGGCATCTCAAATTATATATGTATATCTATATACCATATATATGTATAACTATACTATACTATATATATATATAGCTGAGAGGTTATAGTTATATATAGTTTGAAGTACTTCGACTTTCATTATTATTTTTTTTTCTAAATTTATAACTTGGATTTTTCAAATTATAATTGATTTTCAGGTCTTGCTCGTCCTACTTTATATCCATTTACTACGGGCCAATACCCATATCCGATGTTAAGTCCAGACATGACTCAAGTTGCTTCATGGTAAGTTTATTAACTCACTTTCATATTTGCTACCCCAATTATTGTTCCCTGATTTTATAATTTGTGCATAATATGATTATGGTGCTTTCCAAGATACTTGATATTAATACCTGCTAACCATAGAGGAGAAGAGAATTGTAATGTTGTACCTATAGAAAATATATGTATATATGTAAGAGACAGAATAGTCATATCCGCACAAGGGTCATCAGCCGAGACGGTATCACCATGTTCATGTACGTCCGTTTAAACACGTCTACTTAGAGGCTATCAGAAATAGAGCTATATTTTTCTTTGCTAGAACTTGTTTTTGTCGCACTCTTATCAAGTAAATAGTTTTAAAACTAAAGTAGAGATTTTTGGTATGTCCTAATGGTTTCTCCAAATTATTTGTAATCAAAATTTAGTAGCAGAAGCTATTTTTATGTTATATGGCAAAGAACAACCAATGCATGCAGTCTTAGTTGCTGTGATAGAATATCGACATGCAAATGTAGCCTTCGGTATATTTGTGTATTTTTCGGTACATTTGCTTTATTTCTGGAATAATAGTGGGTAGCTTTCTTGTTTTATTATGAGGACTAGGAGTAGAGGTAATTTAGCCAGGTAAAGGGTATTTATACCCGCTACCCATAGGGTAGAAGGGTATTATAACTTTGTGCCGGCAGGAAATGTATGTAACAGGTAGAAGGAGGCATCTCCGACCCTATAAAGTAAATACATACTTGATCAGCGTCAACAGCCGAGACGATATAGCCATGTCCGTCTGTCTGTCTGTCCGTCTGTCCGCATAAACACCTAGATCTCAGAGATTATAAGAGATAGACCAATAATTTTTTCGACAGTATTTGTTATGTTTGCACGCAGATCAAGTTTGTTGCCATTTTTGCTACGTCCCCTTCCGCCCCAGCAAATAAAAAAAAACGAATAATAAGCGTAATTTTAAAGCTAGAGCTTTACAATAATAACAATAGGAGTTATAATTCCTGAAAATTTGGTTGCATCAGATAATATTGTCTAAGTTATGAAAGAAATACTTTTGTATGGGCAAAAACGCCTATCTACTAGGGGTTGCAGGTGCCTTGGCTGACAATCTGTTGTTTTGTGCAGCCTATAATATATTTTGAATACGGTACTATGCCAAATATACCATTTGGTATATTTTCAGTATTTTGCGTATATTTTGAGAATAAAACAGCAAAATATATTGCTTTTATTCAAAATGGGTAGCGAGTATCTCACAGTCAAGCACACTCGACTCTAGCATTCTTACTTGTTTAACTTTGTGCCTTTGCGAAATGTATGTAACAGGCAGAAGAAAGGGTATATGGCCCTTATATATATTCTTGATAAACGTCAACAGCCGAGACGCCATAGCCATATCCGTTTATCTGTGTGTCGGTATGAACACCTAGATCTCAAAGACGACGAGATAGAGTCATTATTTAGACAGCATCTGTTATTTTTGCACGCCAATCAAGTTTCATATATGCTATTTAAGAAGTAGTTTTATATGACAAAAAACGCCTACAGGAATCGGTGTTATGTGCTTTGACTGACAATCTGAAATAAATTGAATTTACTATACTATATTAATTTACCAAAGAACTGTTTTGCTTTTGAGAAAAATGGGTATCTTGTTTGCATACACGCGCCTATAAATCCACCATAATATATATGATATTTCCTTCCCATTAAAAATGCCGAGCGAACGATTTCATGTCAATACCAACAATTACCTTCAACCTCATGCGGTATATATATATATATAATATATATATGCGTCTGGACGAAAAATCAGCAATAATTTTTTGTCCTGACGAATACATTTTCCTCTACCACAAGCTATTTACCTTAGGTTTAATAAGTATAAAAATTGTTAACATTATTTGTATTCAGATTGTCGAGGACACAAGCAGTTATTTGTGATACATATGTATGTATATGCTTGGGTCTTCGACAATCTGAATACAAATATATATACAACAAGTATGAAAGTAAAGTATAGGTATTATTTTCAAAATATACCGAAAATACTGCAAAATATACCGAGTGGTATATTTGGTAAATCGATATAGTACCACATTCAAAATATACTATAGACGGTATACCAGATTGTCGGCCAAAGCAAATGAGACCCCTAGTAAGTAGGCGTTTTAGACCATACTTGCAAAACTTGCAGCTCTAGCTTTAAAATAAAAATTAAAATTACACTTGTAATTCGATTTTTTTGATTTTCGGGGGGCGGAAGTGGGCGAGGCAAAAATTTGAAACAAACTTGATCTGCGTGCAAACATAACAAATGCTGTCGAAAACAAATTATAGCTCTATCTCTTACAGTCTCTGAGATCCAGTGTTTCATACAGACAGACGGACAGACACATAGACACACAGACAGACAGACGGACATGGCTAGATCGTGTCGGCTGTTGACGGTGATCAAGAATATATACACTTTATAGGGTCGGGGATGCCTCCTTCTACCTGTTACATACATTTCCTGCCGGCACAAAGTTATAATACCCTTCTACCCTATGGGTAGCGTGTAAAAAAATTGATGTCCACAATTGTAATGTTCTTTAGCCCTCTTATTGCGGCTGGAAAGAAAGATTTGGTGCGAATTGGTTTTATTATAGTTTTGTTAAACATTTAATAAGTTTAAAATAAAATGTCGCGTCGTTGCTTACTAAATGAAGAAGAAATGGGATAATAACAATTTCTTTCGGTTATTTTTTTCCTCTCACGAACTTTTTCTTAGTGTAGTAATTATTTTATTTTTGTTTATGTAAATATATATTAAGTTAATTAATTTTTATATTTGCTGACTTATTTATTTATTTTCAGGCACACGCCGTCAGTGTACACAGCATCTAGTTTTAGATCCCCTTATCCCTCTTCGTTGCCCATAAATACAACGCTATCGAGGTGACAATGCAATTAACTAATATTAAATCTAAATAGTATATTTGACGAATATCTAAGATATAAATGATTATATTTACAGCGATTTCCCATTTCGGTTCTCACCAAGCCTTTTGCCTTCTGTTCATGCGACGCCTCACCACGTTTTAAATTCACATCAATCAATTGTATCCTCGAGCTCGAAACAGGAAGGCGGTATTCAAGATAGTACAACGAACAATCGATATTCCAGGTAAGAGCAAATAAAATAATTATCATTGCTATATATATTCATATTTTAAAACCGAAGGCATGTTGCATGTAAACGGATTAAATACAATTTGTATACTTTTAAAGGATATTTGACATATTGATATTAAAAAGTTTGGAAAATGCAAAATTTTATAAGCATTAGTGTCTTTAAAATAAAATCAATATTTAATATTCAGCTATGGAACATATTTAAAAATTTCTTAAGATACTGAGATCCATAATCTCATATTTTCACACTCGGTCATTAACACGACCATAATACTTGCGCAGTTATTCATTAAGTGGGGACTTTCAGGACGCCATATTTAATTTACCCGCTCTGCAACCCACTTGAACCGCATCCACCATACATACTTACGCATACACAAAATCTCACACATGCCTAGTCAAACAAATATATATACATACATACATTACCTCACATACATATGTACATTCATATATATTAAACATTCCCATTGGCCCTTTCAAAAACTATGCGTCTGCGCATTGAATTGCATCCCCTAACATGAATAGCATTGCCCCTTAATTTTAAAGCGATTTTATAAGAACGATGGGTGCGTGTGCATCTTACAACTCTTAAATATGTTTGAACTATTTATTATATCAGGTACAAATCAATATTTAAGAATAATCGAGTTTGGTTTAGAATTTACGCCTTCTTTCGCCTTCGCCAACAAATTAATACTGAAGCAACCGTAGTTTTAGAGTAAGGATACATAAATGTAGTTATAATTATTGCTTTAATTATTGTAGTATTAATATACTTCATTAATATTAAATAAAAAATTTTATAAATAAGCACTTTCATTTAATCAGAGGGTCAGTTAGATTCTATTATATAATTTAATGGTACTTAGGTGTGTGATAAAAAATATATATTCTTATTTAAGGAAAGTCAATATTTTTGCAGTAAACGTTAAATTGATGACCCAAACGGCTAATGAAGCTGAAATTTTTACACAAGATTATTTGAATAGCAAAATTTTTAGTTATTTACATTTTAGTTTATTATTATTATGTATTTAGAATTCCCACTTTTCAAGTCGGCCCAGCCTCAGAGTCGCGAATTGTCAATTACTTGGATTAAAATTCAGCAGTATACCGTCAATGAAAATTTAAGTTTTTAAATATAATTAAATTAGGTCTGCGGCAGAAAAATCGCACATGTATATATTTTTTGAGTTACTGAGTGACGTATTTTTGCAAACTCAAGAATAATATACATCAAATAGATCCATCGCGAATCCACATGATCATAGCGACCGCGTTGTCCTTGGGTTATTACCATCGCTGGCTGCAAAATTTTATGTATTTTTTAGTGGTTGGCCTTTTTAGGAAATGGCCATATTAATTTAACCAAGATATTATTATTTTTATGACATAAATGCAAATTAAATGGCCAAACATTTGAAAGCAAATTTCTTTACCCATTATATTATATTTCTGAATTTTCTAATACCGTTTACAAAAATATCCCAGTATTTCAATTTCTTAACTAGATGGCGCCATTATTGCACAACAGTTGCCGAACAGTTTATTGTACTGAACGATATGTTGATAGTTGAAGAATGAGGGTAACTTTTCGGCTATTTATTTTTTTAGATTTTGCACTTAAAGTTGTCTAAATATTTGTTATATAAGTGTTTCGATAAAACTTGTTCGGCTTGTATAATAACTTAGTTACTGCCAAAACAAGAAGTCAGTGAAAATTAATGTGATCAACTACTAATTTATACATAATATCCATATTTTATCAAAAGCATGAAAAATAGAAACAGGGTAGTTGGTGCAAGTTATATTTACACACTGAACTATCTGCTGCTCCAGGAAAAAAATTAATTATTCTTTCTCAGAGTAGAGAAATAAAAAATGCGCTTACGCTCTCGACACGCTACTTTTCTCTCTCATTTTAGACGCACGCCGGTTTTTTTTTTGTTTGCATTTTCAGAGAGAACCATATTGAGTAGAGAGAGCATAAGAGTAGCGTAGGAATTGGCCAGACAACCACTGAAAATTTGTTAACTTTGAAGCGACGAAAGTCGGAAGTAATTCGTCAAATTGTTCAGCCAGCTGCGTATATCCTTGTTAGAAAATCAAATATTTTTATAAAATATTAAAATGCACTAAGGTTTTAATAAAATGCAATATGCAACAATTCGCCATTTTCGTCAACCCCGTCGTCTGTCAAGCACTGCTAGTTTTTCAACGCAAAACACACAATCCAAACAAAGTTTCTTTGCTATTAATGAAATTGGAATAAGTTTAATACACTAAATTATGTTTATGACTATATAAAATGTGTTTTTTTTTGTTTTGTGAATAATTAAAGAAATTCCAATGACAATAAAAAAAATAATAAAATGTATATATATATGTATGTTTAGCTATATATGCGTTTAAGGAATGTATATTTGTGTATATATGTATATGCATAAAGATAATATTTTGACATATTATACATACACATATCTCCATTATTCTAAAATCATATTTTTAATGAAATTGTGACAAAAAGCAGGAGGCAAACATCTGGATAACATTGAACTAAAACGACTAGCATAACAGCATAAGAGAGAGAAAGGAAGACAAACATACGGAGAGAAAGATACTTCATGTGACTGACATACATTGTGAGAGTCTATGCAATACCAAGTGCAAAATAAAGTTGTATGGTGCAGGTCAAGAATGAATGAGAAAGTTTAAATTTTATTTACGCTTAAAAATGTTAGCTTGTCGAATAGCATTTGTTCGATTTTGGAACAAATAACTTCTCCAAATTCCGTGTAGAATTTCTATTTAAGGATATTTAAGTAAGACCATCACTGAAAACTAGAATATATAAAGAATTTTGTGTTACTTACTGTTTTTGGTGGTTATATACGTACATACATATATACAAACATACTGCGAAAAGAATTATTTTATAATAATAAAATAATTAGATAAAAATAAAACTACCATTTTCTTAAAATTTACAGTTGAGCTCAAAGCGGTCAAATAAATTGAATTTAGTGTTGCTTGAACTTAAGTATTGTGCGTGTAAATGAAAAGTAACAAAGTGGGAACAGTGAAATACATCTTTAACCTGTTAAGCTGAAAAGCACGCGAAAATTCCTTTGCAAGTAGTTAATATAAATATTAAATATTAGGCCACAGAAACATTGTAGCTGTTATGGATAAGGACTGCATTAATAATCCTATAAAATTACCTTCCCTTGATTATACGGAATTGATTTCAAAACAAAATTTGAATATTATAACTGAAGAAAAGATTCCAGAAGAGGCTTTAATTGAATCTGGTTCCCAATCCCCATCAGTTTCACAACAACAAAAGCATAGTCAACCACCCATTAGGGAATTGAATAATCACTGCAATGAATCTGAGAAAGACTACGTTAAAAATGCAAATTCGATTATTATGGAGCACATATTCAACAATCCATTAATTAATAATGCAGCGAGTTTGACATTGAAGCCTGATAATGAATTACGCCAACAACAGTATCGTGAATTATTTCAGCAATGGTCGAAATTAGACGTGAACCTGACACCTGGGCAATCCTCGTGGAATCACAATCGTGATACATTATTGACTCGAATTTATAGCAATAATTGCTCTTCACAACCACAACATCAAAATTTATTGGCAACTCAGTTGCTGTATGCACAATTTCTACAGCAACCACATCAACAGCGCCATGAAGCGATGGAAAGAGATCTTGGGTTTCATTTGTTCGAGTTCCCTGGATTGGAAAAAACGTCAATAGAAACTGAATCGTCAACGAAAATAACACAGGACAACAACAATAACTTTAGAACTCTTAGTGATATTGCTCCTGACGATAGCCTTCACAGCGATCGAAGAGAAGAGAACATTAATCATATTTTCGATGATCAGAGAGAAAAGTATTCGAAAAGTCCAATAGGAAAACCATCGTACATTGACTCTAGAACTTACTTTTTTCGGGAGCAAAAGAACATACTTTTTGATATTAAGAAGGGCTTGGAAAAGTGGGCATTGCTTTGCAAAAAATTTCAATTAAATCTAAGTGCATCCCGACAAACATGTAGCTCTCCGTATGATGCTAAAGATCATAATGTTGGCGACAAACAAAAAAAATTACAAGATTCAAGCTCAGCACTTGAACTTACTGTTCAAATGCAATTAAAGAGTAATCGGAAGAAAATTGATAATATGATATTGCAAGTGCGAAGGCTTTATCAGCAGTGGAGCAGTGCAGAGCTTTACTATATTCGAAGCTTGCAACGTCTTGGACTTTCACCAGATATTGATAATGGTTCCAGCTATGCAGATCGAGCAAACCGAGGTCAGCTTTCTCATGATACGATGGCCCTAGCAGCAATTGCTCTATCTGCTGAATGTGATAGACGGGAAGCGGAGCACGAAAATTTTTGGAATCCGTCGGCATCCCACATGCAAGATCCCAATATACATTCACGCACATTGAACGACATTGAAAATATCATACTGGCACAAGCCGAAACGGTGCTCAGTCAAGAAACCTCTTGCAATGATCAAGATGAAAATACTGATAGTACTACCGATGAAGAGGTGACGCCTCTGTGTATTTGGCATCCTAACTCTATTTCTGATCAACGTTCAGAACCAATTCAACTTGGCTGCAGTACTGCTGCGGAAATTGTGTTGGAATTCGCATCACAATCTCGTTTTCAGAATACCATGACAAGTGAAGCAAATGCTCCTGTTCTAAGTCCAAAAGATCACATGACAATGAATTGTCCGGTTGCTCATACACTTAAACCACAAAACATTGTTCCTTGTATTAGCGATCCCGGCTACTTGGTGGACATCCAATTTCCTCCTACGCCATCGACGCCACCGACCAGTAGTAACAGTAGTTGCTCAACAGGTCCGCTTGGTGCACCTTCGACTTTAAACAACAATAGGTATCATAATCGCCGGAAATCGCGATTTTCACGTCGCATTGATATACCGGCAACATTATTGCCAAATATCAGTGCAACGTCTAATCGTAGTATACACAATAATAAAAAGGCATTTCAAGGCGTCGTCGTTTCAATTGCCAATTTGCCGGTGTGTTCAAAAACTTCTGCCGCTACTCGGACATCCATCGCCACTTCCTCCTCAGCAGTAGCAACAGTATCTGCATTTCAATATAACTCCTTGACGACGGCAAATGAAAGTAAAATTACAAATGGAAATACTCCAGCTGGAATTGGTCCTACTAATGCCGGTGTTCCTAGCAATAATTGTGAAGGTATCACTGTATTTGACGTCCCTTTCGATTTGAGCATTGGAAGCCGTCTACAAAAAATGTAATTAAAAATAAAAATAAAAGTTTTATGTTTGGGGTACCGAAGTCAAAGCATTATTTTGAACCGCTACCATTAGTTCTTTTCCACCCTCTCAAAGAAAAACAAGTAAGAAAGCTACAGTCAAGTGTGCTCGACTGTGAGATACCCGCTACCCATTTTGAATAAAAGCAAAATATTGCGGTATTATTTTCAAAATATACCAAAAATACTCCAAATACTAAAAATATATCAAATGGTATATTTGGTACCACATTCAAAATATACCATAGACGGCATAATATACCAGATTGTCGGTCAAAGCAACTGAGATCCTTAGTAAGTAGGCGGTTTAACTCATACAAAAGTATTTCTTTAATAACTTCCACAATTTTTTTCTGATCGCAATCAAATTAGGAATCATGAATACTATTGTTATTATTATATACACCAAAATTCACAGCTTTAGCTTTAAAATTACGCTTGTTATTCGATTTTGTTCATTTGCAGGGGCGGAAGTGGGCGTAGCAAAAATTTGAAACAAACTTATAGCTCTATCTCTTATAGTCTCTGAGATCCAGTGTTTCATACGGACAGATGGACATGGCTAGATCGTCTCGGCTGCTGACGCTGATCAAGAATATATATACTTTATAGGGTCGGAGATGCCTTCTTTTACCTGTTACATACATTTCCTGCCGGCACAAACTTACAATACCCTTCTAAACTATGGGTAGCGGGTATAAAAAGTTAGAAAGGCACAGTCGAGTTTGCTTGATTGTAAGATACCCGCTAACCAATTATAGGAAAAATTTTACCTATATACTATTTCAATATTCTGCCTCAATTTCATTCCATGTTGCCATCAAATTTTATTCTAGTCGATTGATATTGGGTCAAGGTCAGCGACCAGAATTTAAATTTTCTTGTGCGGTTTCCATTTTTGTTTCAATTCCGGTAGAGATTTCTGTGACCTCCTAACCTATGAGTAGCGAGTATATAAAGTGATTTGCATATAAGCAGCTTGGGTTTTGTTATAACTACCATATTACCTTAATGTTGCGATCGAATAAAAACTTGAGAATTATTCCATAAACAATCGCAGAATGCGAAAAATGTTTTTACGGGTAACGTTTTAAAGTAACAAACTATCTATTTTAAAATGATTTTTTTCTTATGATATTCCGGTTTTATAATTAATTATGATACATTTTGTATTATCTCATATTATATTTTATTAATTATTTGTAGATATTAATTTCCTCAGTTTATTTATAAATTTTGTAGTAATCACAATTATATAATATATAATTGCAGAAACTTGGATACCAAAAGCTCATCAAATTCGCAGTCAAATGACTGTAAAGATAGTTCAAATGATAAGAAAAAACCACATATTAAAAAACCTTTAAATGCATTTATGCTCTACATGAAAGAGATGCGTGCCAAAGTAGTTGCTGAATGTACACTGAAAGAGTCAGCAGCGATAAATCAGATTTTAGGAAGACGGGTAAGTTATTTTACAAAGAACAACAAAATTAAACTATAACTCACAACTCAGCTGCAGTATTAGGTATTTTTTTTTGAAAGGTTGTACCAAAATAACAATCTGCATTTAAGTTTTCAGAGTTTTATCATTTCGACTCATAACAGGATATTAAAGAATAAATAATAGGAAATTATTTTATGAGCTCCTAATCAAAACAAAGTAACGTAATTGACTGACCTTATATTTGCCGTCCTACTCTCTATTTATATATGTATTCATATATATATATATATATATATATATATATATATATATATTTATATATAATAGATACACTGTAGAAGTGGCATATACTCGTATATATACATATATATATTATATTTATATATATACTTGATAAAGAATACAAGAAAACCAAAAAATTAACTGATTCCAACATTAATGATAAATTTTTGTAGTGGCACGAACTGTCCCGCGAAGAACAAAGCAAATATTACGAAAAGGCGCGCCAAGAGCGTCAATTGCATATGGAGTTGTATCCGGGGTGGAGCGCACGAGATAACTACGGTTACGTGTCAAAAAAGAAAAAGCGTAAAAAAGACAGATCGACTGCGGATTCGGGAGGTATTGCACAAAATTGTCAAATTTGTACTTTTTCTCTATATTTCTTATTTTATTCATTAAAAAACTGCATTCAATTTTTATTTTCCTTGTGTTTGATTTCGTTAAAAAATCTTTTCATTGAAATTACACATTGCATATTTTTACATAATACACATATAACAAACAATAACACACACAGCGCACACATTTGACATCAACTACTAATCCACCAAAATAATAACAATTAGAACTAACAACATTTAATTAGTTCAAGTAACACTTATCATTGTAATTTGTGTAAATACTTAGAATAAATTTTATTCTCGTACCGTACCTAATATACTATTTATCAAAAATTACATCAAAATCATATTAATAAAACATTAACAACCACACCAGTTTTAAAATATTGACATTAAATTTGAAGTGTTAGATGGAGATGTATGGTTCTCGCAATTAGCATACTTTATTTATTTACAGTTGCACCTTTAACATGCAGAAATTAGAAGTGTATTGTTAACTTCAATATAAAGTTGAGCATATAGTCGTATAACATTTGTCTAGAACTGCATTTAAAAAGATTTTGAATTTGATTTTAAACGTATATTATTTTACTGCTAAGATAGTTGTAAAAAAAGAAAATGTCTCAAAGGAGTTATAATGTTCTATACGATAATGTCTGACAGACCTTAAAATTAAGTTTTAGTAAGTGGGATTTAATTTTAAAATTAATGGTTTTATTAAAAAAAATTTGTTGTTTCCTTAAGTAGTTTTGTTATTTTAACTTTTATATTCGCGGTTAAAAGGTAGGTCTTAGCCTTTTTAGATTTACACTTAGCATTCAATTCTACTTTGATTAGAACACCCCCTCCGTATGCTCCATATCTTTAGAAAAAGTTTTTGAACTAAAAATCTGATCAGGGTTTGTCCTCTGAAGCAATAGATCTTCGGAAATTATTGGCAACATAATACACTTACGATGACACGAATACAATAAATATTTATTTACGTTAAAATTGGCGATCAAAGTCTAGAAATGAGGAAAAAAAATATTAAAAAATATCGTTTTATTTAATGCTTTCATTTCCATAGATTCTTGAGTATAAGAATTAAAATAACAAAAAATATACATATGAATTTAGAAATCTATAAACATGTGAACTTTCAATTGGCGAATGCATGCACCCGAAACCGTCTATAAGATCGATCAGTCAAAGCTTTTCCATAATATGTATCTACGCAGAATATCATCTGATTATAATCGAACGTGTTCTCGCGATATTTTCGTTAACAGGACGTTATGGCGTTATTTTTAAACATATTTCAATAATGTATTTAATTTTATCTAAAATTATATTACCTTCCTTTTTAAAATTTATTTATTTGCGCATAACGCAATATACTCTACCTTAATATATATAATATATACATATATGTATATAATAATACTTATAATCAAGGTATATTTAATATTGCGGTATGCGCACTTATAACTCATAATCGAGAAATATAAAATATAATTAAATCAATCGCCTCGGCTTAAATTAAAATAATCAATCCACAACGATTGTACTGTACTGAATACAAACCCTACTATTACCCACAATTCTCAATTTTTGCGACACCTTCGCAATCGCATATGAACATCCCACAAACCCAGTGGCATGCATTGGGGCGTGAAGAGCAGGCTAAATATTACGAGTTGGCTCGACGGGAACGCCAACTGCACATGCAAATGTATCCCGATTGGAGTTCACGCACGAACACCACGCGCGGAAAGAAGCGGAAACGGAAGCCAGAGGCGAACAGCGACGGAGGAGGTTAGATTTACTTTATTAAACTCTCTTGTACGATACATACTATATAATTATTCAATTAAATATACCTTAATAATTTGTATGTCATCAATTTGTGTTGACACAAAATTGAAAAGAGTTTCGAAATTAGTCAACCAAAAAAAGTCACCTCACACACTATTTAATATGTATGTATAAAAAATAACTACAATACATAGACCTTGCTCATAGGCTTTAAAACTGAAGGCAGGTTGAGTAATGTTAAATAGATTTTAAGAAAATATCGAAAAATAATACAATAAAGGAATACTATTTTGAACAAAAAAAAAATAAATAATTAAAAAGTAGATATGGTAATTTACACATATCAACAAATAAAGACAATTTCGCATTGTCTAAGATATTGTTTATAATTTATTTCCCGAAGTGTGGGAAACTTTTCTTCATCTGATTATATTATCTGTTTTCTTTGTCTGAGTATCCATAACCGCAATCTAAATTAGAAAAAAAATTCTTGCACCGTTAGTACATATAAAATTGTTCCAGTTGCCTATTTTGTTTTGCATATATATTTATTTTATATTTATATGCTATACATATATACTGTCATCTTATTTTAAATAGCATTTAAATATAGCATTTCTTCATACCCATTTATTGCATGCATATTTAAAGTTAATAACTTTATTATTTATTTATATCCCGATTTCGTCAAAATCACATTTTGTATTCTCACGAAATTGTATACACTAATAATCCATTTGAAATAAAAAATTATCATTTTATTATTCAGGGTATTCATTTTAATAATATGTACAATATAGCTTTGAATAGGTACATATATACATATGTACATATAATAGTTAATAATTTTTAAGTTTATTATTCAAGGGTATTCAATGTACTTACTGCTTTTTTTATCCTCAGTCAAAAATATAGTATGCTGTTATCATAAAATTTGTACCACGTAGCTTGCTTCCATTTTTATTTGTATTTTAGTTTTTTGTTTTGCTGTAATGCATGCTTTGAATATTTTTTAACAAACTAACAAAAGTTGCAAATTAATTATTAAACAAATTAATCATAAAATCTAAAGAAATACAATATAATACTTAATTATAGCTATTCAACTATCGTTATCAAACAAAAACAAATACAAAAAAATTTCTTCTTAGGAAACAATATGAAAAAGTGTCGTGCTCGGTTTGGTCTGGATCAGCAAAATCAATGGTGCAAGCCCTGCAGGTAGGTATTCGCCAAAACTCTACACACTTCATTACCAACATATATAAAAGCTATAGTACGCACAAAAACATTCACGTATGGTTATACAAACGTGCTTGAAAAACTATAAAATGCGTGAAGATTGAAAACTTGAAATAACATGATTATTACAACTTTTTATAGTCCGTATCCAAAAGGACAATTAAAGATCATCTACTTTATATTTTGGTTAGAGAGTTGCGAAAGATAACACATGCTTAATGCAAATTGATGCCCCTATAGTAGGAAATTTTTGCCAATTCGAAATTTACAGTTAAACTAATTTATTTGTATTATTTTCTTATGATGAAGGCCTAAATATATAAATATGTGGAATTTTCAAAATATATATGTATATGTATATAACATAAGGTCAATCAAATTTTCACGTATTCCTAATTTTTCAAACCTGCACTTATATAAACAAATAGTTCATGCATTTTCATTTGCATACATATACATATGCATATACATATACATATACATATACATATACATATACATATACATATACATATACATATACATATACATATACATATACATATACGTATACATATACATATACATATACATATACATATACATATACATATACATATACATATACATATACATATACATATACATATACATATACATATACATATACATATACATATACATATACATATACATATACATATACATATACATATACATATACATATACATATACATATACATATACATATACATATACATATACATATACATATACATATACATATACATATACATATACATATACATATACATATACATATACATATACATATACATATACATATACATATACATATACATATACATATACATATACATATACATATACATATACATATACATATACATATACATATACATATACATATACATATACATATACATATACATATACATATACATATACATATACATATACATATACATATACATATACATATACATATACATATACATATACATATATGCATGTTTCCAATAGGTGCTTAATATATGTATATTTATATATCTATATATATATATATATATATATATATATATATATATATTTTATGCTATTCTGTTATTCGTTAATTTTCCCGCTAAAAACATTGAAATAAACGACTAAACCTTCTAAACCTTTAAAACCAATAGGATTTGAAAAACTATTCACCTTAACCATTTTTATTAGATAGTTGTAAACAAAAAATTTAAAAAAAATGTGCTATTCTTAATTTCGTACACAGCTCCAGTCCTTCCATAATTCTTATTTTTCAAAATAGCTATCAAATCTACAACACACTGCATATGCTCTTTCCCAATTGCCATACGATTTATATGGTGATAATTTGCATTATACTAGCATTCTAACGTAAACTCTCGTAAACTCCCTTCAATTTATTTAATTCTAATCTCGGTTATATATGGGTAATTCTCTGGTAAATGTCGCGTGCGACCATCTTTACATTGTCAAAAAAAAAAACGTAAACTAAAACAATTTAAAATATAAGTGAAGGTTATTCATGAAGCTTTGGATTAGCACTATTTTTAGAGCTAAGATTGATTTTAGAAACTTGTTCTGTTTAACGATAAAATAATATAAATATATTATCAGAACAGAAAACAAAACAGAAAAAAATTCCAAAACCATTCTTAGCACTAATCTAGAGATATAAAAATAACCTTTTCTTATTTTTATACCCGCTACCCACAGGGTAGAAGGGTATTATAACTTTGTGCAGGCAGAAAATGTTTGTAACAGGTAGAAGGAAGAATCTCCGACCCTATAAAGTATATATATTCTTGATCAGCGTCAACAGCCGAGACGATCTAGCCATGTCCGTCTGTCCGTATGAAACACTGGATCTCAGAGACAATATGAGCTTTAATTCTCGACAGCATTTGTTATGCTTGCACGCAAATCAAGTTTGTTTCAAATTTTTGCCACGCCCACCTCCGTCCCCGCAAATTGAAAAAATCTAATAACAAGTGTAATTTTTTTACATAAATAATGACTACTGTCTTCATAATCTATGCAAATTTGGATGCGATCAGATAAAAATTGTAGAAGTTATTAAAGAAATACTTTTGTATGGGCTAAAACGACTACTTACTAAAGGTCTTAGTTGCTTTGGCTGACAATCTGGTATATTTTGCACTCTATAGTATATGTTGCCTTTAGTACCATACATATATACAAAATATACAATTTAGTATATTTCCCATACCGAACATATAGTTTAATATATTTTGGGTTTTTGGCGCTATATTATTTTAGTATATTTTGAAAAAATACCGCAATATTTTGCTTTTATTTAAAATGGGTAGCGGGTATCTCACAGTCAAGCACACTTGACTGTAGCTTTCTTACTTATTAAAATTGTTTCAGGTTATGTTTTTTTGTCACTGAAAAGATGGTCGCACGCGACATCCCTCAGAGAATTACCCATGTGCAATTACATTACAATCATTTCATTAGTTGATATTAAGTTAAACATATTTCGGGAGCAATTTGAAAATATGCGAACATGAAAAATAAATAAAAAATGCTCATGACTAAAAAATGACCACCATACTCGATACTTTAAACAACAACAAGCAATGATATAAGTTAGTCGATGTGAAATCTTTTTCATAATGATGTTCTTATATAAAATATCAAAATCAAGCTATACGGAACGGCAATTAGTTAGTAGACTTACTATAACATATTGAATTTAGATATTTTCAATCGAGTGTGCTCGCCTGTAAGATATCTGCTGCCCAATTGCAGTAAAGGCAATTTAATGCAATTTAATTGCAGTAAAGGCAATTTAATGCAAAATCGGTATTATAGTTAAAATAAAAAATATCCATATATCCCAAAAAAAATATATTGAAAGAAGCAAAAAAAATACAGTCGAGTGTATTCGACTTTCAGGTACCCGCTACCCATTTTTAATAGAAGCAAAGTAATGTATAAATTTTATAATATACCGTAGTGTGCAAAATATACCAGAGCAACTAAGAGACCTAGTAAGTGGCGTTTTTATACCCGTTACCCATAGGGTAGAAGGGTATTATAACTTTGTGCCGGCAGGGAATGTATGTACCAGGTAAAAGGAGGCATCTCCGACCCTATAAAGTATATATATTCTTGATCAGCGTCAACAGCCGATACGATCTAGCCATGTCCGTCTGTCCGTATAAAACACTGGATCTCAGAGACTATAAAAGTTAGAGCTCTATTTTTTTTGACAGCATTTGTTATGTTCGCACGCAGATCAAGTTTGTTTGAAATTTTTGCCACGCCCATTTCCGCACCCGAAAATCGAATAACAAGCGTAATTTTAAGCTAGAGTTGCAAATTCTGAAAATGTGGTTGCGATCAGATTAAAATTGTCGAAGTTATTAAAGAAATACTCTTGTGTGGGCAAAATCGCATACCTCCTAGGGGTTTTTGCAATCGATAGTATATATTAAGTAAAGTACCATATCAATATACCAAATATACAATTCAGTATATTTCCGATATTTTAGTATATTTTGAAAAAATACTGCAATATTTTGCTTTTATTAAAAATGGGTAGCGGGTATCTTACAGTCAAGCACACTCGACAGTAGCTTTCCTACTTGTTTCCATAAATTTTTGTCGATTTTCGGGACCGGAAATGAGCGTTTCAAAAATTGGAAGTAAATTTGATGTGCATACAAACAAGTGCCGTGAAAAAATTATATCTCTATCTCTTATAGTCTCAACTTTAAAATTCCGCTTGTTATTCGATTTTTATTTTATGATGGCATAAGTCTAAAGCAAATTTGATCCGCGTGCAACTATAACAAGTACAGTAGCCCTATCGCCTATATCTCTCTAGGTTCACAAATATTTCCTTCTATATTTTACATACATTTCATGTAGAAACAAAGTTCTAATATAGAAGGATACCCCGTGGGCAGCGGGTAACATTGAAAATATTATAATCAACAGAAAAGTTAATTAATAGCATATTCATATAAATTACAACATGGAATATATAAATCGTATCTAAAATAATATTTGGCACAAGTAATTGCACTTATTTTAAACAAAGTTTGAAATTTACAGGCAAAATGAATGATTGTGCAATGGCTGCTAACCATTTCTTTCGCTTATTTAAAGTTTAAAATTTCAATTCAATGACGTGATGCTGGGAACATTTTAAGAATATTTGAAATTGTTAAGATTTCAATTTTTAAATGTCTTACTTACAGGTCCGCTGCGACACACCTTCTTAAATAAATACCAAGTTCTATTCGTTTTATTTTAGAGTAATTATTGTTGTTACTTAAATTTTGATTTATTGACATGCGGTTCAATCATCAGTGCTATACAGGAAATTATTGTAAAAAGCTTTTAATAAATTTTGATGACTAAGTCGCTTTCTCACTCAGTTACTTCTTATGGTAGTAATTGTTTCAAATTCGAATAAATGTGATTGAAGTTTCTCACCTTTTTATATTCAACAAAATCAATGGTTAATGAGTTTAGAGAGATGTACGAGGTATACAAAGGGAACACATATCTTTTTAATGTCTGTCACACATTAATTATGGTTGTTTTTAAAATCTTTAGACTTCAGACACTACTCTTGTGCTCTCATCATATTTTTATTTTTGCTAATGCTAATGACCCTGAAACCAAAATTTATATTGCAAGCTTGGGATTTTACTTCATTACAAGTTTGAGCTTTGGCTTTACCAGTTAACAGCAATAACGCTTAGGTTTTAAAAATCCCGCACACATACTCACAGACAATGTTTTTATATTTGAGACTAAAATATCAAAGTATTTTTATAAGTATTATCGTTTTTTTCTATTGCTATACCAAATATTTATTGGACTATTAAATTATCCAATAAAATGTATATTGCTCACTTGCGATATTACCTCAGTCCAAGTATGAGCTTGGGCGCCATTTCATCAGTGACCAACAACAACGCTAGCGGCATTGTCGGGGGCTCAGGTGTTAATAGCATAAGTGTCGGCATGCTAACGTCTGGCATAGTTGGTGTAGGAGGCACAGTGATGTTACCAAACTCCTCGTCAAGCTCTTCGTCCTCATCAACATCTTCATCGCTAGCACAAACACATATACAAATACTGGCCAATAGCAATGGAAATGGATCAACAATATCGACTATTAATGGCAACACACAACATGCACAGCAGCCCGTTATTGGTTCCATTCTTGGTAGTAGTAACAATGGAGGTGGAATAGTTGCGGCCACAGCAAGTATTCAACAGTTATCCCCCCAAGCACCTCCAACTTACGTGAACTTGTAAAGATTGGATATGATGACGTTGAATTGAGCAGGCAAATTGCAGGATAACACCAATTAAATCTGAACTGCTGGGTACACTCGACCTTCGAGCTTCTGCTCTGCAAAAAATCAGTAAATAAATTACAATTACATATTTAAGTCAGTGTATACCAATTTGCTATCAAATAATATTTTCAAATAATAAAATGAAAATAGCTCTTTCAATAAATGGCTTACTCCATATTAGCAATACTTTTCACTAACATTTTTATTATTGCATTAAAGCGAATATCTTTAAAAAAGAATTTGGAATTTTTCGAGTAATGACCAATTGACTTATAATTGTGGGAATTACAAAAAAAAAAAATATCCAATATGATTCAATATTTCTTTTAAGGCTAATTTGTTATTGACAATTTTGCTAATGTGACATAAAAACAAGCAATACTAAGAAATATCTCTTAAATATTTACATTTGTATGTATGTGCATATTTAAATTGTTCGAAAGAAATGAAAAGTAATATGCGATTACATTTATTCTCAATTAGGAATAAAATTTGGACATGTTTGTGAATTTAAATACATACAAAAATTGAGATATTAATACCATTATAGTTATTTTGTAAGAGCTATTTATAAATGTTCTTATTGTTGTTGTTGTTGTTGTTGTTGTTACTCCTTGCTTTTTGATTTGTGACCATCTTTAGTTTTACAAAAACCATATTTTAATATGTATATTGTAAATATTGCGTCAATATATATTGCTCTATATTTCTCGATAACATAAATAAGTCTTGAATTGCAATGGACAACATTAAGTCAATATTTAATTGAGTTTTAATTAATGATTTACTTACAGTACTTTATTGTTGTATGAATAGCTTTCTATTTAATTAGGTTGTTCAAATCGTGTTTAAGAATTTGTTTTTGTTACTCTTCTGCATTCCATTTATTGTTTCCTTTGCTTTATCTGTTCATAATACTTTACCTTTTTTATTATTGAAACATTTTAAAGGATTTAAACTCTCAGTAAGCACGTTATTGATATGAAATTTTATATATATACAATGTTAGGTTAATTTTGTAATAAAACTAATCACTACCAATTAAATGTTGTCTCAAGAATCATAAGAGGATTTCTCCATAAAAAATACCCATGATATGTAATGACTTATCGGCATCAATAATCTTACATATAAATAAGAATTTAACGATATTTTTTTTAAATTTTGTTTGCACGGTCAATATGAATTATAAAAATCATTGTTTTATATGATATTTGTTACTTTGTAGTGATGGGTCCTTGCACCCTGTGCATGAATTATGGAAATTATAATCATGTACTATATTACGGAATGCTTATATTTTTTAGGTCGCGCATTATTCAATCAATAAATGTTGCTAATTATTTTTTTTTTTAAATTTACTTAGGCGTAAAAAAAAGTGCATCAGATACATGGAGGCGTTAAACGGAACCGGGAGGCAGGATGACGGTAGTTGTATGGATGATATTGGCAACATGAGTCAACTGAGCGATGAGGACGACGACGACGATGATGACGCTGGTGCCAGTGGGGGAAGCGGCGATGAGGCGGAAACCAATAAAATGGCAGATACTGAGGATACAGAAGAGTCAACAAATCAGTCAATGTCAAGTCCGGGTTGCCTGAGCGGCTTGTCGAGCTTACAAAGCTCAACTACGACGAGCCTTGCCAGTCCTTTGAATATAAATATGTTAACTAGTCCAGCAACACCACAGACGCTGGCCACTGTTAGTATGCTTTCACTTGCAGTCAATGCTGAGCCGCCCACTACTACGAATACTCAGCAAACCAAAGGCGGATGTGGATCGTCGAATAGCGTTTCAACAAGTATTATAATTAACACGCCAAATACCTCAAGTGCCTCATCGACAGCGACCTCGTCGTCGGGACTCGGAAACGGAATAGGAACCAGTATAGCAACGACGATAACATCAACTAATGAGAGGGCTATGATGCTTGGCACTCGTTTTAGTCATTTAGGTATGGGCTTAAGTCTGTCTACGGAAAAAATCTGTCAATCGAACGTCTATGATCTTAACACGAACTCATGCACGGATACCAGCATCAGCCTAAGTAAAAGCCGCACCCTCTCTACCTCTTTGGCATCAAATGGGTTTAACATTTATAGTGGACCTGTTAACGCAACGACGTCAGGTAGTAAGGTAGTAACTTCAAGCTCAACATCATTAACTCCCTTACCAACAACTACATCATCATTACATCGCAATCCAATTGGTGCTAATCCGCACGATATTAACAATCCTTTGAGCATCAATCAACTGACAAAGAGACGAGAGGATCACAATATTGGGTTAAATGACGTGGCTAACTACGATTCTCAATCGACAGCAGCATCGATAGCATCACTTCGTCACAGTCCGTATATGAATCCTCACGCAGCGCATCCTCATCATTCGCTATTCAACAGCAATTTAACACAACATTTTCAACAACAGTTAAGTAATCATCTCGCAGCGACCAGCAACAGTACTGTTAACGGGATTGGAATCGGGCTCCAAACAGCTGTACTTCCAATTGATACGCCCACCTTGAATATGAAACGTCGGAATACATCTGATACATCATCCACAGCATCTGGCAATGCTGCTGCGACAACCAATACCTCGGATACTGGAGCCATTAGCGTCTCATAGCAGTTTCAATATCAATGTATTTCAACAAAAACAATGACCCACAATAAACGTGCAATAAGAAGCGTTATTTGCCATTTTCACACTATTGCCATTATAATAATAAACTATATAAATTGCGGCCATTATTAAAAAAGTGCCAAAAACAAGAAAGTACTGTCATCATAGTTATGAATATTATGTGTACCATAAAATATATATAAATCATTGATTGATTGATTGTATATTGGAGTGTACCCTAGTCGTCTCCCATACGAAATAAGGTTATATCATTCAAGAGCATCTCAAATTGATATTTGGATTTTGTTGGGTAATTTTATAATGGGTGACCACCCACAAAATGTATAATACAAAATTGCCTTAGGTAATTTAATGGCATGAGTTTTCGTTATTAACAACTTACCAATATTTGAGGTCGATAAAGTTCAAAATTTGTGTGACTAATATTTTGGAAATAATTTCGATAATTTTTCTGTTCAATTTTAATAGAATTTTGCGGCATTTTACTCTACTTGTACAACCAAGTAGATCGTGAAATAAATTAAAAAAATATGATTTATAAAGTTTTACATTTACTTAGGAATGTGTATGAATTTGTTTAAATACATAAATGTATATATGTATATTAATTATACCTTTGCGCACATACGTGACCGTATATTGTATATTGTATACACTCAATGGTAGCAGCTTATAGGTTCATACACACATTTAAAATGTAAAACGTACGAATTTATTGACCATTAACCTGATAGCGACTATTACAATTTAATATTTCCCACTTTTGAACGGTGTATAAATTTGCATTGTATAATTATATGAAATATATGCAGCAAAATATTAAAAAAAAAATTGATAAAAATATAATACAAATATATATGTAAGCATACAGCATACTTATGACTGATTTAATTATACAATTATGTTCAAATATGTGGATATATATATAAAGTTTCTTGGATTAATTGGTGAATCGGAAATATCTAAAGTAAATTGTATGGTGCGCGTTTGATAGTCACGATGAGCATTAGCATACAAACTTAGCTGCTTCTTTTTAATTTAAGAATTAGGTTGTGGGCAGTGTTTTCTTTTTGCAGTCTGCAAATACACCTGCCTTAAAAACATAGGTCACACTCAAACTGAAATATCGCGCTTGACACTGCTCTTATGTATATGCAGCGGGAAGTCGCTCATCGAATAAAAACGAACGCACTAATTTTTTTAAATTAGTTTTAACAATATTTCTATATGCAGTTGTTTAGCAGCCAAAATGAAATTAATTTACTTACATATATCGAAACTCAACGCAGGCAAAGCTGCAGGCTCAGCTGGCTAGTAATTTAATCATTTAACCTCGTTTCGCCGACTTTTGAATTGGGCTCCATATTCGTTAAACACAACAAATGCATTTTATACTTAATACAACATTTAAAATGTTAAGTGTAAATTGAGGTTTTCCCCAATCTATCACATGCAAAATACCCGAGCATCCCGAAATCGTTTAAAAATGGAGTCTACATGAATGAGAAATTCAATCAAATTGTTAATTATATGTTTTTATTGAATTTCCCAATATGAAGGTATTTTTTAGAACACATAAAGGCATAAATTGGTGATTAATTACAAATATTACACTTCAAATAAAGTAAAAACACTGGGCGATAAAAATAAATTCAAGATTAACTTGGATCAAAAAAATATATTGTATATTGTAAATATGTATGTTATGTACATATTCTAATATTATATTTAAGAAATAACATGCATAGTTGTGGTCATTGCCAATCATAAGTATACGTGTAAACATATGTATATATACGTATAAAAATAAAGACTGTTAATGAAATAGTATATTTATAACTGTACATACAAACGAATACACAACGTAAATACATATAACCAAACATATGTATAATTACATATTATTTATATTTAAAACTATTTTATAAAGAAAAATATATATTTTAAGAGCAGATACATTCAGACATTAAAATTTACAGTGCAAGTAAATTATAATATTTGCAAAACTTATCATACATTGATAAATAGTTGTGCAAATAAATTAATACATTTTCTGCGAATAAAATTATGTCTTTATGTGCAAAATGTTTACATCATTAAAAAACATATGTTACATCGCATACTTAACATAGTTGTAATAAAATGTAAACAAATCAAAAGATACAATTTTAGATTTACTTCCAATGCTTCCAATTTTCTGTGTTTTTATTTATGTCTAAGCAATTATATCTCTGACTGCAATATTTTTTGATTTATTTATTAAATTACTATTAATTTTAAGTTGAACTCATGAAAAAAGTAACTAGTACACCATTTTACAAATACGTAAGAGGGGCTCTACATTCAGATGTATGGATTATAAATTGTAAAGACAAATATTAACATACATGAATATTTATAGTTTACATTTATACATTTATTTAAAAATACATAGGCATTTTGTCCGATTCTGAGTTAAAAATATATCGTAACTATTAAATTTATGAGATACAAAAACATAAAAAAAAAAAAGAACCTGAATCGAATTACTTTATAGTGGATTAATATGCTTTTATTCATTTGTAAAACCCAAACTATTGATACAAATGATAAATAAATGTTTTTTAATTGGCAACATTGTAGCCAAAAGTCATAGTTTGCATATATTTAAACTATTACTATATTTAATTCTTTAACTCTTTTATGCATGCAGAATGGGTAAAACTACAAATAAATTTAAATTATTATAGTTCTAAAAATAATCTTAGTCAATAACTAAACTGATTGGT
The DNA here is from genome assembly GCA_035046325.1 of Drosophila niveifrons. NCBI lineage: Eukaryota > Metazoa > Arthropoda > Insecta > Diptera > Drosophilidae > Drosophila > Drosophila niveifrons. The sequence goes on along the minus strand of JAWNOC010000058.1, from coordinate 42,979 downwards.
TAATTGTTCCATTTAATTTTAATAGGTCTAACTGTAAGTAGATATTTATTAATAAACAGTTAAAAATAACAAGAACCTATCTATATGTATATGTATGGGCATTTGTAAACATATTTGAATGTACATATATATAAGTTATAAATATTTACATATAAAATGTTATATACAATATACTTCTCACATATATATATAATTTATATATATATATATATATATATATATATATATTTATATTTATATTATAAAGTAAATAAAAAATTCAACAATCACGTAACAAATTATACATAATGAACGAACAACATATTAAAAATAAAAATTAATTAAAAGCACAAAATTTAGTATGATTTTTAATATACAAAGGGGAGATTGATCCAACAGCCGGACTGAAGGTTTCTTTATTGGGTGCTTACTCTTATACAAACAAGGTGCATGGAGATTGGTTTGTTCTTAGAACAATTAACGGTTAATTTATTGTCTTAAAGTTAAAAACGTATATTTGTTTGAACATTGACCGCCAGTCAGCACCGACTGATGGTAAACTTTAATATTATTACTCTTGTAGCAGTTTTTTACAATTTTTTGGCCTTAGTTTTTAAGTGGTAATGTCCCAACAGATCGCAACGACTGATGGTAATCTTTATTGTATTCTTACTCATGTAGCAATTTTTACAATTTTATGGCCTTAGGGATATTGTTGACAGGTACATGTTGCCTGCGGGGAAAGACTTAACTATTAAATTAATTTAGGTTAGATAAAAAATATCCGTTACGTTGCTTAATGTATAGGAACAATGTTCCTAATCGATTGTAATTTAAGAGTCAGGACTCCTGACTCAGGAGTATTGTCTGTTTCTTTAAGTTAGGTTTAGGTACTATTGGTTACAGTTGTAGAGGTTTGAGTATTGGCTGTATCCCTTAATTTAGGTTTAGGTACAATTTGTAACAGTTTTAGAGCCTTAAGTATTGGCTGTATCACTTAGTTCAGGTTTAGGTTCAATTGGTTTCAGTTTTAGTTAAGTATTGATCATATGTTAAATCTTTAGTTTAGCGTTAAGGTGTGTTTAACTTAGATTATTTATAATTATACCCGCTACCCATAGGGGAGAAGGGTATTATAACTTTGTGCCGGCAGGAAATGTATGTTACAGGTATAAGGAGGCATCTCCGACCCTATAAAGTATATATATTCTTAATCAGCATCAACAGCCGAGACGATCTAGCCATGTCCGTCTGTCCGTCTGTCTGTCTGTTCTTCTGTCCGTCTGTCCGTATGAAACACTGGATCTCAGAGACTATAAGAGATAGAGCTATAATTTTTTTCGACAGCATTTGTTATGTTTGCACGCAGATCAAGTTTGTTTCAAATTTTTGCCACGCCCACTGCGAATTTTGGTACATATAATATTAACAATAGTATTTATGATTCCTGAAAATTTGGTTGCGATCAGTTAAAAATTGTGAATGTTATTAAAGAAATACTTTTGTATGGGCTAAAACGCCTACTTACTAGGGGTCTCAGTTGCTTTGGCCGACAATCTGGTATATTATGTCGCCTATGGTATATTTTGAATGTGGTACTATATCGTTATACCAAATATACCATTTGGTATATTTTTAATATTTTGCAGTACTTTTGGTATATTTTGAAAATAATACCGCAATATTTTGCTTTTATTCAAAATGGGTAGCGGGTATCTCACAGTCGAGCACACTCGACTGTAGTTTTCTTACTTGTTAGTGTTTTGATTTTATGATATGTACATGTTGTGTGTGTTCAACAATTTTAATTTAAATAAAATTAATTGTGGTTGCTCAGACCACCTCAAGGAATTAACTAATTGTTTTGAAGTGGTAATGTCCCAACAGATCGCAACGATTGATGGTAATCTTTATTGTTTTCTTACTCAAGTAGTAATTTTAACAATTTTATGGCCTTAGGGATATTGTTGACAGGCAACAGGTTGTAACCTGATAGCGATTATTACAATTTAATATTTCCCACTTTTGAACGGTATATAAATTTGCATTGTATAATTATATGAAATATATGCAGCAAAAAATTAAAAAAAAAAAAATTGATAAAAATATAATACAAATATATATGTAAGCATATTTTTTTTTGATAGATAATGTCCCACCGATCGCAACCGACTGATGGTATTCTTTATTGTTCCCTTACTCTTAAAGTAATTTTAACAATTCTTTGGTCTTATGGATAATGTTGACAGATACATGTTGCCTGCGGGGAATGGCTTAACTGCTATGTTAACTTAGACTAGAATAAATGATATCCGTTACATTGATTTTACAGTTTTGGAGTCTTGAGTTTTCTTAATTTGAGCTTAGGTATTATTGGCCACAGTTTTAGTTTATGTATTGGGCGTATATTATATCTTTAATTTAGCATTAAGGTGAGTTTAACATAGGTAATTTAGTGGTACATAGAAACTTATATTTAGTGTGTAATTTTATTTTATGTGACTGTTTTGGTATGTTCTTCGAATTTAATTTAAGTAAACTGCAACTCTGACGCTAACAGAAGATTGGCAACGTTAAAAGTAACGTTTGTCTGAGTGTTAGTTCATTGTCATGGTTGGTAGGTAAGTTAATTTAATGAGTTTTGGTAGATGAAATGATTTAATTTGTGATTTATGATTGGCTGATGGGAATATTCATTTAGTGGCTGGTTTGTGCGTCAATTAAATCTTTCTTTTATATATTTTAATAGTTTTAGCGAAGTAGCCTATTGCACTTTTGATTTTTTTTTTTTTTATTTATGTTTTGAATTTGTTGTATTTTAATTAAATTTATATTATTAGTTTTATTTATTTATTTGAATTTTTTTTTACTTAGTGAAATAGCCTATTTTCACTGTAATGCCAGTGGAAACAAGCTAAGAAATTGTGGAGGTTGGTTGAATTGTGGAGGTTGGTTGATTAATGGAGTTATCGAAAGGAGTGTGATGGGGGTAACCGGTCAAGGGAATAAAGTTGTGTGGTAGATTGAATTTAGTGGCATGAAGTAATTGTTATTATTGGCTGGTATTATTTTTATTTGTTATATTTTTATTGGATTTATATTATTTATTTATTATTATATATATATATATTTTTTTTTTTATGGAATTAGCGAAATAGCCTATTTTCACTGTAATTCAGTGGAAACAAGCTAAAAATTTGTGGAGGTTGGTTAAAGTGGTTTTAGTGGCATGAAGTAGTAATTGTTAAAGGCTGTTTATTAGTGTTATATTTATATTTAGATTTGTATTATTTATTTTATAAATTTAGTGAAATAGACTATTTTCATTTTATTTGTTGTTTGAGTAGATGAAGTTTTTTGAAGTAACAATCTCCCTTCAGCACGCAGACTGAAGGTTTATTTTATTATTTCCTTTTTATATTACCATTTTTGCAACTTCTAGGAATTATTTGAATATTTTACATCAAAAATCAATGCGTGATTAGACTTTACTTCTGTCAGTAAAGTTGAAAGGGAATGAAAAAATGTAATTCTCATTAAAAAAAAAAAAATATGCATATATTCTCGATCGGGAGTTGAACCCGGACCCACAACATGTTAACGCTGCGCGCTGCGTTAGAAGCCGAAGAGGCTCGGTGTTCGAATCGCAGCGCACGGCCCAACTGGAGTTGCAATAATACTGTGTTTGATGATACAAAAATTTGTACTGGCTGACTCATCTATGCATTGTATGGTTAGTGGTAATATTGAGTTACCAATTCTGGTTACGCTACATTAAGAAGAGGTAAAACAATGCAGTCCTTATACAATTTTTTTTTTTTTAGTTACAAGAAAAATTAAAATAAATGTTTTGTTTTACTGCTCTCATCATATTTTTATTTTTGCTAATGCTAATGACCCTGAAACCAAAATTTATATTGCAAGCTTGGGATTTTACTTCATTACAAGTTTGAGCTTTGGCTTTACCAGTTAACAGCAATAACGCTTAGGTTTTAAAAATCCCGCACACATACTCACAGACAATGTTTTTATATTTGAGATTAAAATATCAAAGTATTTGTCGGGAGCAGCAGACATGCACATACGCATGTTAACGCAATGCTGAGAGAGCGTCTGTCAGCAGCGCTGCATCTGCCGGCAGCGCTGCATGCTCTCTGTTAGCGATCGCTTGCAGTTCGATCGGCTAATTGCCTTACTATTGAATTCTAACTCTATTGTATTGAAAATCTCTTGTATCGTGTCGGTGGCGAAGCTTGGTGCTGCTCAAGTTACAGCCAAATAATATAAAGTGGTTACATATATGTTCATATGTACCATTTCAATAAACAATTAATTTGAAATTCGCGTGTTTTATTTATAAACAATAGAATTGCTATTCAAGCTACTATTGGTTACAGTTGTAGAGGTTTGAGTATTGGCTGTATCCCTTAATTTAGGTTTAGGTACAATTTGTAACAGTTTTAGAGCCTTAAGTATTGGCTGTATCACTTAGTTCAGGTTTAGGTTCAATTGGTTTCAGTTTTAGTTAAGTATTGATCATATGTTAAATCTTTAGTTTAGCGTTAAGGTGTGTTTAACTTAGATTATTTATAATTATACCCGCTACCCATAGGGGAGAAGGGTATTATAACTTTGTGCCGGCAGGAAATGTATGTTACAGGTATAAGGAGGCATCTCCGACCCTATAAAGTATATATATTCTTAATCAGCATCAACAGCCGAGACGATCTAGCCATGTCCGTCTGTCCGTCTGTCTGTCTGTTCTTCTGTCCGTCTGTCCGTATGAAACACTGGATCTCAGAGACTATAAGAGATAGAGCTATAATTTTTTTCGACAGCATTTGTTATGTTTGCACGCAGATCAAGTTTGTTTCAAATTTTTGCCACGCCCACTGCGAATTTTGGTACATATAATATTAACAATAGTATTTATGATTCCTGAAAATTTGGTTGCGATCAGTTAAAAATTGTGAATGTTATTAAAGAAATACTTTTGTATGGGCTAAAACGCCTACTTACTAGGGGTCTCAGTTGCTTTGGCCGACAATCTGGTATATTATGTCGCCTATGGTATATTTTGAATGTGGTACTATATCGTTATACCAAATATACCATTTGGTATATTTTTAATATTTTGCAGTACTTTTGGTATATTTTGAAAATAATACCGCAATATTTTGCTTTTATTCAAAATGGGTAGCGGGTATCTCACAGTCGAGCACACTCGACTGTAGTTTTCTTACTTGTTAGTGTTTTGATTTTATGATATGTACATGTTGTGTGTGTTCAACAATTTTAATTTAAATAAAATTAATTGTGGTTGCTCAGACCACCTCAAGGAATTAACTAATTGTTTTGAAGTGGTAATGTCCCAACAGATCGCAACGATTGATGGTAATCTTTATTGTTTTCTTACTCAAGTAGTAATTTTAACAATTTTATGGCCTTAGGGATATTGTTGACAGGCAACAGGTTGTAACCTGATAGCGATTATTACAATTTAATATTTCCCACTTTTGAACGGTATATAAATTTGCATTGTATAATTATATGAAATATATGCAGCAAAAAATTAAAAAAAAAAAATTGATAAAAATATAATACAAATATATATGTAAGCATATTTTTTTTTGATAGATAATGTCCCACCGATCGCAACCGACTGATGGTATTCTTTATTGTTCCCTTACTCTTAAAGTAATTTTAACAATTCTTTGGTCTTATGGATAATGTTGACAGATACATGTTGCCTGCGGGGAATGGCTTAACTGCTATGTTAACTTAGACTAGAATAAATGATATCCGTTACATTGATTTTACAGTTTTGGAGTCTTGAGTTTTCTTAATTTGAGCTTAGGTATTATTGGCCACAGTTTTAGTTTATGTATTGGGCGTATATTATATCTTTAATTTAGCATTAAGGTGAGTTTAACATAGGTAATTTAGTGGTACATAGAAACTTATATTTAGTGTGTAATTTTATTTTATGTGACTGTTTTGGTATGTTCTTCGAATTTAATTTAAGTAAACTGCAACTCTGACGCTAACAGAAGATTGGCAACGTTAAAAGTAACGTTTGTCTGAGTGTTAGTTCATTGTCATGGTTGGTAGGTAAGTTAATTTAATGAGTTTTGGTAGATGAAATGATTTAATTTGTGATTTATGATTGGCTGATGGGAATATTCATTTAGTGGCTGGTTTGTGCGTCAATTAAATCTTTCTTTTATATATTTTAATAGTTTTAGCGAAGTAGCCTATTGCACTTTTGATTTTTTTTTTTTTATTTATGTTTTGAATTTGTTGTATTTTAATTAAATTTATATTATTAGTTTTATTTATTTATTTGAATTTTTTTTTACTTAGTGAAATAGCCTATTTTCACTGTAATGCCAGTGGAAACAAGCTAAGAAATTGTGGAGGTTGGTTGAATTGTGGAGGTTGGTTGATTAATGGAGTTATCGAAAGGAGTGTGATGGGGGTAACCGGTCAAGGGAATAAAGTTGTGTGGTAGATTGAATTTAGTGGCATGAAGTAATTGTTATTATTGGCTGGTATTATTTTTATTTGTTATATTTTTATTGGATTTATATTATTTATTTATTATTATATATATATATATTTTTTTTTTTATGGAATTAGCGAAATAGCCTATTTTCACTGTAATTCAGTGGAAACAAGCTAAAAATTTGTGGAGGTTGGTTAAAGTGGTTTTAGTGGCATGAAGTAGTAATTGTTAAAGGCTGTTTATTAGTGTTATATTTATATTTAGATTTGTATTATTTATTTTATAAATTTAGTGAAATAGACTATTTTCATTTTATTTGTTGTTTGAGTAGATGAAGTTTTTTGAAGTAACAATCTCCCTTCAGCACGCAGACTGAAGGTTTATTTTATTATTTCCTTTTTATATTACCATTTTTGCAACTTCTAGGAATTATTTGAATATTTTACATCAAAAATCAATGCGTGATTAGACTTTACTTCTGTCAGTAAAGTTGAAAGGGAATGAAAAAATGTAATTCTCATTAAAAAAAAAAAAATATGCATATATTCTCGATCGGGAGTTGAACCCGGACCCACAACATGTTAACGCTGCGCGCTGCGTTAGAAGCCGAAGAGGCTCGGTGTTCGAATCGCAGCGCACGGCCCAACTGGAGTTGCAATAATACTGTGTTTGATGATACAAAAATTTGTACTGGCTGACTCATCTATGCATTGTATGGTTAGTGGTAATATTGAGTTACCAATTCTGGTTACGCTACATTAAGAAGAGGTAAAACAATGCAGTCCTTATACAATTTTTTTTTTTTTAGTTACAAGAAAAATTAAAATAAATGTTTTGTTTTACTGCTCTCATCATATTTTTATTTTTGCTAATGCTAATGACCCTGAAACCAAAATTTATATTGCAAGCTTGGGATTTTACTTCATTACAAGTTTGAGCTTTGGCTTTACCAGTTAACAGCAATAACGCTTAGGTTTTAAAAATCCCGCACACATACTCACAGACAATGTTTTTATATTTGAGATTAAAATATCAAAGTATTTGTCGGGAGCAGCAGACATGCACATACGCATGTTAACGCAATGCTGAGAGAGCGTCTGTCAGCAGCGCTGCATCTGCCGGCAGCGCTGCATGCTCTCTGTTAGCGATCGCTTGCAGTTCGATCGGCTAATTGCCTTACTATTGAATTCTAACTCTATTGTATTGAAAATCTCTTGTATCGTGTCGGTGGCGAAGCTTGGTGCTGCTCAAGTTACAGCCAAATAATATAAAGTGGTTACATATATGTTCATATGTACCATTTCAATAAACAATTAATTTGAAATTCGCGTGTTTTATTTATAAACAATAGAATTGCTATTCAAGCTACTAAAAAAGCTTAGTAGCTCAACATTTGGAGGACCCGGCGAGATCCATAATACTCTCGCTTAGTGTTGTGAATGCAATTGATTTGCATTAATAATTAGTGAAGTGCCTAATAAACAATAACAATTAGTGAAACATTAAAATTGAATAGCTAGCTGGAATAGATATATATATATGTACATATGCACATATATATTTGAACAATCGGTGCATTTCTATTCCTCCATTCTCCGTTGTTTTCGCGTGTTCGCCGCTGCTCCGCTGCTTGCGTACGTTCTCCGCTCTCCGACGCTTGCGCTTGCTCTCCGCTACTTCACCATCGCAGCTGCGTGCATTGCCCTTCGATCTTGCTGCTCTCTCGCTTATGCTGTCGGTTAGTGTGATCTAAATCAGATAATCAACTGATTAACTCTGAACTGCTGCTGTGCTTAAGCAACTCGCGCGCATTTGTGATCGCGACTTTGACGCGTTTTTCGTGCTGCGCTTCACTCTGAGCAGCTGCTGTGCTTAAGCAAACCGCGCGCGTTTGTGATCGCGACTTTGACGCGTTTTTCGTGCTGCGCTTCACTTTGAGCAGCTGCTGTGCTTAAGTAACTCGCTCATTAGTGATCGCTATTTTTCTTGCTTGAGCTGCTGCTGTGCCTAAGCAAACTGCGCGCGTTTGTAAATCGCTGTTTGACGCGTTTTCTTGCTGCGCTGCACAGTAAAGCTGACATACAAAGTGAGCAATTGCCAGTTAGCACAAGTGCGGTTTACTGCTAACAATGGAAAACTCGATAAGCGAGCAAGCGACTACTGTCGAAAATCGCGCGCGGTTTTTCAAGCGGAAGGTTTTATCGCTCTATGATAGCCTTGTAAGACTCGATGCATCTCTTTCTGAAGCTAAGCTAGCTGCGTTTAATTCATCTGAATTAGCAGTACGGTTGGAGCTATTAGAACGTGCTCAAGCTTCATTTGACTTAGCTCAGAATGCGCTAGAGGAGATCGACTTTAATGAAATCGGGAGCGAAACGCGGGACAATTTCGATGAGCGTTTCTTTGAAGTGAAATCGCGTGTTCGAGCGCATTTTGACAGTCGTGAGCGGCAATTGATTCGGTCATCCACATTGCGGCGTGATGAGACCATCGATCCTTCGTCCAATGGCCTCGGTGCCCGTGCTAATAGACGGCGTCTTCCCGAGCTAAAACTTCCCACGTTCGGCGGAGGTTACACGGAATACGCGAGTTTTTGGTCAATGTTCGAGTCTGTCATTGAGAAGGATAACGACTTAGATGATGTTGAGAAGTTCCAGCATCTACTATCGTGTTTAACTGGTCCAGCGTTGGATGCAGTTAGATCATTGGAGATATCGAGGCTCAATTATCGTGTCGCTCTGGATATCTTGGATAATCGGTTTAACAACAACCGACTTGTGTTCCAGTCACACATCAAGGATCTGTTGGGTACCAAGAAGGTGGAGTCAGGAGCATCCGTGGCCACAAAGCTTCGTGAGTTTAGTGATAAGGTTAATGTTCATATGGGAGCATTGAAGACTCTTGGCCGTCCAGAGGAAATTGCAAACAGCATTCTCATTTACGTGCTGCTGCAAAAGCTGGATGTGGAAACACAGGCGGCGTGGGAAGATAGCAGATCATTGGACAATCCTGCCGCCGATAAAGTGCCGACTGCTGCTGAGTTTTTCACGTTTTTGGACGAAAGATGTCGGAAGCTAGAGAGTCTACAATACGCTATGGTTATTCACACCGCTGGCTCACAGGTGGGAAGGAACTTTAGCCATAATGGCAGCAGAAAGGCGTTTGTGGCCCAAACCATCCCCAGCAGGGCAAATGTTTGCTTGTTTTGCGACGCACCAGGTCATGGCATATATTCCTGCCCTGTATTTGCAAATTTGTCTCCCTTTTTGAGGCAGAAGGAAGTGAAGAAGCTGGCTCTCTGCTTTAACTGTTTAAAGAAGGGACACCAAACTCGATCCTGTACATCTGGCGCTTGTCGTAACTGTGGGGGTCGGCATCACTCGTTGTTGCATTTCGAGACATCACAACGAGCGTCGTCAGCTGATTCGCCTGCCGCTTTGCAGCCGCAAGCTTCTGCCTCTCTTACAGCCCAATGCCTTCGTTCTGATGCTGTGCTCTTGGGTACTGTTGTTGTTCTGCTCAAGAGTCGTGCTGGGTCGTTCGTTCCTTGTCGTGCTCTGCTGGATTCTGGTTCGCAAATCCACATGATGACGTCCCATTTAGCCCAACAGCTGCAGTTAAAACGGACACGATCAGATGCTATGGTTTTTGGCCTCGGGGACACAGACGTTTCTGTTGAAGGATACACGGTAAATGTTTGCATGCGTTCTTGCATCACCGACTACTCTGTCGACTTTCAAGCCGTCAACAATCACCAACAGCCAGCCGAATTTCGCCATTGATATCGACAGTTGGGCAATTCCGTCCAACATTCAGTTGGCTGATCCTGCCTTCAATCGTCCGCAGCGCGTGGATCTGCTGATTGGTGCAAGTCTATTCTACGGTTTGTTATGTGTAGGACAAATAGGCCTTGGAGGTGGATTGCCTATCCTTCAGAAGACCCGCCTTGGTTGGATCGTTGCTGGTGGTGGTGACAGTACGACGTACGCAACATTGATGGCAGCGAAAAAGGTCTCTGGAGATAGCATCGATCAAGCAGATGTCAGCCTAAATGAGCTTGTTCGCCGTTTTTGGGAGGTCGAGAGCTGCGAGTATGAGACCACAAGGCTTAGCAAGGAGCAACAGGATTGCGAAGAGCATTTTTGTAAAAATGTTACTCGGCTACCATCTGGTGAATACTCCGTAAGGTTGCCAATGAAGCCTAGTGTTGACTCGTTAGGGGAATCCTACACTCAAGCTCATCGTCGTTTTCTTAATCTGGAGCGCAAATTGCAGCGGCATCCTGGTCTTAGGATGCATCGTTTATTGAAGAATACTTGAAGTTGGATCATATGTCGCGTGTTCCTGCTGAGGCCATTGGGCGTTGCAAGTATTTTCTGCCACACCACTGCGTGCTAAAGGCTGATAGCACGACAACGAAGCTTCGAGTTGTGTTCGATGGTTCTGCAGCGACGTCCACTGGATATTCGCTAAATGAAGTTATGATGGCTGGTCCTGTTATACAGGACAAATTGATGCATATACTTCTTCGCTTTCGTACCTATCTGGTGGCACTAACAGGTGATATATGCAAGATGTATCGATGTGTGCGCATGGCTTCAGCAGATAGTTATTATCAATGCATCTTATGGCGCGATTCGCCTGATAAAGAGCTGCAGATTTTCAAGCTGGACACTGTTACTTATGGCACGAAGGCAGCGTCATTTTTGTCTGTTCGTGCAATGCATCAGTTGGCTCATGATGAAGCAGACTCGTTTCCGGTTGGATCTGTAGCTTTGAAGAATGAGTTCTACGTGGACGATTTTATATCTGGAGTCGATTCAGTTGCTGAGGTTAAGGGCAAGCTGCAGGAAACCGCTGCAATTCTAGCTCGTGCAAACTTCAAGCTCAGGAAATGGTGTTCCAGTCATGCAGAAGTGTTGTCGGAGATAGCTGATGAAGAGAAAGAGTTGTACATGAGGTTCAGCGATGGTAGTGAAATTACGAAAACTCTTGGCCTAGCGTGGGATCCCTTTTCGGATCGGCTGCTGTTCTCGCTGTCGTTCTTGGAAGCTGGTTCCAAGCCTTGCAGGCGGTCTGTCTTGTCTACAATTGCACGATTTTATGATCCGCTAGGACTTCTTGGACCGGTCATGACAAAGTCCAAAATATTTCTACAGCAGCTCTGCAAGGATAAGTTGACATGGGATGAGAGTTTGCCTTTGCAGCGGTACTCAGCATGGGTAGAAATGTGCAGCAGTTTTAAATTCATTTCTAGTCTTTCCTTCCCGAGAGCTGTCCTTGCCGCTGGGTGCCGAGTGGAAGTTCATGGATTTTGTGATGCCAGCGAAGAGGCATACGGCGCTTGCGTATATGTAGTGTCTAGTGGACGCACTTCTCAGAGTCTGCTGTTGTGCTCTAAGTCCAGAGTCGCACCACTCAAAACCATATCAGTTCCCAAGCTGGAATTATGTGGTGCTTATCTTTTGGCCAAGCTGCTTCATGCAATTAGAAACATGGGGTTTCTTGATGGGGAGTTCTTTTGCTGGAGTGATTCGTCGGTGGTACTCTCGTGGATCAAGGATGATCGCAAATCGCGTAGCGTCTATTCAGGATCTTACCGCCAACATGAAGTGGCAACATGTTCCCACGGCTGTGAACCCTGCCGACGTGCTCTCCAGAGGTACAACTGCAGAATGCTTAGCAGAGTCGAAGATATGGTTTCATGGACCTGAGTTTCTTGTTGGAAATCGAGACGAATGGCCTTCGCAGCGCTGCTTAGAGTCTTCAACGTTGGAAATGAGTGGCAAGGTCTTGATAGCCACTTCTCCGTACGACGACATCACTCTTCGTTGCAAGTACCTTAACACATTTGCCTCAATGCAGCGCGTATATGCGTTTGTGTTTAAATTTGCTAATGGTATAAAGCATCCAGGCCTCAACGTTGTAGATGTCAATAAAGGTACATGGCTGCTGCTGCGAATGGTGCAGTTGTCAAATTTATGGAGTGATGTGAAGGAGATTCGTTCGAAAGGCTTTGTCAAGAAATCGAGTTCGATCGCTTCGTTGTTGCCTTTCATCGACCAATTTGGACTTCTGCGTGTTGGCGGTCGGCTAGCCAATTCAACTCTTCCCTACTATGCCCGTCATCCTATTATATTGCCTCGACGGCATCCCATTACATCGGCACTCATCGCTCATCATCATAGAAAGAATCTTCACGTTGGAGCTAGAGCATTATTGGCAAAGATTCGGTTACAATATTGGCCGATTGGCGGACTACGAACTGTATCAAAGGTTGTTCGCAACTGCATCGAATGCTTCAGGGCCAAGCCTACTGTGCTCGAGCCGATTATGGCCAGCCTTCCGAAGGAACGGCTTCTAAATTCCCGTGCCTTTGCAATATGCGGAGTGGACTACTGCGGGCCGTTTTACTATAAATCTGAAGTTCGGAACAGACCCCCAATTAAATGCTACATCAGCGTATTTATCTGCTTTGCTAGCAAGGCGATTCATCTGGAGTTGGTAAAGGATTTGACAACTGCCGCCTTTCTGGGAGCGCTAAAAAGATTTGTGTCACTTCGTGGGAGGCCTAATCAGATTTGGTCCGATAATGCGACTAACTTTGTTGGGGCCAGAAATGAACTTCAGGATGTCAAGAAACTTCTCCTCAGCGATCCTCATAAGGAGTCAGTTCATCGTGTGTGTCTGATGGACAACATCGAATGGAAGTTCATTCCTCCTCGTTCCCCGCATTTTGGTGGACTATGGGAAGCAGCAGTCAAGAGCGCAAAGCACCATCTGTATCGTTCTGTTGGTCGCTCCATTCTTAACTACGATGAGCTTCGCACGCTGATTTGCCAAATAGCGGCAATAATTAATAGTCGTCCCTTGCTATCCATTTCAGAGAGTCCTGACGATTTAGATGTCCTGACTCCCGCTCATCTACTGTTTGGTGGTCCTCCAACCGTGATTCTTGAGCCCGACCTAACTACACTGGATTACAATCGGTTGGATGGCTGGCAGCGTGTCACTCAGCTGCAGCAGGTCTTCTGGACTAGATGGCGGGAGGAGTATCTAACGCTTCTCCAGCAACGATGCAAGTGGCGCACTCCTGATCGTCGTCTCCAAGTCAACGATGTGGTCTTGGTCAAGGACGAAAATTTGCCTCCTCTTCGTTGGCCGCTAGCCCGTGTCATGGCTCTCATCCCTGGCAAGGACGGCGAGTGTCGAGTAGCTGACTTAAAGATGTCGTGTGGCAGCACTCGGAGAGCCATTAACAAACTCTGTCTACTGCCCCTTAGGGATGATGTTGAAAGATAGGCTTTCAACGGCGGGAGTATGTCGGGAGCAGCAGACATGCACATACGCATGTTAACGCAATGCTGAGAGAGCGTCTGTCAGCAGCGCTGCATCTGCCGGCAGCGCTGCATGCTCTCTGTTAGCGATCGCTTGCAGTTCGATCGGCTAATTGCCTTACTATTGAATTCTAACTCTATTGTATTGAAAATCTCTTGTATCGTGTCGGTGGCGAAGCTTGGTGCTGCTCAAGTTACAGCCAAATAATATAAAGTGGTTACATATATGTTCATATGTACCATTTCAATAAACAATTAATTTGAAATTCGCGTGTTTTATTTATAAACAATAGAATTGCTATTCAAGCTACTAAAAAAGCTTAGTAGCTCAACAGTATTATTATAAGTATTATCGTTTTTTTCTATTGCTATACCAAATATTTATTGGACTATTAAATTATCCAATAAAATGTATATTGCTCACTTGCGATATTACCTCAGTCCAAGTATGAGCTTGGGCGCCATTTCATCAGTGACCAACAACAACGCTAGCGGCATTGTCGGGGGCTCAGGTGTTAATAGCATAAGTGTCGGCATGCTAACGTCTGGCATAGTTGGTGTAGGAGGCACAGTGATGTTACCAAACTCCTCGTCAAGCTCTTCGTCCTCATCAACATCTTCATCGCTAGCACAAACACATATACAAATACTGGCCAATAGCAATGGAAATGGATCAACAATATCGACTATTAATGGCAACACACAACATGCACAGCAGCCCGTTATTGGTTCCATTCTTGGTAGTAGTAACAATGGAGGTGGAATAGTTGCGGCCACAGCAAGTAGTCAACAGTTATCCCCCCAAGCACCTCCAACTTACGTGAACTTGTAAAGATTGGATATGATGACGTTGAATTGAGCAGGCAAATTGCAGGATAACACCAATTAAATCTGAACTGCTGGGTACACTCGACCTTCGAGCTTCTGCTCTGCAAAAAATCAGTAAATAAATTACTATTACATATTTAAGTCAGTGTATACCAATTTGCTATCAAATAATAAATGACTTACTCCATATTAGCAATACTTTTCACTAACATTTTTATTATTGCATTAAAGCGAATATCTTTAAAAAAGAATTTGGAATTTTTCGAGTAATGACCAATTGATTTATAATTGTGGGAATTACAAAAAAAAAAATATCCAATATGATTCAATATTTCTTTTAAGGCTAATTTGTTATTGACAATTTTGCTAATGTGACATAAAAACAAGCAATACTAAGAAATATTTCTTAAATATTTACATTTGTATGTATGTGCATATTTAAATTGTTCGAAAGAAATGAAAAGTAATATGCGATTACATTTATTCTCAATTAGGAATAAAATTTGGACATGTTTGTGAATTTAAATACATACAAAAATTGAGATATTAATACCATTATAGTTATTTTGTAAGAGCTATTTATAAATGTTCTTATTGTTGTTGTTGTTGTTGTTACTCCTTGCTTTTTAATTTGTGACCATCTTTAGTTTTACAAAAACCATATTTTAATATGTATATTGTAAATATTGCGTCAATATATATTGCTGTATATTTCTCGATAACATAAATAAGTCTTGAATTGCAATGGACAACATTAAGTCAATATTTAATTGAGTTTTAATTAATTATTTACTTACAGTACTTTATTGTTGTATGAATAGCTTTCTATTTAATTAGGTTGTTCAAATCGTGTTTAAGAATTTGTTTTTGTTACTCTTCTGCATTCCATTTATTGTTTCCTTTGCTTTATCTGTTCATATTACTTTACCTTTTTTATTATTGAAACATTTTAAAGGATTTAAACTCTCAGTAAGCACGTTATTGATATGAAATTTTATATATATACAATGTTAGGTTAATTTTGTAATAAAACTAATCACTACCAATTAAATGTTGTCTCAAGAATCATAAGAGGATTTCTCCATAAAAAATACCCATGATATGTAATGACTTATCGGCATCAATAATCTTACATATAAATAAGAATTTAACGATATTTTTTTTAAATTTTGTTTGCACGGTCAATATGAATTATAAAAATCATTGTTTTATATGATATTTGTTACTTTGTAGTGATGGGTCCTTGCACCCTGTGCATGAATTATGGAAATTATAATCATGTACTATATTACGGAATGCTTATATTTTTTAGGTCGCGCATTATTCAATCAATAAATGTTGCTAATTATTTTTTTTTTAATTTACTTAGGCGTAAAAAAGAGTGCATCAGATACATGGAGGCGTTAAACGGAACCGGGAGGCAGGATGACGGTAGTTGTATGGATGATATTGGCAACATGAGTCAACTGAGCGATGAGGACGACGACGACGATGATGATGCTGGTGCCAGTGGGGGAAGCGGCGATGAGGCGGAAACCAATAAAATGGCAAATACTGAGGATACAGGAGAGTCAACAAATCAGTCAATGTCAAGTCCGGGTTGCCTGAGCGGCTTGTCGAGCTTACAAAGCTCAACTACGACGAGCCTTGCCAGTCCTTTGAATATAAATATGTTAACTAGTCCAGCAACACCACAGACGCTGGCCACTGTTAGTATGCTTTCACTTGCAGTCAATGCTGAGCCGCCCACTACTACGAATACTCAGCAAACCAAAGGCGGATGTGGATCGTCGAATAGCGTTTCAACAAGTATTATAATTACCACGCCAAATACCTCAAGTGCCTCATCGACAGCGACCTCGTCGTCGGGACTCGGAAACGGAATAGGAACCAGTATAGCAACGACGATAACATCAACTAATGAGAGGGCTATGATGCTTGGCACTCGTTTTAGTCATTTAGGTATGGGCTTAAGTCTGTCTACGGAAAAAATCTGTCAATCGAACGTCTATGATCTTAACACGAACTCATGCACGGATACCAGCATCAGCCTAAGTAAAAGCCGCACCCTCTCTACCTCTTTGGCATCAAATGGGTTTAACATTTATAGTGGACCTGTTAACGCAACGACGTCAGGTAGTAAGGTAGTAACTTCAAGCTCAACATCATTAACTCCCTTACCAACAACTACATCATCATTACATCGCAATCCAATTGGTGCTAATCCGCACGATATTAACAATCCTTTGAGCATCAATCAACTGACAAAGAGACGAGAGGATCACAATATTGGGTTAAATGTCGTGGCTAACTACGATTCTCAATCGACAGCAGCATCGATAGCCTCACTTCGTCACAGTCCGTATATGAATCCTCACGCAGCGCATCCTCATCATTCGCTATTCAACAGCAATTTAACACAACATTTTCAGCAACAGTTAAGTAATCATCTCGCAGCGACCAGCAACAGTACTGTTAACGGGATTGGAATCGGGCTCCAAACAGCTGTACTTCCAATTGATACGCCCACCTTGAATATGAAACGTCGGAATAAATCTGATACATCATCCACAGCATCTGGCAATGCTGCTGCGACAACCAATACCTCGGGTACTGGAGCCATTAGCGTCTCATAGCAGTTTCAATATCAATGTATTTCAACAAAAACAATGACCCACAATAAACGTGCAATAAGAAGCGTTATTTGCCATTTTCACACTATTGCCATTATAATAATAAACTATATAAATTGCGGCCATTATTAAAAAAGTGCCAAAAACAAGAAAGTACTGTCATCATAGTTATGAATATCATGTGTACCATAAAATATATATAAATCATTGATTGATTGATTGTATATTGGAGTGTACCCTAGTCGTCTCCCATACGAAATAAGGTTATATCATTCAAGAGCATCTCAAATTGATATTTGGATTTTGTTGGGTAATTTTATAATGGGTGACCACCCACAAAATGTATAATACAAAATTGCCTTAGGTAATTTAATGGCATGAGTTTTCGTTATTAACAACTTACCAATATTTGAGGTCGATAAAGTTCAAAATTTGTGTGACTAATATTTTGGAAATAATTTCGATAATTTTTCTGTTCAATTTTAATAGAATTTTGCGGCATTTTACTCTACTTGTACAACCAAGTAGATCGTGAAATAAATTAAAAAAATATGATTTATAAAGTTTTACATTTACTTAGGAATGTGTATGAATTTGTTTAAATACATAAATGTATATATGTATATTAATTATACCTTTGCGCACATACGTGACCGTATATTGTATATTGTATACACTCAATGGTAGCAGCTTATAGGTTCATACACACATTTAAAATGTAAAACGTACGAATTTATTGACCATTAACCTGATAGCGATTATTACAATTTAATATTTCCCACTTTTGAACGGTATATAAATTTGCATTGTATAATTATATGAAATATATGCAGCAAAATATTAAAAAAAAAATTGATAAAAATATAATACAAATATATATGTAAGCATACAGCATACTTATGACTGATTTAATTATACAATTATGTTCAAATATGTGGATATATATATAAAGTTTCTTGGATTAATTGGTGAATCGGAAATATCTAAAGTAAATTGTATGGTGCGCGTTTGATAGTCACGATGAGCATTAGCATACAAACTTAGCTGCTTCTTTTTAATTTAAGAATTAGGTTGTGGGCAGTGTTTTCTTTTTGCAGTCTGCAAATACACCTGCCTTAAAAACATAGGTTACACTCAAACTGAAATATCGCGCTCGACACTGCTCTTATGTATATGCAGCGGGAAGTCGCTCATCGAATAAAAACGAACGCACTAATTTTTTTAAATTAGTTTTAACAATATTTCTATATGCAGTTGTTTAGCAGCCAAAATGAAATTAATTTACTTACATATATCGAAACTCAACGAAGGCAAAGCTGCAGGCTCAGCTGGCTAGTAATTTAATCATTTAACCTCGTTTCGCCGACTTTTGAATTGGGCTCCATATTCGTTAAACACAACAAATGCATTTTATACTTAATACAACATTTAAAAGGTTAAGTGAAAATTGAGGTTTTCCCCAATCTATCACATGCAAAATACCCGAGCATCCCGAAATCGTTTAAAAATGGAGTCTACATGAATGAGAAATTCAATCAAATTGTTAATTATATGTTTTTATTGAATTTCCCAATATGAAGGTATTTTTTAGAACACATAAAGGCATAAATTGGTGATTAATTACAAATATTACAGTTCAAATAAAGTAAAAACACTGGGCGATAAAAATAAATTCAAGATTAACTTGGATCAAAAAAATATATTGTATATTGTAAATATGTATGTTATGTACATATTCTAATATTATATTTAAGAAATAACATGCATAGTTGTGGTCATTGCCAATCATAAGTATACGTGTAAACATATGTATATATACGTATAAAAATAAAGACTGTTAATGAAATAGTATATTTATAACTGTACATACAAACGAATACACAACGTAAATACATATAACCAAACATATGTATAATTACATATTATTTATATTTAAAACTATTTTATAAAGAAAAATATATATTTAAAGAGCAGATACATTCAGACATTAAAATTTACAGTGCAAGTAAATTATAATATTTGCAAAACTTATCATACATTGATAAATAGTTGTGCAAATAAATTAATACATTTTCTGCGAATAAAATTATGTCTTTATGTGCAAAATGTTTACATCATTAAAAAACATATGTTACATCGCATACTTAACATAGTTGTAATAAAATGTAAACAAATCAAAAGATACAATTTTAGATTTACTTCCAATGCTTCCAATTTTCTGTGTTTTTATTTATGTCTAAGCAATTATATCTCTGACTGCAATATTTTTTGATTTATTTATTAAATTACTATTAATTTTAAGTTGAACTCATGAAAAAAGTAACTAGTACACCATTTTACAAATACGTAAGAGGGGCTCTACATTCAGATGTATGGATTATAAATTGTAAAGACAAATATTAACATACATGTATATATATTCATTAATTCATGAATATTTATAGTTTACATTTATACATTTATTTAAAAATACATAGGCATTTTGTCCGATTCTGAGTTAAAAATATATCGTAACTATTAAATTTATGAGATACAAAAACATAAAAAAAAAAAGAACCTGAATCGAATTACTTTATAGTGGATCCATTAATATGCTTTTATTCATTTGTAAAACCCAAACTATTGATACAAATGATAAATAAATGTTTTTTAATTGGCAACATTGTAGCCAAAAGTCATAGTTTGCATATATTTAAACTATTACTATATTTAATTCTTTAACTCTTTTATGCATGCAGAATGGGTAAAACTACAAATAAATTTAAATTATTATAGTTCTAAAAATAATCTTAGTCAATAACTAAACTGATTGGTTAATTGTTCCATTTAATTTTAATAGGTCTAACTGTAAGTAGATATTTATTAATAAACAGTTAAAAATAACAAGAACCTATCTATATGTATATGTATGGGCATTTGTAAACATATTTGAATGTACATATATATAAGTTATAAATATTTACATATAAAATGTTATATACAATATACTTCTCACATATATATATAATTTATATATATATATATATATATATATATATATTTATATTTATATTATAAAGTAAATAAAAAATTCAACAATCACGTAACAAATTATACATAATGAACGAACAACATATTAAAAATAAAAATTAATTAAAAGCACAAAATTTAGTATGATTTTTAATATACAAAGGGGAGATTGATCCAACAGCCGGACTGAAGGTTTCTTTATTGGGTGCTTACTCTTATACAAACAAGGTGCATGGTGCCTGTGGAGATTGGTTTGTTCTTAGAACAATTAACGGTTAATTTATTGTCTTAAAGTTAAAAACGTATATTTGTTTGAACATTGACCGCCAGTCAGCACCGACTGATGGTAAACTTTAATATTATTACTCTTGTAGCAGTTTTTTACAATTTTTTGGCCTTAGTTTTTAAGTGGTAATGTCCCAACAGATCGCAACGACTGATGGTAATCTTTATTGTATTCTTACTCATGTAGCAATTTTTACAATTTTATGGCCTTAGGGATATTGTTGACAGGTACATGTTGCCTGCGGGGAAAGACTTAACTATTAAATTAATTTAGGTTAGATAAAAAATATCCGTTACGTTGCTTAATGTATAGGAACAATGTTCCTAATCGATTGTAATTTAAGAGTCAGGACTCCTGACTCAGGAGTATTGTCTGTTTCTTTAAGTTAGGTTTAGGTACTATTGGTTACAGTTGTAGAGGTTTGAGTATTGGCTGTATCCCTTAATTTAGGTTTAGGTACAATTTGTAACAGTTTTAGAGCCTTAAGTATTGGCTGTATCACTTAGTTCAGGTTTAGGTTCAATTGGTTTCAGTTTTAGTTAAGTATTGATCATATGTTAAATCTTTAGTTTAGCGTTAAGGTGTGTTTAACTTAGATTATTTATAATTATACCCGCTACCCATAGGGGAGAAGGGTATTATAACTTTGTGCCGGCAGGAAATGTATGTTACAGGTATAAGGAGGCATCTCCGACCCTATAAAGTATATATATTCTTAATCAGCATCAACAGCCGAGACGATCTAGCCATGTCCGTCTGTCCGTCTGTCTGTCTGTTCTTCTGTCCGTCTGTCCGTATGAAACACTGGATCTCAGAGACTATAAGAGATAGAGCTATAATTTTTTTCGACAGCATTTGTTATGTTTGCACGCAGATCAAGTTTGTTTCAAATTTTTGCCACGCCCACTGCGAATTTTGGTACATATAATATTAACAATAGTATTTATGATTCCTGAAAATTTGGTTGCGATCAGTTAAAAATTGTGAATGTTATTAAAGAAATACTTTTGTATGGGCTAAAACGCCTACTTACTAGGGGTCTCAGTTGCTTTGGCCGACAATCTGGTATATTATGTCGCCTATGGTATATTTTGAATGTGGTACTATATCGTTATACCAAATATACCATTTGGTATATTTTTAATATTTTGCAGTACTTTTGGTATATTTTGAAAATAATACCGCAATATTTTGCTTTTATTCAAAATGGGTAGCGGGTATCTCACAGTCGAGCACACTCGACTGTAGTTTTCTTACTTGTTAGTGTTTTGATTTTATGATATGTACATGTTGTGTGTGTTCAACAATTTTAATTTAAATAAAATTAATTGTGGTTGCTCAGACCACCTCAAGGAATTAACTAATTGTTTTGAAGTGGTAATGTCCCAACAGATCGCAACGATTGATGGTAATCTTTATTGTTTTCTTACTCAAGTAGTAATTTTAACAATTTTATGGCCTTAGGGATATTGTTGACAGGCAACAGGTTGTAACCTGATAGCGATTATTACAATTTAATATTTCCCACTTTTGAACGGTATATAAATTTGCATTGTATAATTATATGAAATATATGCAGCAAAAAATTAAAAAAAAAAAAATTGATAAAAATATAATACAAATATATATGTAAGCATATTTTTTTTTGATAGATAATGTCCCACCGATCGCAACCGACTGATGGTATTCTTTATTGTTCCCTTACTCTTAAAGTAATTTTAACAATTCTTTGGTCTTATGGATAATGTTGACAGATACATGTTGCCTGCGGGGAATGGCTTAACTGCTATGTTAACTTAGACTAGAATAAATGATATCCGTTACATTGATTTTACAGTTTTGGAGTCTTGAGTTTTCTTAATTTGAGCTTAGGTATTATTGGCCACAGTTTTAGTTTATGTATTGGGCGTATATTATATCTTTAATTTAGCATTAAGGTGAGTTTAACATAGGTAATTTAGTGGTACATAGAAACTTATATTTAGTGTGTAATTTTATTTTATGTGACTGTTTTGGTATGTTCTTCGAATTTAATTTAAGTAAACTGCAACTCTGACGCTAACAGAAGATTGGCAACGCTAAAAGTAACGTTTGTCTGAGTGTTAGTTCATTGTCATGGTTGGTAGGTAAGTTAATTTAATGAGTTTTGGTAGATGAAATGATTTAATTTGTGATTTATGATTGGCTGATGGGAATATTCATTTAGTGGCTGGTTTGTGCGTCAATTAAATCTTTCTTTTATATATTTTAATAGTTTTAGCGAAGTAGCCTATTGCACTTTTGATTTTTTTTTTTTTTATTTATGTTTTGAATTTGTTGTATTTTAATTAAATTTATATTATTAGTTTTATTTATTTATTTGAATTTTTTTTTACTTAGTGAAATAGCCTATTTTCACTGTAATGCCAGTGGAAACAAGCTAAGAAATTGTGGAGGTTGGTTGAATTGTGGAGGTTGGTTGATTAATGGAGTTATCGAAAGGAGTGTGATGGGGGTAACCGGTCAAGGGAATAAAGTTGTGTGGTAGATTGAATTTAGTGGCATGAAGTAATTGTTATTATTGGCTGGTATTATTTTTATTTGTTATATTTTTATTGGATTTATATTATTTATTTATTATTATATATATATATATTTTTTTTTTTATGGAATTAGCGAAATAGCCTATTTTCACTGTAATTCAGTGGAAACAAGCTAAAAATTTGTGGAGGTTGGTTAAAGTGGTTTTAGTGGCATGAAGTAGTAATTGTTAAAGGCTGTTTATTAGTGTTATATTTATATTTAGATTTGTATTATTTATTTTATAAATTTAGTGAAATAGACTATTTTCATTTTATTTGTTGTTTGAGTAGATGAAGTTTTTTGAAGTAACAATCTCCCTTCAGCACGCAGACTGAAGGTTTATTTTATTATTTCCTTTTTATATTACCATTTTTGCAACTTCTAGGAATTATTTGAATATTTTACATCAAAAATCAATGCGTGATTAGACTTTACTTCTGTCAGTAAAGTTGAAAGGGAATGAAAAAATGTAATTCTCATTAAAAAAAAAAAAAATATGCATATATTCTCGATCGGGAGTTGAACCCGGACCCACAACATGTTAACGCTGCGCGCTGCGTTAGAAGCCGAAGAGGCTCGGTGTTCGAATCGCAGCGCACGGCCCAACTGGAGTTGCAATAATACTGTGTTTGATGATACAAAAATTTGTACTGGCTGACTCATCTATGCATTGTATGGTTAGTGGTAATATTGAGTTACCAATTCTGGTTACGCTACATTAAGAAGAGGTAAAACAATGCAGTCCTTATACAATTTTTTTTTTTTAGTTACAAGAAAAATTAAAATAAATGTTTTGTTTTACTGCTCTCATCATATTTTTATTTTTGCTAATGCTAATGACCCTGAAACCAAAATTTATATTGCAAGCTTGGGATTTTACTTCATTACAAGTTTGAGCTTTGGCTTTACCAGTTAACAGCAATAACGCTTAGGTTTTAAAAATCCCGCACACATACTCACAGACAATGTTTTTATATTTGAGATTAAAATATCAAAGTATTTGTCGGGAGCAGCAGACATGCACATACGCATGTTAACGCAATGCTGAGAGAGCGTCTGTCAGCAGCGCTGCATCTGCCGGCAGCGCTGCATGCTCTCTGTTAGCGATCGCTTGCAGTTCGATCGGCTAATTGCCTTACTATTGAATTCTAACTCTATTGTATTGAAAATCTCTTGTATCGTGTCGGTGGCGAAGCTTGGTGCTGCTCAAGTTACAGCCAAATAATATAAAGTGGTTACATATATGTTCATATGTACCATTTCAATAAACAATTAATTTGAAATTCGCGTGTTTTATTTATAAACAATAGAATTGCTATTCAAGCTACTAAAAAAGCTTAGTAGCTCAACATTTGGAGGACCCGGCGAGATCCATAATACTCTCGCTTAGTGTTGTGAATGCAATTGATTTGCATTAATAATTAGTGAAGTGCCTAATAAACAATAACAATTAGTGAAACATTAAAATTGAATAGCTAGCTGGAATAGATATATATATATGTACATATGCACATATATATTTGAACAATCGGTGCATTTCTATTCCTCCATTCTCCGTTGTTTTCGCGTGTTCGCCGCTGCTCCGCTGCTTGCGTACGTTCTCCGCTCTCCGACGCTTGCGCTTGCTCTCCGCTACTTCACCATCGCAGCTGCGTGCATTGCCCTTCGATCTTGCTGCTCTCTCGCTTATGCTGTCGGTTAGTGTGATCTAAATCAGATAATCAACTGATTAACTCTGAACTGCTGCTGTGCTTAAGCAACTCGCGCGCATTTGTGATCGCGACTTTGACGCGTTTTTCGTGCTGCGCTTCACTCTGAGCAGCTGCTGTGCTTAAGCAAACCGCGCGCGTTTGTGATCGCGACTTTGACGCGTTTTTCGTGCTGCGCTTCACTTTGAGCAGCTGCTGTGCTTAAGTAACTCGCTCATTAGTGATCGCTATTTTTCTTGCTTGAGCTGCTGCTGTGCCTAAGCAAACTG
This sequence comes from Drosophila niveifrons, assembly GCA_035046325.1. Classification (NCBI taxonomy): domain Eukaryota; kingdom Metazoa; phylum Arthropoda; class Insecta; order Diptera; family Drosophilidae; genus Drosophila; species Drosophila niveifrons. The sequence goes on along the minus strand of JAWNOC010000058.1, from coordinate 17,862 downwards.
CGCGCGTTTGTAAATCGCTGTTTGACGCGTTTTCTTGCTGCGCTGCACAGTAAAGCTGACATACAAAGTGAGCAATTGCCAGTTAGCACAAGTGCGGTTTACTGCTAACAATGGAAAACTCGATAAGCGAGCAAGCGACTACTGTCGAAAATCGCGCGCGGTTTTTCAAGCGGAAGGTTTTATCGCTCTATGATAGCCTTGTAAGACTCGATGCATCTCTTTCTGAAGCTAAGCTATCTGCGTTTAATTCATCTGAATTAGCAGTACGGTTGGAGCTATTAGAACGTGCTCAAGCTTCATTTGACTTAGCTCAGAATGCGCTAGAGGAGATCGACTTTAATGAAATCGGGAGCGAAACGCGGGACAATTTCGATGAGCGTTTCTTTGAAGTGAAATCGCGTGTTCGAGCGCATTTTGACAGTCGTGAGCGGCAATTGATTCGGTCATCCACATTGCGGCGTGATGAGACCATCGATCCTTCGTCCAATGGCCTCGGTGCCCGTGCTAATAGACGGCGTCTTCCCGAGCTAAAACTTCACACGTTCGGCGGAGGTTACACGGAATACGCGAGTTTTTGGTCAATGTTCGAGTCTGTCATTGAGAAGGATAACGACTTAGATGATGTTGAGAAGTTCCAGCATCTACTATCGTGTTTAACTGGTCCAGCGTTGGATGCAGTTAGATCATTGGAGATATCGAGGCTCAATTATCGTATCGCTCTGGATATCTTGGATAATCGGTTTAACAACAACCGACTTTTGTTCCAGTCACACATCAAGGATCTGTTGGGTACCAAGAAGGTGGAGTCAGGAGCATCCGTGGCCACAAAGCTTCGTGAGTTTAGTGATAAGGTTAATGTTCATATGGGAGCATTGAAGACTCTTGGCCGTCCAGAGGAAATTGCAAACAGCATTCTCATTTACGTGCTGCTGCAAAAGCTGGATGTGGAAACACAGGCGGCGTGGGAAGATAGCAGATCATTGGACAATCCTGCCGCCGATAAAGTGCCGACTGCTGCTGAGTTTTTCACGTTTTTGGACGAAAGATGTCGGAAGCTAGAGAGTCTACAATACGCTATGGTTATTCACACCGCTGGCTCACAGGTGGGAAGGAACTTTAGCCATAATGGCAGCAGAAAGGCGTTTGTGGCCCAAACCATCCCCAGCAGGGCAAATGTTTGCTTGTTTTGCGACGCACCAGGTCATGGCATATATTCCTGCCCTGTATTTGCAAATTTGTCTCCCTTTTTGAGGCAGAAGGAAGTGAAGAAGCTGGCTCTCTGCTTTAACTGTTTAAAGAAGGGACACCAAACTCGATCCTGTACATCTGGCGCTTGTCGTAACTGTGGGGGTCGGCATCACTCGTTGTTGCATTTCGAGACATCACAACGAGCGTCGTCAGCTGATTCGCCTGCCGCTTTGCAGCCGCAAGCTTCTGCCTCTCTTACAGCCCAATGCCTTCGTTCTGATGCTGTGCTCTTGGGTACTGTTGTTGTTCTGCTCAAGAGTCGTGCTGGGTCGTTCGTTCCTTGTCGTGCTCTGCTGGATTCTGGTTCGCAAATCCACATGATGACGTCCCATTTAGCCCAACAGCTGCAGTTAAAACGGACACGATCAGATGCTATGGTTTTTGGCCTCGGGGACACAGACGTTTCTGTTGAAGGATACACGGTAAATGTTTGCATGCGTTCTTGCATCACCGACTACTCTGTCGACTTTCAAGCCGTCAACAATCACCAACAGCCAGCCGAATTTCGCCATTGATATCGACAGTTGGGCAATTCCGTCCAACATTCAGTTGGCTGATCCTGCCTTCAATCGTCCGCAGCGCGTGGATCTGCTGATTGGTGCAAGTCTATTCTACGGTTTGTTATGTGTAGGACAAATAGGCCTTGGAGGTGGATTGCCTATCCTTCAGAAGACCCGCCTTGGTTGGATCGTTGCTGGTGGTGGTGACAGTACGACGTACGCAACATTGATGGCAGCGAAAAAGGTCTCTGGAGATAGCATCGATCAAGCAGATGTCAGCCTAAATGAGCTTGTTCGCCGTTTTTGGGAGGTCGAGAGCTGCGAGTATGAGACCACAAGGCTTAGCAAGGAGCAACAGGATTGCGAAGAGCATTTTTGTAAAAATGTTACTCGGCTACCATCTGGTGAATACTCCGTAAGGTTGCCAATGAAGCCTAGTGTTGACTCGTTAGGGGAATCCTACACTCAAGCTCATCGTCGTTTTCTTAATCTGGAGCGCAAATTGCAGCGGCATCCTGGTCTTAGGATGCAATACTCATCGTTTATTGAAGAATACTTGAAGTTGGATCATATGTCGCGTGTTCCTGCTGAGGCCATTGGGCGTTGCAAGTATTTTCTGCCACACCACTGCGTGCTAAAGGCTGATAGCACGACAACGAAGCTTCGAGTTGTGTTCGATGGTTCTGCAGCGACGTCCACTGGATATTCGCTAAATGAAGTTATGATGGCTGGTCCTGTTATACAGGACAAATTGATGCATATACTTCTTCGCTTTCGTACCTATCTGGTGGCACTAACAGGTGATATATGCAAGATGTATCGATGTGTGCGCATGGCTTCAGCAGATAGTTATTATCAATGCATCTTATGGCGCGATTCGCCTGATAAAGAGCTGCAGATTTTCAAGCTGGACACTGTTACTTATGGCACGAAGGCAGCGTCATTTTTGTCTGTTCGTGCAATGCATCAGTTGGCTCATGATGAAGCAGACTCGTTTCCGGTTGGATCTGTAGCTTTGAAGAATGAGTTCTACGTGGACGATTTTATATCTGGAGGCGATTCAGTTGCTGAGGTTAAGGGCAAGCTGCAGGAAACCGCTGCAATTCTAGCTCGTGCAAACTTCAAGCTCAGGAAATGGTGTTCCAGTCATGCAGAAGTGTTGTCGGAGATAGCTGATGAAGAGAAAGAGTTGTACATGAGGTTCAGCGATGGTAGTGAAATTACGAAAACTCTTGGCCTAGCGTGGGATCCCTTTTCGGATCGGCTGCTGTTCTCGCTGTCGTTCTTGGAAGCTGGTTCCAAGCCTTGCAGGCGGTCTGTCTTGTCTACAATTGCACGATTTTATGATCCGCTAGGACTTCTTGGACCGGTCATGACAAAGTCCAAAATATTTCTACAGCAGCTCTGCAAGGATAAGTTGACATGGGATGAGAGTTTGCCTTTGCAGCGGTACTCAGCATGGGTAGAAATGTGCAGCAGTTTTAAATTCATTTCTAGTCTTTCCTTCCCGAGAGCTGTCCTTGCCGCTGGGTGCCGAGTGGAAGTTCATGGATTTTGTGATGCCAGCGAAGAGGCATACGGCGCTTGCGTATATGTAGTGTCTAGTGGACGCACTTCTCAGAGTCTGCTGTTGTGCTCTAAGTCCAGAGTCGCACCACTCAAAACCATATCAGTTCCCAAGCTGGAATTATGTGGTGCTTATCTTTTGGCCAAGCTGCTTCATGCAATTAGAAACATGGGGTTTCTTGATGGGGAGTTCTTTTGCTGGAGTGATTCGTCGGTGGTACTCTCGTGGATCAAGGATGATCGCAAATCGCGTAGCGTCTATTCAGGATCTTACCGCCAACATGAAGTGGCAACATGTTCCCACGGCTGTGAACCCTGCCGACGTGCTCTCCAGAGGTACAACTGCAGAATGCTTAGCAGAGTCGAAGATATGGTTTCATGGACCTGAGTTTCTTGTTGGAAATCGAGACGAATGGCCTTCGCAGCGCTGCTTAGAGTCTTCAACGTTGGAAATGAGTGGCAAGGTCTTGATAGCCACTTCTCCGTACGACGACATCACTCTTCGTTGCAAGTACCTTAACACATTTGCCTCAATGCAGCGCGTATATGCGTTTGTGTTTAAATTTGCTAATGGTATAAAGCATCCAGGCCTCAACGTTGTAGATGTCAATAAAGGTACATGGCTGCTGCTGCGAATGGTGCAGTTGTCAAATTTATGGAGTGATGTGAAGGAGATTCGTTCGAAAGGCTTTGTCAAGAAATCGAGTTCGATCGCTTCGTTGTTGCCTTTCATCGACCAATTTGGACTTCTGCGTGTTGGCGGTCGGCTAGCCAATTCAACTCTTCCCTACTATGCCCGTCATCCTATTATATTGCCTCGACGGCATCCCATTACATCGGCACTCATCGCTCATCATCATAGAAAGAATCTTCACGTTGGAGCTAGAGCATTATTGGCAAAGATTCGGTTACAATATTGGCCGATTGGCGGACTACGAACTGTATCAAAGGTTGTTCGCAACTGCATCGAATGCTTCAGGGCCAAGCCTACTGTGCTCGAGCCGATTATGGCCAGCCTTCCGAAGGAACGGCTTCTAAATTCCCGTGCCTTTGCAATATGCGGAGTGGACTACTGCGGGCCGTTTTACTATAAATCTGAAGTTCGGAACAGACCCCCAATTAAATGCTACATCAGCGTATTTATCTGCTTTGCTAGCAAGGCGATTCATCTGGAGTTGGTAAAGGATTTGACAACTGCCGCCTTTCTGGGAGCGCTAAAAAGATTTGTGTCACTTCGTGGGAGGCCTAATCAGATTTGGTCCGATAATGCGACTAACTTTGTTGGGGCCAGAAATGAACTTCAGGATGTCAAGAAACTTCTCCTCAGCGATCCTCATAAGGAGTCAGTTCATCGTGTGTGTCTGATGGACAACATCGAATGGAAGTTCATTCCTCCTCGTTCCCCGCATTTTGGTGGACTATGGGAAGCAGCAGTCAAGAGCGCAAAGCACCATCTGTATCGTTCTGTTGGTCGCTCCATTCTTAACTACGATGAGCTTCGCACGCTGATTTGCCAAATAGCGGCAATAATTAATAGTCGTCCCTTGCTATCCATTTCAGAGAGTCCTGACGATTTAGATGTCCTGACTCCCGCTCATCTACTGTTTGGTGGTCCTCCAACCGTGATTCTTGAGCCCGACCTAACTACACTGGATTACAATCGGTTGGATGGCTGGCAGCGTGTCACTCAGCTGCAGCAGGTCTTCTGGACTAGATGGCGGGAGGAGTATCTAACGCTTCTCCAGCAACGATGCAAGTGGCGCACTCCTGATCGTCGTCTCCAAGTCAACGATGTGGTCTTGGTCAAGGACGAAAATTTGCCTCCTCTTCGTTGGCCGCTAGCCCGTGTCATGGCTCTCATCCCTGGCAAGGACGGCGAGTGTCGAGTAGCTGACTTAAAGATGTCGTGTGGCAGCACTCGGAGAGCCATTAACAAACTCTGTCTACTGCCCCTTAGGGATGATGTTGAAAGATAGGCTTTCAACGGCGGGAGTATGTCGGGAGCAGCAGACATGCACATACGCATGTTAACGCAATGCTGAGAGAGCGTCTGTCAGCAGCGCTGCATCTGCCGGCAGCGCTGCATGCTCTCTGTTAGCGATCGCTTGCAGTTCGATCGGCTAATTGCCTTACTATTGAATTCTAACTCTATTGTATTGAAAATCTCTTGTATCGTGTCGGTGGCGAGGCTTGGTGCTGCTTAAGTTACAGCCAAATAATATAAAGTGGTTACATATATGTACATATGTACCATTTCAATAAACAATTAATTTGAAATTCGCGTGTTTTATTTATAAACAATAGAATTGCTATTCAAGCTACTAAAAAAGCTTAGTAGCTCAACAGTATTATTATAAGTATTATCGTTTTTTTCTATTGCTATACCAAATATTTATTGGACTATTAAATTATCCAATAAAATGTATATTGCTCACTTGCGATATTACCTCAGTCCAAGTATGAGCTTGGGCGCCATTTCATCAGTGACCAACAACAACGCTAGCGGCATTGTCGGGGGCTCAGGTGTTAATAGCATAAGTGTCGGCATGCTAACGTCTGGCATAGTTGGTGTAGGAGGCACAGTGATGTTACCAAACTCCTCGTCAAGCTCTTCGTCCTCATCAACATCTTCATCGCTAGCACAAACACATATACAAATACTGGCCAATAGCAATGGAAATGGATCAACAATATCGACTATTAATGGCAACACACAACATGCACAGCAGCCCGTTATTGGTTCCATTCTTGGTAGTAGTAACAATGGAGGTGGAATAGTTGCGGCCACAGCAAGTAGTCAACAGTTATCCCCCCAAGCACCTCCAACTTACGTGAACTTGTAAAGATTGGATATGATGACGTTGAATTGAGCAGGCAAATTGCAGGATAACACCAATTAAATCTGAACTGCTGGGTACACTCGACCTTCGAGCTTCTGCTCTGCAAAAAATCAGTAAATAAATTACTATTACATATTTAAGTCAGTGTATACCAATTTGCTATCAAATAATAAATGACTTACTCCATATTAGCAATACTTTTCACTAACATTTTTATTATTGCATTAAAGCGAATATCTTTAAAAAAGAATTTGGAATTTTTCGAGTAATGACCAATTGATTTATAATTGTGGGAATTACAAAAAAAAAAATATCCAATATGATTCAATATTTCTTTTAAGGCTAATTTGTTATTGACAATTTTGCTAATGTGACATAAAAACAAGCAATACTAAGAAATATTTCTTAAATATTTACATTTGTATGTATGTGCATATTTAAATTGTTCGAAAGAAATGAAAAGTAATATGCGATTACATTTATTCTCAATTAGGAATAAAATTTGGACATGTTTGTGAATTTAAATACATACAAAAATTGAGATATTAATACCATTATAGTTATTTTGTAAGAGCTATTTATAAATGTTCTTATTGTTGTTGTTGTTGTTGTTACTCCTTGCTTTTTAATTTGTGACCATCTTTAGTTTTACAAAAACCATATTTTAATATGTATATTGTAAATATTGCGTCAATATATATTGCTCTATATTTCTCGATAACATAAATAAGTCTTGAATTGCAATGGACAACATTAAGTCAATATTTAATTGAGTTTTAATTAATTATTTACTTACAGTACTTTATTGTTGTATGAATAGCTTTCTATTTAATTAGGTTGTTCAAATCGTGTTTAAGAATTTGTTTTTGTTACTCTTCTGCATTCCATTTATTGTTTCCTTTGCTTTATCTGTTCATAATACTTTACCTTTTTTATTATTGAAACATTTTAAAGGATTTAAACTCTCAGTAAGCACGTTATTGATATGAAATTTTATATATATACAATGTTAGGTTAATTTTGTAATAAAACTAATCACTACCAATTAAATGTTGTGTCAAGAATCATAAGAGGATTTCTCCATAAAAAATACCCATGATATGCAATGACTTATCGGCATCAATAATCTTACATATGAATAAGAATTTAACGATATTTTTTTTAAATTTTGTTTGCACGGTCAATATGAATTATAAAAATCATTGTTTTATATGATATTTGTTACTTTGTAGTGATGGGTCCTTGCACCCTGTGCATGAATTATGGAAATTATAATCATGTACTATATTACGGAATGCTTATATTTTTTAGGTCGCGCATTATTCAATCAATAAATGTTGCTAATTATTTTTTTTTAAATTTACTTAGGCGTAAAAAAGAGTGCATCAGATACATGGAGGCGTTAAACGGAACCGGGAGGCAGGATGACGGTAGTTGTATGGATGATATTGGCAACATGAGTCAACTGAGCGATGAGGACGACGACGACGATGATGACGCTGGTGCCAGTGGGGGAAGCGGCGATGAGGCGGAAACCAATAAAATGGCAAATACTGAGGATACAGGAGAGTCAACAAATCAGTCAATGTCAAGTCCGGGTTGCCTGAGCGGCTTGTCGAGCTTACAAAGCTCAACTACGACGAGTCTTGCCAGTCCTTTGAATATAAATATGTTAACTAGTCCAGCAACACCACAGACGCTGGCCACTGTTAGTATGCTTTCACTTGCAGTCAATGCTGAGCCGCCCACTACTACGAATACTCAGCAAACCAAAGGCGGATGTGGATCGTCGAATAGCGTTTCAACAAGTATTATAATTAACACGCCAAATACCTCAAGTGCCTCATCGACAGCGACCTCGTCGTCGGGACTCGGAAACGGAATAGGAACCAGTATAGCAACGACGATAACATCAACTAATGAGAGGGCTATGATGCTTGGCACTCGTTTTAGTCATTTAGGTATGGGCTTAAGTCTGTCTACGGAAAAAATCTGTCAATCGAACGTCTATGATCTTAACACGAACTCATGCACGGATACCAGCATCAGCCTAAGTAAAAGCCGCACCCTCTCTACCTCTTTGGCATCAAATGGGTTTAACATTTATAGTGGACCTGTTAACGCAACGACGTCAGGTAGTAAGGTAGTAACTTCAAGCTCAACATCATTAACTCCCTTACCAACAACTACATCATCATTACATCGCAATCCAATTGGTGCTAATCCGCACGATATTAACAATCCTTTGAGCATCAATCAACTGACAAAGAGACGAGAGGATCACAATATTGGGTTAAATGCCGTGGCTAACTACGATTCTCAATCGACAGCAGCATCGATAGCGTCACTTCGTCACAGTCCGTATATGAATCCTCACGCAGCGCATCCTCATCATTCGCTATTCAACAGCAATTTAACACAACATTTTCAGCAACAGTTAAGTAATCATCTCGCAGCGACCAGCAACAGTACTGTTAACGGGATTGGAATCGGGCTCCAAACAGCTGTACTTCCAATTGATACGCCCACCTTGAATATGAAACGTCGGAATAAATCTGATACATCATCCACAGCATCTGGCAATGCTGCTGCGACAACCAATACCTCGGGTACTGGAGCCATTAGCGTCTCATAGCAGTTTCAATATCAATGTATTTCAACAAAAACAATGACCCACAATAAACGTGCAATAAGAAGCGTTTTTTTGCCATTTTCACACTATTGCCATTATAATAATAAACTATATAAATTGCGGCAATTATTAAAAAAGTGCCAAAAACAAGAAAGTACTGTCATCATAGTTATGAATATCATGTGTACCATAAAATATATATAAATCATTGATTGATTGATTGTATATTGGAGTGTACCCTAGTCGTCTCCCATACGAAATAAGGTTATATCATTCAAGAGCATCTCAAATTGATATTTGGATTTTGTTGGGTAATTTTATAATGGGTGACCACCCACAAAATGTATAATACAAAATTGCCTTAGGTAATTTAATGGCATGAGTTTTCGTTATTAACAACTTACCAATATTTGAGGTCGATAAAGTTCAAAATTTGTGTGACTAATATTTTGGAAACAATTTCAATAATTTTTCTGTTCAATTTTAATAGAATTTTGCGGCATTTTACTCTACTTGTACAACCAAGTAGATCGCTACCCATAGGGTAGAAGGGTATTATAACTTTGTGCCGGCAGGAAATGTATGTTACAGGTATAAGGAGGCATCTCCGACCCTATAAAGTATATATATTCTTGATCAGCGTCAACAGCCGAGACGATATATCCATGTCCGTCTGTCCGTCCGTCTGTATGAACACCTAGATCTCAGAGACTATAAGAGATAGAGCTATAATTTTTTTTCGACAGCATTTGTTATGATTGCACGCAGATCAAGTTTGTTTTAAATTTTTGCCACGCCCACTACTACGAATACTCAGCAAACCAAAGGCGGATGTGGATCGTCGAATAGCGTTTCAACAAGTATTATAATTAACACGCCAAATACCTCAAGTGCCTCATCGACAGCGACCTCGTCGTCGGGACTCGGAAACGGAATAGGAACCAGTATAGCAACGACGATAACATCAACTAATGAGAGGGCTATGATGCTTGGCACTCGTTTTAGTCATTTAGGTATGGGCTTAAGTCTGTCTACGGAAAAAATCTGTCAATCGAACGTCTATGATCTTAACACGAACTCATGCACGGATACCAGCATCAGCCTAAGTAAAAGCCGCACCCTCTCTACCTCTTTGGCATCAAATGGGTTTAACATTTATAGTGGACCTGTTAACGCAACGACGTCAGGTAGTAAGGTAGTAACTTCAAGCTCAACATCATTAACTCCCTTACCAACAACTACATCATCATTACATCGCAATCCAATTGGTGCTAATCCGCACGATATTAACAATCCTTTGAGCATCAATCAACTGACAAAGAGACGAGAGGATCACAATATTGGGTTAAATGTCGTGGCTAACTACGATTCTCAATCGACAGCAGCATCGATAGCGTCACTTCGTCACAGTCCGTATATGAATCCTCACGCAGCGCATCCTCATCATTCGCTATTCAACAGCAATTTAACACAACATTTTCAGCAACAGTTAAGTAATCATCTCGCAGCGACCAGCAACAGTACTGTTAACGGGATTGGAATCGGGCTCCAAACAGCTGTACTTCCAATTGATACGCCCACCTTGAATATGAAACGTCGGAATAAATCTGATACATCATCCACAGCATCTGGCAATGCTGCTGCGACAACCAATACCTCGGGTACTGGAGCCATTAGCGTCTCATAGCAGTTTCAATATCAATGTATTTCAACAAAAACAATGACCCACAATAAACGTGCAATAAGAAGCGTTATTTGCCATTTTCACACTATTGCCATTATAATAATAAACTATATAAATTGCGGCAATTATTAAAAAAGTGCCAAAAACAAGAAAGTACTGTCATCATAGTTATGAATATCATGTGTACCATAAAATATATATAAATCATTGATTGATTGATTGTATATTGGAGTGTACCCTAGTCGTCTCCCATACGAAATAAGGTTATATCATTCAAGAGCATCTCAAATTGATATTTGGATTTTGTTGGGCAATTTTATAATGGGTGACCACCCACAAAATGTATAATACAAAATTGCCTTAGGTAATTTAATGGCATGAGTTTTCGTTATTAACAACTTACCAATATTTGAGGTCGATAAAGTTCAAAATTTGTGTGACTAATATTTTGGAAACAATTTCAATAATTTTTCTGTTCAATTTTAATAGAATTTTGCGGCATTTTACTCTACTTGTACAACCAAGTAGATCGCTACCCATAGGGTAGAAGGGTATTATAACTTTGTGCCGGCAGGAAATGTATGTTACAGGTATAAGGAGGCATCTCCGACCCTATAAAGTATATATATTCTTGATCAGCGTCAACAGCCGAGACGATATAGCCATGTCCGTCTGTCCGTCCGTCTGTATGAACACCTAGATCTCAGAGACTATAAGAGATAGAGCTATAATTTTTTTTCGACAGCATTTGTTATGATTGCACGCAGATCAAGTTTGTTTTAAATTTTTGCCACGCCCACTACTACGAATACTCAGCAAACCAAAGGCGGATGTGGATCGTCGAATAGCGTTTCAACAAGTATTATAATTAACACGCCAAATACCTCAAGTGCCTCATCGACAGCGACCTCGTCGTCGGGACTCGGAAACGGAATAGGAACCAGTATAGCAACGACGATAACATCAACTAATGAGAGGGCTATGATGCTTGGCACTCGTTTTAGTCATTTAGGTATGGGCTTAAGTCTGTCTACGGAAAAAATCTGTCAATCGAACGTCTATGATCTTAACACGAACTCATGCACGGATACCAGCATCAGCCTAAGTAAAAGCCGCACCCTCTCTACCTCTTTGGCATCAAATGGGTTTAACATTTATAGTGGACCTGTTAACGCAACGACGTCAGGTAGTAAGGTAGTAACTTCAAGCTCAACATCATTAACTCCCTTACCAACAACTACATCATCATTACATCGCAATCCAATTGGTGCTAATCCGCACGATATTAACAATCCTTTGAGCATCAATCAACTGACAAAGAGACGAGAGGATCACAATATTGGGTTAAATGTCGTGGCTAACTACGATTCTCAATCGACAGCAGCATCGATAGCGTCACTTCGTCACAGTCCGTATATGAATCCTCACGCAGCGCATCCTCATCATTCGCTATTCAACAGCAATTTAACACAACATTTTCAGCAACAGTTAAGTAATCATCTCGCAGCGACCAGCAACAGTACTGTTAACGGGATTGGAATCGGGCTCCAAACAGCTGTACTTCCAATTGATACGCCCACCTTGAATATGAAACGTCGGAATAAATCTGATACATCATCCACAGCATCTGGCAATGCTGCTGCGACAACCAATACCTCGGGTACTGGAGCCATTAGCGTCTCATAGCAGTTTCAATATCAATGTATTTCAACAAAAACAATGACCCACAATAAACGTGCAATAAGAAGCGTTATTTGCCATTTTCACACTATTGCCATTATAATAATAAACTATATAAATTGCGGCAATTATTAAAAAAGTGCCAAAAACAAGAAAGTACTGTCATCATAGTTATGAATATCATGTGTACCATAAAATATATATAAATCATTGATTGATTGATTGTATATTGGAGTGTACCCTAGTCGTCTCCCATACGAAATAAGGTTATATCATTCAAGAGCATCTCAAATTGATATTTGGATTTTGTTGGGCAATTTTATAATGGGTGACCACCCACAAAATGTATAATACAAAATTGCCTTAGGTAATTTAATGGCATGAGTTTTCGTTATTAACAACTTACCAATATTTGAGGTCGATAAAGTTCAAAATTTGTGTGACTAATATTTTGGAAACAATTTCAATAATTTTTCTGTTCAATTTTAATAGAATTTTGCGGCATTTTACTCTACTTGTACAACCAAGTAGATCGCTACCCATAGGGTAGAAGGGTATTATAACTTTGTGCCGGCAGGAAATGTATGTTACAGGTATAAGGAGGCATCTCCGACCCTATAAAGTATATATATTCTTGATCAGCGTCAACAGCCGAGACGATATAGCCATGTCCGTCTGTCCGTCCGTCTGTATGAACACCTAGATCTCAGAGACTATAAGAGATAGAGCTATAATTTTTTTTCGACAGCATTTGTTATGATTGCACGCAGATCAAGTTTGTTTTAAATTTTTGCCACGCCCACTTCCGCCCCCGCAAATCAGAAAAAATCTATCTCTTATGGTCTCCGAGTTCTAGGTGTTTATACGGACAGACGGACATGGCTATATCGTCTCGGCTGTTGACGCTGATCATGAAGTGGGCGTGGCAAAAATTTGAAACAAACGTGATCTGCGTGCAAACATAACAAATGCTGTCGAAAAAAAATTATAGCTCTATCTCTTATAGTCTCCGAGATCTAGGTGTTTATGCGGACGGACGGACAGACAGACAGACGGACATGGCTATATCGTCTCGGCTGTTGACGCTTATCAAGAATATATATACTTCATAGGGTCGGAGATGCCTCCTTCTACCTGTTATATACATTTCCTGCCGGCACAAAGTTATAATACCCTTCTACCCTATGGGTAGCGGGTATAATAATAATAATAATAATAATAATAATAATAATAATAATAATAATAATAATAATAATAATAATAATAATAATAATAATAATAATAATAATAATAATAATAATAATAATAATAATAATAATAATAATAATAATAATAATAATAATAATAATAATAATAATAATAATAATAATAATAATAATAATAATAATAATAATAATAATAATAATAATAATAATAATAATAATAATAATAATAATAATAATAATAATAATAATAATAATAATAATAATAATAATAATAATAATAATAATAATAATAATAATAATAATAATAATAATAATAATAATAATAATAATAATAATAATAATAATAATAATAATAATAATAATAATAATAATAATAATAATAATAATAATAATAATAATAATAATAATAATAATAATAATAATAATAATAATAATAATAATAATAATAATAATAATAATAATAATAATAATAATAATAATAATAATTAATAATATGTTTGGTATATCGATACAGCACACCATTCAAAATATACCATAGACGGTAAAATGTACCAGATTGTCGGCCAAAATAACTAAGAGCCCAAGTAAGTAGGCGTTTTTACCCATACAAAATTATTTCTTTAATAACTTCCACAATTTTGATCTGATCGTAACCAAATTTTCAGGAATCATAACTACTATAGTAATTATTGTATATACCAAAATTCGCAACTCTAACTTTTAAATTAGGCTTGTTATTCGATTTTTTTGATTTGCGGGGGCGGAAGTGGGCATGGCAAAAATTTGAAACAAACTGGATCTGCGTGCTAACATAACAAATGCTGTCGCAAATCATAGCTCTATCTCTTATAGTCTCCGAGATATAGGGGTTTATACGGACAGACGGACATGGCTATATCGTCTCGGCTGTTGACGCTGATCAAGAATATATATACTTTATAGGGTCGGAGATGCCTCCTTCTACCTGTTACATACATTTCCTGCCGGCACAAAGTTATAATACCCTTCTACCCTATGGGTAGCGGGTATAATAATAATAATAATAATAATAATAATAATAATAATAATAATAATAATAATAATAATAATAATAATAATAATAATAATAATAATAATAATAATAATAATAATAATAATAATAATAATAATAATAATAATAATAATAATAATAATAATAATAATAATAATAATAATAATAATAATAATAATAATAATAATAATAATAATAATAATAATAATAATAATAATAATAATAATAATAATAATGTTTGGTATATCGATACAGCACACCATTCAAAATATACCATAGACGGTAAAATGTACCAGATTGTCGGCCAAAATAACTAAGAGCCCAAGTAAGTAGGCGTTTTTACCCATACAAAATTATTTCTTTGCGTGCTAACATAACAAATGCTGTCGCAAATCATAGCTCTATCTCTTATAGTCTCCGAGATATAGGGGTTTATACGGACAGACGGACATGGCTATATCGTCTCGGCTGTTGACGCTGATCAAGAATATATATACTTTATAGGGTCGGAGATGCCTCCTTCTACCTGTTACATACATTTCCTGCCGGCACAAAGTTATAATACCCTTCTACCCTATGGGTAGCGGGTATAATAATAATAATAATAATAATAATAATAATAATAATAATAATAATAATAATAATAATAATAATAATAATAATAATAATAATAATAATAATAATAATAATAATAATAATAATAATAATAATAATAATAATAATAATAATAATAATAATAATAATAATAATAATAATAATAATAATAATAATAATAATAATAATAATAATAATAATAATAATAATAATAATAATAATAATGTTTGGTATATCGATACAGCACACCATTCAAAATATACCATAGACGGTAAAATGTACCAGATTGTCGGCCAAAATAACTAAGAGCCCAAGTAAGTAGGCGTTTTTACCCATACAAAATTATTTCTTTAATAACTTCCACAATTTTGATCTGATCGTAACCAAATTTTCAGGAATCATAACTACTATAGTAATTATTGTATATACCAAAATTCGCAACTCTAACTTTTAAATTAGGCTTGTTATTCGATTTTTTTGATTTGCGGGGGCGGAAGTGGGCATGGCAAAAATTTGAAACAAACTGGATCTGCGTGCTAACATAACAAATGCTGTCGCAAATCATAGCTCTATCTCTTATAGTCTCCGAGATATAGGGGTTTATACGGACAGACGGACATGGCTATATCGTCTCGGCTGTTGACGCTGATCAAGAATATATATACTTTATAGGGTCGGAGATGCCTCCTTCTACCTGTTACATACATTTCCTGCCGGCACAAAGTTATAATACCCTTCTACCCTATGGGTAGCGGGTATAATAATAATAATAATAATAATAATAATAATAATAATAATAATAATAATAATAATAATAATAATAATAATAATAATAATAATAATAATAATAATAATAATAATAATAATAATAATAATAATAATAATAATAATAATAATAATAATAATAATAATAATAATAATAATAATAATAATAATGTTTGGTATATCGATACAGCACACCATTCAAAATATACCATAGACGGTAAAATGTACCAGATTGTCGGCCAAAATAACTAAGAGCCCAAGTAAGTAGGCGTTTTTACCCATACAAAATTATTTCTTTAATAACTTCCACAATTTTGATCTGATCGTAACCAAATTTTCAGGAATCATAACTACTATAGTAATTATTGTATATACCAAAATTCGGAACTCTAACTTTTAAATTAGGCTTGTTATTCGATTTTTTTGATTTGCGGGGGCGGAAGTGGGCATGGCAAAAATTTGAAACAAACTGGATCTGCGTGCTAACATAACAAATGCTGTCGCAAATCATAGCTCTATCTCTTATAGTCTCCGAGATATAGGGGTTTATACGGACAGACGGACATGGCTATATCGTCTCGGCTGTTGACGCTGATCAAGAATATATATACTTTATAGGGTCGGAGATGCCTCCTTCTACCTGTTACATACATTTCCTGCCGGCACAAAGTTATAATACCCTTCTACCCTATGGGTAGCGGGTATAATAATAATAATAATAATAATAATAATAATAATAATAATAATAATAATAATAATAATAATAATAATAATAATAATAATAATAATAATAATAATAATAATAATAATAATAATAATAATAATAATAATAATAATAATAATAATAATAATAATAATAATAATAATAATAATAATAATAATAATAATAATAATAATAATAATAATAATAATAATAATAATAATAATAATAATAATAATAATAATAATAATAATTGTTTGGTATATCGATACAGCACATCATTCAAAATATACCATAGACGGTAAAATGTACCAGATTGTCGGCCAAAATAACTAAGAGCCCAAGTAAGTAGGCGTTTTTACCCATACAAAATTATTTCTTTAATAACTTCCACAATTTTGATCTGATCGTAACCAAATTTTCAGGAATCATAACTACTATAGTAATTATTGTATATACCAAAATTCGGAACTCTAACTTTTAAATTAGGCTTGTTATTCGATTTTTTTGATTTGCGGGGGCGGAAGTGGGCATGGCAAAAATTTGAAACAAACTGGATCTGCGTGCTAACATAACAAATGCTGTCGCAAATCATAGCTCTATCTCTTATAGTCTCCGAGATATAGGGGTTTATACGGACAGACGGACATGGCTATATCGTCTCGGCTGTTGACGCTGATCAAGAATATATATACTTTATAGGGTCGGAGATGCCTCCTTCTACCTGTTACATACATTTCCTGCCGGCACAAAGTTATAATACCCTTCTACCCTATGGGTAGCGGGTATAATAATAATAATAATAATAATAATAATAATAATAATAATAATAATAATAATAATAATAATAATAATAATAATAATAATAATAATAATAATAATAATAATAATAATAATAATAATAATAATAATAATAATAATAATAATAATAATAATAATAATAATAATAATAATAATAATAATAATAATAATAATAATAATAATAATAATAATAATATAATGTTTGGTATATCGATACAGCACACCATTCAAAATATACCATAGACGGTAAAATGTACCAGATTGTCGGCCAAAATAACTAAGAGCCCAAGTAAGTAGGCGTTTTTACCCATACAAAATTATTTCTTTAATAACTTCCACAATTTTGATCTGATCGTAACCAAATTTTCAGGAATCATAACTACTATAGTAATTATTGTATATACCAAAATTCGGAACTCTAACTTTTAAATTAGGCTTGTTATTCGATTTTTTTGATTTGCGGGGGCGGCAAAAATTTGAAACAAACTGGATCTGCGTGCTAACATAACAAATGCTGTCGCAAATCATAGCTCTATCTCTTATAGTCTCCGAGATATAGGGGTTTATACGGACAGACGGACATGGCTATATCGTCTCGGCTGTTGACGCTGATCAAG